>FR997833.1:6875000-7500000 GCA_905475405.1 Schrankia costaestrigalis
TTTAGGTAACAGGTGCATAGGTATACCACCATGTTTCTGTACTAGTTTCGTGTTTTTGTTTTTTCTATTGCTTAGGTAATAAAGAATCAAGCACATCAGCAATGGCCACAGCCAATTCTGAAAACTAAAAACTGAAAACTTCATTGGAAGTAACACAGTCATGTTGTATGTTGAGCCCACATACAACATGACTGTATGTGGTGGTTGACCATAAAGGGGTTCATGAAACACCGTAGCTGGTTCATTCCAGTTTTTAGTTATATCTCGTCGTATCTACATATTTTACATTTTTTTTAAATAAACCCTGCGTGACCTTGAGCTTGTACCATTGAGGTAATATGTACTACGTACTAGAGAAGACACCCCGAAGAAAATGTGTGCTCCAATTTTCAAGCTAGATTGCACAATACAAGTTTTGCACGACGTTTTAACCCTTAACTGGTATTGGGGTCTAAATTGACCCCAAGAGCTTTTGATTTTATTCATAACTATGCAGTTTAAGTACCTACACTCTCGCGCATCAAGCAAGGTAATCCCCATGTGGTCGCGGGGTGACGGACGCTCGTAACTTACTTCCTACTAGGTACGTATCATGTTGGGGTCAAAATTGACCCCGATACTAAAAGTGTGTATTTTATTTCATGAGTTGTCTTGGTATATTTTATTATATTTACAGGACACAATCATCGCAATGGCGGATTATTTAAGTGATTATTAAAACTCTCTCCTTCTAGCTGATAAAAACAATAAATGGGACTCCGAAATTGTAAATGATGCCACAAAAGCTGCGTGTGACCAAGAAATTATCAGTGATTGTAAAGAAGCTGAAGTACTTAGCAGTTCTGTTATAGCCGAGGAAGCCAATTCTTCGAGTACAATCAGTGAAGGGAAAAAGGATGTTAGAATGCTATAAAAATGTAGAAAGTGTATGAATTACATACGTTCAATCATACTGCAAAGTTGGTCAAATGTCAGATTATATGAAATTTTTAAATTTTTATTCATAGGATATGTTTTAAGTTGTCAATTTTTTATTTACATGTGATCTCAGAAGAAGTTTCTTATTTTTATTTTATTATTTAAAGAAAACGATTTTAATATAGAACAGAAAGTTATTTTTAGTTTTTATATTAATATCAATACCTAAAGTAGAGACAAAGAAAAAAAATAGATGTTAGCAATTTTATAAATAAAAACGTGATTTCTTGTTAAAATTGGTTAAAAATTTATCTTATGTTTATAATATAAGTGCTATTTTCCTAAATAAAAGTAAAGTTTAATCTATTTAAATGTTTTTTAATATACATAATATGTCACTCACCTCATCGGGGTCCCTTTTGACCCGATAACACTTACGTTGCACTTTTTAACAATACCAGCTAAGGGTTAAACGTCGTGCATTCATTTCATATCATTTTGCACAATATAGACTAACTAAATAGCTGTTAGCAGAACGGACACATATAGATTTGTGCCTAATTCAATACGTATAAATTAATAGTTTTTTGTTTTTTTTTTCATTACAAGTGGGAATTCACCCAAGTAAATTAAATGTGATTTTTGTTCAATTTCTTTAAAAACTATATATATTATAATACAATATTAATACTTCTTATAGAACTTATAAAGTTCTATTATATTATATTGACTAACTTTCGAAATGAACGAAAAATGTATTCTGACAATATAATAGCATAATGAGTTATTATAAATATTTTTAATATACTGAAAGTACAATACAGATTAGGTACAATAGTAAAAGATCTGTCTGTGGATGTTTATTTTGTTGATCTATGGTAAATATGTCTTCTCGCTACTAGGTTCAAATGTCGACTGAGACAACTGAGGTGTATGCACCTCATTTAATGGAGCAAAAATTTTGTTCGGGATGTCATCTCTAGTACGTAGTACATATTACCTCAATGGCTTGTACGATGTTAATTAGTGAATATATTAGTTGTTCACACATAAACATGAACTTTGTATCCTCACCATTACATTACGTAGGAACCGACATCAATCGTTTTTATGGTATACGGTACTTCCTTACGATTTTTATTTCCACGATAAAAGTTTGAAGAAAAAGCTGTCATTTTCAAAACTATGTACTTCAGTGTTCTAAAAGTGCATATAGTAGAAATATATTAATAGGAAGTAGATGGTTTAGTTATTTCTACAGAACCAATTAATATTTTCAAATAAAATTTTAAAAGCGGGCAGAACATTTTACCTCTGTCCTTGATCTATGTACATCTTCTAATAAAAAAGACCTGACAAACACACCTGTCAACTGAGCCTGCGGGTCCAGTTGACAGACGAGTGGGCTAAGTCATCCCCGTGGTCATCCCCTAAAAAAAATGTGGTGGCAACATTGATATACAAAAATGGCAACTGAGCTGGGCTCAGTTGACCATGAATGAAAAATAGAGGCTTTCAGCGTTTTCCAGAGTCACATGGCTCAACCACATCTGCTAAACTAGCGGAAGTTTGCAGGCAAACCCTCTAATCTTCATAAGCTGTAGATACTGAATATCTTATATTATGCACCCACAAACAGGTTTTTTAACATAGACGCACTTTCTTATTTTGAAGGTGAAGTAAAGGGTAAGTGGAAGGGTACAAAATAGTTCGTAGGTATAGGTAGGTACATAGATGGTACTTGCCTATGTCAATATAATGCGTTTATCATAGCTTTACAATCAATAAACGCGGCCTGTAATCTACGTGTTCCTTCGTAATCTATTAGGTATAAACAAATACTATGTTAGTGCTAAGTAGGTACCTACTGCTGTCTAAATAGATAAGCGGATTGTCGTGAGGATAAACGGAAATTTATCAAAGGTACGAAAGTACATAGTTCTAGAATTGTGTATCATCAATATCCTGGTGTTTGCTTATGCAGAATTGTTTATTTTCTTTAGACAAAAACGATGATTTCCACCTGCGGGAACGAACCTTCTCCGGTGACAAAACGACACTTGGCCATGTTTTCTTTAGTCACAGTTAGGTCTACTCATACCATGCTGGTTTAAAAAATTGTTTTACGTTTAGTTAGTCTTCGTAGCGCTAATTAATAGACTTGGCTGCGTAATTTCCCTTAGTCAACTTTTACGACACCTATGGGATGACATGGAGTGACACATGTAGAGTAGTAGTTAGTACCGGAATATGAATTTCATACTCCTTTACTAAACAGAGCTAATGCCCGATTTACACATCGACAAGTACAGTAGCGAGTTAAGTAGTATTTTAAGATTAAGTTGATTTAAATTGATCTCCATCCTATTTTTTGGCAAGTTAAGTTGGCGAGACGCGAGAGAGGGGGCTACTTCGTACTTAACTCGCCAAAAAATAGGATGGAACTCTATTTAAATCAACTTAATCTTAAAATACTACTTAACTCGCTACTGTACTTGTCGATGTGTAAATCGGGCATAATAGCTCTCAAACTAGAAATTAGAACTAAAACTGAACCAGCGCTCTAGTTTGCACGACATTGTACAAGTTTGAGCATTGTAGGTACTAAACACGAGGAACAATAAGAGGGGAGGCTAATATATAAGAGACCTAGTACTTAGTTATATCATCTCAAGCAGTTCAAGGTCTATTGATCATACTAGAAGAATGATTCATGGGTAAGTATTAAGAGGTGAAATAATATTATGTTATACAACTCGCATTGTTTGACGTACAATATATGTACCTATTTAAATAACTAACGTGTTTGTAGTAAGTAAATAGGTGCTTATTAAAATAAAAGGAATAAACTTTGTACTACGTTTTAGTCTAAATTATTATAATTAGATCATATTATATGATCTAATGATATAATATATTATAATTAACAGGGTCGTCACTCGTCTTTAATGGCGTACTTAGTAAGTAGTACCGGTTACGGTTGCTCTACCAGAAAGGATGCGGGTTCTTCGAATCCCACAGAAGACAACACTGTTTCAGCGATTTACAAAAGATATTCCTGAGCTTTAATGTTCTTCTGTTTATTAAATTGATGATCATTTGAACGGGAGTCCAAAGAAGGAATAAAGAAAACCTTGTTCGAAACCCACTAAGTACCAATAAATTGTTATAATTGTTTCGTACGAAGATACGGAATACTTCGCATTTGTAGAAGTAACATGATATATGTTCATTCTTATTATTGTTCTTTTTTGTGGTGTTTAGAAGTAACAAATCTTACACACTGTACATAAGTGATGGGATGATAAAAACCCTTAATCACGCGAGTATAATCACGACCTTTGCTCTACATCAACTTTTGTAGTAAACAAAAAAATTGATTTAAGATTTTATACCGAAGTACTTACCTAAATCCAATGATCTAAGTATTAATTCTTTTATTAGACAAATAAGTTAATTATCCAAATAATAATTTGAGATTATGTTGTGTCTCTACTCTACCAATCTTTTTTTTTAGACATTCATAAACACAATTTCATAACATTTTAACGATTAGTTAAGTACACAGATACGTAATACCTATTCTAAATTAAATTCTATTTTAAGACTACTAAAATCATAAAACACATAATAATGATCTAAAAATGCTTATGGCAGTACTTAAATAATTTTATAAAAATTATGATTTTCTTTTTAAAAAGCTTTATGCTTTCAATAGAACTATCAAAAAAACCTTTTACACGAAATGCCAACACCACCAGTACAAATTACGGTATAAAAGCGAGGAATGTACGTAGCTTAAATCGATGATGTCGTTAACCCGTCACCTTCAGTAGGTATATAAGAATGGCCTAAGTCTAAAGGTAGTTTTTTTTCATAACAATGTTTTTAAGTAATATCTTTACATTTTGAAACATTACACACCTACCACCTCAGTGTAGTTTAGAAACATTATTAGATACAACATAATTATGATTGTCTAATTTGAAAACCGATTTCAACACAGAACGTTCATTCTTATTGTAATACTTTACCTACTTAATATGCTGTTTCGTTTACTTGGATAATCATATGTTTTGAATAAAATATAAGTAGGTACTTAAGATATATTTTACAAGAAACAAGAAGCTTAGAAGAGGATGTCACTATAGTTATACAATTTTAAGCGATGCATGGTTTATAATAAACATTATTGTTTACTTATTTATTTAGAATGTGCAAGCATTCTATGTATTTTTCATTTATTTAGAATGTTCGTCACTCTGTCGTTTGGTTATCGTATTATAACAAAGTTTGATGAAATTTATATCGGACCAACTACGGAAACCAGTTACTTACTTTCATTAAAAAAACAAAACCCGGCTGCTAAAAATACTGAACTAAAAACATTTGAATTTGTCGCCATAAATCCGTTGTAGGTATTGTATTTTTTTTTTTAATTTTTATACCAGTGTCACTCTCATAGTAAACTCGAAACTAATGACACCTCTCATGCTAAATTTCATCTAGACGTTCAGGGTACAGAGCTGTGGTACAGAGCGTGTCTAACAATTACACACTCTCAAAATCTAACCCTCCTTCTGGCGCAGTAATACATTTTCAAATAAACAAAACACTAAAGTTAGTAAGCTCTAAGACATTGTAAAAACCCGAAAATGGAGTCGCTTAAAAAGTCACGCGACCAAATTCGTTGTGCCTATCTATTATGTTTCTACCTACGGCAATATTTGCTCAAATATGTTTAGACCTAGAGTAAATATTTGCTCATTATTTTCCGAGTTAAACTTATTTGTTTTAATAACAATGGACGACAAACTATGGCTTGTAGACATACGGTGAACTAGATCAGCGATCAGCGTTGTAATTATCTTTGTCTTAGCTAATTCTTGGGCCAAGAACACCGTGGATATTGCTGGCACGGGGAGATGACAAAGAGAAAGAAAAAACTATTACTAAATCTGTATTTTATATTACATAAGCTTATGTGCGATTCCGTTTGGCCAGCGCGATATAAGTAGGTCAGTTTTTTTAAGTTACAAGAGGAGAGCTGTCCCTGTAGTAGTACATTAATGAGCTGGTCTTACGACTCTACTATTTAGATAGTATAGGATACTATAGGAACGACACCATATTTTTCGCAATAGTATTAGTACTATTGCGAAAAATATGGTGTCGTTCCTATACGAGAAAGTTCGCATGTTTGTTTCTTGCATGTCTACAAGGACAAGCATCTTTTGATACAACTCTAGCTAGAGACTTTGGTTTAATTCCAGTTTCAGCGATGATTCTGCTTAGCGAATCTACCTTTGTCGACTTCATAAACGACTCTCTTAGGATATTTAAAAGGCGTTTATGAGTAGGGGGATCCCTCCTTAAATATTAGTCAATTGATTAGCTTAAATTCTTACGATTTTGTTTGGTATAAGGTTGGTTTTGCTAATAAAAATCTCGCTAAACAGTGATTAAATTTAAGAGGCGTTTAAGAGTAAGGGGGGATATTTGGAACTTGTATTATGGGACATGCAAAAATTGTATTGGCAGTAATCTTCACGAAAATGCCCATATATATAAAAGTTGTGTAGAGCATAAAATACTAACCTGGTGATTATTGTGTTATTGCAACATACTACAAGTATTTACGTATGTAGGTACTTACTCTGGATGTAATGACGTGTTGTGTGAATATAGAAGAGTTAACTAGGTACTGCGTGGCAATATAAAATAAGTGCTAGTGCTGTCATGAAAAATATCTCATTCACTTCAATTGGTATTTTATTACCTAGCATGATATTGACTTCTTTGAGAGTTTGTTAACAGTACGCTAGAGTCCTAGGGTACGAAAAACCAAAGGAGTCTTACCAGGCTTAGGTAAAGACCTGCTATAAATAGCGGAACAATCATTTTCATCACAAATTCATAATCATAGATTCTTTTCCTAATATCTAATAATGCAGAACATTTAACTAGGTACCTACCTACTCTTTTTCATTCAAGTTCTCTGGTCAGACCGTCTGGTATAGCACTTTATTAAGAAAATCGCAGATAGAGCAGAACAGAAATCCAGGTTTTCTTACAGTCTGCGCTTATTACCACCTTTGTATAAGATTGGGTGAAGTATACAATACTTAGGTGAGTATTCCTCTAACACGCCCACATTATTCAGTAACCATATAAATTACTCATCAACACAAAAATAACAATATCAACTATTGTTTACATTTTACTTATTCAATAATTCCTTATATTGCATCAAATTAATCCATATTTTGACCGGTACAGTCAACCACAAAAAAAAACTGATACTTAAACAAATTTTGTTACAAGTAAGAATTGGAACAGTAAAACCTTCCATTTGTGAAAAACGTTACATGAGAGAGAGGCGACTAAAACACATGATAGCATGACCTTAACCTTTGCAAAATAAATCGTAGAACATTGTACGCATTGCAAATATACAAAGTACAATCGTAATCCTGTAGACATTGCAAAAATACAAAGTACGATCGTGTCTAGCATGAGATCAACATTCATTCTAACAAAAACCAATCCTTTTGTTCAGCTAATTATTTAGCTAAACGTGCTTTTGTTTCTAAAACTCTTAGGAGTTTATTTTAGAACTCCCGCCCTCGTTATAGTTAGCTCGCATTATTTTCTGATCACAGCCGTAGGTCGTGCTATCCTACGTGACGAGTCGGTGACGTGGTGTTAGCATCGCGCCACTCTGTCCGCCAATCCCCGCGCAATCGGAGCGCCTACCACACCGTCAGTGTAAAACGACCGCTACGAGTGTGCCCATGCCACATAATAAGTCCAGAGTTCAACACGTGAACTTATCGATTGCACCGGCCGGCTTGTATCTTGATTCATGATTATTATTTTTCCGTGAGACATCTTCATTCAACATATTAACTTCATATATAAAGGACTTTTACGGAAATTATTATCATTAAGTGCTCGCTATTAAGTGAACGGTGTTGTGTTATTTAATTATTGTGTTTGAGTATATCTTAGGTAAAGAGAAATTACTTTAATTTGGATTAGGTAAGTTAAATAAGTTATTTATTTAATAATTATTTTTCAGTTTAACCCTTAATTAGTTTTATAGTTCAGTTTTTAAATAATAAACAGTGATACTACTTTTATCAAATCAGACAAATGAAGGTCAAGGATTTTTAAATAAACTGTGAATTTATTACTTAAAGTTTTTAAATTTGGAATAGGTACTTAATAACAATTTTTAATATTAGAGTTTTAGTTTTATTATACTGCTATTTTAAAGTTAATTCTGCATTTTATCTGGCAATTTAAGTAAGGCATTCAGGGGCCGTTTGGACCCCAAGCGGAGTTTCCATGTTTAATTATTAGGCAGCGTCATTTTCGGGTTGTTGAATTATTTGTACCTTCTTATTTTTTTGTATAATTTTTGAGACTATTTATTTGTTCATAATATTTGGTAGGTAATTATAATTTTTTTGTAGGTATTTTTAATTAGGTAATAATTAATTTCGGAATAAGAATCTACCTTTTTAATTAAGGACCTGATAGTGAAACACAAACTTTGCACAAGGTGTTTGTACACCTCAACAACAAGGAACTTAAAACAGAAATACTTTTAAATTTTCGGTTCTTATAAGAATTGTGAATGATTCCTTTAACTACGTGTTTCTACTTTCGAGATTGTCATTACCTTGTCCAGTGAAGGAGGAAAATTAGGCTTACCTACTTACTAACCATAACCACCATACTTAGGTACTAACGACCATGCGGGTCATAAGTATTGGTATAGGTATGGTATTCTTTCAAGTTTATCCTTCTTGCACAATGAAGGGTTAGGTAGGTACCTTTAGAGTCCTCCTTAATTGGATGTCGTGGTAAGACATCGTGTTTTCTTACGTATTAAAATCAACCTTAAACCTACTAAACAAAACCGTATGAATTTAAGCTAATCAATTGACTAAAATTTAAGAGGTGTTTATGAGTAAGGGGGAGAATGTCTAGTAAATACTTAGGTAGGTATATTATAAATTTAAAATTGCTACATTATAGGAAACACCCCGCATGATGTAATAACTTATTTATATACTTCTTATTGTTTGGAACCAAAATCTTATTCGTTTTGTTATTCAGCAATAAATGCATGATCAAAAAGCAAAGTAACGGTATATTATCGCCAGAGGCTAGCATTCCACTTACTCTCACCAATTTGCGTACCGTAGTATGAGCACTGTAGGTACACAGCGGTACATTTTTCGAAAACTTTTCCTAAAGTGTAATAGTATACAAAAATATTTTGAAACTCGCGGATTTTAGTGAATAAAATAAAAAAATAGAATAGCGGAAATTAACCTGTCGCTGTCCCTTTTATTAACAGGCTCTAAAGAGTTTGTTCGTTGCCGCAGAACTCGCACTTTTTTTTATTTGAAAGGGTATAAGGTATAATATCTTCAAGGTACTATAGAAATTCTATATAACATGCAAACGTAGTTAAAGTAGTTGGTACCTAATGGTGTGAAACATGCAAAAGGTATCATTTTAAAAAAAGTGTAGATACTTAACAAATAGGTATGTTTTGCCTTTGTGGTCATGCGCATAAGAACAACGCACTTTACTAGATAGATAAAGTAACAACTTCTTCTCACCGCAACTTAGTGTAGTTTCCAATAGAACTGCGTGTAATTAAAAGTAACTTGTCTTGTAACACCTTCAAAGTAATGACTATGTGATACTCAAGCAAGTCAGTTTCTCGAGATTACTGTAAAGACCGCCATAAAGGAAATGCTATTATCAACATTGATAAAATATGATAAAAAAAATACAACCGAATTGAGAACCTCCTCCTTTTTGAAGTCGGTTGAAAATGGTTAATTCGACAGACTATTTTCCTCAAAACGCAATCTGTGCTAAATAGAATACGACAATTTAAAGTTAAACACTTACTTACTGTTTTTACCTACAAATACAATTCTGCTTAATTCAATTCTATTTATAATATCCTGACTACGAAAGTTATAAACAGCATTAGTTACATAGCTCTATAGCATAGCAATCGTTTATTCTGCTGCCGAACTCGAGAACACGAATACGAAATTATACTTGTGGTTGTGACTATCCAATTATAACATATGATTAAATATGGATGCCTCTATATACCTAGGTCCTGCAGTCGTATTAAAATATTATCAGGTTGCTGAATACATCACAAAATGAGTCATTCTTTAGCTAGGTTACTTTACGCCTATGAATACCTAGACCTAGGTCTTATAATATTATTAAGAATCCATCGTTAATTGTGGATTCTGCCAATGTTTAGAAAAAGTGATTTTGGATATAAAATGTATGTAATATAAAAGATATCAATAATTATATATAAAAACAACTAATGCCTTGCTGATTTTGCACAATATATTATTTATGCCCCGTTGTTTTGCTCAATGCACTGTGGCTGTGTGTGTGCGTCTGTCATTGACATTACTTTGATTTTCTATGACAGATGCGAAATCACTGTGGTGTGTTGTGTTGTGGAAAAAGCGTCTAACGAAGAGATCATTAGATCATTTAAAATATTACTTAAACTGGGTAGTGTGTACATCACAACTATATGGTTGATTAAATGTTTTTCAATCACTAAAAGTAAATATTTACTATTTATTAGATTCCTTAACGTCATACTTACGCTCTATTATTTTTATCAATACCTATTAACTTAACTCACTGTCCTACGTCTCTATCGATTAGGCTCGTGATGCAATTGTATGCTATAAGTTTTTCATCTTATTTTCAGCAAAGAAAAAAAACGATTTACGATGGCTCCAAATGTCGCCGAAGTGAATGGCGTGCTGTTTGAAAATGACGCCGCAACTCCAGATTTAGGATTAGGTATCACACCAGTGCAGAAAGCAGATAATAGGCCGAAGCAATATGTGTGGAGAAATATCATACTCTTTGCTTATCTTCATCTAGCAGCTTTGTATGGTGGTTACTTATTCCTTTTCTCAGCAAAATGGGAAACAGATATCTTTGGTGAGTTTTCTTACTGTGTTTATAAATTTAATTCTTCATAGTAAAAATGAATTGAAATAAAGCAGTTTTCTATTGTTCTTCTAAAGTTTAATTTTAATTTAGTAAAGTTAATAACAAAATTAATTTAGAATGATTGTGTTTTATTTTTTGTCTAACTGCAAGGTTTTATTAAAAAATGTAATCATATTTTTTAAAGTCTTATAATTTCTCTTTAATATGTAGGTAAGTACTAATTTTTTATGTTATTTTCAGCTTACATACTGTATGTGATGTCTGGACTTGGCATAACAGCAGGTGCTCATCGACTCTGGGCTCACAAGTCATACAAAGCAAAATGGCCTCTTCGAGTTATATTGATCATTTTCAACACCTTAGCCTTCCAGGTAAGATTCTTATAAATTGATTGTTTTGTATAGTAACAAAACAGAATAACATTTTTAGGTAAGAGACCTAGCCTGTTGATTAGTGTGAAAGTCGGCTCTAAGCTCCTAAATCGTTGATTGATTCCATGAGATGTGTTATTTTGCAGGATTACTTTCTTTGTTTTATCTAAGTACCTTAGTGTCTTAAGACAAGAATGTAATATCTTTTGCTGTAATATAGCAACCTAAAACTGGTGGAACAAAATTTTATATGTTTCTGCTAATTCAATTAAATTTAGGGCTTAACCCAGAATAAATTATATGGGTCGTACCTTTTCATTGAGTAAGTAACGATACATAATTATGCAAATGTCAATTGGTTACGCTCAAAACCTACTAAAGTCTTGATTATTTAACTCATTATTTAATGCATAAAGGTGATAAAATACACTAAAATGTTTCTTTTATTTATCTTGTTATACTATTAAATGACTATACATTTTGTATAAAATCAAAGGATTTGTTTACAAATAAAAATATTTACAAGATTAATGATGTTACAATATCTTATCTACCTAAACTAAAAAAAATTATAATTAATATCATGTTTAAAAGCATTATCAATACACATTGTTTGGTAGAAAATATCTTATCAGAATTGTATTGATTTAAAAAAGGAACTAATTCTTCATAGATTCACATTATGTAAAATACAAATGTCATGCTTTTTTTTTATGTATTTTTATATATCCGAGTAGTTATTTTTATCCTATATCTGCAAGTAGTTTAAAGTGATTGTTCTGACCATATTAATAAATATTATGTAGTCATGTTTGAATCCATGCATGGATGATAATTTTATCAATGTTTTATTTAAGTCATTGTTATGTTTATGTTGAACGGAAATTGTTGCTTTACGAAAATAGATATATGATACATTAACAGAAATCCTGCTTTTACTCTTATTTATTTTAAATTTAAAAACAAAAGTTACTGCAGGTCTGGTCTAAATATTTTGAGTAGCACATAATGCTGGTATTATAGTTCAAAGGTTTACTACTTTTCTAGAGATTAATGAAGACCAATTAATTGAAAAATTAAATTATTTCTATTTTAATTGATGATGAGACAGGGGTGTGTAGTATTCATGTATTTTATTAATTTGATGTTAAAAATCTGATATATTTCATACCAAATTTTCTTATGAGAAATTTGTTTCTTATTGGATGAAGGCATATAGCAAAAATTAGACAGAATATCAATGAAAATAAGAACTGATTACTTAAAGATTTATATAATGAAATAAGTTATCTTAGAAGGCTTGGCATAGCTTTACTAGTTAAGTATCTATAAAAAGCAAATAAAAAAAACTTACAAAATATTATTTTAAATATAATTATGATGCTTAATTATAGTAAAAAACATACCATTTATTTCGTCAAATAGTTAATCAAACTCAAATGCGTCATAGGTAGACAACCAGTCTAGAGATGTGTAACTCAGGAGTGACTCATAAAAAAGATGTATATCCTTACAAAAGATGTATTCACTCACTAACTCCCCTGTTTTTCAATTACATCTTTAAATCATTGCCGTTATGGTTCCTTTTTGTTTAAAGAGATGTAGATTGAGGATGTAGATTGATTTCGGAATTATAAGATTTACTGTTGAACTTTGACGTGCATAGGAAACTACTTCGTTTGCGTTTGTTATAAAGTGCAAAATCAAATGTCACTGCTGATGATTGTTTAAGGAGATGTAGATTGAGGATGTAGATTGATTGCGGAATTATAAGATTTACTGTTGAACTTTGACGTGCATAGGAAACTACTTCGTTTGCGTTTGTTATAAAGTGCAAAATCAAATGTCACTGCTGATGATTGTTTAAGGAGATGTAGATTGAGGATGTAGATTGATTGCGGAATTATATGAATCAAAAAGAAAAAGAATGATTTGATTTTGATGGATGAATAAGATTTACTGTTGAACTTTGACGTGCATAGGAAACTACTTCGTTTGCGTTTGTTATAAAGTGCAAAATCAAATGTCACTGCTGATGAACTTCGTTGATTAGTTTACATATTTTTTTAAATGTGGGCCCTGTTGTTTTAATTTCAAATATAGAATATATTATCACATTATTATTTTTTTTACCTATCACATTCATCATTGGACATTTTTAAATTTATTTATTATAACTTAATTTAATTCAAAATGGTAACTACTATAACTATAATTTATTATCGGTATTATTGTTTATGTTATGTTATCAGGTAACAAAAGACTTTGAAGTGCCGAACAGGTCGGTTAAGCTTTTGTTATCCTTAATTGCATTGAACACGTGCAGAATGACACATTGTTTTCTCGGAATCTAAACTCGGTAAACAAACTAAATATTAACAAACAAGTTAAAATGTTTCTTATTTACATCGTGTTAAGAGTTATAGATTTAAACATTCATAATGCATCTTTGTTCGGCTGTCACTATAGTTACAAAGATTTAAAGGAGTTGAAGATTTAAAAGATGGATATAACTCTTTAGGACCAAAAGATTTATAAATCCCTGATCAGTTCAAAGATTTAAATTGCGCATCGCTAAACCAGTCTCACATTATTTTAAACATTAACAACCTAACTACTAAATTATTCACACATTCACACAATCCATGTAGTCCCAAGCTAAGCTGATTTGTATCATGGGTTTTATTTATAACTGATAAACATAAAAATATGTACTTAATTATTGTTTCGTATTAGTAGTATTTCAGTGTGGTGACGGAGTAAGAATACAATATGTCACTTCCCCATCTCATCCCATGGGTGTCGTAAAAACCGACTAAGGGACTATCCGTGAATATTATCTTTACGAAATAAAAAAGAAGGAACACTCAAAATTAAACCCTATACCAATCGGTTTGGTCAGCGTAATTAGAAGGCCAAGTATCCCTCCGTCACGGGAGGAGGCCGTCCTTGCAGTGGGACATTAATGGGCTGTTGTGATGATTAGTATGTATTAATATACATAACATAGAAAAATTACTTAATTACTAATTTTACAACCTTTGTAGGTTTGTCACTTTTATTTATGTGTTTTCTCCTATTGTACAAAGGATGCTGCAATTGATTGGGCACGTGATCATCGCATGCACCACAAGTATTCGGAAACAGATGCCGACCCACACAATGCGACCCGTGGCTTCTTCTTCTCTCACATTGGCTGGCTCCTTGTCAGGAAGCATCCTGAATTGAAGAAGAAGGGCAAGGGACTAGACATGAGCGACTTACTGGCTGATCCAATTTTGAGATTCCAGAAAAAGTAAGTATTTAATGCCATTAATACTATTAGTACTTATATTTAATTGTATGTCTAGGAAAACATTTTTGAAAGTTCTATTTTGTAAGCTGAGTATTTAATAGCGGTATTAGAAATAGGGAGGTATTTAAGGTATAAACACCTAAGTTTTTAGCAGGTTAGTCCCTTCGCGACTACTGTCTTCTGTCTGTCACTTCACCCAGCCTTGCAAGTCGGCTGAATGGAGAAAAAACTTGGGTCATCATATAATTACATAAGACCTGACTTATATAATTGTTTAATGTTATGGTAGGTTTCAAGTTTTACTTTATCATTGTAGGCCTGTTGTTACCAAGTAACACTTCAATGATAAGATATGAAACTGTAATATTTGAAACAGATTACAGGAATGCTGTAAAAGTATATAGGTACATATATGTACTAAGTATGTCATTACATTGGTTTTATGAAGTGTTTATAAATGTGTTATGGTTAATATTAACGACCATAAACAGTAAAATAATCGTTGTAGGAAACCTTATTTAAATCTTAGTAAGGTTTTAATAAATTATAATTTTTACGACACAATTCAAGAAAATATTCATCATTGTGTGTTACATAAGAATAGCATTGTTCTGTTATTTATTTGGTGATATTACAAAGAGTATTTAAAGAGATTCAAATCGTACATTAAAACTCACTAGAAACTTCTAGAATTTGTTTCTAATTTTTTGTTCTCAGTTCTTTGTCTCGTTGTAGAGATGGGCTGTAGGAAAACTTAACCTACTAGCGCTGAAGTAATGTGGTGATATAGTGTTTCTTATGGGTTTTCATTATATTATAAAGTTTTTGTACCTAATTGTTGAATTTTCTTACGGCATTTACTAACGAGGTATGAGCGATATAATACTATTTTTCTTCAGTAGACATACAGTGTTATACTTTAGAATAATTATAAGACGAGGCCTCTTTAAACCATTCACATGGTCGCAAATATTCCCTCTTTAATCACCCGCACGGCAAATCCTTAGAATGCTGAGAATCAGCACTAATTTATTTATTTTTTTACAGGTACTACCTTCTATTGATGCCTCTTACCTGCTTCGTGATGCCTACTGTCATTCCCGTCTACCTGTGGGGTGAATCAGTGCTCAACGCGTTCTTCGTAGCAGCCATGTTCCGCTACGCCTTCATCCTTAACGTCACCTGGCTCGTGAACTCCGCTGCACACAAGTGGGGAGACAAACCTTACGACAAAGACATCAAGCCATCTCAGAACATCTCCGTCGCTATCTTCGCTCTAGGAGAAGGTTTCCATAACTACCATCACACCTTCCCCTGGGATTACAAAACTGCTGAGCTCGGCAACAACAGGTTAAACTTCACAACAGCTTTTATTAACTTCTTTGCTAAATTTGGCTGGGCTTACGACATGAAGACAGTATCAGATGAGATTATCAAGAGCAGGGTGCAGCGTACCGGTGATGGCACTCATCATCTCTGGGGATGGGGCGACAAAGATCATTCTCACGATGAGATCAATGCCGCCATCAGAATTAATCCTAAAGATGATTAATTTCTTTTTAAGTACTCTTTATATTGAAAGTTGTTTATTAGATATTTGAAGTTCTAATTCTTAGTTAGTAAGAATTACAGTAGAAAGTACGAAAATGTTGAAGATGTCATGAGTAATAATTTTGCTTAAGCTGCCTCGGAATTCATTATGTTCGTATTAGTTGTTTGTTTAAATAATAGTACTTAGCCAGTAACTTCATTAGATGCTGCTTTAAAAGCTCAAATCCAAAGCTCTTTAGTTCCATACTTACTTAAATATCTCTAGATATTTTGGTGGCTTCCGAAATATTTTAGGTCTTCCGATTTTTTATATTTAACCGATGGTCGCCTACTGTTTTATAACTATTTCATATAGATTTAATTTCAAAATAGAACCTAGAGGGGTTTTAAAATAATCACAGATTTATATAATAATATAAGTCTCTGAAGTAATATTTGTTATAATCTGAAGGGTAATTCTCGTAAATGTAAGCGTAAATATTATAATCTCAGTTACAACTCTACAATCTATGATTAGCGTTTCGCGTTGTCTGATTGGTTATGCAATTGTCAAATTTGACACTAATGACGTTTGAGATGAAATGGAGGTTGAGATGTCATTCATTACGAGAATTGCGTTTCAATTCTATGTGGTAGCAATATATTGATAGAAGTAAACACATCAGTATTATAGACCACATATTGTTACTTATTTTTGTTTGTTTATATACATATTGTAGTTAACTAGTCCGTTGCATTTGTTTTATGAATTTAAGTACAAATCTTTCTGATTTATTTAATACATTGAAATCCCAGTGAGGTGAAGTATTAAATTATTAAAAAGTTTAATCTAATATGTGGTATATAAGATCTTAAATTATTTCTTCATGTTGTAAGAGCAAATACAAAGGAGATGTATTTGATTGATCTGTTTAAATAACAATATGGGTCTATTTAAATTGAATTTATTATTGTAGTGTTTTTTGTTGTGATACAGTAAATATAAAGATGTATTTATTGGTTCAGCTGGTCTGAGGCCATACTCGCTTGATGATTAATAGGGATAATAGAATATACATATATAAGTATATGCTATTACAACGTGTACTATTGACTGATGTGTAAGTTATTGTGATATATAATGAAGGGTAAATAGTTTATCCTATATGTGTGCGATATGTGAACAAATATATTTATAAAGTATATTTGTTAATAATGTTTAAATGTTAGTATTTTGTCAAGTAATGTCACTATTTTTCCATTAATTTGTTGCACAATTGTCATGCATGAAACTACTATGTTTGTTTTTATGATGTTTGACGCGTAAATATATTATAGCACAAAAGTAATACATTGTTTTATTGTTTTTAGAATACTTACAGTTTTATTCACTTATTGACGTGATTGATGATTCGATTACTTGTAGGTATTGTCATGGAGGTTAACCTAGTCTTCATAGGTTTATGAAATTTTATTTTTTTTATAGGCGACAAATCAACACCCAAAGGAATCTTGTAGCTATACAACTAGCATGAAGTCAAGTGATTCTTTTTTGACTTAGGGATGAGATCGGCGAACCCTTCCTGGTATTTTATGACAACTGGGTTAAGATTGGGTTGTGACACCATATTAGGAATACATCGCACCGAATCCGTCTATTTTGCCAACCACAGCAAAACATCACCTAAACCAATCTACTCGGTCTGTAAAGCCCGATTTACACATCGACAAGTACTACTTAACTCGCTACTGTACTTGTCGATGTGTAAATCGGGCTTTAAAGAAGTATATTTTATGTAGGTTATTTTATTTTATGTAATTGCCTTAAAAAGTTAAGCTTTGCTCTATATCTTAATTCGGAACCAATTATTCACACACCTACCAAAGCAAACTGAAGATAAACTCAAATTTTGGAAAGTAGAGTCGTAGATCTTTATCACTGACCATGATAATATCTACTTATTAAGTAGGTAGGTAGTACCTACTTGTTACTGTATAAGAGGTACCGTTTCCTAACAGACGGACGGGCGTAACGGTACTTTTGTATTCGACATCTCTTCAATTTGTTTATTGGGGGCCTCCAGTAATTTAGTAACAGTAAAGAAGGAAAACTTGGTACAAAACTCAATACCTACCCACTTGCTTGGCCAGCGTAGCGTAGCTGTCGATCAATGGTAGGTCATAAGGTGCTATGACATATTACATTAATTACTTATTAAAACAACGACAGCTGTGTTTGCGTGAAGAAGTTATTTATTTAATTAATAAATGATTTATCAATAAAATTTTAAACAAGCAACAATTTTATAAGCTAGGCAATCTTTAGTGATAATTATATTTTTAGAAAGAATTATGTGGCCTAGCTTTAACCATCGTTTTCCTTGATTTAGTCCTGGTCATAATATAACAGATATCACACTCATTTTATTTCATAACCACTGCGATTTATTTTCATCGCTCAAAATTCATATAGGTAAGTAAGGGGCGAATAGTACCTAAGTGTAAACATTTTTTATTTACAAAAAATATATTATAATATTATAAACCTACATAGGTATATACTCGTCCCTTATCATAGTAAATAGTTTTAATAGGTAAGCTAATTGAAAAGGACTCTCAAAGCTTTAGTTTCATGTGTTCCACTCAAATCCTCAAGCAAATACAGCTGTGCTTTAGCAAAAATATGATTTAACTAATGTTAAATCAATGATCCTGAGCCTTAGTTCTTGGTACCGAAGTATTACTTCGTCATTGCATTACATATCATATGCTTTCTTCATGGAAAATATCTTGTTCATCACACTTGTCCGGCAAGCATACGAAAAACTCAATAAGATTCATTATAGGACCTCGAGAGAATGGATTTTGATAACGCCCTCTTTTATCTCTAAGATATGGATATCTTTTATAATTGAACATTTCATTTGTGGTTAAATTCATACAGGCGTGTAGAATCTGAAATATGAAATAAATGTTATAGTAGGCAACTAATAACTAAGAAACTCCCTCGGTAGCGGAGGTCGCGGTAGTAGGTAGGTTGCCTACATGAGGTTTTGGGATCGAATTTCACACAGTACTTTGTTAGGCCGATTAACAAATTGTGTCTAAATGTTCATTGTGTCCGTTAAATTGATGTTTGTAAAGTCCCCCAAAAATAAAAATAAGTGGAGTACAAATAATTGTAAATGGCATAGTAAATTGTACTGCGACCTCGTGCACAGCAGCATGTATAAAGAACCTACTCTGTGACACTGACAGCATAATATACTTAATATTAAAAGTAAACCTACTCTGTGGCGACAGCAACCTGGCGATAACAGCCCATTAAGGTTCTACTGTAAAGACCAGCCTACTTCAAAGACCCCAATGATGGCGGAAATATGCCCTTCCAATAACACTCTAGCCAGACGAATTAGTCTAGGTTATGTCAAGTCAGGCTTCTTTTGTTTTCGTAAACTACTCTGTGAGCTTTCCTTTGAGAGCTTAAGTTAACTTAACTTTCCCCTTCTAAGTTAAAATACATTTAAGAAAAAAAAAAGCAATTAGGTAGTATTTATGGTTACTCACAGAAGTGCACGTAAGTATCCATCCAAGTGCACAAAAGGTAATAGCTTCCAACAATCCAAGTACATAGAGTAAACCAAATCCTTCTAGCAGTAAGCAGTAGCACGCAAAGTATATCGACAATGTGCAATTAATTGCGACACTCATTACGAATAAGAAGAACCACATTCGGTTTCGTACTCCGACACAGTTGTAGATGAAAGGGCAATGGTGATCGAAGTAGGCGACGCAACGTTTGCATATGCGACAATGTTTAGCCCTGGAAATTAAAAACATAATAATATATTGAATTACACAGCTACCATTTATTTGCAATCAACCATAGAGCTCTAAGACGAATATTACCAGAAAACAAAGGACACTCTTTTAAAAAATAATAATTTGGCTTCGTTACAATTTCTTTTTTTTGCTTTATACCTACCTAATAAAGCTAAGGAAGATCTTCATGTTAGCCCTTTAGAATCCAACCATAGAACTGATGAGAAACCTAGGTATAGTGAGATTTCCTATCTTATCGTTTCTGTCTCAAAATGTGATACTTATGTTTTCCAATAACGCTTACTTATGAGGTTCCTTTAGATTTTTATATTTATATTATAGATACTAAAATAACAGAAAAACCAATATTTACCTCAAGGGTCGTAAGCATCGACACGTATGACATAATCTTGACAATATAACGTTTCTCTTCTTCCATTTATCATAATATGGTATCTGCCTTATAGCCCTGTAATACGTTTCAGAATTCTGTGGTATGTAGCCGGGATCCCTTCTATTAGCTATTACCCAACTTAGCCACATAATAGCATTCCAATAAAGGAAACAATAATGCGAGAGTCGCAAAGTATTCCAAGTAAGAGGTATGCAACGTATAACATACATAGGATATCCCCATAAAAGAACTGATATTAAAAAGAATAACAAAGGTCCTTTAGAGTCCCCTGCTCCACCAAACAAAAGTGCCCATAGTTCAGATAGAGGTGGCATCCAATGAGATTTTCGTTTCATCTCCTTTTGCAATAATTTGACGACTTCTACATGTCTATGGCTTTGAGCTAGCATTAGTGGTGTCTTGCCGTTTTTATCGCGAGGTTCCAATTCAGCTTTCACCTACAAAAACATAACAGTAAGTTACACTTAGGTACTATTTTTTAAATATCAATATGCTAAAAGGCGCTACCCGAGTTGAGTAGGTTGGTAGATTCTATATCGATAAAGCTTTTTGGAGCTTTAAAAACATCTTTTAGAAATAGTAAAGTAAGTTGGTAGGTAGTATTTATGTAGCATTACCCTAAGAGGGTGAACCCTTTAATCTTTACAGGCTTTCTTTTACTTACAGGCGCTCCGGTAAAACAAACATACATGCATAATAACCCTCTTACTCATAAACGCCTCATAAATTATAAATAATTGATTAGCTTAAATTCTTACGTTTTTGTTTTTTGGTATAAGGTTGGTTTTTCTAAGAAAATCTCGCTAAACAGTGATTAAATTTAGGAGACGTTTATGAATAAGGGGGTAAACGGTTTAATACTTAAAAAATATTTTGTTAAATTTACCTTCTCACAAAGCAGTCTCACGCATGTCAGATTTCCTGATAAACATGCTAAATGTAGAGGTGTTGAACCGAAGTTGTCAGTGCAATGTAAAGGTACTCCTGAGTAAATGAGTAGTCGGACTAAATCAGCATGGCCTTTGTACGCAGCCCAGTGTAGCGCGGTATCGCCATTGATGTCAGAAAGTCTTGTTGCTGCACCCATTCCTAATAGATATGCAGCAGTCGCGGTCTTTCCGTACATGCAAGCCGTCATCAATGGTGTCAGACCTGTGATGGCAAAACAAAACATTCAGTAAATCGGTACAATATACCTAATAAAAACTTATATTTGACCGTGATTTGACCATATACCTACCTATTAAGATTACCTAAAGGTGCAACTGATTAAGTATCGCATATGTTTATATGTATGCAATATCTACTCTATACTTTACATTGAATTTCTATACATATAATCAAAGGTTAATAAACTTAAATTATATATAATAGTTATAAAATAATAGTTATAAATTTTATAGTATAATATGGACCTTGATGGGCACAGGATTATCAAGAGTTATAGATGTTTCTGTTACATCGTCATTCATAATTAAACAAGAAACTATTTTTAATTGAACACCAAAATCTTCGAAGCTAAAGATTACCTACTAATATTTCAATTTACCAACCTTTAAAATCAGCAGCATTAACAGCAACACCAGACTGCAGTAACACTTGCACCACAGAAGCGTGCCCCTTTCTACAAGCCCAATGAATAGGCCGAGGACCCTGTAAATTTAATGTAAAAACTTTTAATAACATTAAATATTAAATAAGTATATCAGGAACACCGGCAGTAGGTACCTACGTTACGTACGTAGGTACGTTGCATGTGCGAAGAGAACTCTTAACGCAAGCCTACCTCTACAAGTTCAAAATGTACCTATTAGGCAGCAGATAGGGTAAATTAGACCAGGCCTTTGTAGGTGATCAAGCAAAATTTATATAGGTTTAGATGATTTGAACCCTCGTTCAGTTTACATCTTCCTTTCTATTAGTATTTTTTCGGACTCAGAATTAGGTTACTTACTTATAATTAACTTATCGAATTCTGAGAGTTTAACGTTATTTAGTTTACCTGATTGCTAATAACCTGTTTGGCTTGCACAAACTTGATCTTTGACCTTTAAATAGTTCCATGATAATTAACATCCATTTAATTTATTTATTTATTATTAATATTAAATTTCACGGCACCATAGAGCCGAGGCGCCAATAAAAAAAACAAAACAGAGAGATTAAAGACATTACGTACCTATGTAATTAATTCGTAGGCTTTTTATATAGGCAGAAAAGTATTCTTACCTGAGTACCTAAGCAGGATAGATCTATGGGTGCTCCACTTTCGACAAGGTACCGCATTACGGCGACACTACCGTCAAGTGCCGCCCAGTGTGCAGGAGTATAACCATGTTGATCTCTAGCGCTTAAAACTTCGACGCCAATCTTTTCCACTAGGCGCTCAATTTCTGACACTTCGCTTAAATACAATTTTACCATAATTTAAGTAATAAAGAACATCGTAAAGAACAGATTAATAAGTTAATAAATATTATTAAGTACATGGCTAATGGAAGTGACTAGACCCGAGAAGAATTACCTCCCGAATAATAGTAGCAAACAGCTACGAGACGTCTCGTTAAGGAAACTGTCATCACGATAGTGCAAGTAGGTACTGGAAAGGTAGGTACTTTTTTATACTATCTTTGTTTAGAACTATATATCTATCTATGGACTGGCCGTTATGCCCGATTTACACATCGACAAGTACAGTAGCGAGTTAAGTAGTATTTTAAGATTAAGTTGATTTAAATAGATCTCCATCCTATTTTTTGGCAAGTTAAGTTGGCGAGACGCGAGAGAGGGGGCTACTTCGTACTTAACTCGCCAAAAAATAGGATGGAACTCTATGTAAATCAACTTAATCTTAAAATACTACTTAACTCGCTACTGTACTTGTCGATGTGTAAATAGGGCATTAGTGACGGGCGTATATGTCGCATCGTTGACTACAAATTCATAGGTAGGTTTACTATTACTTATTTATAGATCCTAACAACATGGTAGTAGGTACCTAATAATTTATCTAACTCATAAGAAATATAACATACCCAGATCGAACAGCTTCAAAAATAAGAGCTGAGAGCTGATGAAGATCAGAATGATAATTGATGTTGGTGATAGTCCTTGGTGGAGCAGCTGGCGCATCTGGAGACATAGGCGAGCAGGGAGGCAGAGGCTCCTCAGCGGCCATCGTGCACGGGGGCGGCTGCGGCAGCGCCCACACGCCGCGTGCCGCCCCCGGGCTTGGGTACACCTGAACATGGAGTCCCAGTTAATACTTGTCTTTCTTAGAAAATAATTAACAGTGATTTTAACTAAGTGCGTGCATATTACTCCTATCCTGTTGTATGCTAATAATAATTAATGCTGATAATATTTGTGCTGAATAAACTTTTTGAAGTATGCTGCTATCTATAGGTCATAGCAAAAAATATGCTAAATGTAATCTGTGAATTTACTGATAAGGAGGTATTTTTAAGGCTTGGACTGATTTTCCTTATTATATGCTTCACCTTATGTTCTAATACTAGGTACCTACATATTATGTAGGTATTTCGTATCTGACAGCTTAATCATTCGATGGACATATCGCTTTCCATCTCAGATTCAAATGAAATAACATCCTATAAATGTATTTACAAGTTGATTCTAGCTAACGCGAAGGACCGCCAAGTTTAATCCATCAGACTATGTTCAATTTAACTTAATTAAGACATTGGAGAAGTAAGTATCAAGCTAAATCAATGTGCCCAACTACAATAGGTCAGTGTTTGTCAAAATCAAAAAGTCTCGTATCTACTTACTATATTTAACATTCTATGTTGCATCATTTCCGCTTAACTGTTTACTTTAGTCTTCTGTGGAATCCATAGCAGAAGTAAAACAAAACTGCTGCTTATATCCTCACCTTACTACTCACGGCGAGGCCGACGCCCCCCGGCACTACAGAACCCTCTCCGTCCGCCACGGCCGTAACGCCGCCACACACGTACGCACAGTGAAACTTTCTGCTCTTTCTAGTTATTAATATTTAAAATTTGTTACGACTATTTTCACACTAAGCTCTACAGTCTAAACTGAGATTGCGTGACATCCAGCTCATAAAATAAAATATTGATCCATTAGCCCAAAGAGCATGCGCCTTCACAGCAATGCAGAGGTCGCTTGATATTACCTATAAATTAACCTGACTTAAAACTTTAAACAAAATTACTAGTCGTGCGTGGTCTAAATTAAAATTTAATAACCAATGAAATAGTTCTACATTTTAATTTCAATTCTTTGATAAAGTATGTATTACTAGATGGCGCTTGTATTAAGTTTTTACTGCATTGCACATTTTTTTACTTGTATGGTGCTAAAAACAGAAAAATTTAAATACTTTTTTATTAAATCGCTATTATATAACGGAACGTTAAAAGTATATTTTATTTGTTTTTATCTGAGAGTTATGGTTATCCATTCTGAATAACAAAAAATAACCTAAGTATAAATAAATAGTTGATTATTCGTTTTATTATGATAAATTCTTGTAGTTTCACTTTTGGATCATAATACTAATTTATATTTTAGATCAGCTGATTATTCTTGTGAGAATCTAATAGGATAGTATATTTTTAGAAAAGCGCTATCTGTTGGACGTGTTACGAAACTGTCTTTCATAAGAAGTTACTTTTTATCAATTTACTTAGTCAGCTGATAATACATTGCTTTATGATTTATAACTGGTAAATATTAATAAGAAAGAAAGGGATGAAAATATACATTTAGGTTTAAAACAATAAATAGTAGCAGGTGAGGTGCAGTTTGTCAAACTAATTTACTGAGTTATTCCTCATCTCCATTTTAGTAATCAAGGATGTTCTAGGTGAATCATCATTTGTAACTTGGCCACAACTAGTCATATACTAATTTATTATTACTCACTATACATACACCGCCAGCACAAGTGGCATAATCCAATTATGAATGGCGGCGTAAGTTAGAACTGCGACAAAATCGGGATCTCATTCAAATTACGTATCTAAAACTTGGTACATAAGATTCAAATTGATTGATACAATTTTGAAAATCTATCTTAATTAAAAAATTAGGTAGGGTTTAATTTAAAAAAAAAGATTCAATTTGTTTATATATATTTTTTCCAATACAAATAAAATAAATAACAAAAGGAATTGTTAATGTTTCGTTTCTTGTTAAATAAATAGGGTGTTAGGTAATAAGAGATTGTGGATTAAAATCTCAGATATTGCACTACCAGCATGACCCTTTATCATAACAGAAGCAGTTTGTCAGCTTAGCTAACAAGATTATTAGTATTTTGCTAATACAAATACAATCTATAAATAAAAAATATTAAATTTTAACAATAAAATAATCTGAAGTTTAAAAAAATACAAAAACCAAATCATTTTCTTTACACTTATATAAAAGTTTGATCAGGTGTAATTATTAAAAGAGAATAACATATTATTAAAACACTTCATTAAAATTGTGAAAATGAACTTTAATTCAGCAAATTTTATACTAAATGTATAAATATGATATATTCTAGATTTCGTTTTCACTACCTAAATAGACATCATGTTATAAAAAGTGTACAACTAAAACTAGTAGCTGATTATACATCTCAATGTGGCTTATCAATTAGTTAGATCTTGTAAAAGCACTTTCTTTAAAATGGTTTTATTATACTTAAATAATAGATTAAAATAATGAAAGCATTACAGCTCACAACTGATGTTGAACTATCATACAACAATCATTTTCAATACAATCTTAAAATCCTAGTAAACTTGAAACATTTAACGAGCAAACTGAATAAATTATTATTCATAAACAAACTTAACAATGTCGATAGCTCAAAAGTAATATAATATTTTTAACAAGAGTCGAGTGACTGAACATATCATTGTAAAGTGTGATACACATTTAGACTCAGGACTATTTTATTGTAGTTTCTGATAATGCCAATTAACAAATTAGATATTCTTTTGTCTATTTATTACTGTATTGATATTGTAAAGTTTATTAAGTCTTTCATATAAGCATTATCTCTTTTGAGTCTTGAAACTAACAGAGAGGGGTTGGCCATGAAGAACATAACCATTCAGTGCTTGTATTGCCATAGCTGCTTGGTCATAGTTTCTCATAGTAACAAAACCAAATCCTTTACTCTTATTCGTTTGATGATCTTTAATTATCTTAACAGACACAATAGCACCATAAGGACCAAATAATTGCCACAGAGTCAGCTCCTCCACTTCTGGAGCAATATTATAAATATATATCGACCATGTACTAGGAGAGTTGTGATCTCCTATTGCGTTCATATGATTAATCCAATGATAAGGTCTTACAAGTGAACTTTTAGGAAAGTTATTATTATTGTTTTTATGCTTATGAGGATTACTTTTATTAGCGTACTTAACTGTTAACGGATGTAGAAAGCCAGGAGGCGTTGTGCCATTAATGTTCTGAATGGCTCTTTCCGCTTCATACTGTTGCTCATATAATACAAATGCTATACCTGCAGCTATGCGAGAATTAACTATTTTACCGAATTGTGCGAATAATCCATGTAAATCCTGCAAGGTCAGTTCATTGGGCAGGTTACACACGTAGAGGTTCCAGTCTGCTTCAGGTTTCGAAGGCGGTTTTAACTCTGGATTGAGGAGTGCGTGTGACACTTTTAGAGTTTTATTTTGCATAAGGAGGCCGTTGAATGCCTTACGTGCCTTGACTGCATCTTCGGGATGAGAGTACTCGACGAACCCATAGCCTCGGTTCGCTATCAATTTACAACTTTCCAGTTTACCCATCGTCGAAAATAGCGAGAACATCATATCCTGGGTCATGACTTCAGGAATGTAATTGACGATAAGTTTGGTGGGTGATTCGTCCGGCCCATATTCATTAATTCCTTGACAATTACCGTCTTGACACGATTCCGACATTTTTTAATTGTTGTCGGTGAATGACATTTCACCGCAGTGTTGCGTGTTTTCTTTTATTCGTTCGGAAATATGTAATAAAACGTGATGGACAGTATAGTCTTTGGACCAAAGGCTTTTGAGCTTGAACACATGGCAAATTAAGTTATACCGGCATGTTTAATTTACCTGATTTTTAGTATCCAGCCAATGTGCTAATAGCTATTTTGTAGTGAAAAGAATAACTAGTAAGTGGTAACAATTTATTGATTTTCGACGTAATTTTCCATATGGAAATGTACCAAATCGAAATAGTTTGATAATTAAAAAATTAAACTGACTCCAAAGCCAGTGTCCTAGTTCCTTAATCTTTACAAAATTTCGTTTACATTCATGATTCACAGAAATTTCTTTATGAAATGAAAACCTTTTTTATTACACTACTTAGCAATGCAAGGGCAAGGGTAGATTGCTTTTGGTGACCCGTACGTCTTAACCTTCGGCACGCCAGTACGCGCACTTCAAACTAAGTTTTACTACACAGCGACCTGAGATTTTTCAATTGTGGTAATAATCTAAATATTTTTTAAGTTGTATAACGACTGATAACCTGGGCGTATGAATGAATGGACCTTGGCCTAAAAATAGAACACAGCTGTGTATCAGCGAACATAACATCGGCGTTTTTAAACTAGCGTAACATAAAGTTCTTGCATTATAATAAGGTAGATTTTCACGCTCTACCAAATAATGTCAGAAAAAATTATCATTAGCACATTCATGGAATTGTACATCGACTGCACTAGCTACATATATATCTACGCTCTCCAAATATTATTCCTTCGTGTGGTCATGTGATTCCTCTATCCTTCAATCTGCCACCCTTTACCACATAATCTGTCCTTTTTGTTCATTCAGAGTTTCTACCCCAATGATGGACGCACGTTCTATGTTACGTGTACAAGTACCTTAATTGGGCAAACCTGTAGGTCACCTTCTTTGTTTTTTATTTATAAATTCGGTCACGTAGGGAAATTCCCACATCACCGTATTGCCATTTAGGTATATGGTTTTCTAATACTTTACTGCTCCTTATTTAATGACCAGTAATAAAACCTGGTAAAAGGTATTGGTGTTGTATTAAACATACTATCTAACAACCAAAATTTTGATATGGCACCGTCGACTCATACTTAAATAGATAGTGGTCAAGTAGTGGGTCTACGCAGACGAGAAGCTGCCTCCGGAGTGACAATGTGGTCATGTACGCGGCTGCCGCGCGCAAGGTCGTGGTTTTAAATCCCAAGCAAGATAATAATAATAATTGTCATCGATATTCTTGGTATCCATTAATTGTATGAGTCATATCAGTCTGTAAAATCCCCGGCGACACAGGGCTGCATCCTAAACGCGGGATTTGTCTTTTCAAGACGACCAAAAATTATAAATAAAACACTAGAGTCACTTTGTACGGGTTGCTATATTTTTGGATATAAGTACATCACCACTTAGAAGCAAACAACGAAGGTTTTATTGAAACAGATTTTTAAGTAATATTAACATTGATTAAAGTATGTTTACAATAAGCATTTGTGTTATACCATACGATTATAATACCATACATGAAATTTATAAATCACTTCGTCAGGAAATGCAAAAAATTCTACAGCTAATTTTAAATTTATTTTGTGCTCAGGCAACAATTTTCCTATTGTAAATTAACATTGTAAGATGTAACACAGTTAATATGTAGTCTCTATTACTTGGATAAAAATATATAATGTAAGTTGTATTAACAAATTACATTATATATTTTTATCCATTATATATATTTATAAAGATATAAGTAAAGCAATAACTTTGGAATGTATAGGTACTGGAAATTATTATTAATATTATTGCGCTTCACGCTCAAACGGCTAGACCAATTTGGATAAAATTAGGTGTGGTGGTATCTGACACACATTAGTTGATTATAGACATCCAACAGCTAGTAAGATAGACAAGAAATATCCAAGCAAGCACCTTATAAATGCAGCAATTAAGATTATGAATCCTCAATATTAAATTTAACCATGTACCTATATAAATATTTTACTACATTTATACATAAAAATAGTTATATGAAATAATTTAAATTAACCTAAATAGTAGATTTTCACACCAAATACCGCTTCTATATAAATTTACAAATAAAAAAAAAAACACAGTAACTAAAATGCTACTTTTGTAGTGAGACAACAGAGTGTGATACGGCCGAATACTCAAACGTCTGTTAAAGTAAAGCGGCGCTTAAACTATAAATTCTCATACAAATGTCTAGTTTATGTGCCGCTTTACTTTAACAAACGTTTGAGTATTCGGCCGTTAGATACTCAAAACAAATTATACTTTATTTAAAAAGAAAATAATAAATAAAAACATTTTGATTTTTTAATAATTACTTAATAGATTGTTTTAAATAGCTACCAAAGAGTAAAAATACTTTATACAATTATTGGTTACAATATTTATATTTTTACGAAGAAAAAACAGCCTCTACTTAATTTGTTAACCAAGTCTTTTTAAATTTAAAAAAAGAAGACATCATAGGCCGCCATTTTAACACACATGTTTTAGTATACAATTTATCTATGAGCTGATAATAAATTGTATTAAAAATTATCGAACATTAAAATTTCATTTGGTGACAGTTTCAATAAAAATAAATTAAAAATTAAACTATTATAATTATAACGATCACATCACAAATACCAAGAAGTACTTACTATAAGGGGTCTTAATGTACTAGTAGAATATTATGCCTCTGTGGAAACTAATATGTAAATTATTTAAATTTGTAATTAAAAATCTGATTATTACAAAATAATTTACTTATGTTTATTAAGATTTGGATAATTATTTTTATGAAATATAGATAAATTGGCATTGTCCTATAAGATTACATAGATGAATATGTTAAATTTTGGTATAGCACGAAATATTTAATCCATGTTGATTTAGTAAACATGTTAATAATAAAAAACGATTTATTTAGAAATTACAATATTATAAAGAAAGACAAATCACTTTAAAAGCCGTACAAAGCACGTCATACGAGTTAATGGTATATAAATTATTACAATATAAAGTAATAATATACTTATAGCAACTGATTTAATGAATGGCCTTTTGATTTTGTTCAAAATAAAAAAAAAAGTTGTTTTGTCTATAACACAATATAGACAATGCCATTTATATATTTTCAAAGTAAGATCATATTTTCTAGAAGCTACGACGGATTACACAATTCGGTTACGACAACAACATATTATATTATGTTACAAGTTCTTTGTATAATAACTTTTTATTTAATACTCATTAGAGTAAATATATCACTTTTACAAACACTAAAAAGGTCCAATATAAAATAAAAAGTGTAAAAATAAGCTGAGATTGTAAATTATTCAACACCTATAAGCTAAATATATGTTTTCACAAAGGAAAAAAAAATCTAATATTTGCTACACACAATTATTGTCATGATAATAGTAAATAACATTATAAAACTCTTTGGTTAATAATTTCTTAAGTCAATTTTCAGATCTTTATTTTTTTTTATGTAAGGAAAAATATGTTGGTAACATTTACGGCTGTACCGAATAGGAAACCCGTGAAACCGAAAATTATTATAACTATGTCCTTCCATAATACCCAGTTTTTCTTACCGAGCTGATCTGGCCAGAAAGTGACTATTTCTATGACGGGTGGAAAGATGAGAGCTAGAGCCGAACTGCTGAAGGCCCCCACTAGTGATATAATACCACTTAAATTGGGTATAACGGCAGCTGCAAGACCTGTAACAATAAAAATAAAAATTTTAACTTATTGAATCCTATACTTCAATATAGACAAAATAGAAATAAATTAATAAATTACCACTTAAATAGCCATACAGCCTTCTTTTTACGGAATATACCTTTTACGCAATATATGTATATTACTGAACAAAAGAAAATAAATGACTTATTCTTTACCAATATAAAGTTGGTTCTGCTACCTGGACATTTTACCTGATCGCAATATATCTTATTCTCTAATTCTCCGTGTGGTGACGGAGTAAGAATACAATATGTCACCATCCCATCTCAGTCCATGGGTGTCGTAAAAACCGACTAAGGGACTATCCGTGAATATTATCTTTACGAAATAAAAAGAAGGAAAACTTGAAATTAAACCCTATACCAATCCGTCTGGCCAGCGTGGTATTAGTAGGCCTGTATCGCTCCGTCACTGGAGGAGGCCCGTCCCTGCAGTGGGACATTAGTGGGCTGTTATGAATATATCTTATAGTATCTATCCTTTTCTGTAGAGTGCTCAGGTACATTCCTATCCCTCGTTTCTATTCTCATTTACATACAAAGAGGATATTTGAGTTGGTAAACCGGATAATGGAAATCTAATTTAACCAACTGAACCATAGGCGAGAAAACCGCATAAACAAAGCCAAGTTAAAAAAAGCCCATCCATGTTAACTAACGTGTTAACTATTCATATAAAAACAAACAAAAACATTAGTTATTATTAGCTATGTCACTTGTTTTCGATAAAAATTAAACAAAACACTATTAACAACAAACTTCTCATGTAGTACAAACGAGATAACCCATGAACTAATAAATTCTTAACAATGAAAGTGAATAGACAATAATCTACTATTTTTCTCTAAATGATAAACTTTATGGCCTTTTAGACATTTAATTCAAAAGAGGTTTCACGATATACTTACATGTTAGAGATATTAGAAGGAAGCGTAGTACTGACTCTCCGTGTTTTAGTGCAATCTCCGATGATAATTTAGATTTCAAATATGGCCATACTATGTTCATTGGTACGTAGAACTGAAGTCCGTATGATAGAAATATGGAAGCTGCCATGAATGCCCGAACGCTTTGTGCTAATCTGCAAATAGATCGATTACATTACATAATGTATAATAAAGCTATTAATAATTTTCCCGATATCAGTTAGGGCACTAAGCAAAACTGGCGTCAGGAATTTTTCAAGCCGCTCATAAGCCTCTAATGGCTAACGCAGACCTGGACGGCATGGCAAAGTATTTTAATTTTTACTAATGGAAATTCAACCGTACTGTTACAGAAATACGACATAAATTGCTATGCTTTAAAATGATGCCGTGGCATTGAAAGGGATTTTTCTATGTGTTTATCACTGCCGTCGACAAGCACTATTAGAATGATAGCCAACTGACGAAAAAAGAGAAAGATGTAGCCTCTTTTATTCAAGGTTCTTTAGTCGTGTCAGTTCATTAATAGTTGCATGTGCAAGGTAAAAGGCTAGTTCACTTAGGTCCATTGCAGGTCCTTTTAAACATACCTATAGAGGAAAATTTTGCCTACAAATCAAGCTGGCTAGAAGTGTCGATATCGGGTTTTAAGTCAGGTTTTTTTACCCTACGGTTACCTGTTTAAATATCTAAAATTACTTATATATCTTAAAACTTACATAGAACTTGGTAAATTGAGAGTTATACTGCCTTGTACACATTCACCGTACTTCAAATATCCGAAATATCCAATACCAGTGTACAACATGGCTACAACGAACATGCCAGTGTTAAGAACTCCGTTCCATCCACCGAAGTCTTCTGGTGTTTTCATATTATTTTCCAAAGGTAAAATCTGTAATTGTATGTAACTTTAAAGTCTAGTAATATTCGAATTTGGACCTGAACTACATATTAATAAATTGACAGCAGTTACAAATACTGGGGCGTAAGCGTATACTAAAGCCCGATTTACAGTACAGTAGCGAGTTAAGTATGTAGTAAGTTTTTGATTAAGTTGATTTGAATAGATCTCCACCATAGATTCGCTACTGTACATGTCGATGTGTAAATCGGGCTTAACGTATGCAGGACAATCACATCTGTGGGATCCATAAATTATATAATTGCGTCTGGATGATCATTCTGTTTGAATGGCAGAGTCCCTAAAGCACAATGGCTTGACCCCTAATTTGCGAGATGTATTTTAAACACAGAAAAGCTAATTTATTTTCTTTTTAAGAACGACTTTTTGAAGTTCTAAGTTTTAGTTTCCGCATTGCCATCCAGCTAGGGAATCTCTTTTTAATAATAACTAAAATATAATTTCATTCATACGTTACATAGGTAGGTATGTAATTCGGTCATTTACAATTAATGTACCTATCTACCAATTTTATCTTAGTGTCTGGCAGTCAATTAATTATCTGTTTAATGTCAAAGTATATCACACGAACACGCGTATGATTATAATAAAGGTTTTTTTTTTAATATGAATGATATTAGTATAAGATATACTTATTAAAACATCTGGAAATTGTAATAAACCCGACATTCTTTAAATCACGAATGACTTTAGAAATATTAGGCGCTGGTGAGAAACTATGTCGTTTAATCTTTCAAATAAATTAAGAATAGATAGGTACACAAAATACCGTGCGCAAATAAGATGTTTTTGTGCGATTCGGAAATGATTGTCTCTAGCCTAGATATTCTTTGTGTCATTGTTTAAGTGAAAATCTCGAGTGAGTTGTCTTTTAAACAATTTACCAGATTGCCTAGGTAGGGTGCAGCTTGATATTCTCGAAATTTTTCGTAAGAGACACCGCTGATTATTTTGTCTCATGCAGGAGCCAAATACTAGGTATTCGAAGCTTTCGTTTATAAATTGGTCTCCACTAGTTACTGTTGACAATTGATACAAGGACATGCAAGCTTTGGTTAGGCACTACACAGCTTTTGATACTAGAACTGTGTAATTCAAAGTTCAGGCATTTTGTTAATACGAGTATATAGCCAGATAAGATAAGATTAATAATGCACCGCTTAGATAAATGACGTATTTATAATAAAAGAACTTGAATGGTAGTACGCATATCACATTATCGCGTAATTAAATACAATAAAGCTTAATTATTTAAGGAAGCTTACTTATAAATATAAATAATTAAATATGAATACACTCACCACTCCAATTCCTTCAAAAGCATATATAGCCGTGCCAAAATAAAGGGGTAATTGATGCCAACTCGAAAATGCTTTCACAGTATTTGTGGGAGGTAAATCTTGAAATATATAGTAAAATGTTATCACAAGACCCCAAGCTGTCATAATAGATGCAACCAGTGATACCGGTGTCAAATACTTTAAATTTTTCACCATCGCTAGGGCAAGTATCGGTGGAAATAATAATGCCAGATAGAAATGTATACTTAAATTTATATCGAAAAAATGCATCGTATCTTGTAGGTTAGTAGCAACAAATAAAAAGTATACACAGCAAAATCCCAATTGTGTTATTACCAAAAATAAATTAACAATAGTCCTGAAACAATACAGACAAATTGTCAGAATATTTCATAATTTATGTAATAATAAGTACTTATACTTAGATGATGGCGATTAACAGATTTCCAAAATGTTTGTTTAACCTATTTACATACGTAGATAAAAATAACATTGATTTACATCTCTGTAAATCAATGTTTTTTTTTATTTATGTCTATAATATTCTCATATTATAAATAAAAAAATAAGTTTGAAGCAGGCCAGAGTAGTTTAGGTGGCGTTTTTTTTTTTTTTTTTTATTTATTTATTTACATACACATAACACATTACAATCACTCTCAATTTACAAAAATAAAAATACCTACAAGTTTTGATCTAGATTGCAACATAGCAAACATGTGTACACAACAAATCAATGATAACTAAACAGATACAACTAACATTAGCATAAATTTAAGTATGAAAATGCTATCACTATAAACACAGTTACACATATGTATATATATATATACACAACACATAATACATGTGCACATATTAACAAACATAACATAAATACAGTTCACAGTTTACTCAGGCTAACCAGGAGATCCTTCCAAGGATAGCCTGATATGGAGGATGTCTTTTACGTCCTTGTTAAATGTTTTCAAGTTACAAATGAATACGTCCAAATTGTCATTATCCCTTGCTAAGTCATTATATTGACGGGCCATCCGAGTTAAAGGGTTGAAATATGATATATTATTTTTATAAGTTTGTAGGGCAAAAACATTAGTCTTAGCGGCTCTACGCGCGCTAAATTTTATATTAAATGTGATCTGTGAGATTAAATCTGGTGAATCGATAGAATTGTGGATAATTTTATAAAGGTATACTAAATCAAAATATATACGTCGATACTCCAAAGGCTGCATCTTGAACTTGGACAGTCTATCAAGGTAACTTAAATTTGATCGACCAGGAGTTAGACGATATATAAGAATTTTTGAGAATTTCCTTTGTACACGCTCTATATTCTCTATATGGACCTTATAGTTAGGAGACCACACCGGGCTACCATATTCTAAGATTGTTCTGACCAGGGCAAAATACAAGTATAGGACACTTTGGGGCTTTTTAAAGTCTTTACTACTCCTCAAAACAAAACCCAATAGTTGATTGGCTCTGCTTATTATACTATCATAATGAGGACGGAATGAAAGCTTATCATCAAATTGGATACCCAAATCTCTCACTGTTTGTGTACGGTTAAGTGTTTGACCATCAATGTTGTAACTCCAAGAAATTTGGTTTTGTTTTTGAGTAAACGATATCACAGAACACTTACCAGTGTTCAAGTACATGCGATTAGATCTACACCACTCCGATATCTTATTAATATCCTGTTGAAGGGCTAAACAGTCGTCTGTCTTTGATATTAATGAAAAAACTTTTAAATCATCAGCATACAAGAGGCAGTTGCAAGACAATTGTGTTACCAAATCGTTAATAAAAATAATAAAAAGAAGAGGGCCCAAATGGGAACCTTGGGGTACTCCAGATGTCACTACAGTAGGCGAGGAGACAAAACCCCTTAATGCCACCAACTGAGTCCTGTTCTCAAGATACGAGCAAACCCACCTATGCAAGCTACCATGTATGCCATATAATGCTATTTTCCGACAAAGCAAATTATGATTGACCTTGTCAAAGGCCTTAGAAAAGTCTGTATAAACAGAATCTACTTGGCCACCAACAGCAAATGCCCGACAAAGGTAACTTTTGTATTCCAACAAATTACTGACCGTTGATCTATCTTTAACAAAGCCATGTTGTTTTTCAGAAATAAGTGGTTTCATGTGACTATAAATATGATTATAGACAAGCGATTCAAATATTTTTGCAAGGCTGGATAGAATACTAATAGGTCTATAATTCACACAGTTAGTCCTGTCACCTGTTTTATATACTGGGATGATATGTGCTGTTTTCCAACGTTTGGGAAAAATACCGGTAGTCAATGATTTATTATAAATAATGAATAGAGGAACAGATAATTCAACTCTGAGTCGCTTTATAAAGGAAGGTGGTAGCTGATCTGGGCCTGCTCCCTTATTAACATCCAGCCCATTAATTTTTGTAATGATTTCACTTTCTTTTATGGATACGTGAGACAAAGTACTTACAAAGCTTTCCTCCATGAAATACGATTGATCATATCTGCTGCTAAAACTAAGTGGATCGGAATCCTTTTCAAACACAGAAGCAAAATAGGTTGAAAACAAATCACAAATGTCCCGACAACTAGACGATGTTGTACCCCCAAAATGCATAGTGCTAGGCACTGAAACCTGACCCCTTCGACTATTTACAAATCGCCAAAACGATTTCATGTCCTTCTCTAAGGAATCTTCAGTAACGGAGACGTGTTTATTGTAACACTCTTTAGTGAGAATTTTGCATCTTTGTCGAAGCAACGAAAAAGAGTCATAGTCACGAGGATTACCATATTTTTTATAAAGCTTATGAAATTTATTTTTCTCCTGGTTACATTTAATTAAAGCTTTACTATACCATAAAGGATACGATGATGGCTTATAAGTCACAGTCGGTGTGTGTCTTTTAATTATTGAAAATAATGTGTCATAGAAATAATCAGTGCATAGATTGATGTCAGTGGAAGATAAGAGATCGTGCCAGTTCGTAGAGATTAAATCATTTTTAATGTTGTCAAAATCACATTTTCTAAAATTGAAGCGTTTAGAGTGACATCGTTGCATGCCTTTATAAATGCAAGGTGACGACACTGCAATTGCAATTGAAGGGTGGTGCTTGTCCAACAAGGTTAACGCAGGCGTTTCACCAACTGTAATACCTTCCATGTTCGAGAGTACCAAATCCAGTAAGCGATCATTAATGTTTTTGACATGATTATATTGTTTTAAATTGCATAGAGATATAAATTCATTTAAAAAGGAAAGTTTCCTACTCTGCTTAAGAGGCTTCGTAGAGGATAGACAGTTGTCCCAAGCAGAGGCCGATTGATAGTCAGGTGTATTAAAATCACCTACAAGTAGGATATTGCCAGTAGATAAACAATTAAGAATTAGGTTTTGGCAATGGTCATAGAAGCGTTCCAAGTCAGAGCAGCCAACGTCAGGAGGTAAATAACAAACACATATGTTTAGACTCGGGCCAACACGCGAAAAAGGTATTATTGTTACCCAGACATCCTCCATATCACTATCCCAAGATGCCTGACGGATAACATGATATTTTTTGTGTACAGCTAGTAAAACCCCTCCCCCCTCAACCTTGGTAGACTTAGAATCTATACGGTCTCTTCTGAAAACATTATATCGAGAATCCATGACCTCACCATCAAATACACCTTTGTTTAAATTCGTCTCCGTCAAGCATATAACATCATAATTCGAATTCAAAACACTTAAGTAAAACTGTGACAATTTAGTCCGTATTCGGTTTACATTTTGATAGTAAATAGAAATCACTGTTGACAGAATATAGAAGTAATATATAAAAACAGAATTACAAATGACATCATTTATTAACGCAGCTTGTTTAGCGTTTCCACATTTTTAACCAAGATGGCCGGACACGTGTCGTTCTTTCGAATATATATATTGCCGAAACGTACCCATACAAATTTAAAATCGTTTTCTTTACAAAACTTACGCGCTAAACTATGCAGTTCTTTGGCCGCAGGCGACAAATGTTCGGACAAAAAAATTCTGCTACTAGCTCCTGATATGCCTACATGGGTAGTGGATAGCTTGTCTTTAGGGTGAGACTTATTATACCGGGTAACGGCGGATAAAAGCGTATCACGAAGGCGCTGCGACGATAGGGTGATTAAAATGTTTCGCGGCCTCTTCGAGTTAGGGTCCATTTTAGCCACACGACGACATGCTTTAAGGTCACTCTCAGACACCACAACCTGCAGACAGTCACAGAGGGTTTTAAAAAGAGCCGACAAGTTCTCCGATTTGCTCTCAGGAATCTCATGTATCTCTAGGTTAAGATCACGTGAAATCTTTTCCAGACTTGACACGCGACTTTGGAGTTTCATTAGTGTGTTTTGAGACGTGTTTAGCTCAGACTCCAGTTGTTTGATACGGTTGTCCTTTTCAGCAATATCCAACTTAATGTCGCTTTGTTCCATTGTGATAAAGTCAGTCGTAGCTGTAAAATCAGCTTTCACTGCCTGAACAGCACGATCAACCTCCACAGTAACCAACTTCTTCACATCCTTTAAAATCACAGCTCGCAGGTTTGACATAAATGGTGAGTCAAGAGAAAGCTTCCTATCCATTAGTTTGCCAATATTTTCTAAAGTTAATGCTTCATTTGATGTCTCGGAGTCTGTCATGATATTTACAGCAACTTGTGATTCGGGTGTTATTTGGCTGAACGACGCATTCAGAGATACGCTGGGCAAGTCATTTTTGCGATTACGACGCACCGGAGTATCATCGTCGTTGTTCCTGCGTCTGGTCACATTCTGACAAAAGGGGCAGCTCAATGAGGACAACTGTTCAGCACTCAGTTTTTTAGCTGGATTCACAGTCACGTTAAGGCATCCATAACAAAAACTTGAGTTGCATACATTACATTTTAAAAATTTATTTTTATCTAAAACTGCTTCACAGCCATGGCAATTCATGTTAACAAATGTATTTAATATTCGGAAACGCTAAGAAATGCGAACAAAATAAAATACCATAAACTGGCAGCACCAGACAAAAAAGCTTGTATCCAAACTTCACAGCGTAACGTCACTTAATTTCATTCACTGAGTAGTGTCAATGTCAACACGTTTAATAACAGCAGCAACAATGATTTGTCCACCCTCTTTTAAAACAAATAAATTCACTTTCCTTACAATTAAAACAGTTTTTAACTAATAATTCGGCGTAGGATTGCCCGTAATACAATGTCACAGCCTCACCGGTAAGTTCTCAACGTAAAAGTTGCACTTTGACACTGTTTTAAACTGTTTTGGTAAAAAGTCTTACACAAAATTACACAGCACTTTCGTATCAGTTAGCAGTTGACAGCTGAAGTTTTGATCAGAATGTTTTTGGCATATAGCGCTGCTAAATAAATGCTTTCCGAAGGATAACGCACCGTACATACCGTAACAATAAACCAAAGTATTATTTACGCGGGTTCTTATATTATTTGGCACCTTAGAGGCAAAATAGTTTGTCTAATGGTGATACATACACCCTAGAGAAATTCGTAAAGTTAGTTAATACGCCAAATAATATACAAATCTGTTGTGACAAGATGAGTATCAAGATCGATAAGGCCATTCATAAGATCCCAATGTAAACAGTTACAACATTTTAACATGAAACTAGGCCTAACCGAACAAGCATTTAAATAATTTACATTTTTTGTGACAATAATGTATAAGTTTATTGACTTATTTTGTTTATACTTTCATGTTGATTCAGATTTTGATTTTATTCATCAATTAATTAGACAATTATTTTATTTGTAATAAAAATCTTTTAGTACGTATTTGTGTGTAAATATTTCTATTTATATTCTACTCTTTTGGTTTTTTCGGGTACTAATCGCGGTTCCCAACTATCTTTATGCCGTTCATAGTGACCAAACGTAAACTTAATTTTTTTCCAAGCTCTGCTCTACATCTTTAGTAAATTTATAAAAATTGCTTCCATACTTATCGAACGATAAGAACGATATTCTGGGCAGAAAGGGCGCTCCTGCGCTGGCCACTCTTAGTAACGTCTCGTGTGATCCCATACTCTTCCATGTTGGTAGCCAAACAGAGCAGTGTTTGTCGGTTTCGGATGGCCGGTGAACCGACGGATTGAAACGTAAAGTCTCGTGTTCTTGGGGAGTGTATCACTCCATGCCTTATTCACTTGTATTCTGGCATCTGTCTAGTCCTCAAATGTCAAAACAGTTTTGACATTGTCGGTCATTTGCAAAAATAAGAGGATGTTCCAATTGGGTGATTTCTTTTGGCCCACCGTGTATAATAATCAAGGGATTTTTAAGGTTTCTAATATGACCTTTTAAACTGAAGTACCTACCTAGTAAATAAGTGGGAAATCAAAACAACTTATAAAATTAGTGAACTATGAATAAGAAGTCGGTCAAATGTCTTTTATAATCATTATGTATTTAGTTTAGATAGAGTTCATGTCAGACATACTCGGAAAGTTCCTAAGATACAGCATTATAATTATAATTCATTAATCATGTTGTATCTCGTCAATTAATTACACAATTTGATAGGTATTGTCAGCTCATTAGTATCCTTTTTCTTATCATTTTTTATTAAATAATAAGGAACACTGATATCATACATCATAATTAAACAACTACCTGGTTGTTTACCGAGGTAATTAATGTTGTTTGTTAAACAATACATATTTATCATTATAATTTATTGATACAATTATTGTTTGCTTGTATATAGTTTCGAAATATTCCCTAATGATAACGTGATTCAATAAAGGAATGGTTCGAGTGGTCGAGATAATGAAATATTCCTAGACATAGATAGATAAGGGTAAGGAGGTCGCACAGGTATTAGAGCATTCTAATTGACGACCTCTGTGGCGCAGTCGGTATATGACACGGATGCTACGCAAGAGGTCTCGGGTTCGATTCCCGCTCAATGCAAATGTTTGTGAACATGATTGTTTGCATTGGTCTGAGTGTTTTCTATGTAAAATATGTACTTATGTATTTACAAAAAAATAAAATAAGTATTTAAGTATGTTTATCCGTTGTCTAGTACCCATAGTACAAGCTTTGCTTAGTTTGGGACTAGGTGGCGATGTGTGAATGTGTGAGGATTATTATTATATTATATTTTTATTCTAGAAAGGAAGCAGGCTCTTCAGGGTTTTATGTATGCCAAGTAAGAAGCATAAAAAACAGGAAGAGTTACATAGAGGATTGAAGATAAGTAAATATAGGTATCTCCGTGAGTAAGAATACAGCGTGTCACCACCCCATCTCATCCCATGGGTGTCGTATAAACCGACTAAGAGACTATACGTGAATATTATCTTTAAGTGATGAAAAGAAGGAAAACTTGAAATTAAACCCTATACCAATCCGTTTGGCCAGCGTGGTATTAGTAGGCCAAGTATCCCCCCGTCACTGGGCATTAAGGGGCTGTTATGATGAAATACAGGTAGGTACATGAGAAAGTTTTCTTATAATTCTATGGGATAGAAGACTAGAGATACGTTATAGTTTTCCGAAAACTTCGAGTTGTCGGCGAGTTTATTTTCATCAGACGATCAGTCCAACTACTTTTTAAAGCTGAGTTACTTTGTTTATGAAACAACATCACGTTGTGTCTAAATTGTTTAATAAATTTATGTAAATCTTATGCAATATAAAAAGCCTGTTTTAATTAATTACAAATAAATGTCTTTAGCCTCAGAAGACTTAACCGCTAGGCCGCCGCCGTCCGAACCGTTATCTCGCTATCCAAATTTCCTCATTACTTCTGTTATTTACATTGTTGCCTTGTTTGTTTACATAGGTAATTATTATTTTCAGAATAGAATACATAAACCTTCACTGTAAAGTTGAACTGACACAATTTTTTTCATTTAATTTGGTTCAACCAGTTAGTAAGGAGCCACGATAACATGGTAATATCTGGTGGCTGGCGAGCAATATGTCGAGGATTCAAATCCTATGCAGGACAATAATTTGCGCGATTTAGAAATGATTCTCCGGAATCTTCATGTTATTTGTATCCGTTAAATTTGTAATTGTTTAAGTCATGATATGTATAACGATCCTAATTGCGATGTTTTTTTAAAGAAAAATTAAATCAAAATTTCGAATAATTTTTGATGTACTTTATCAATGTGAAATGATGTAGGTACATTACAAAGTTAAATCAAGGTATGATGTATAGTTGCACATAAATATTTTAATTGATTTTTTATTATTCACCTAAACTACAGGTAAGGGCGCCTTCAAATTTGCCGCTAAGTGTCGCGCGGAGGCAGCGCGACTGCAGCGCTGCGGTCGCGCTGCCGTCGCTAGGTTTGAGAATGGTAGTGTTGTGTTTTAGTTTTACGATAGACTCAGACGAAAATACACTGCTCTTAGTGTTACTATTAAAAAGAAAAAGTATTCTAAACAACACTAGTCGATCGATGAACGAATGCGGGGATGCAGCGCGGGCGTAGCGCTGCAGTCGCGCGTTTTTTATCTCTATGAATTTACAAAACAGCGCGACCGCAGCGCTGCTGTCGCGCTGCCTCCGCGCGACACTTAGCGGCAAATTTGAAGGCGCCCTAATTGCCATTAAAAACACAATTTTACAAAGACATGGAAAAGATTATACAAAGACTAGGTATACCTACTATTGGTATTCTCAGTTTTATATTTTAGAGAACACTCGAGAGAATTAATTGTATTTTTAACATTTGTTATCATTATGTTAGTTAACAGACATCTTAAAGTAGCCGAGGCACGGAAACTAGAAACAAGGACACGGAAAGTACTTTCACCGTCTGCATAGATTACGACCTAGATTAATATTTCTAACTGTTAGACGATTTGATATAAAATATTTCGTGGTAAACGCGTTAGCAAAATGTAAATATACTTAATTGATGATATTTTTTAAGGAGACCGCGGATGGAAATCGCAACGTTCTTTTTTATTTATCTCCCCATACTCCTTGCTTTCTTCCGAGATTGTAAAAACGAACTAGTATGGTAAGCTCAGGACAGGGCAACAATGACCTCGTTTATCGTTCAAACCTGACTTATATGAGTCCGGCAGCATATGCAGATGTGGCAGTCATAAACCATTTTCGTTGTAAACGAAAAATTTGCAAGCAAGTGACTTGTCTAAAGTTCTTGTTAAAAATATGTGATATAAGTATTTAGGTACTACTAACAATTCGCTTTCCCCGTATGAAATTAGAGTTTTTAGGCCACAGTATTTTTCTTTGATATATTTCACACACCACAAACACAAACGTACAACCCGACTACATACACAAACGCACAATGACACGCATGTCCAGCTGCTTCGGAGCTAACCCGGTCCATATATTTATTTAAACGTAATTACTCTTAGTTTTAAGTTTTGTTTATGTTTTTATTTAGATTTTTTTACGTATATTATACAATATGTTGTAACAATATATTAAGTTAAACGTATATATAGCAATGAGAACAATGAAAAGATCTATTGCTACTTATGAGATTTATCTGCATGAGGTCTGGTGGGGACCCTGGAGTCCTGAAATACAGGTATATCCTAGTTTAGGCTCCAGTCCTCCCAAATGTTACATGCTTTTAAACTACCAACAATAAAGTATGTTATTGTGATAAGTCATATACTGTATGTAAAACATGTAATATTTTGGTGGAAAATAAAGAAATTTTTATTTATTATTTAAAAATTCGTTCCTGTATGATGGCGAATGGTGAACATTTTTACTATTTTTATCACATAAATATTGATTAAATATGCCAGTGCTCTATTTTATCGGTCGCTGTCTGATACGGTGGCGATTGACGAACAATGTCGCCTTGCGTGTTGTCCTGCGGGTAACGGGTTATTGAATAATATCAGAATCATAATATTGATTTGCTTGGGGTTCGTAATGGTTTTTAAAAGATTCAAATATAAATCTAGAATTTTTATAAAAAAGGTTACATTTATTTTAATGTAGTGGGTAGTTGGAAAGTATATGAATAACTATTTATATACCTGCATGCATAATATGGAAACCTATATGTATATGATGTACAATAAGCAGCATCATGGTCAATGAGCATAAAACCTTAAATATCTAAGCATAATATATTATTAATTTTAACCTATAAACATTATGTATTAGTATACAATTAGACTTCAAGCCTTATTATTTAAGCTGTTAATAACAAAAATAACTTTTATAATTAAAGAATATATTTTAAAATAATGTTACTTACTTCATTGCCTTAGAATATGGTCTCAAAGAAACTGGTCCAGATGCGAATGCATCCTCAACAACTTCAGAGAAACTCAATGCTGGTTTTTGACTTCTGATACATAGTTCATGAGAACACTGTACAAGCATATGCATGCAGTGAGTACATATTGTACCCATAAGTAGTGTTCCTACAACACCTGAAATTGCACATACATAATCAATAGTTGGAGTAGGCCTATGCCCAGAAGTGGACGTCAATTGGCTGATATGATGGTGATGATATAGGTATCTACTTTAATTTAGGACTGATACATAGTAACACAAATAAATCACATCTGTATTTGACTAATGATACTGTGGTCTTTTATTGTGTTGCCAAACAAATAAAAAATACAATGAATTAAAATTAGTAAAAGAATAGGAGACAACTTTTTTTTTCTAGAAACCTGAGTTTATTCAGTCTACATGAATGGTTGTACCAAATGTGGAAAATAGATGAAGAGGTAAACAAAGCATCAACAAAATTGTAAATATTACAAGGTTTTTAAAATAATTATAGAATTGCTGGCAGTCATAAAATACCTACATACATATTACTTAAAAGCTTTTTTAAGAAAAGTTTTAACTTCAATCAAAATTATAATATGTAGATGTGGGCTGATGGAATTTCAATAAAGCCTAATGGGTTCTACTTGAGAATGTATGACATCATTTAATATCACATAGCAAAAGGGATGGTTTGCTCAACTATAAATATTAGTTATGGGACTAAATAAATTCAGTTGTTTAAAATAATTTATTTTAAGCAACTTATAATCAAAAAATAAATTGTATTTTACATTTCTGTTGTATTTTACTCTTCATATATTATTCTTTAATAATTTTGGTAGTCAATTATGTATAATTATTATGCACCATTAAATTCGCTTTTAAAAGAAAGCCATACAAAACATCAAGCCAAGATAATATTGATGTAATTACATACTTTTTCAAATAACTAGCATTATTTATATTCATGTAATAATGACATGTTTATAAAAACACACTGCTCAAGTTATCACTTATTGGGTTTAATTGTTATCAACATTAATTACATATTAGGAAAATAATAAAAGCTCTTATATCGTACCGATTGCAAGACCAGCATTTTTAAACGCATCGGGCATAGCCAATATACCCGTTCCAATGTTGCCTTTCAGGAGGTGAATTAAGGTATCCAAATTCGAAGTCGGATGCTCCAAACATCTTTCTGAAGCCGGACAATAGACCTGTTTGGTTTTACTATCTTGACGAGCCAATGGTTCTGTTATTAATTCTACTGTCTGTGCACTATTGTCACTAGCATTATGTGGCCCCGTGAGCAGGGGTTGCTTTTCATCATTCATTTTTCTAGTTATTACACTTTTATGCTTAAATGTACTTTAATAAATATTTATACGTAGAGCCATAAGCATCACAGACACTCTCAGTATTGACTATTGAAAATTAAATTGAAATGAAATTATTACTGGAAGTTGCGATGTCGTCACTCATCATCTGTCACTAATGTCACCTTTATGCTTAATCCTGTCACTTTGCGCGACATTGAACATAAAGTCGCAGGAACTCAAAATGTGCGAAAAACTTCAGCCAATATTTTTAAGAAAATTTATTTATTGTTAATTAACTATTTTTAGGTTTTTTTTAAATTTTTGTAAATATTTTATCAAATTACATAAATTTTTTTAGTTAAATATGTTATGTATGAAACATACTTTATCAACACCATAGCTAGCAATACTAAAAAAAGTTACTATGACGTCATGTCACTCGTGAACTGTCAAGAGTGTCAAGCGAGTAATGTAAAAATAAATTACAAATTTTACGAAAATTCTTTATTAAATATATATGTATTTAAAAATACTTTAAAGAGTTACGAAGTACAAAGATGGGAAACGCAGGGAGCAACCAGCCCAAAGAATGGCACAGGGATGCCGTCTCAAAAGCGCCTGATGCTGGACCATCCTCACCAGCTAAGGAAGGAGAAGCGTTTACATTTGAAAAAAGAGTAGACGAAGACCGTGGAAACCGAGACGACGAAAGTAACATTGAAGACGGTGCTCCATATTATACTAAAGCGGTCCCTGAAAGTGATTCAGACTACACTGGAGGAAGAGAAAGATCAAATACTTTGACCGAAGGTAGCAAGATTATAGATGATGTTAAAGTGTTACCGACTGTTTTTAAATGGGAAGGAGGTGGCAAACAGGTATTCTTTGCTTTTTTAACCCATGGAAAATAGGTTTGGTCTATGATATTTTATTTAAATTGAGTTCATGTTTGTTTGTCAATTTTATCTAATTGGAATAACCTTCATAATATATCTTTTGCTTGTTTTTTATGACCCTTTAAATATTTCTGTTAATTATTTGAAAAATATTTTATTTTATTTATGGTTTTTCATATTGTATAGGTATTAATTTTGTGTGGTAAGGTAAACATGAGCGTTTTATTTCTATCTTGCTATATAAACAAAGAACTGTATTTATTTGCAGGTATTTATTAGTGGTACCTTTACTGATTGGAAGACTATCCCTATGGTGAAGTCTCACGGTGACTTTGTGACTATAATTGATTTACCTGAAGGTGAACATCAATACAAATATTTTGTTGATGGTGAATGGAGACATGATCCTACTGTGGTAAGTCATAATATTGTAATATTATTCATTATTGTCATAAGCAAACAGATGTCTACTGCTGGACATTGTCAGACAGCCCCATTGCAGGGACGGGCCTCCTCCCGTGGCGGAATGATACTTGACCTACTAATATCACACTAGACATATCCACCAATTAATGTTTTCCCTTTATATGGTCCTCTTTAGAGTAATCAGGGAGAGAAAAGTATTGATAAGGAAATTGTTTATTACTCTTTTTGCAAAGAAAGACGCAGTTAGTAAAGATATTAAACTAAAACATTCTTCTTTTCAGAAACTAGTTGATAATGGAATGGGTAGTAAAAATAATTTAGTGTCAGTCAAGATGTCAGATTTTGAAGTATTTCAAGCACTTGCCAAAGATAGTGAAGGGGTTCATAGCAGTGCACAGACTGAATATTCTCAGGTTTGTTTCAGTTTGATTTTAAAATTATTTACATCTCATTGTATTTGAGACATGAAATTAAACGACCTAAATAAAATCTTGGCTCCATACAATCTTCTGTGGATCATACAAATATGTAATATGATTATTTTGCGTGGGGTTCGAAACCACAAATTCATGCATGGCATCCACATACTCAACTGCTTAGCCAGCAAGGGATTTTTATTACACACTCTTTTTACACATAAAAAAATTGAGATACACACTATGTTATAACTCTTTTTAATTTTCAGGAAATACCACAATACAAACCTTGGGAAAAGGTATCAGGACCACCTATATTGCCTCCGCATCTGCTACAAGTCATATTGAATAAAGATACACCCCTATCGGTAAATATTGTTTCTTTATTTTTTATTGATTTTGTTACGTTTAAAATATGCTACATGTAGATAGTTATCATATCAGAATATAACGCACACCTATGTACAGAGTAAAAGAGTTCAAAATTGAGTGATTACTACAATATGACCTACTGTTGTGGTTTCAAGTGTCTGTATTTACGATTTCAAGAAGATTTTATAATTAATTTTAACTTTTGCAAACTTTTTGGATTCTTACATAAAAATATGTTTAGTATTAATACCATGTTTTCTTTTTAAATTGAATATCAGAGTCTATCATTGCCTTTGTTACAACTACTTGTAAGAATGTTATGCAAGTAATAAACTTGACCTTTTTTGCCCTTCATTGCTTGAAGGGAATAAATTACTATAAAATCTTTAATGTTTAGAAATTACATAACAACAGTAAAATATTAAAATTGATTTGAAGGTCTTTTTCAGTTTGTTTCAATTACTGTAGTCACGTCTCTATTTTCAATAAAGAGCGGTAATTTAAATAGATTATAAGCGTGGGCACTGGCGATGCGCTATTATTGCTCACCTTGTACGTTACAGTATTTACATACAAATATAATCACTGATTTAGACCAGACCAACCACCCCAATTGACCGCACAAGACAGGTGTTTTATATTATTTTATTTCATCATATCAGCCAATCGACGTCCACTGCTGGACATAGGCCTAGTCCAATTATTGCCACCTTGCGCGGTCCTGTGCCTCCCTCATCCATCGGCTACCCGCCGTCCTAACTAGGTCGTCAGTCCACCGCGTGAGGGGTCTCCCCACCCTGCGCTTTGCAGTACGCGGTCGCCATTCCAGAACCTTTCTGCCCCAAAGGCTGTCGGTTCTCCGCGTTATTTTATTTATTTACATAAAACTATTTGTCAGTTATACCATATTATATGCTTTGAAAAATATTATATTATTACATATTTATTTCAGTGTGAACCAACATTGTTGCCGGAACCAAATCACGTAATGTTGAATCATCTGTACGCATTATCAATCAAAGATGGTGTCATGGTGCTGTCAGCCACACATAGATACAGAAAGAAGTATGTCACAACACTTCTATACAAACCTATTTAATTATTCGATCTGAGAAAAATTAAAATGTAGTCCAAATACCTATCAAAACATTTCTTAGTTTAAGTAGCTTTGACTATATAAAACCTAGTCCGCGACGCTAAAAATTTGTTCTGCATTTTGGGGCAGGTGTGGTAGACAATATAACACGATTTTTTTTATTAACGGCTAGATCAAAAGGTATCTTTTGCTAGGGGAATATGCGCACAAGACCTCTTCCGTGGAAATACCTAACTGGAAATATAAACTTCTTCCAACAGATGTGTTTGTTTGTTTTAAATATAAACATCTAATTAAATCCTCATTTCACGAAGGGGGTCTTAGAAATACCTAGTTTCTAATATTTCCATTGAAACTAAAACTAATATTTCCACCGATTTTAATGCTTGTAAGGCCATAAATATCAGTAGTAGATCATCAAAATTTTTGATTCTAGTTCTTCTGAAAGGTTAGCTAATAAAATAATATACATCAAAGAAAGTGAATCTATCTAACATTAAAATATGATAATTAATTTAACCACGTTTTCCTAATGTTGATAATGCTTTTTACACCAAATCACGGCTAAAGTAAATACGACGAAGGCAATTTTTTTTAATAATGTGTACTGCTATGTCAATGTGACGTAAATACTTAATAGTGAAAAACGAGGTTGTGTCAAATATCGGCTTTATAAATTGCTTTTTAAAATGATGGTCTGAGGTCTAATTTATGAACCACTTTAACGATTACATAAAAGTGCACAAATATTGTCTCGTACCAAATTTCACACGAAAAGTTCAAAATTCAGTTGTTTTTTTTTTGCGAAAATACAGTTTGAAAATACAGGCAGAATAACCCGGAAAAATAATATACGCCAGTTTACGCTGAGTATCAAAATTTTGGTATTTAATTTACCTACGTATTATTTTAAACTGACTATGATACGAATTAAATCTTGAGTACTATCATAGTAAAGTAATTTATGTGTTGTTTTAGCGAAATATTTATAACACTTTTGATTATTCCACAATGATTATGATTGACTACTTATTTCGATGTTGTAGTCTCAGCACAAGGTAAACTAAAAAAATATTCAAAAATGTGTCTTATTAGAAAGTATTAACGTGCGTGTTTACGTTGATGTTGATTACTTAATAGTATCGTTATGTTATCATACTTGCAAGTTACAGCTTTCATAGTCATAATCAGAAGTGGATTTATACAGTACGCGCAATCTTAGTTGGCCGGCTTGAAGTTGTTGCAAATGGCTGCGCAGATGAAATTTTAAACTATAAATGGTGAAGAGCGGGTGTTTTTTAGTTTCTGTACATGCCTAATCGTGCTGAAAGTTAAATACTAGCCGGCCGTGTTATGTTGCGCGAGCTGTACTTATAGTTATAGGGCGTGATGTTTATTTACGTTTATGTTAAAGAAAGGTAAGGGACCTAGAGTTATACAGGAGTCGCCTGTAGTGATGAAAAGTGTATTACTAGAATAATATGTTAATACACCCTGTCTTATGAGAGACAATTGATAGTTATTGCTGACACCTATAGTGCAATGTTTATAAACAAATGTAAAGACTGACCATAAAATCTATAAAAAAAAACTATGAACTATATACATAAATCAAAATGGCGCCTTGCAAACTTTTTTTTTATTTTTTTAATGGCCAGTCTTATACTTCTTAAGTCCAGATGTGATAAAGTACTATAACTATTTGTTTTTAAATTATTGACTTGTGATTGTAACAGTTAGTTAGGTATAAAATTAATGTGCTTTGTTAAAGTTTATGTAAACATTAGTGTGTAAATAAAAGTCTATTTAAATTTTGTCTATTTTATTTTTATGTTGGTATACAACTCCTTAAGGATACAATTTTTACAGATTTTGGTAAACAGCCATGCTAAAATACCACCCTAACTGATATTGATTATCTATTTGCTAGATAAAACAATATGTTAAAAGTAAAAAGAATATTTTTTTTATTTTGTAAAGAGAAAAATAATGAAATAAATGAGTAATTTTAAACGAACTATCGGGATATTTACCATGCATAAAGTTGATGAGTTTCCGATATTTCGACGCAAACTCAATAACTTTATACATGGTAAATATCCCGATAGTTAGTTTAATATTAGTGAATGTGACCATGACAGTTTAAATAATTATAAATAAGTAATATCTTTAGGTTGACATATTACACATGACTATTACTTATGTGAACGAAGAACATCCTGAAGTAGTGCCTGAATCTAGTAAACGCAGAATGTAAATGCCGACTCACAAGGGGTATTACTTGTCAAAAACAAGTTATACCCCACTGATTTAAACTAAAATGCTGTGTATCATGTTAGATTACAAGAGATTTATGCCTCATGTAAGGTCTTCTAAACGAATAAAATTATGTTTTAAACTACAAATAAAAATAAAATATAAAAATAAAACACTGCTTGGCTACAATATTGTTGTCTGTAATTACTTTCTACAGGTCATACTTCATATTTCTGCCACTTGCTGCTTTTATAACTTAAAATAAACTTATTATACGCATTAAGATATTCTACAATCAAATAAATAAACATTCTTTGGAAATGTATTTTTATATACAAACAAGAGCACACAAAATGTGAAAATATAATACATTTGTTAACATAACTGTTAATGTTTTCGTTCTTAAAATTTGACGTGTTGTACAAAAACTATGATATGACAGCACCCCTTCTTTCAAAGGAGATCGGATAAGTCTGAACAAACTATACCAGTCTATCGATATTAGACAAAGTTGTAGTCCATCACTGTTGATATCCCGTCCTATCAGTAGGACTTTTGCGAGTTGGTAATAAATGTTGATTAAGTATATTTATTTTTAATTTTACCTACTAAATACAGATTCATAATTAATGTATAAAATTGAACTTACTAAATATTTGTGACAAATGAGGGTATTTCGAGAATTTTTATAAAATACTTGTTTTAAACACTAAATCACAATGAGATTCGATAATGAGTTGTTGAACAAATTGTGTTTTAGGAACTACACATATAGCATTAACAACAAATTTACTTTGTCAATAACACCAAAATATTTTAATTTTAGATTTGAGCTTATAATTATAATACTTTATTTACTGAGTTTTTAATAATTTAAAACTAAAATTGTGATTCAAGTATAAAATTCGAGTAATACCAACACAAAGATGATAATGCAAGAAATAGGTACATCTCTATGTGTAAAACAATAATATTTTAAAATTCGAGTCAATTCAATCTGAGTTAGTTAGCGTACCTATACTTAAAGGCCTGCAACAATAGAGTACAAAATCCCGAATTATCAAGAACATGTATATACCGAAAAATTGTCAACGTAAATTAAGTAAAGCACAGTCTACGAAACACGGAAGAAAAATCAAGTGGAAATGCAATACAATTAATTTACTATGGGAACCTCTGTCGCTAAAAAACAAATAAACTACTAACATAAAAAATACATGTAGTAGATCCTACATCTGGGAGTGAATCTTCATAAACTATAAATAGAAGTTATTTTGTTGTAGCGCAGAAAGAATTATATGACGTTTTGTAATTTAAATAGATTCAATTTTCGAATAAATTCCGCCGTTGTCAATAGATGGTGGTTTGCGCACTTCTGGCAATTATATACTTTAACATGTTGTTCATAAGGTTGATATTCGCGTTATGTATTACCTATGACCTCAGCGACAAGTTACGCAATCCAGCGCGTATTAGTGACACGCTTACCACTACTTAGCACTTCCACTTGATTCTTTCTTCCGTGCTACGAAAGGAATTTCAGTATCTACTATTTTAATACATTTCTATGAGACTCATTTTAATGCAAAAAGAACACTCGGAATTTTCCCTCATTTGCGCAGGCTTGTACAACTTAAAGTTTATGGCACCAATATATCATGTTACCTACGATTTAAATATTAAGAGTCACTGTAAAGCCTTATCAGTATAAATATAACAGGTAACAATTGTACCTACCTAATAATGTTTGAAACGTCGAGTGGGATGTTTGAAGTAAAATCATTAAAAATATCAAATCACTGGTATCGTGTCGAATACTGTGGTCTATGAAAGGAGATACAAAATCTTTCAAAAGCTTCTTCTATTTTTATACTGAAGAAATAGTTAAATTTTTCATAAAACCTACCTAAGGTTTCTACGATATGAATTACTCATATTATATGTTTAAACGTCTAGAAGCGGCTCCTTATCTTTTTCATCTGGCGTACTAATATTATTAACGGGATTTTTGAAATACATCGCTACTGCTATACTGACTAGGCATATAGATACTACAGTGAACCCTGTTATTAATATATTAAATAGTAAGTAACATACTACAGCTGTAAATACTAATTCTAAAGCACTAGCATAAGTTTTTAATATAGAATTTAAATTTTTAAGGAAGAAACTAGTTACTATACCTACAACTGCACTATTTACTATAATGAGTATCACAAATGTGTCACCTAAAGAATTAAAATCTTTAAATATAGTATTTAACTCACCTTTGAACATTAAAACGAAAAAGTTACACACTAATGAGTCCAAATACATGAAAACATTTTGAAGAAATATATCTACATTGGAACCTTTGGTTTTAAGTAAATATTCGTTATATGTACCGGCTAAACAGGAGCAGAAATTTTGAAAGTTAATTGATACAAAATATATATTGAATAATTGTGACCAGAGATCCGTGTCTCCTCTCGATTGTGTTGTGGCAGCATCGAAATTCTTTAACATACATCCCAACGTCAATATTCCTAAGGAAAACCATTGCATGAACGTCAATTTCTTCTTAAAAAGAAACTGAAACAAAAAAGAAAACTTTTAGGCTACTTAAAATATTTTTACAATTGGATCTTAAAGTACTACAACTACGGAATACAAGGTCAGGTTATTGTTTTAGAATAATGCATAAAAATCATCAGCGCAACCCTATAATATCTACAAGCAATGCTGAATTCGGTCGGTTTTATCCTAGCACATCGTTAAGTCAAGATAGGTAATTTATGTAAAGATAAGTTTGAGGTATTAAAACTCCCAAACAATTCGTAACATCTTTGCAGAACATTGTTTTGACTCAACGATGGCTACACTTCATGCGGTTGCATTAGTTCGAGGAATTGGAATCCACGTTTATACGTACGCGTTAGATATAGGTACTTTGTGTGAATTATAAAATGTTATTAGTAGCCTTATACGATTGCAGAGGGTAAGTTGATTCATCATTTATGACGACCTCTGTGGCGTAGTGGTTATTCAGCATGACTGCTACGCAGAGTTTTCGGGTTCGATTCCCGCTCAATGCAAATCTTTGTGTGCATGAACATGATTGTTTGCATTGCTCTGGGTGTTTTCTATGTATAATAATATGTATGTATTTACCATAAAAAGTATTTAAGTTTGTTTACCCGTTGTCTAGTACCCATAGTACAAGCTCTGCTTAGTTTGGGACTAGATGGCGTTGTGTGAAAGTGTGAGGAAGGAATATATATCATTGTCATATCAGTCAAAGGCTTCGCCTGCTGGATAGACTTCGCTTCAAACTTCAACACTTTTCTCTGTGACGGTTGCCTCCAATCTTTATCAGATAGTCGGTCCACCTCGTAAGTGTTCTGGCCATATTCTCTATTATTAAAAAGACAACTCCCGCACTAGGGATCATGCCCTGTGTCGAGGGGAACTTTTACAAACATCAATTAACGGACACAAAGAACACCCAGACCAGGACAATAATTTGTGGATCTCACAAATTATTGTCCTGCGTGGGGATCGAACCCACAACCTCTTGCACGGCAGCCGCTTGCACTACCGTCGCGCCACCGAGGTCGTCTTACATATTGTTTAATCACACAAATATTATAAATAAAGGAACGTATTTATAGGCTAGACCTTGGGAAGAGCTGGTAGTACAATAAAGACGACCTTCTAAAAAAGAATAATATTATACTTACTTGAAATAACACGGCTGTTATTACAACTCTAAACTGAAGCAGTATGTAATACGACGTCGGATCATAGTGTGACAAGTTTATAAATGACAAGTTGTTGTAGAAGCAGTACAATAACGATGGTGTGAAGTACAACAACAGTAGTTTGTAGTTCACAAATATTGCTTTGAATATATGAGGTTTATTTCTGAAAAAATAAAAAGGAACGTTAAGAAGCTAATAATAAGGAATTATTTTATTAACTCTTTTTACGAAAAATATGACTAAAAAAGGATCTGGTCTTAGGAGACTTTTACAGACAAGAAAGGATGATGAATTATTGTGGTTTACATTGATTTTATCGTACAATTATACATGTATAACAATAATCTAGAGCTATTTAGTTACAACTTATTTACAAATGATTATCAGGTAAACAAAAACCGTTTACCAATATGTTTACAAATGTACCTACTACAATGGACTTATTCCGTGGAAGTCGGCAGATCACGTTTCAAATAACAATGTCACACAACCGCAGTAAGACCACAAGGTCAGTTGGGCACTGAAGGATTTCTCTTCTAAAGCCCGATTTGAACATCTACAAGTACAGTAGCGAGTTAAGTAGTAGGTAAGTTGTTGATTTAAATAGATCTCCATCCTATTTTTTGGCGAGTTAAGTTGGCGAGACGCGAGAGAGGGGGCTACTTCGTACCTACTTAACTCGCCAATAAATAGGATGGAGATCTATTCAAGTCAACTTAATAAACAACTTACTACTTAACTCGCTACTGTACTTGTCGATGTGTAAATCGGGCTTTACGGTGCCTATAGCACATTAAACCGTCTATATCACGGGCAAAATTTTAAGGGTAACTTGAGTGTTAGTAAACCGCTGATGCCACAATCGAAATAGGTAAATACGAGGCTGACATAACGTGACTGGGAGATGGTTACGATGTACCTAATAGGAAGATCCATACTCATTATGGAGATACTTTTGTGTTCAGAGTTTTGCCTACAAAACTGATTATTATTTCCTAATTACATTAGAACCGTGATATCTGAAGATACCTAAAAGGTAACTTGACTTGTAATACTGTGCTGGCAAATAGGATCGTCGAGTAGGAAATTGGATTTGGAATTGAATTTATTGAATTGAAAGTTTAAGTTGCGTCTTAGGGCTATGGTGGAAAGTATAACAATAGACCTTCTTTAAAAATATTTCGATAGGAAGATAGATGAGGTAGCACGAAGCAATTCGTTTATTCATAATGTATAGTTATGTAGTTATTTAACACTAGTTCGGTTAACTAGGCAGTGTGTTGATAAGAAGCTCGTAACGAATACTTTTTATGGACCATTGTGTGGCGTGGGCGTATGTAATAGTATTATCAATCAGGGCTTAAATTCTACACGCATAATATGTATAGAATACGAGTGCATTCTATGCTTTAATTGCTCATAATATTGTAAATGTTTATTACTGTCTAAAACGGCAAAATATAAGTTAATGGTAATTGGTCATTGTAGTCCATTACATAATATTTACTTAGTTACCGATTGACTTAGTTAAACGGGGAGACACCGATAGGAGACACCGATAGGTGAGGGAGGTACAGGATCGCAGAAAGTGGAGATATTTCGAAGAGGCCTATGTCCAGCAGTGGACGTCTAATGGCTGATGGTTGGATGAAAGTTACCGATTTGGGCGAAAATTAGCAACATAACGGTGTGACTCAAACGGCAAGGGTTAAGTCTCTGAGAAGTTTCAATCAGTCTCTGCCTTATGTTGACTTTGAAAGAGAAATAGGTAGGTACCTACTGTTCCCGTCCATTGAAAATGAGTTCTGATATTATGTAACGTATAGGACAAGACTTGTGTACCTTACGTTACTATAGGCCGACCGTTTAACTCAGACCCCGCCTGCGGTAATAGAGGTGCGCGGGGGGCGAGGACAAAGGAGAGAGCTATCTCTTGATTTTTTGCCAAAACGGCGCCATCTCAGATACTGTGACCCGAACTACATTACATCACAACACACCTCTAATTTTTAGCTAGCTTATTTTTATGAAATAAAAAGAAGGAAAAATTAAAATTATACCCTAAAGCAATCGAAATACCTGAAGAGGTTGTTTTATTTTTCTGGTCAGGCTTTAAATTGTGTAATAATTTAGATTGCATAATTTTTTCTAAGAAAGTACTAGTTTTAGAGCCAAGATGACGCCACCATCTTTGACATTTGTAAATTGTATAGAAGACGGACTAGCATACTGCACTAGTGTCATACTGACATACTGACTAAGTGTCCGTTATGGTAGCGTGTAAAAATAAAAAAAGCTCTTATTATTGTTCTTATTATCTGTAAATATTTTCTAAGATTGATTCTTACAAATTAATATGTTTAAATCATACCTGTTTTAATGTAAACTGTGATTATTGTAATGTGATTATACTGTGATTTAATATATATAATTAATGATTGTACAATTGTTATTATTTGTAAATATTTTCTAAGACTTTAGTTATAATTATATTTATAGTTTAAATCAGCCATTCGTATAATAACAAATATATTTATTAAAGACAAAGATGTATTGCAAAACTGTGTATATCAGGTGTTAGTGTATGAATACATTATTCTCAACAGTCTATCCACATCGGATATGCAAATTATAGCAATATAATATCTTAAAACTACACAAATTAAACAAAAACTTATTTAAGTAACTAAATGAAATGTTATTTTTTTCAAAACATTCTTATTCAAAATATTTGTAGATTCTTTAAAAAATAATCAAATTATTACAAATTATGTAATATTATTGTTATTTTTGGAGTCGGTGTCAGCCAACGAAATACGATAATACATAAGCTAATGGAATGGCGGCCATGAATTACAGATTATATTATTATATGACTTCGACATTAACCCCCTTACTTATAAAAATCTCTAAAATTTAATCACTGTTTAGCGAGTTTTTTGTTAGCAAAACCAACCTTAAGCCAAACAAAACCGTAAAAATTTAAGCTTATCAATTGACTAAAATTTAAGTTGCGTTTATGAGTCCGGGGTTTGACATAAAGTTGTTGATTGTTTATGGATTGGTTTAAAAATTAAACAAATATTAAATAACTATTTTTATCATATTTAAATAAATATATTTTAAAATACCTGTGTCACGTTCAAACGTTTTAATATACCTATTTAGTAACTGATTAAAGCTTTCCATAACTTATGGGCGTTTATGGGGCTAACCAGCACCGTCAATTGAAAAAAATCGTAATTCGTGAATAGGATCAATAATGCAAAATGTTGTCTACAAAGTCGTTAGAAAAGGCAATAGAGTTTTGTCTAACACATTCTGATCACTTTAAATAGTTTTTAATTTGATAAATATTTTATTTAAAACAAACATGGCCGTTTCATTTTCGCATGAGAATTTTAAGTAATTGTCTTTGATTCGTAGTACTTATTTCTCATCTTAGTCTTTAGTCAGTGTATAACACGACATCATATTTCTTTAAATTTATAGTCAGGAATAAAATATAGAATATAACTATCGTGGCTGTCACATTACTCCAAAAATAACAATAATATTACATTATTTGATTATATTTTAAAGAATCTTCAAATAAATATATTTGTAGACTCTTCAAGAAATATCCTTAACAATACTTTTTACAATAATTAAAAGAACCTATTCTTTAGATTATAATTAAGTAAAAAGAATGTCTGATTTAATGTTGTAAAACCAAAATACAACTAATTATTTTTTACTTTTTAGTGCAATTTTTGTCTTTGAAATCGGTTTTTTTTTATTGTAAAAACTTATTTTATTTGGCATAGTAAACAACTCGATATAGCTCTTGTGTACGCTACCATAACGGACACCGCTACCCCGCTCCCTCGTCCCTTTCATACCGCAGGCGGGGACTGAGATAAGCGGTCGGTCTATAGAGTACCTACCGCACTATGTGCGGAAAGAGTACTTCACTTTAACGTACGCAATTTGTATTGTTACAAATACAAGAAAAGATTCAGTTTTCAAGTAAAGTTTCATTGTTAAACGTGTCGCCGGTTGCGGTCTTTTACAGGCATGAATTTTCTGAATAGATCGTTGTGGCACATAAGACTTAAAAACTTAATAAGTAGCGGTGGCACAGGGGTGATGGCTTTGGAGTGAATTCATATCATGACTATCATTCGTTGCCCTCCTTCCTAGACTGTTATCGCGCTTAAGATGATACATTGATAAAATGCACTATCTTTCATCAACTACTACAGGACTATGAAAAGACCTATTGATCTAGAATTTTAATATAGGTAAATTGATACCTTTAACTAGGTTTTTGTAATTACCAAAACGCGATAGCTTGATTTTGGCTCGATCATATTTATTTTTGAAAACACCTCTACAAAAACAGTTTTTTACATATTACACGGAAAGTACACTATCATTATGCTTAGGAATTACTCAAATACATTCGTAACATCAATATTAGTATTACTGTAGAATATCATTACATAACTACAACCAATAATTTTTAATGAATCAAATAAGATTTTAGCAATTTCTAAGCGCTCCGGATCGTTGCGGGCGCATCGCAATTTCAGACCTTATACCGATTAGTTAACGATCGATACAGAATGAGTACGGTCGACGATTCAGTCGGGCGATGGCCCTCTTCGACGCCGGACCTGTGCATGTCGACTCACCGTTCGTACTAAATTTTATCGCGTAATTTTTAATCGTAGGTAAAATATGTAGGTTAGGTTTAAAATATATACCTAAGTTTTTATTAATACTTTGTTCTCTTTTATAAGTAAATAATAGTATTATTTTATAATAGTTATTTCGATAACATTGGTTCGTAAAATATTTTTGTAGTTATGTCTTTTATAAAACTTAGGTAAAGTTCGCCATAACTCAACCAAGTACCTAGTTACTGTTGACCCTTTTGATAATGCAAGCGTTTGTTTATATAAGCGATTTTAGACTATATGCTCAAGTGTAATAAGTTTTATAACCGTTTTCGTCAAGATCACGTAATTGAAATGGCCTCAGTGGCGCGGGCAGTGCGGGCCGGTCGCGGTAGTGGCTTGCGTGCACGAGGTCGCGGGCTCGAATCCAACCAAAAAAGTTGTTTGAGCGATTCACAAATTACTGTCCTGAGTTCGGATGTTCTTTGTAAAAGTCTCCGCGACAGTACCTAGGAGTTGTGTGAAACTGAAAAAATCTAAGAAATAATATTACTCACCTATTTTATTTGCAAGCTTAGGTAGGTAGGTACTTACTGATAAGATCTAAATAATACTTTTTACTTTCGCGGAAACTTTTACAAACATGAAACAAACGAACACAAAGAACGTCCAGACTCAGGACAGTTGTTTGTGGATCACACAAAAAAATTGTCTTACGTGAGATTTGAACTCTCATGCACTCCACCGCGGGAACGTTTACAAACATGAAACAAACGAACACAAAGAACGTCCAGACTCAGGACAGTTGTTTGTGGATCACACAAAAAAATTGTCTTACGTGAGATTTGAACTCTCATGCACTCCACCGCGGGAACGTTTACAAACATGAAACAAACGAACACAAAGAACGTCCAGACTCAGGACAGTTGTTTGTGGATCACACAAAAAATTTTCTTACGTGAGATTTGAACTCATGCATTCCACCGCGGGAACGTTTACAAACATGAAACAAACGAACACAAAGAACGTCCAGACTCAGGACAGTTGTTTGTGGATCACAAAAAAAATTGTCTTACGTGAGATTTGAACTCTCATGCACTCCACTGCGGGAACGTTTACAAACATGAAACAAACGAACACAAAGAACGTCCAGACTCAGGACCGTTGTTTGTGGATCACACAAAAAAACTCTGCCTGTAGTCGTGTACGTCTGCCTTAGGCAGTGGCGGGCGCAGTAATCGGTAATCGTAAGTCAGCATGAAGAGTCCACCACAAGGGCGAGACGAGACGAGAATTGAAATCGCACCGAACTCTTTCCACCAAAAATTGACATCGCGACATGCGTGTTTCTTGTTAATGTATTTTGAACTCTATTTAAGAAAAAATACGGTTCATTTTTACACAAACAAAAAGTAGCAACAAACAACAATAGGCCTATCGCGAGAAGCGAGTGTTTTTATTACAAAGTTAATATATACTCTATTTCCTAAGCAATACGGTTCATTTTTACATAAAGATTTCAATTTTTGCCTCGTTTCGCCCCTCTGGTGGAAAATCACCTAGAGTTCAAATCTCACGTAAGACAATTTTATTTGTTCCATCCACTAATTATTGTCCTGAGTCTGGATGTTCTTTGAGTCAGCTAAGTAAATGTTTGTAAATACCCCGCGACACAGGACAATACATAGTGGGGCTATTGTATTTTTTTCAAAGTTCTATTGTTTTGCGTGAGATTCAAACTCGCGACCTCGTGCACTGCGACCGCTACCCCGAGGCGGTCAAATTATTTTTGTGATCCCCAAATCATTGTCCTGAATCTGGATGCGCTTTGTGCCTTCATAATACCTTGCGCGGGTGTAAATTAAAAAAAAATAGGGGCTACATGTATAAACATAATAGACCGGTAGATAGGTTTTTCTGTAACAGAATTTTCTGTTACCTACCGCGGACTGACGTCACAGTATAACCAGTAGTCAAACTGGGCCGAATATTTATTATAAATGGGTGCGCGGTACATAAACAATAGTAAACATGCGATCTACTTTGTGTTTCCATTTAGTTTTGTAATTGTATATTAATACTTTTTATTTTTCTATTTTATATTTAAATAAATAGGAAGTGTTCTGTAAAAAACGTGTTGTTTTATGATTGATACATTTAATTTAAAGAAACATGTATATGTTTGTATTTATATCCACCATGTTTGTGATATAAATAAAATACTAAATTATAATATTAAGAAGGTACTTAACAAGTCATTCAGTAAAGTAGGTACAGTACCGGGCCGTTTATATTGCATATCAACCTATAGAAAAATACAATCGGTCAATTTCGGCTTCGTAGAGCGTCAGAGAAAAAGTCGATGTGTAATATTTACGGCCGGGTACTGTATTTATTATATTGGCCATGTTTGTTTGAAATTGAATTTATCGATAACCAAAACCAAACTTTAAACAGGTCTATTAGATCTATTCTAACGTCAAAATAAAGGCATCGAGGTCACTTTATGGATGGGTGACCAATCCATTCAAAAAATGACATCGATGTCATTGCTTAAATTTACCTAGATCAAAGTGAAAGACACGCATGGGGGATTACATAAAGGGGGGCTAAATTTTCATTATTATTGACCTAAGTACAACAAACCGTTTTCGTGATAAAAAAAATACTATATTATAATATTAAATACCTAAGTCATTTAGTAAGGTAGGTATTTATATCAGCCATGTTTGTTTGAAATTGACATATGAATAATATATTTAGTTTCAATTTATAACACACAGTCCGCTCGTTACTGCGGCACAGTAGCGACTGTTCCCTCCGCGATCGTGAGCGTGTAGGTATAAACTCACGTTTCGTCCGTTTCTATGAAGTTGAAATACTGTATATATTTGTACTATGGCACAGAGCGATAACGTGTCCTTGAGGGCCGGTGGGACGACGACGGCGCACACGGCGCGGCGGCGCGTGAGCGAGAGTATATCCGTCTCATTCGCGCGCCGAGGGGCGCGCCCCTCTGGCCACGGCCGAATTCAACTCGAAAATTTTCAAAGCAGCGTCTTAACATTAGGTTCGCGGTCATTGTAAAAAAGTTGTCACGTAATAGAAAAAAGTTAAAACATAAAAAAGTATAATGTTACGGCATAACTTAATCAATGTCATAATCAAATGCTACACAATACCTACATTACACTGAAGGTCAGAATCAGTACAGTAATAAAATTATAGTATTGATTGGTTTATGTACAAGTATTCTGCATTTTGCTAAGGTTTGCCTGATTTATTTAGATACTGACTTCAAAAAGAGGAGGAAGTTCTCAAAAGTTGTACTTATGTATAAAACCTTTGTTACGTGAAGGCTCAAGTCACTTCTGATTTTCTCTATAAAAAACTCTTTTGTTTAAAACGGATTACAGTACCAGTTCACATACAAATGTTATCAAAAATTGTTTAGTGTTTTGCTTTTTTATCTCAAAACCATGGAGCTTTTGTAAATCATGAAAACTTAACTTCGTTTAGAGTTTTATCTTCTTTTCAGTTATAATGACTGTGTAGTAGGTACGTACAAGATACCTACTTCGTCTGGACGAGAAGAGCTTTCAACACATACCTAGTAATTAATAAAATAGGTAATTAACTATCACTTACTCTCTTTTCCATGAGTATAATATAACAGATGCTGTAAGTTTCAGCAATTCAGAAAGGAATACGACCAGCGTTGTATTGTAGTTATAGCCTCCATTTATTGTTTTTGATGCTGTTACGAAAACACCTAAAATCAAAGAATGATTATTAAAATGTGACGTAAAGTCCGAGTTATACCTACTGAAGTGGCGTGGCGCGGACGTATGCCGGTGGCGTTTAGTCAAGAAAACATAATATAAATCTTAACTGCATTAATAGATAGTCGTATTTGACTAATTTAGTTCATCTCTTCAACGAAGAATAACTAATTATCTATGTAACAGTCAATCATGGAACAAAACACTCGCCACCGCCGTATGCCGTACGCTTCTTCAGTATAAACCGCGCCTAAGATAACTTTGCAAGTGATTTTGTTTTATTGTGAAATAAAGAATCAATATTAAAAATTATCTTACCAAGTGGCGGACTTTCATATAAACGTATACTTAATCTTTATTTTACCTACTGAGGAGAGTAAATTCCTAAGGATGAATGTCGTGCACGAGGGCGCGGCTTCGATTCCCACGCAATTATTTGTGCGATCCATAAATTATTGTCCTAAGTGTGGATGTTCAATTAGTAGTCAGTTAAATTAGGGTGTATAAAGTCCCTGTCACACAGGGCATGACCCCTAGTGAGGAAGATGTCTATTTTTAAATAATAAAGATGCTTGATTTAAATGTATTGTAAATACAGGAAATGTGTACATAGTCCCAACAAATTCCCAATTCCAAAGCCATTCAAGGAAACACGGCAAATGGAAGATTTAAATAAGGCTTAGCAATTATAATTAACTATGAAAGTAAGTCTTTATAAGAAATTTGCTATGAAATCTAATTATAATTGTTACCTACTGATTAGCACAATATGCGTAAGGAAACGGTGCGAACGTTTGCTTTATTCACTGATAACAATGTTGTTTATTTTCTTTGTATATTTTGTCCTTTATTATAACGGTCATTTGATGTTAATAAAATACAAATTATGTCTTTCGCTAAACGTGGCTACCTCACTGATTTTCGAATTACTAAACCTTAAATAACTGTGCCAGGAAAAAATGCATCCGCAAAAAATAAATCTCAAACTCAAATTGTTTATTGCATTCCATAGGTAGGTACATGTGTTGAATATTGTTCCGTATCTCCGGAATAACTTTGAAGTTTCATTATCACAGTTGCATGTTTTCGTAGCAGCGTTATTCTAAGATAAACTTGCATAAGAATCGCTAAATGTATACATCTTCGAAATTCTTCTTGGCGCAAGTTAACAAATGGCAGTTGCTCTATTATGTTGGCAAATACAATCAGAAGTTGCTCTATTATGTTGGCAAATACAATCAGATCAACACATCGAGCTTCTAAAATCGTCTTACTACAAATAGACCATTGATGGTTTAAGACGCGAGTCGTGGCGTCCGTAACGCTGCACCAGTCTTAGGTAATATACATAGGTATATGGAATTATGCGATAGGTAAAAAACAATAAGGAACTGAGCGCTATCCAGCAGCTAAAGGAGGTGGAAACCCAGTGCCCACAGCTTTTCAGTGTTTCTAATCAGGGTGAAAGAGAAACCATTTTATTTTTTCAGTAATTTTACAAAATGTATAATATAATAATCCTTCTTATAAAGACTTACTTTCATAGTTAATTATAATTGCTAAGCCTTATTTACATCTTCAATTTGTCGTATTTCATTATATGACTTTGGAATTGGGAATTTTCTGGGACTAGGTACATATTTCTTGTAGGTATTTACAATACATTCAAATCAAGCATTTTACAATATATAATCCTTCTTAATAAAACATCAGAATCACTGCAGTTCTGCAAAATGCCTGGAGAGTAGCTCATTATTTGCGGATAACATTATGGTCTTGGCTTCAATTCAAAGGATTATGGAAGAAGTGGTATTGCCAAAATGACTTGATCTGTGTATTTTATTGGCAGCAGCAACTTATCATTAAATTTACACATAGATAATAAGGAGCAATACATTATCAGAGATATGATATGTTTGTTCAATTAGAGGCATGAGAGCATGGATCAGACACAGATTAAAGATGTAAAGATAAGCAAGGGGGTTCAGAGAGAAATAGTATCGGCACAAACACAAAGCTGTATTTTCTATAGCATATATCTTTTGGCGTGACAGCGGGATTCAGATGATGTGAACAAAAAATTTTTTTAAGGGTCTTGGTAGCCTTTCTGTAATCAACTTTGTAAAATTTGTAGCCACTATACACTTACTTTCTAATAGTAGAACAAGAGAAGCTACAGGCTATTAGATATGAATTAGCGTATATACATTATTAGGATTAGATTCCCTATTGGGGGAAATTATGAGATAAAACAAGAATTCATTGGTCATATTCATATGATTTATTGAAGAAACTAAAGAAGAATTTCCAAAAATATTTTAATTAAAAACCAGTCTCATATACCAATAGACAAGTAATTATTTTACCATTTTCTAAAATTACATCTTATTTAATAAATAAATAGCTTCATATCTGTCCATTCTTAGATACACTGAATAGACATAAAATACATATTTTAATACCTATTCATTGTCAAGACACTGGCATCATGTATGGATTTAATATTTCTAAAAAGGTCAAAACCCTGTAAAGGTCTTGAACAAATATACATGTGATAAGAACCATATTGCTTGTGAAAGTTATCATGTAATAAAAATGCATTACTAATTCAATTATTGTATCAATTTGTTTAAATTCTTAGGTTTTTGGTTAGGGTTTGGTATAAAGTTTTTGCTCCAGTAGAAATTAAGACATTCTTTTTTAAAGCTTCCCGGCCTGTACAGGCCAACCTAATGTTAGGATTTACCATTAATGTAAAGGCCATTAAACACCTACATATATTATTATAAACATGGTAGAAAATAAGCTTCTTACCTTGAAAAACGAAAAGTATAATGTACAAGGCGAAAATTATAAAAGCCTCTTTATTGGGAAACAAATTAATACATTGTTTCATTTTCTTTCCGAGTAAATACTATTTACTTAGTGGAGATGTCTATTGCTTTATTTAAAAGCCCATTTAATGTTATCAAATATTTATATTTCTTTTCATAAATCCGGCCATCAAAAATACATCACAGACCGACGCAAATTTATTTTAAATTTTATCTGTGTTTTTGAAAATCGCACCAATTAATTACAATGTTTCTATTTTGCATTTGTCTGGCACTAATAACACTTTACCGATAACCAAATGACAAATTATGTTGACAATTTGACATTGACACAACTAAGAGGGTTGACATTGACAAGACGTAGTCGAATGAGTAGAAACAATACAAAAAGTGTATTGTGGTTGTACAGTGATAAAGATAAATGAAGTTACTATTCCATAAAATATCTAATTCACTATAACAAATGTAATCAAAATATAAAAAGAGAAATTTAGAATAAAACAGAAGCGTATAAAAGTACTCAACCTATTGTGGGGCTTAGATAAAGGGTGGGTGGTATCAGTTTCATTTTTCCAAATAATTTATCGTAATAATGATACAGTACTCGAGATGATCTTGATTATTCTTGATACAAGATAGTCATCAAGTGTTATGCTCAAAAGTGTCACTGTAATTTGTCATTATTGTCATAAATTGTCTATGGTTGTATCCATTTATATAAATGTCAAATGTTGAAGAAAATGATCCAATTGCATTGATAAGAAAAGCTGTTTCTTTGGTGTACGACAACACGACGAAATTAATATCTTTTCCAACATTTAGTGTTTTTAAGTTAGTTCAAGTGTCTAAATTTGATAAGTTTATTGTGTAGACAAAGCCTTAAAATATAATCAGAAATTATTACAAATTCTGAAGTTGTAAGAGATGGCTGTCGAAGAGGACGATAGTACATGGTAAATAAATGTTTATTGACTCTAAGGTTTTAAAAAATAAATATTATGATAAGCAATTGTAAAAGAAATCAACGTTGTGCATGGTAACAACGTATTCTAAGCTCTACTTAGCTTAGATGAAGAATTGCCAATAAATTTTGCGTTTTTTCTTTCAATGTTTTTAGTTTTTAATCCATTTTAATTAATTTGGTAATCCAACAACATTCCATTAAAATGTCACTTTATAGAGTTTCAATAAGTATGACAAGTTTTTAATACCATATTTTTTTTTGTTAATTTCCAGGTTAATTGAACTGGAGTCTGCACTCTTGGATGGATGTTCAGCACAAGAAATTAATGTTCTAACCAAAGGCAAGAAAATTCCCGAAAGCCTACGACCTGATGTGTGGCTACTTTGTCTTAATTGCCAAGAAACTGGCAATCAATTATTATCCTTTGATGAAATATTTGATTTAACCAATCAGGTTGAACTTCGGGATGATGTTAAAAAGTTTGTAAAAAGACTTGGCAATGATGATGATGATAAATTATCAGTAATATCTGATATTGAATCTATTATTACATTTTACTGTAAATCAAAATCCTTAAACTATAATTCTAATAATGGATGGATTGAAATATTGTTACCTCTATTGAGTTTAAAATTACCAAGGTCAGATACATACAATCTGTTTGAAAAAGTTTTAAAATTGTACATTCCAAAAGGCTGTATTAAAAATGGTGTGCCATTCCATATTTTACGGTTGATTCTCCAATACCATGATCCAGAACTTTGTTCATTTTTGGATACTAAACGTATTACACCTGAACAATACTGTCTGCCATGGCTGAGGTCTCTATTTGCCGGTACTTGCACACTGGAAGTTGTTCTATTCATGTGGGATTTATATTTCCAGAGGTCTGATCCCTTTTTCATATTCTTCCTGTGTTTGATAATGATTATCAATGCCAGAGAACAATTGTTGCAAATGAAAACAGAAGATAAAGAAGCTATAATACAAACACTCATTGATATGCCTAATGATTTGGAAGCCAATGATGTTTCTGATTTTTGTTCTCTTGCTCATTACTACTCACTTAAAACTCCACAGTCATTTAGAGAAGATGTTTTGGAAGTACTTTTCTCACAAAGTCTTTTAGAAATAAATTCAAAACTTTACTCCCAAGCACTATGTCTTCCTGTTGCTGTTCATGAATTAATTGAAAGTGCTACATTGGATTCTACGAATGGTGACAACGTCAAATTCTTTCTAGTTGATTGCAGACCATCTGAGCAATATAATGCAGGTCATTTGTCAACAGCATTTCACCTTGATTGCAATTTAATGCTGCAAGAACCTTCAGCATTTAATACAGCTGTCCAAGGACTCCTAAATGCACAGACACAAGCATTAGCTGCAGGATCTCTTGCTGCCGGTGAACATCTATGTTTTGTTGGTTCTGGAAGAACTGAGGAAGACAGTTATGCACATATGGTTGTTGCATCATTTTTGAAAAGAAATACTAAGCATGTATCTATGTTAGAAGGTGGATTTGTTGCAATACATGATTACTTTGGTCCACATATGACTGACTGCTTGGAGGAACACAATCCATCAACCTGCCTTGTTTGTGCACCTAATAATAACAATGAAGGAGCAGAACCAAATCCAACTAAAATTAAGGATAATATCCCAGCCAAGCAGCTCTTCAGTAAGTTGTCTTCAGCTATGAAAGCAAAGAGTCAAGAGGTGAAAGGAAAATTAATAGAATACATTGTTAATCCTAACTCTACATACAATAATGGAGAATGGCATGTCTCAGCTGGAGATAGAAAAGAGCAAAGGTATAGAAATGTGCCTCCAGTATTTAGTATAAATGATGAGGATGATGATTCTAGATCAGATAGCTTGAGGCGAGATTATACAGATTCAGATTCTTTGGAAGAAATTGTAGAGATACAGTCTTTTCTTAAAGATCATAATGTTGTTGACAACTTTTCTTGTCAAGAAGTATTACTCAATGGTTACATGCATGATTCTTATCTAGTTGTCACTGAAACTCATTTGATTGTTCTCCGTGATATTCCAAATAAAAGAGGTATAGCTAAAGTTATGTCTAGGAGACCATTGGCAACTATCGTTAAAATAACAGCTAAAAAGAGACATCCAGAATTGATAACATTTAAATATGGTATACCAGATGGTGATAATCTGTTGATAAAAGATATGGATCGGTTCCTAATACCCAATGCTTCCATAGCAACGAAAGTTGTTTCAAATCAAATTGTTCAACAATTAGACAACAAAGTATGAAGAAAAACAGAACAGGGACTGGATTAGTGTTCTTTATAATTTATACAATCAACATCTGTAATTCATTATGTAATGTAATACAATCTTTGTATATTGCGGATATGTATAGTTGAAGGTTTTTGCCCTAATCATTGTAACACCTTGTATTGTATGTCTAATAGATACCTTTACCAGTGCAATGTTTGATACTGCAGTAATTTGAATAGGCATATATGGCCTGGTATGTCTCTAATAAGACTTATCAAATTTCTTCTTATTTGTCAAGCAGATATTAAACAACTTGATGCATATACTTCAAAGCTCAGTGTTCTTCATTCTAGTATTGTTTGTTTAAATATTAGTACAAATTTCAAATGACCTGAATATACTGCTAATTTTTAAATAACTGTTAGACGCTAATAGAGTCAAACCACACTTAGTTGTGTTGTGGCAATGTAATGGTTTTTAACGCATTGGTGGCTACAGGGGTCTTACATTGACGCAGCGTTGCCAAGAGGCAATTGTAATGTTCTATAGTGTTGCAGTGAGCACTTCATTCCAGTCTATTTCTTTTTTTCTGGATAAACAAAGTAATTCAAGACAATTTATTTTTCATTATTCGTGATGATGATGACTCAAAATTATACTTACTATTCACAATTACTCTGCGTGTCGTTATTAATGGAACTGTAAGGCTGTTTCGATGCACCATTGACGTAAAGCGCAGTGTGTGCTGGCTTTTAGTGAGTCATCAGAAGTTTTGTATTTGGGGAAATTTGAGTTACACTAAATGTTCAATATACTTAAAGTCTATTTTTTTATCTCGGACACTAAAATGACAACTACAAATGTCAAACGTAAAAATAATGTAGCCAGCTTGTAAGAAACAGTGCTGTCCTGTGTTTCGATTCGTGTTGTAATTATTGTAAAATATTTACGGTTGTTAGTATAGTCGAGAACTAAATGGCTTTATCACCTCTAGAGTTAATGTTAGTTGCATGTCATAAAACTATTAGGTTCAATATCGCACAACAAAACATCAGCCAAAGCATGACGCTATTTTGACATATTATCAGTTCTCCTGTATTAGCAAATAGTCGTTAGATATTTATAAAAACAAATAGTAAAGTCAACGTTATTGACTGTTACTAGAGCATATTTTCGGTAAAGCGTTTTAATCTAATGAATTTCTCTCTTTTTTTCTTCTATGTCCATGATCAAATGATAGGGATAATTTCTTGCATGACGTCATTGGCGCATATTTCAATTTGAAGTTTTCGTAATTTTATAATATAAAACAAATTAGGGTAAACAACCTAATCGTTAGAAGTCCTACATATGTTGGCACTTAAGAGTAAAAAGTGAGTGAAAAGAAAGAAAACACTATAGATTATTCAAGTTCAGTATGATTATTCAAGTTAAAATATTATTAATTTAATTTAATATTTTTATCACATTTTACTTATTTCATGTATCAACATAGCAACAGTAAATTTATCAGAATCTTTTTATTGGCATTAGTGCTAATAATATTTATTTAATACTATTCAATCACATATAATTTTCTTCCAAAATTAAAAGAGAATGCAGTTCTTGTTATAGATAATGCACCGTACCACACCAGGAAACTGGAGGCGTTACCTACTTCAAATTGGCGTAAAGAGCAAATACGAAATTGGCTACAATAAAAAAATATTCATTATGAAGAAACAATGTTGAAATGTGAATTAATCCAAATTTCCAAAAAGCACAAAAAAGTCTATGAGAGGTCTGTTGTTGATGAGATGGCTGCTGCACAGTGTGTCACTATTTTGCGACTGCCCCCTTACCACTGTGAGCTCAATCCAATAGAATTAGTGTGGGCTCAGGTAAAGGGACATGTCGCAAAGGATAATAAAACTTTCAAGTTGAATGAAGTACGAAGTCTTTTTAAAGAAGGGCTTCTTCAAGTGACCCCTCAGCGGTGGCAAGACTGCGCTATGCAGTCAGTTATTCAACTCGAAGACAAAATGTGCCAATTGGGTCATATAGTCGACGACATTTTTTTTATTTTATTTATTTATTAATGTTAACACGGTTTTACAAACCAATAACATTAACATACACCACAGAAATACACTATAAAAACAGTAAAACAAACGATAAAATAACTAAAGAAAAACAGGAATATTAAAACATTTACAAAATAAAATATATAAGAAAAGAAACAATTAAATAACTATTTATAAACTTTCACAAAAACTTAAACATACTTTATTTACAATATTAGACTCATCTGCGAATAAGTCACAATCAGGGAAAGCTTCCATGAGGTTATTGAGCGCTAAAGGACGCGAGGGATAGGAGACGATGCGCGGGCTACGGTACGGCATGCGGGCACTGAGAGTAGACGGTGATTACGAGCGCGGAGGTAGTTGTTCGGAACGTATAAACGAATCAGCTCATTGTGGAGATCGGGAGCATCAGTTATGCCTCTACATATTTTCAGCATAATGATCAGCTGATCATATGCTCTCCTAGTTTCTAATGTATTATACCCTAAACACCCTGTCAAATATTTGGTAGGATACAAATACGGATAATGACCTAGAGAGGATTTATACAGAAATCTCAAGAATTTTTTCTGTACCTTTTCGAGTAGTAGAGCGTATGAAGCCTCGTGTGGATTCCAGATACAGGAACTCATATTACACACACATTAAAATATTATTATTTTTGCACATTTAATATTATTATTTCCAAAAAACTGTATAAAATTTAATTTATCGTTAACTTATGATAATGGTGGTACATCACTACATAAATTGCACAAAAAAAAGGTAACAGTAATGATATTTTAGTATTCGAGATTAAAAAAACAACGTATAGTCTGTATTTAACGTAATCGGCGGAATTAACCTATATTTTATCGGTAAGTACCGGCTGTATCGCATCACTATTTATTAGTTGTAAAAAACAGGCAACACATGAAATGTCATTTTAGTATCTGAGATAAAAAAATAGACTATAATTGAAACAGAGACATAAAAACTAATTTATGCATTTCCAGGATGCGTCCTTATGGAATTTACGATCTCATATCTTTTTCTTTGGTCTACCCATATTTAATTTTATGTTTTACCAATATTTGACGTTTGACAACCCTACCTTGTTGAAGTAAATTAAACTTCTAGTTTATAGGGAAATAACTTTATCTAATTAATTTAATTTTAGTAAAAATATATTTACGATAATGCAAATAAAATTATATTACTTGTTTGTTATTTGTTAATAAATATTATTTCTTGCACAAACTAAAAACATCTGTAGGCTGACCACGATGTTTACTTTTCACGAATATTCCTTCCAGTTTGTTATAAGAACTAAATATATTTAAGAGAGTTTAAATAGAGTATCAAATCATTTTATTATTGATAGTCATTTGATCTCACGCGAGAAATTAAATCCAATTGTACCCTACGTAAAAGTAATATAACGCAAATGATACTAAATGTATTATAAATTACTCGCTTTTGTCTCACACGTAGTTTTTAATTACAGCACCTACCAGAAACTGCTTAAAACGTCCTATATTTGCTAAAATTAAACATAATATAATTAAAAAAATAAATGTAGTTGACTGTGTGTAGGTTTATTATCAAGAAAAACATAAATAGGTAATAAAGATAAAAATATTAAATTCTTCATTAAGTTAATGTAATTAAACATTTTATCTGGGTTTAATTGATTACTATTCAGAATAAAGATTTTGTTTTCATTAAAAAAGTGAGTTCGTTCTGTGATATAAGTTGTTGACAAATACAGTCCATTCGATACTTCGAAATGAATCGTTGATTAGCAAATGGAAGAATAAAAAAAACTGAATGTTCGTGTACAAATAAGTTTAACCACAAGGAAGAGGGAGAAATGTCAATGGTTGTAGTTCGTTCGAATAGATTAATACAAAATGTATTAGAAAAGTATGGTCCTTTGAATCATTCATGACTGGCATTTAGTGACAGGGAATCATGGCCTAGTACTATACTCATACAGATGGATGGGCACAGGGTTTAATGTCAACTTTTTTTGTTTTCGTAGAGAATAATAATATATCTACAAACCCCTAGTCGGGTTTTACGAAACCCATGGGATGAGATGGGGTCGTGACACTTCTTATTCCGTCACCCCATGGAAATATACTGTGATTGCGTGTTAGTAATTAGAATGTTTAGGAGTGCTGCATTTGGTTTACAAGCCGTATTTGTCCCACTTACGCCGAAAAAATAATTTGTCAATTGGTATAAAAAATAAAAATTAGGCAATTTATGTAATTTACATAATTATATTTTTATGTAAGTATTAGTACTTATAATAATGTAGTACCTATCTTTTTAGTTGTTAAACGAATGTATTTATCATTTAAATATTTAGTAGTAATAATTATTTTCTTAATGTCTTGTCACCCTATTAGCTTGAAAACCACCTGAAATTTATTAATAAATTATTATATTTTATTTTATGTGCTTTACATACCTACCTATTATGTAAATGTTTAGGCTTGATAAGTGTTAAAATATATTATTAAATAAATTATTAACTATTATTGTTTTTTTAATGAGCCACTTATTAAATTAATTACAAAATATTTGCTATTTTAGTTACGGTTTTAAAATACTTCCTTATTTCTTATCAGTGAGTATGTGGTGTATCTTGACTATGTAGATAAGCGTAACTATCTATTTGCTATTACGATAATTGTCTGTTAATCATAGTATCTGTAAAATTATGTAACCTTGTTACATATAAATCGGATAAATTAACTTTTAAAGTTAGGTAATTTAGAAAGGTACCTAATTTACAGGTAAATTAACTGTAATCTGCCTTAATAAATGTATGCTGAGTCGAATTTTAAAGAAACTATGTAAGTAGGTGACACTATTTTGTAATGACAACTTCTTTTGTTTCGAAAGCTTAATGGCTAACGCAGACCTGGACGGCATGGCAAAGGATTTTAATTTTTACTAATGGAAATTCAACCGTACTGTTACAGAAATACGACATAAATTGCTATGCTTTAAAATGATGCCGCGGCATTGAAAAATCCCTTTCAGTACGGTTGATTTTCCATTAGTAAAAATTAAAATCCTTTGCCATGCCGTCCAGGTCTGCGTTAGCCATAACTCTTTATCCCAGAACTTATGACGCCTGGATAGCTCGACCTGTGTGGCATCTCTCAGTCTCCATAAAACTGCCTGTGGAAAATGGGACAAAATAAATAAGCACATTCTATGGGAAGGAAAATACCTACCTGAGTTTCAACTACTATTAGCACGAGCATGTTCAGATAAACGTCGTGGGTGTCATTACCTAGTAAGTACCTACTTTACTTAGTCAGTTACAACTTAAATATTTTATAATACCAATAATTTACCAAAAGAAATTCTTTATTCACTGGTCATTTGTTATTGCATGCTTCTTGGTAAATACAATGTATAATTGGACCTGAATAGGTAGATAAGGAATATAATAGGTGCTCGAATAGTTTATCGCAGTAGTAATGTGCCTGAGTGGAACCTATATATGATTGTGTTAACAATAGATACTGAGATGATATCCTTTTACTCTTTGACTATATGGCTGACAATAATTATCATAAGCGTCAGAAATAAACTTGGTTCGGTTACCAATACCACCTCTTTTACGGCACTCCTAGAGTAAGATGGTGAAGTGATACCATATGTTTTTACTCCGTCATCAAAGGAAAACACAATATTTCTTTGTTGACTACCTACTTTATTAAATATTTTTTTATGATTTTGATTGGTATTTTCATCTCTTTGCTACGTAATTCAATTAATCATTATCGCTGTCAACTGCTGGACATAAGCCTCTCCCAAATCACATTACAGAATACGATCTTGCGCCTTCCACATCCAGTCCGACCCAGTACGCTACGTAATAGCTTTTCCCTTATTCAGACTTTAACACACTGGGTTATTTCCGAGTATTATTACGGTCATTACATGGATCATTCACACCTTACCGAGAAGAAATAATAGTAAACCTTATACGCACAGTAATACAAGCTCAACGCCAGTAATGTATCAAGTGGTTAAGGCGCCTATATGTAGGTCTAGGTTGAAGTGTAGCTGTGTGTACAATCATATAATAGCGTCCTATGTGAGTAGGTAGTGAATGCTACGGGTTTGTGTCTCTACGTTATAAGAATAGGTACATACTCGATAAGTAAGTAGGTATACAATTTCACTTAATTGAGTTCCATTCTAGATAATTATTTTAGCGATGCAAAAATGAATGTCTTGTATCATCAATCATAATTTGAGCCTATTGACGTCCACTGTTGGACATAGATCTTCTCCAAATATTGTCACTTTTATGCGCTCCCTGTCCCTTCCTCATTCTTATTATTATGTCGTTCAATGATCTGATGGACCCATAAGTGCTCATTTCACGGTCTAATTCTATTATTAGTGTTCTCGTTATGCTTATGAACCTTTCGGCCATTGTGTTTTACCTACTGTTGTTTAAGCAGCTGATACCGGAAAAAAAATTTGCGTCAATTTGGTAATATAAATTGCCACAAAATAGAGTGCAAGGTCGTTCAATATAGTAGTACGACATGGCAAAAACAATTGAAAGAAAAACAAGTTTTTATATTCAGTTCTCATTTTTTATTAAGTTTTTCAATGAAATTCTGTTATGTATACATTACTGTTGTAATCTGTTGGTACCTTTTTTAGTATCGATAAAATTATCATGTGATTAGAGGCATGCATGACATTAATTATAGGGGTTGATATTTATCATAATAATCACTTTTAGAACATTTGGGTCTTGAAAATCTATAATACTTACAGATTAATCCTAATAAGTTTAAATTTAGCTATATGTATAAAGCTGTATTTTATATTTAATTAGTCTTGCACCTGAAGTTGTGCCTACAAATATTTAAGCTCGGTGCCTACTTACCTATATTTAAATTAAGTTTACCGTGGTAAGGTTGTTGAACACAATAAAATTATTACATTAGAATTTGTATCTAATGTATTTATAACACCATGCATTTATTATGTTATATTAATAACAATCAATCAAAATTTTAAGAAAACTGCTAAACTAGCAAACTGCTGAAAGTCCTCTGTATCAACACCGCAACATGTTCATGATCATATATCACAGAATCACGAGATTACTACTTACAAAGACACTTTTACTTCCCTTCCTTTGTAGGGTTAGACGAGAAGTAGGTACGGTTATAAGTACTTTATAGGTAAGTAGGTGCCGCAGCTTTGACAAAATATTCTAATCAATAAGTTTAGTTTACTTAGCTGCCTATTATATAGAAATTCATTTATGATATGTTTCGTTTCATTACAATTAGGTAAATATAATTATATCGTTGACAATCGCATGGGGCTTGATCTGGAAATGATACATTTTCAAAATTATTAAAATATTTTTTCGCTAGGAAACTGGAGACAGCTCTATAAGATTAGCATTTGAGGTTGTTTATTGGTTAGGTACATAAGAGTAGTATATTAAATTACGTATGACACATACTGAAGACATAATAATTATTTCTTAAAAATGAAAGCGTACCAATTGGTCGTATTTAATTTGAATTAAGATTGCCGCCATTTTGTTTTAGGTTTAGGTACTAACTACTGGCTGATGACTATTAGCAAACCGCAGCCAGTGCTGCCAGGTTTTAAACATGTTCTGCGTATACCCAAAAATCTTCTGTAAGTGAACATTGGTGGATAAATGATTTACCCCCTTACCCATAAAAGTCTCTAAAATTTAATCACTGTTTAGCGAGATTTTTATTAGCAAAACCAACCTTATGCCAAACAAAACCGCAAGAATTTAAGCTAATCAATTGACTAAAATTTTAATGGCGTTTATGAGTAGGGGGGTTAGAATTTAGGTAGGTACTTAAGCTATACTTAAGTTTAGCAAATCTACATACTAAGGCAGTACAAGCTTTAATTTTTACATTTATTGCTTATTATGTTAACCATTCACTTACAAATCTGACCACGTTTTCATTCCATAATAAAGCTTAAAGAAAAACTTGCATAATGTGAAGTTTTCAGACTTGAATAAGGTATATGAATTAAGTTTTTACGCACAACTTATAAAAACTTATTAAAACTAAACATAAAGGAACATTACTTAGTCATAAAATAAAATAAAGTATTTTCATAACACAGATCTTAATCAGCTTCTATCATGTTGTTTGTCTTGTTTTTTTGCGATTTTTTAAATACTAAACAGTTGCATACTAGGTAGGTACTTCATTAAAAGGCCCTTCTTAACTCTTCTACTCATTAAAGTAATTTTTTTTTTGATATGTACGAGTACCTAAGTATGGAAGAAACCATGGACACATTGGCTTTTAAGCGCCAAAATAGATAAAATATTTGACAAACATTGTGTTTACAGTTAAATATAAGCATTATATTTACATATTTTGTACATAAGTAGGTAAAAATAAATTGTTATTAGATTAAAATAGCATTAAATTACCATAAGGTTTTGCGAAAATAATTTTCTAAATACTAACTCGCAAAACCTTATACAGATTTAATTTAGAAATTATAAATAAATTCACAAAAGCCTTATAACTTAATTCAATATCATTTTACTTTTTTCTATTTTTGATTGTTTTATTAAACCGTGTAGTCACAACGAAAATAATAATAAGAAAAACTATTGATCGCATAACTAGCGTAACTGTTTGGTAGTCTTAGTTAAGGCATAGTAGATAGATACAATAACAATCACTTTGATCCCATTTAATTGTTTCGTTTTACTCATACCAGTAAAAATAAATAAAAGTAAAGTGTCTATTCACACTAACACATACGGGTAAGTTTTACTCGTAGGGGAACCTGGGGACACTTGATCCTTAAGGGAGACTAGGTACACGAGATTTTCAGAACTTGTATGGGTGATATAAAATTTTATAATGGCAATATCGGTTGTCTATGGTACCCGCTAACTTTCTAAAGTTGGTACACCTGTCAAATTTGACGCGTTTGTAAATGGCGGACGACGGAGTGTTTGTTGTTGCAAAGAGAAAATTTCCGTAAGTTTACATTTTGATTAAACATTAATGTAAATATGGCTTTTAGGTGTGTATGAATTTAATTCGAGGCGTTATCTATATAAGTAGCGATTTGTAGCGTAGAAAAGTGGTAATCTAACAGACGTTTGAAAATATTCTTGATTATAACCTCAACCGGTTCAGGGTACACTTGGTCCACTTAGCTAAGGGAGACTTGATCCGGGAGAATCAAATGTCCCTTAACTACTTTTAACTTTTATTTTCAATTAATTTCAGATTACCGATATGCCCAGAGTATACAAAACAAGAGAAGGTGCCAGAAAAAGAGTACCAATCGATGAAGAGATTATTTTGCTAAAACACCTAAATGAAGCTTAAACGTAACTTGAAATTTTGTTTTACATGTCCCGGGTTCAATTCAATAAGATATTGTTTTAAGTCTTTATCTTAATTACGTTTAAATTTTATTCAGGGTGTGATTGCGAGACATTTGAGTTCTTTTATTATTGAAGATATAATTTTGTTTTGAGTTTGTTTTTTAATACGAAACGGAAGTTTCACATTTAGCAATTGATTTATGTATGGAGACGGTGTGATATGCCTATGTTATGTGATTTTGAAAACAATATAAATAGATTATCATATTCTAAAAACATTTTTATTTATTTCCTTAGTAATAGTATCATGTGAACCTAGATATGGGAGACTTGAACCCGAGGACCAAGTCTCCCGTATATACGGGACACTTGATACCTTTCTCTATTTTTACTTTTAGTCAAATAATTATGAAATTTAGGCACTTATATCTTTGGGTCTTACATCAATTATAGTTAAATGAATTTCACGTATTTCGGTACCAATATCTTTTAAAATGGATAGTCACTAAGAAAATTAGGGATGAAAAACAAAAGGGGGGATCAAGTGTCCCCAGGTTCCCGTACTTATCTATTGAAAATTACTAACATCATAATATTCGGAGTTTAAAGAAATATTAATTGACTTATTTTTCGTTGACTGTGAATATTTTATTAAGTATTTCTCAATTTTATAGTTTGCATAAAACTACTTTATGGGCGACACGAACCCCAAAAAGTTTAGAAGGTAGTCGTGGACTGGTGCATAATTCGCTTAATTGTATTGATATTATGTTTGACTCACTGGTAAATGACCATGTTCTATAACTAACTTCATTAATATCCGACTCTAGCAGTCATAGATTTAAAGCAACTACAGCATTTCTGTTCTTTACAGAAATGCTGTAGTTGCTTTAAATCTATGCCTGCTAGAGTCGGATGCATCCTGTATGACACTAATGAAATTGGTAAGACAACCTTTTCATTTGTTTTGTTAACAATGAAGAGTGTTTAATGATAAAGAAATAAATAAATTACAATCATGATTGCTTACACCTAATTATCTAATCTAAATCGTAGCCTAAATTGTTTGGTCTCCTCTATAAGTCTGAACAGGCAACTTGAGAAGAGTTGATAGAATGTTATATTTACATAAATTTCTATAATACCAACTTAATAAATCTACTGAATTTTGATTTAACAAACATTAATGTTATTCTTTCCATCACATTTTCAAATTTACCGCCGTAAAATTATATAATCAAGCACTTAGGTTTTTATTTTCTCTACATATCTCATTAATCTATAATTGATTATAATTAGATAATATATTAGTCTCTCAAGGAGATGATATGTATTATTTGGCGACTTTGAAAATGTCTAGGCACAACAATGGTTTCGACAAGCTTTAAGTACCGACCTAATCCCTCTATACGAAATAAGATCACGGTAACTTTTATTCTTAGATATTTCTTCAGTTGTTACCTATAATTTGTGGTTTTACAAGTTATATCACAAACTTAGATAATCTAAAAAGACCGTGTTCAAAATAGCATCAATTTTAATCTATATACACATTGTAATCTTACAATGTGTGGGTACCTATCAAAAGGTGTCGGAAAATTGGCGCCAATTTTCTTCTAACCTGCCAGTTTCTTTGGTGTTCGTTGTTCGATGTTAGTTAGACTTATTATATAAACAAAAAACAAATCAAGAAGTTATTATTTATGAGCATTTCCTTAAAAGAGGTAAGTTAAGTATTATTAATTAATTCGGTAGTTTCTTAGTAGATTATTCAATGTATCTGGTTCTCATGTCAACGGATAGTAGGTAAAGTGAATTGCCAGAACTGCGATATAAATTCGAAGTATTAATAAATTAAAAATATTTACAATAAAACTAGTTTGAATATTAAAATGCAAGAGTAAATGCAAGTGTATGAGATGAGATAAGAAACTAACTATTTTCACAACTCATTTTACATCATCTGTTCGACTATTTACTTACATAATATAGTTGAATAACTTATGGCTTACAATATCAAGCTCTGTTCTATTTGAAGTTAAACCTATCTATTGTTGAGGAAAAGTAAATTTATTCACATTCTTGCATTAAATAAATAATTTATATACGAATAATTTACACATAATTTTTATCACAGCCCTTTTTTAAATTTAACGACTTGCCCTAAGAAGCAATTGTGAGCAAGCAAATTAGAATAATACATATTAACTTAGAAAGAAAGTTCTTGTTTTCTCCTGATGTACTGGAGTCAGGTGTTGTGATGTTGGCTATCGGCTGAGACAACGTTGAAGGTTTGATGACATCAACTGTAAGTAAATAAGTAATTGGTTTAGAATATAATGCCCTCGTTTAATAAATATGTAGGTAATGATATCGATTCTGGTTGAAAGTAAATTAGGGTACTTATAAAAATGTGTTTTTGTATAAAAGTAAGTACAATATTTTTTAAGGAAAAGAGTTTTTAATACTTAAGTTGACTTTAAGTAAAAAACTGTATAACCGTAAATATTATTAGGTTATCTCTCCCCATAGTCGTATACTCATGCGCCTCTATAAAAGAAAGATAGCAGCTCCGGTGGCGCGTGGCGATTGCGGTATTGGTCGGCGTGCGATCGCGGGTTCGAATCCCATGCAGGACAATTAATTGTGAGATCTATAAACTATTGTCCTGAGTTTGGAGGTTCCGTGTCCGTTTACATGATATTTGTAAAGTCCCTGCGACACAAGACATTATCCCAAGTCCGGGGGGTGTCTTTAAAAAACTTACCTATAGCTGTATCATTTCTTAAATCTGCGAACTTATCCTCGATGCTTCTGAACTCAGGTATTGTGCTGACGCATGTGATCTCAAGTCTGCCTGTCGCTACTATCTGTAGCTCCGATACTGTCACGTACAAGTCTCTTTTGCTAGGCTTACGACTTTTGTGACGACTGCTCGTGTGAATTGAGTTTGATTCTTCATGCTCGCTCATTTCACCTAGCTGAAAATAATTGTTAGGTTTTTACTAAAAAATTAGCGATTTCTTGGTTTAATCAACAGTTAATTAATAAATCAGCAAGTAATCTGTTTGTGACAGACTAAGAATAAAAAACAGAACCACCTTATTAAGTGTCCGTCGACATTTTTAAAAGTCGACTAACGGAGATAATAAGTAACTCGAAGTTAACCCTGTACCTTTTCAACCGACTTCAAAAAGGAGGAGGTTCTCAATTCGGTTGTATTTTTTTAATTTTTTGAGTTTGTTACCTGATTTCACGAAAACGGCTAGACCGATTTGAAAAATTTTTTTTTTGTTCGTATGGGTATGTTTCTCATTTGGTCCTATTGTCACCAGATCTGGATCTGGATGCCCGTCATCCAGATCCAGATCTGGATGACGCTGATCTCTGATCCCAGAGAAATCGAGGGCATCTCTTGAAAATTGTAGGGACGCATTGTGTAAAATCTTGTCATACATGTGCATCTCTGACGTCCCTACCAAATAGTCAAGAGTTAGAACTGGTCAGATCCTGGAGACCACAGAGAATCGAGGGAAAACCTCAACGGCATATAGCAGCTACCTTGTGTTTGGGCTTATTTTAATTGTATTGATGAAAACTTTGCAAAACTTTAGACAAACATGATCTGATGATGAAGAAGATTGAGGGTCGAGGCAACTCCTCAACGGTATATAGCAGCTACCGAGTGTTTGGGCTTATTTTATTCGTATTGATGAAAATTGTACACAACTTTACACAAACATGATCTGATGATAAGGAAGATTGAGGGTCAAGGGAACTTCTTAATGGTATATAGCAGATACCTTGTGTTTGTGCTTATTTTATTCGTATTGATGAAAACTTTACACAAACATGATCTGATGATAAGGAAGATTGAGGATCGAGGGAACTCCTCAACGGTATATAGCAGCTACCTTGTGTTTGGGCTTATTATATTAGTATTGATGAAAACTTTACACAAACGTGATTTGATGATGGAGATGACAGAGAGTAGAGGGAACTCCTCAACGGTATATAGCAGCTACCTTGTATTATTCGCCTATTTTATTAAATTGATTAAAACTTGGTGGCTACGCTTTTCGATGTTCTCCCTATTTAAAACTTTTTGCATGTAGGTCCTTTTTTGTGAAACTTGATTTATACGTTGTTCACTAGTCTCTTTTGAAATGACATTGGAGGTAGATTTCCTACATTAAGGCTGCGTTTCCACCAGAGATGTGCGAGGATGCATAGCAAGGGATGTGTTTGTAAAGAACCAATAGAATCGCTTCATTTACCTCGCCCTGACCGAGACGAGGTAAATGAAGCGATTCTATTGGATTCTCGCACATCTCTGGTGGAAACGCACCCTAAAAGACGTTTCTCCCTTTCTTCGCTTGTTTCATTCAATCGGCGCTGTCTCATATAAGCAGCGCGTTTCGTAGGTCTACCCATATTTAGACAAAGTAATGTCCCACTGCAGGGACGGGCCTCCTCCTGTGACGGAGAGATACTTGGCCTACTAATACCACGCTGGCCAGGCGGATTGGTATAGGGTTTAATTTCAAGTTTTCCTTCTTTTTATTTCTCAAAGATAATATTCACGGATAGTCCCTTAGTCGGTTTTTACGACACCCATGGGATGAGATGAGGTGGTGACATATTGTGTTCTCACTCCGTCACCACGCGGATTTATAGAATTGGTATTCACTAAAAATCTAGAAATAAAATTAATTTTCACAAAAAATAAGAACCGACTTCAAAGACAAATAATTGCACTAAAAAGTAATAAATAATTACTTAGTTTGTACCTATTTTGATTTTACAACATTAAATCAGCCATTCTTTCTACTTAATTTTAATCTAAAGAATAGGTTCTTTTCATTATTGTAAAAGTATTGTTAAGGATATTTCTTGAAGAGTCTGTAAATATATTTAATTGTAGATTCTTTAAAAGATAATCAAATTATTACATATAATGTAATAATATTGTTATTTTTGGAGTCGGTGTCAGCCAACGAAATAAGTACGATAATACCTAAGCAAACGGAACGACGGCCATGAATTACAGATTATATATGACTTCGACATTATAGTTGTTGATTGTTTATATGGATTAGTTTAAAAATTAAACAAATATTAAACAACTATTCTTATTATATTTAAATAAATATATTTTAAAATACCCGTGTCACATTTAAACGTATTAATATTATATTTAATAACTGATTAAAGTTTTCCAGAACTTAAAATAGATTAGAAATTATTATTATTAATTAGATTTAAAGAAATTATTCGCGAATAGAATCAATAATGCAAAATGTTGTCTACAACGTCGTTAGAATAGGCAATAAAATTTTGACACACTCTCATCACTTTAAATGGTTTCTAATTAGATAAATATTGCATTTAAAACAAAAACGGTTGTTTCATTTTCGAATGTGAATTTTAAGTAATTGTTAGTCTGTGTATAACACGACGCCATAATATTTGTTTAAGTTTTCAGTCAGAAATAAAAAATGGTATAATAATAATTAACTATCGTGGCTGACACCGACTTCAAAAATAACAATATTATTACATTATATGTAATAATTTGATTATCTTTTAAAGAATCTACAATTAAATATATTTACAGACTTTTCAAGAAATATCCTTAACAATACTTTTACAATAATGAAAAGAACCTATTCTTTAGATTAAAATTAAGTAGAAAGAATGGCTGATTTATTGTTGTAAAATCATAATACAAGTAATTATTTGTTACTTTTTAGTGCAATTTTTGTCTTTGAAGTCGGTTCTTTTTTTTGTGAAAATTAATTTTATTTATCTTAAATAAACCAGCACTATGTCAGTACGGTAATATTGCAGCATGTTCTTTTTAGATTATTTCTTTTATTTGGACTGTACTTTTTGTATCTTTTTTAATTACTGAAGTAACAGCTTTTTATACCTACTTAGATAACAAGGCATAATAATATCTAATGCATTTTAACTCGATGTTTATTTTTGATTCAAAAGCATGCTAGATTGCTTATGAAAAACCCTTGTCATAACATACAAAGAATATATGCAGGTAGATTCCTTTTTTCACCACATGTAGGATAATATAACTTCCATACATTGATGTTAAACACATCCACGTGCGAACAAAACGGTTGATTTGCATAAAAGTAATTTCCTTCTGCCTACCTACGTGTATAAACATTTTTAGAATATGTAAACCAAAATTTACGCGTCATTTATAGTCCCAATTTAATTAAGTAACTTTAACCAACATGTTTAACGTAAATGGATATTAAAAAGGCTCATGTTCTATTTAATAATTAGTTATGTTAATTAGTGGTTAATTATCGTTGGTCGATATCTGCTGCGTGACCACAGTGTACTATCCTCAATGTTTGGAGACACGTTTTGCGAATAATTTTTATTGCGTAACCTGGTTACGAAATTTGGTTGACCCAATATTCGCAAGCTCTGCGAGTTACAAGAAATCATCTTGTATCTAACACTGAAATAATGCTGTTTGTGGGTCCTGACTTTATTCATGAAATTCATTATTAATAACCCAGCAACGAACTTGTTATCCAATTTTGCTACAGAATGAAAAATCATTATTTTTCGTTTTTTTAGCTTTTTCAAACAAAAAATCAGGAAGCAAAATTTCTTGAAGCTATCGAACGAACTAGTATTTTTCTATAACTTTTCTTTCAAAGCTCAACTTAAAAACAAATTTTCATTAGTATAAAAGTGAAATACTTTTTCAATCTAATTGAAGAACTCAATTTATTTGTATTTTTTCAAGATTGGGTTTCAAATCAACCTAGCACTTTCTATACACTTACAGTTATAAAAGTTGTATTGATTCATCGTGTTCGTTGCAGTTGCGATAAATAGCTGAAGTTCGATCTAAGAATTATGATCGTGAGCTTGGATGTTTTGTCTGGATCTTTATTTTTTTTAAGTGCTTTTTTTTCTGATGCTATTAGTTTTAAGATATTTCGTAGCAACTTGTTTACGTAGCTTGTTACCAGACTATAGGGCCCTCCCTATAGTTATGCTTTTAGGAAGTATGTATCTATGTTTAATTGATTGGCACGCTCTGATTTTATCTTGAGATGTGACGTTAGATTCGTATTTACGGTAAGAGTGGTAATAATATTCACCTGATGCTCTTTCATGTTACAACCAGGAGGCCTTGTCGCCACATGAGAAGCGTGCGTCAGAGTTAATAAAGGAGGTGGACTGCTAAGAGTATTGTCGTGTTCGAAGCTACGCTGTAGACCTCTTCTGCCACTTCGTTCGCTCATTGGCACGCGGAACTTATGGGATTGTGCTACTATTTCGTCCATCTGTAAATATATAAATGATCATTTGTATCTTAATAGATTTTGTTGCAGGGGTTTTGTGCAGGAAAAGCCGAAAAACTAAAACAGATAAGTACTATAGTTAAGTCAACCTAGCACAAAAGTCAAGAACTTCTTTTGCAGACGACATCTCACTTCTAACACCGTACTTAATACAAATAATTGGTAATAATTAGGTTTAATTTGTATTTGAGTTTATCCCATAATAATGATGTGTCCACCAGGTTCCATAGTGTAACTATTTGTACTATTAATTTCACCTTAAAAAAATTAAGTTTCATAATAATTGGTTCAACTGTTTCGCTGATAGACAACACGACACAAATGCCTAAAGGATGTTAGTAAAAATCTGCGATAAACAGACACTTTTATTTTATTTATATACGTAAAGATGTGCATCTATTGAACAATTTCGGGTTCGATTCCCGCTCAATGCAAATCATTGTGTGCATGTACATGATTGTTTGCATTGGTCTGAGTGTTTTCTATGTATAATATGTATGTATTTACAAAAAAAAGTATTTAAGTATGTTTATCCGTTGTTTAGTACCCATAGTTTGGGTACTAAACAACTAGATTATTTATTATAATTAATTGGGTATCAACTAAAGTACTTGTTAATGTTTATTAATAATGTCACATTGCGTGGATTAACAATATTAATGTTGGTAGGTAGGACTTGAGTGACGGTCAAGGGCTGTCTGATTCATCGAGTAAAAAACGTTGAATTTTGCGTTTTCTGGTTCCCTTTCTTTCTCATTTAGAATTTATTTATTAAGTATCTAAACACCAGTACAGTACAGAATACATAAAACTTGTAGTTTCTTCTTTTAAAATAAACCTTATACACTAAATAACTAATACTCTGGACCCCACACTAGGATTCCCTGTGTCGTGGGGTTCAGTCTCTTCCTATTAACTATATTCTTAATGTTATATTGTAATATTACTTAATTACCTTTATACCATTGATGAACCATGTGATATGTGGTGCTGGAAGTGCAGGTGCTGTGGTACAGTTTGCTCGGAGCGTCTCACCAAAGCTTAGGAAGCGCGTTGGGAAGTCAATTCTGGGGTGATGTTTTTGTGGATCTAGAATGTATCAAAATAATGTTGATTAATTAGACGGCCTGTAAATCAATAAGTTGAAGATTATTTTTCATTATTAATTAAACTCGAAAATGTTGCTCTGAGAGACTTTGTAGGTATATTCCAAACTGTTGGAAATAAAAATAAAATAAAAAATACAATCGAATTGAGAACCTCCTCCTTTTTTGAAGTCGGTTATAAATAGGTATCTTTACATACACAGGCTTTATATTGATTTTGTTTTATCTACGATCCCATTTACTAATCGTTTATGGTCTATATTAAACCTATCATTTTGTTGTGGTATTGTACATTGTATCCTGAGGAGCCTCCAACACATTGACAACTGGGAAATACTCAGTTCAAGTCCGACAAATCCATGATCCGTGTGGTGACAGAGTAAGAATACAAAATGTCACCACCCCATCTCATCCCATGGGTGTTGTAAATCCGACTAAGGGACCATCCGTGAATATAATCTTTATGAAATAAAAAGAAGCAAAACTTGAAATTAAACCCTATACCAATCCGTTTGGCTAGTGTGGTATTAGTAGGCCAAGTATCCCTCCGACACAAGAGGAGGCCTGTCCCTGCAATGGGATATTAATGGGCTTTTATGATATCCATGCATAACCCCGGCAGTCTACATTGTCATAAGGTCCGTTTTCGATTTCTGCACGTAAAAATAAAGGTAATAATGTAACGCTTATTATCAAGTCTGTTGTGAAGGAGATTACATGGGAATATTGTTGGCACCTGATATGGTCGGAATGCGGTCACCTGTCCGCTTGCCATCTGTTTTACTTGTATTCTTGATACAAGGGCGGAGCGTCTGAGTGACAAACACTAACAACGTTGCATTATCTTTTAAATTAGTTCATTAGTAATAAAAAGTTATAATAGTAAAATAACTACTAATAATTCCACAAATTGTCTACTACACAAGTTGTTTAACTATCCGTCACTTTTCTTTTCTTTTATATAGACTACAAGCGCAGTTAACTCTAACAGTAATTAAATAAAAATACCCAAAAATCGACAAAGCTACATAATGTGTTTTTGTATTTTACCATACCTACATACAAACGTAAGTACCACGTACCTACAAGTTGACTCCCTGCTTGTATATTCTACCTATGTGAAGCGCAAGATAATTAGACAAAATTTTCGGAAAAAACATTTCAGAATGTCTGCCCTCGCTATGTAACAATCTATCATCTTTTCCAGTTCTTTTATATATTCTTACGGGGTGAAAACAACATGCAAGCAATATCGCGTTTCCACAAGTATATAAGAATGATGTTGATATTACCATAATATCACTCAATTACAGTATGGGGACATTGATAATGTGATTGGCTTTTAAAGAAAGACAGCAAATCAATGAGTAAGAAAAGTACATCCGATTACCGAAAATAGCTGAATAATTTTAGCATAAGTTTTAAAAATTATCACATTAAAATGTATCTTATGGCGTTCGGCATAAGGTTGAAATTTTAAAAGATTGAATCCCTACTTACTTCTATTTGACATTGTATGTTTCATCATTTCTTACTAATTGACACTGGTGACGGAAACATTGCACTTCGATAAAAAGTCATTGCAGTGCAACAAAATATAGCACTTATTGTTAACATCATAATATACAATTTCAAAATCATCAATAAATTATAATCTCACTTTCTCGCTTCCTCATTGTTGTCTGTCTTTCTTTAAAAACCAATCATATTATCAATGTCCTCATACTGTACACAGTTTGTGATTACATACATACATGCGCTTTGTTCCCATGGGGATAAGCTGATGCTAACACAAAGATCTTTACAATCCTGCTTTACTTATACTCATACCTTCACATATTTATATTATTATACAAGCTTTTCGATTCCGTGTGCTAGGTATGCACCTCCAGGAAGTCATCGATTAGGTCTCGGTAAGTCGAGTTTGTTGTTAAATTCTGATAATTTTCCAGCGAATTCGAACTCCCGCCGTAATAGTTTGTACTTTAATTCCGATATTTCTCGGGCGAAATCTTTTAAATTTTTTATTACTTGTACAATATAAGACGGTAATTTATATCCTACTGCAGGGAGTGACTCCTTTAGTGATGCAGGGAAACTTGGGTTACTAACAATATGCTCGCCACACAGATTTGTATAGAAGATTACAACAAGTCCTTCTTTTGTTTTCTTGTAGAGATATTTACTAATATCATTTTCCTTTATTCAGCTGTTACGATACCCTTTGGATGCAAGTATGTTATTATCCGTTAACAATTTTACTGTCCTGCCCCTAGACACAATAGTAAAATAATGGAAATGTTCATATATGACTCATGGGACAGTTAAGTGGTTAATATTAGTTAATTAAAATATGAATTTCCATCTGTTAAAGAACTTGTAGTCTCACTATGTAGGTATATTTATTACAGTAAAGTGAAAATAAATATAGGTCAAACATATAATTTATTCTTAACTTCCTTACGTTCGAAACATCTTTGCGTATAAAATATTTATATTTCGTATCTCCCGAGAATATCGAGATTTTATTTACCTACACTCTAGGAAGGAACTATTTGACACGTTTGATCCTTGCAATTGTTGTGTACCTCATCTGTTATGTATTAATATTTATTTATTTGCACACTGGTGTCTAAGGTACGTTGATGGCTGATTACTAAAACTAGTTAATTTAGTGCATTCTGCAAACATTCAGGAAAGCACTAGGGATTGTGAAAAATCATATGTTCTTCAGGGCCCGTGGCCTACGTGAGAGAACACGGAGGTTTTAGTTAGAGAGCGGACGGGTCTGTCAGTCTGTCAGCTCCTTAAGGATTTCTCCCGTTAAAAAAAGAAAAAGTTATTGCGAACAAAAAATGATGGAATCACATAGTAAGGTTGTTGTAAGAGTTATCAAAAGTGGATGCTATTAAATCCTCACAAAACCTTATTTAAATTACTTCTGCTACTCTAGGTAGAGTGGCAGTAGTAGAATATAGAGTAGATTGACATGGCAAAAGGCTTATTCTATGCTATATATAAAATTAAATATATTTACGATATTTTGTTATAATGCTTAATATTTAATTTTACATTTATTTAATTACTTAATTATAGTGGCATTAATAATCGTTGTTATAGTGCAACAATGTTTCGTGTAAATCATAATACAAACAAAATATCAAAGCAAAATGCTGTTAATATTTGAACGACATCATAAATATGTAGGTAATTAATAATTTAACTGTTCATTGTCATCCATTAGTGAATTTGCCAAAGCAAACTCGCCTACACCCCAATTTTCATCGACTTCCTGTCCTCATTCTAGAACCGCTATAAAACTTTATGAACGAATACTTTGCTAAGGTTTTTAAAAGCAATTTGCTAATTACATTATGCAGATATATGAAATGTGCAGGTACGTATTTTTACATATTTCATCTATCTTATTCTATTATTCATTTAACAGTTAGTTGAATAGTAGGTAGTAATAATTACGAAATATTCCAAATTTTCAACAAGGACAGCGAATAAAGGCAATAAATAAAAAGAGGAACGTAATATAACAAAAAGTATATTTAAATATAAGCTAATGTAATATCACAAAGAAAAATTAAGATCATTAATTCAAATGGGCATTTATCCAATGAATAAAATTGCTTACTCTTGCAAAAGCCGAAGGAAATTGTAATTCACATCCTGCCTGTGCGACGAACGAACTTACTCCTATAAGAACTTCCTCTCCATTAATATTTGCGGTTAAAGGCCCTCCAGAGTCGCCTTGACAAATACCAACACCACCGGTACCATGCGTACAAATGTTTGAAGGTAGCACTAAATTCCCATAAAAATGGCGACACTGTTCATTTGACATTACTTGTAGATTGACATGTCTAGTCATTGTATTAGTTGTGGGATTAACTAGATCTGAGTATCTTCCATATCCTGAGGCTGTGACCCACGAGTTAGTATAATCAAAGTTAAGTTGAGCACCAGAAGGAAGTCTTATTGGTTGTACAGCGCTAGTAAACGTTACGTGATTTGATAAGTACAAAACTGCAATGTCATTTGCGAATGTTTTTTCATCATACAATGGATGTAAAGAAATAGCTATAACTCGTAACCTTACACCTCCATGAAACAGATACGGTGATCCTAGGACAGCTGTTATGCTTCTGGCTTGTAATCTTCCGTCGAACCAGCAATGTGCAGCTGTTAGAATTTTTGAAGTTGACAATATTGATCCTCCACAAGCGGAAGGTGATGATAGTCCAACATCTATGAGTAGACCAGCGAGGTAGGGATGAGCATTGATCGGCGCTATCGCTCCTCCAACGATGCGAGACGACATATCCATCTCTTCCATCTCCTTGATCTTTTGAGCATTTTTAATTCCAACATTTTCGTGCCAGCTTATTAAATCTTCGCCATTATTAAATTCAGTCCAGACTGAGAGAATGAAAAAAGTTATCAGGAGTAATTTCATTGTTATGTGACTAACAAGTGGTTTGGAAATGGTTTAGGGGCCATTTTATATGTAATGATAGGTTAATTATTATCTGTGGTGTTTTTTACTTGATAACTAATTAATCCGATAAAGTTTTATTATGGTTATTAAGAGAATTAATACTTTAAAATAACTGATGATTGTTTTCTGTTTACTTCGGCAAGGGAGGAATTAAAATGTAGACATATGTAATCGGCGGATTATAAAATATACTGAATTAAGATATCTTTAAATAAAGTGTAATATTAGTTCTCTTTAAAATATAGTATTATCGACATTTTGTACGATACAAAGTCTTAATTCCGTGTATTTAATCTCTAGTTATTAGTCTGAAAATGGGAAATTCCTGAACATTGAAATGCACAATTATTTGAGTACTTTCAGCTTAGAAGGAAATTTATAGATAAGATCAAGTACTGCGTTGTTGACATTATCATTACAATTTCCTCTAATTTTTTGTTGTTTGGTGACGTTCCAAAGTTTAACATGACTGCAAAAACTAATAATTCATTGATGTACTTGAGCATTAAAACGTTACGTTACATATTTTGATACTTTGTGCGCGTGAACATAAATGATTACAGTGATTTTTTCTTTGGAAAACAATGTTTGTGTAAGCTTTATTACTCTAATGATGTGTTCAATGTGATTGTGAATATCATAACGCGCAATGTAAAGATATTTTGAGAAGGCCTATGTCCAGCAATCCATTAGTTGATACGATGATGATAATTTTTTTTATATGGAATAAGTAATTGTAAAAATAGAAAATATCATCTCCTCATCTTATCCCATGGTCAGGATGTGGTTGCTTCGAAAGTATGGAAAGCAAAAAAGTAATAGCTATGTAAAAAAAGTAATTTTCTTTTAAAATTCATATTACTAAGGTATATGAGACGTAAATTATAAGTTCCTTAAAGAAACAATAAAATAACATTTCTCGTTTCTATGGAATAGCCAAAGGCAATTGCTATAATTTCTAAAGATTACATTTCATTCAATTTATATATATTATTTTTCTTAAATTCCATTCGTCTTTGAAGCGCCATTATCATATAGAGTAGTAATTTATTAATAACTAGCAAAGCGTCTAGCTTTGCTTGCGTGATTTAATCAAATATATCGATGTGTAACAGCTTACATCTCAATCTATGTATTTTCTTTTTCTTTTCAAAGTAGTTCCTAAAAAAAAAAACAAACGAATATAGTCATTACAACTATCTCAGCCCGTCAGCAAGCACTCAAATTAGTGAAGTTTTATTCTCAATATCTCCATACTTTATTACTTAGTTGTTTTTTAAGACATCCACAGGAAGAGATAAGACAATATTGTATTCTTATTACGTTTAACTTTAGTGAAATGCCTAAACAAACCAAGTATAGAAACATTCGACTTGTAGCTGACCTGTCATAGCAATTGATTTAGAGCCATTACAGCCGATGTATTTCCTTCCCGAACCTTTTCGATGTTCTATTAATCATTTAACAGGGATCTAAATTACGAACGATTTACGTGTTCGTGATTTACCGGTCTTGAGCTATTTATACTTTTGAGTAGCTCTTTAACTCACAATGGAAAAATACGGACTGTTAAATTTGATTGTCCGTATTTAGCGTATTAAAAAACGAGAAATTATGAAGTGTCGCAAAAGAAAGATCTTTTCTTCTTAGAGCCATTAAACTTATTCACTTTCCTTTAAATAATAATTCACATATGCTTCATGCATGACACTCAGTAAGCTTGGACAGAAACCAAAATGGCCTTGAAATAAAAAAAATAGAGTAGTTGAAAAAACTTGTGAGGCTGTCTGTTTCAGCATCTCCTTAACGCATTGTCCAGTAATAAATATCCCCTTAATGTTTTAGTTGCAATTTTTCTTTACATACCGGATTATCGAGATAATAATACATATTAGGTCTTTACTTATGAAATTGCCGTTTTGTATAAAGATTTTATCAGAAGTTAGATTTTTCATACTAACGTTTTCTTAGATTTTTCAATAGTTATTATACTTAATAAAATGAAGTTTGGTATATGTAATGGAGGACATCTAAGCGAACTAATAGTTGTTAATCACAGAGAAACAAGTATCTGGTAAGAAGTTACAATTAAACAAATGGGAAAATCCGCTGGTTTAAATTGGACTCATGTTCACAGGCTTATTAATAATACAAATAATAATTTATTTTTATTTATTATCTTTTGTTAGATGTTAGTAATATCCTATCTATATATTATCCTTCTATTATATCCTAAATAACAAAAATGATTTAAACAATATATGTTTAAAAAGAATATAGAGCCTAAAGACTGCGCAGAAATAAAACGGCAATTTCATAGGTAAACCCCTATTATAAATATGATATTCCTCAAACATGATGGTACTTAACTTAGGTACTTGACTATGTGTTTGTAGCATTGTAGCTTGAAAACAAATAGACCACAACGCGACATAATGACATGAAGCAGTATTTGGCCATTCGTAAAAATTGAGTCATTATTTATCCATCAGTTTCTAAGAACTTTCCATCAATTTTAAAGCAGCCAGGTATAAATATGTTTTCTTTTTTACAAGCATCTTCTGAAGCCGCCATAGTGGCAACATTTATGCCTCTACAAATATTGTAGCTGGCATGGTGCTCGCCATTCTTGGACTTTATTGGATGCTTAACATCACGCACCATAGAGTCATTCTGGTAGGACAATTTAAGAAAAAAAAAGGCTTCTCTCTTACAAATTGTCGTATATTTTCAAATCTCTTTTTTACATACAAAATATATTCCCTACTTGGTTGTATGTCAGTTCAGTAAAAACCAAGCTGAAATATTTTGTTGTTCACCTACAGCTTGATAAATGATTGGGTAACAGAAATACGGTGCAGATATTTTCTTCGCGGGAGAGAGAAATATAATTTGAACAAAATGTTTTCTCAAATGGAATTTTAAAATAAATTTTAGAAAACAATGTTCTTGAGCTTCAAATTTTTTCATTGTCTTTTCGAGTCTTAGCTTTATGACCAACTAACTGATGCCCGCGGCTTCACCCATGTGGTATAGGTAGCTTAAATGTTATTCTACACCCTGAACTACTTATATTCAAAATTTTTATAATTTCGATTTAGTAGTTTTTGCGTAAAAGAGTAACAAACATCCATCCATACATCCTCACAAACTTTCACATTATAATATTAGTAGGATCCGTACCATCGAATTTTGTTTCTTCAAAAACATTTAAACAGCATCTCTATAATGTATACTATGAAACCATGTTCAATCGAACGTCTTGTTTTTGCGATGTGTCATTACATCGAAGATCTGTACCTACTGCAAACGTTTTTAATACGAAAATATCATACTGCGAAGCCTAGTTATTGAGGAAAGCTTACATATGACGATGTTATTAACAAGCCTTTTTTAAGAAACAAAATATGATGGTACGATTTTCGCACTCAGTAGGTATTCTGTTTAAACTACCTTCTTGTTATTCAGACCAACGTCAAATACTTGTTTATTCAAGATTTGAAATGCTGTTGGTAACTTCAATGCTAAGTTGAACATCTTGATTGCGGTATATTTTGTCCTGCTGACATTGCATTTATTCAAGTCCATAGATTCTCGCAATGTGCTTCATTTGACCAAAGTAAATTCAGAACCCAATCAAGCTTCTATTTATGATTTCCAAATAGATTTGGCGTTCTATATCTTTCTACCAAGATTGCTCTAATGTTTTGAGCTTAAATTGTATTTATTTATATAAACAAAAGGTTCAAATTTGTATGTAGGGGATGTTTGATTTTAATGATGCGTGTTATATTATTTGGTATGCGATCCACGCATTGGCTAGTATCCACCATGCATTCTAATAAAATGCTAATGATTATGTTTTGGGCGGTAAAATGTTTTATACTGTTTTACTGTAGGTATTTTCTTATTTGTATAGAAATTTATTAAGTGTTCTTGTTAGGTTAGGTTAGGTAAGGTTAGAAAGGACGATTATAAAATACTTACTCTAGGGTTCATGAAACATTAATTCGTTTAATTTATTTTATGAAACAAAACCGATTTAAGCAACTGACCCTAAAATATATTTAAAACAAAAGTAATGGTCGCACGCCCAGGAGGCGGTAGAGGCTGGCTAACACGGGGTCGCGAGTTTGATTCCCACGCAAGATAGTTATTGTGCGATCCACTAATTATTGTCCTGAGTCTCAATGTTCTTTCTGGCGTTAAATTGTTGTTTGTAGTTCCCGCGACACAGGGGTGATTTCTCCTCTTAAAACAAGTCAAGGCAGAGAGCGAATCTGATGCATATGCATAGTGAGCAGACCGCTCACTCGAGGGTCTGAGGAACTGTTAAAGGTGACGGGATTTCATGTTATCGAACCATTTAATTGTAAAGAATTTATTACGGAAAAGCGTCAAGCTGTAATTTCTTTATTATTATAATATTCTTTACATAAATTCATTCATCATAACAGCCCATTAATGTCCCACTGCATGGACGGGCTTCCTCCCATGACGGAGGGATACTTGGCCTACTAATACCACGCTGGCCAGACGGATTGGTATAGGGTTTAAGTTCAAGTTTTCCTTCTTTTTATTTCGTAAAGATAATATTCACGGATAGTCCCTTAGTCGGTTTTACGACACCCATAGGATGAGATGGGGTGGTGACATATTGTATTCTTACTCCGTCACCACACGGAGAAATTCATTAGTATAATATTATAAACAAACACTAGTAAGTAAACAATAATTTTTAGTTGTCATAGACTTTAAATCACTTTTGTATAGTCAGTATCCACGATAAGCGCTTTATAGATAAGCGCAGAGGAAACTCCAACTATTGAAGCAATTATTTTAGTTTGAGCATTGTTTTACGATTGGGTTTTACATAAACAACTCTCTATCTAAGTGTAGCATCGACCTATACTTTAGAAGAGCGGATGTACCACTTATTGTTTACAGTAATCTAAACTCTAGTTGTATAATAATAGAGAATTTAATGATGTGAAAAGTTTTTATGAATCCCATGGCTTTATTGCTGCACTGTATTTTATGACAGGTCTCAAAATAATAATTCGCAGAGTGGCAACAACTAATTAAGTCAGTATTTAACCGGTCTTAAATGTCCCCGGACCATCTGTGTGTACGAAGAGTAAAACTCGGCCTGCAGATTTCAGAATGGTCTGAGGTTTTTTTTTCGGGTTTTGTGTCACGATTTCATTCTTTTCTCTTAGTATTCTAAAACTGTCACCACAAAGAATTATTGATCTAGTAAAATGCAAGAAATGTAGGTACTTTTTACTTTTCTTAATTGTAATGTAACCAAGGAGATAATAAGTACAACAAAATTTAACATCCCAAATTTTTGTTTGTAAGATATTATAAATATTAAACTCACGGAAAACTGTCAGCTGTCTTTCGGGCGAGGCTTTCGTGTAGATCGGCGTGTCAAGTGACACCTCACAGGAATAGCTGCCACTCGCAGCGAAATCCAAGTTCTGCAGGATTATTGAGTTCTCCGTTGCTAAAGCGATCTGAAATCAAATCATGTATTAAATTATGAACCGTGTTCGTGCCGTATATGTACGAATTTACATATATTTACATAGCTATTGTATAATATGTTGTCAAGGATTTGTGACGCTTAACTTTAAACAAAGGTAGCGACATCTTTAGTGATTTTAGGAAAATTGAAGCATTAATGTCCCGCTGAAGGGATAGGCTTCCTCCCTGTGTGTAGGGAAACTTGATTTAGGGACAGATACCATGTAAGCCATACATTATTTTAGGTAATTGGTTGTGTTAGCCATCTTTGCTAGATATATATCCTGTTATTACCAGTACCTTAATTGCCTACGGTTAGCAGGATCGCAGGATTGGATTTTGAGATATAGGGCAAAAAATATTCTGTACATAATCTATTTTTCCTACAATTATTCCGTACATGGTCCACAAATGACACACAGTGAGTTTATTACTATAAATTCAAAGCACAAATCGTGTATTCATGTAAGTAACGTTCGTACATAACTCTAACGATAGCAAACTAAATCTGTAGTCTGTACATATTATGGTTGTTTGATAAGCATCTTCCTATTACGTTAAATCTATTTTCAGGCCTAGGAAATTGGTATCAATTATTTAGTGTACGTATCCGTGTGAAAGGCATTAATTTTAGCTAGTTACAGTTAATCTTCTGGTTCTTGTGTTCATTAACTTGTAGTTGGGATATTTGATGATCAAATTAGAGTCTGCAGTGTTGAATTCAGTACAAATGCGTGTAAACATAGGAGTATAATTCCTTTTGATTGTTGTTTGATGAAAAATAATTTAAGAAGTACCTATATAATTTAGCCACAAGTATTAGATTAAAGCAGAGATCAAACTCACGACCTCCAGCATGGCAAGTAAATAGAGTAACCATTACACTATATGGTTTACCACATTATAAGTATGTTTACCAGGAGCTTAATACAGTACCTACCTATCTACAAACTTTGCTTAGTTTTCAGGTATATGTGGCACCTGATTCAATGATTCTCTTTGTGGGTCACATACCCTAGGAATTTTTGTGACTGTAATTAGTGATTGAAACCTACAACTCAGATGATTAAAAAAAGTTTCATATTCAAAAACGTGTTTTGTTCATCATTTTTAATACAAAATGCATTTATACAGCGTACTTTATAATTACTAGCATTGAAAAATGTGACTAATTACAACATACTAACAGTACATTTTAAAATAAACCTAAAATTGTAACGTACAAAAATAAATGTAAAACATAAATAAACAACACAAATCCCTGTATTTTCAAAATACAATAAATAAAATAACGAAATTAAAGTCAAATGAAATCGCCTTAGAGATTAAACGTTTAACCATAAGTACGTACGTATAATCTCGGTGAAATCGGTTTAATCCGGTTTGAGGTCGGTTATAGCTCGGGTAAGTGACCCTTTAAAATATTAGGTACCTACATTTCTTAATTTCTTTGTTCCTCGATGTCAAAAAAATTGCCTTTGAAATTGCTTTTGCCGTAAAAGTCAGTCAATACCTATGATTGTACCAACTTGCCGGGAATAATTATTTTCATCATCTTTTACATGGACATGCATATTTGTTAGTTATTAAAAATAAAATAAATAAATAATCTTCACACATTCACACAACGCCCTCTAGTCCGAAACTAAGCTGATCTTGTACTATGGGTAGAAAACACCAAGACCAATGCAAACAATCATGTTCATGCGGGAATCGAACCTGAGACCTCTGCGTAGCAGTCACGTTAAATAACCACTACGCCACAGAGGTCTACTTAGTTATCTAGTACTTATAGTTAAAGTCTGCTTAGTTTTGGAGAGTTGTGTGATTTTATAAGAAAACTCCAGACTAGACTTATAAAACAAGACTTATGCCTTATGTCGCGGGGACTATACAAATATCTATTTCAGGTCTTTCAGGTCAAACCTAGTTTGGGTGTTATTGTGTTATTCAAGCGTTCTGCAGTAAGTATTCGATTCTTTCTAGTTTAAGATATTAAAAATTTATAGTAGTTTTTATAATATGGTATACAATGGTTGCAGCACTTTATTACAGTTACAAAATTGTTGTAAAATTACAGAGACGTCTAAAAAATGCTGCTTTAGAGTTTGTTACGCCGCGGCGCCGCTTCTTCTCTACTAGCGCCTTGGAAGCGGTGGTAAAGTTTGAAAAACTTTTAATAAGTAAACTTAGATTAAGTAGTTTTAAACAGACGTAAATTAGTTGGTTTTTTGTAACATTATGTTGAAAAATAAGGAAACTGTTAAATAGTATTTTAATTTAAGTGTACGTAAGTTTTAGACGGTACCTACCTGTACAATGCCTTTTTAAATTTTTCTTTTATACCAAGATTGAATGAAACGAACACGTAAGGTCTACGTTCGTCTATAACAAATGCGGAAGAACTCAGTACTGTATAAATATAAAGCTCATTAATCGATCTGATATATTGAAATACGAGCTTAAAAGTCCTTACAACTAAACACAGTGACGCCATCAAGCTGCTTAGAGGTGGATTAAAGGACACAGCGACACTACCAATAGTCGATATGTTACTTAAGACGGATTACCTTCGAGAATCATAACGAACATTTTCGGTAAGTACTTTGTTCAACAGGTGACTTAATCCGCATCTTGATTAGATGAGATAATATACTTCGGATGATCAATTGATTCTGTTCCGACTTTGAGGTTTCAAAGGAGGTTATTGATTAGGTTAAAATGCTCCTAAGAGAATTTGTGTAAGGATATACACATTTCTAAATAAGAAATGTTTTACGAAGCCAGTAAATACATTAAGGTTTAATCAAGTAATTCTTTTTGGTTCTTTTTAAGTCAGTTCTTTCTAAGGTTCTTTGTTCGAGTTGGGTACGTTGGAGTAGCAACCTAAAATGTGATTTGATTTATTGATTAGTAGGTCAAGATTGGGCATCCAAATGTTTTGCCTACATTATTTTTTGATAGAACATGTTTGTTAAGATTGGCTTGAATTTTGTGCCAATTCTTCTTCGAGTTCTACTTTTCCTCGGTGAAAATGAAAACGATGTGGAAGAGTTTGGTTTGCTTTTTATCCTATTTATATAAGTGTTACATTGAATCATAATTGAACAAATGTATACTTAAACCGTGTGGTGACGGAGTAAGAATACAATATGTCACCACCCCATCTCATCCCATGGGTGTCGTAGAAACCGACTAAGGGACTAGAGTAAAGCAAGTGAAATATACTGAATTAAAAATATATACAATGTGAATGCTACCTTTACATAGAAAGAAGAAAAACTTGAAATTAAACCCTATACCAATCCGTTTGGCCAGCGTGGTACATTACCGTTCCTGCAGTGGGACATTAATGGGCTGTTATGATGATACTTGCCTTTGACTTTCAATATCTACTTATTAGTACTAATAACTTAAACACTTATCATAAGACCGTTTATTAAAATCCGAATGTAAGAATATATTATACAAACTTATACGAAATAGGTACATCATTTTCATGTTTAAAACGACAATGTTAGTAAATAGTTTATATTCTCCTCAAATTTTGCAAGTATTATAACTTGTTTCTTTGTTCACACAAGTTAGGCGCAGTTAGGCGACTGCATTTAAATTCGTTTAAACCTGGTAGGTAAGTAAATAGTTGCTTTGAAGGGCTTTGAAAATGTGGTTTCAATTCTAAATTATGATTCATTTGGAATTTTAACGAAATTATAAAATTAAATCTTGTATTCAGAATGTATATTGCATTCCTTAATGAGATTTAGTTTTTTTTAAGAATAGTTAATTTGAAACTAATAAGAAATTTATTAGTCCACTACTTTGTTATAAGCTCTGAGAAAATTAAATTTACAAAATAATATACCATAATTATTTATTTCTTGTCTGGCAACTTTTCAATATGAATTGAAAAGCAATGAAAAGGAATTAAAACCCGAGGGCAGGAAACAAACTTGTATCCTTTGGAAATACGGGTCTGGTCAGAACTATCAGAAAAAATATATCTTCTTGATTGATTTGCCGATTGAGGCAAAGTTAAGTGGACAGCATCAAAGAGTATTACCAAGTTTAAAAAAAGGGGTATTAGTAACGTTCTTTCATATTTAAATGCTTGTAAAATGCAAGGGGTGTATTATAATTTGCATTATGAATAAACTTACTCCACAGCCAAAGTATCAATAACGACAAGAAATTCTAGTTCACTAGGTCTTAAGAAAATTTACTTCAATATTCACAATTCCGCTAGATTGACCTGGAACTTAGGTCGACTGTTACGCCCTCCTGCGGGTTAATACAACGAGCAGTGTGCATGCAATGGAACATACCTACACAATACCCACGAGTAAGGTACACCGAATTAATTTAAGACCGCTTTTGTATTACGTGGATAAGGTGGCGTATCGAATAATGTTGAGGATATTTTGTCATAAAACTAAGAGTATGTTACAAAGAAGAAGTAGTGATTGACAGAAGTATGCTGAAATGGTTTGGATACATCGAGATAATGAATGATAGGAGATTACCAAGGGAAATTTAGAACGCGAATGTGTTAGCCAATGTAAGTAGGGGATGTCCTAGATAGACTTCATCATAATAGCCTATTAATGTCCCACTGCAGGGACAGGCCTCCTCCCATGACGGAGGGATAATTGGCCTTCTAATACCACGCTGGCCAGACGGATTGGTATAAGGTTTAATTTCAAGTTTTCCTTCTGTTTATTTTGTCAAGATAATATTCATGGATAGTCCCTTAGTCGGGTTTTACGACACCCATGGGTTGAGATGGGGTGGTGACATATTGTATTCTTACTCCGTCACCACACGGATAGATAGACTTGCAGGTACATAATTGGTGACATCGTTCAGAAAAGGCAAGCGCGTAGCACTCGGAACCGATTGGCATGTATGAATGAAGAGGAGGCAAAGGTTTTAAGGATTCCTTTTACGTATAGTATCCGTGGGAGTAAGCAGATATGACGTAAAGTCATGTAGTAAGATTTACAAATCTGCTTTCCTTCATTATCATCATCATCATATCAGCCAATTGACGTCTACATAGGCCTTCTCCAAATACTGCCACCTTGCGAGGTCCTCTGCCTTTCCTCTGTGTTCTGCTTTCATTCGTATAGCTAACCGGCGCGGCGCACCTATCGTCGATTTCGAGGGAGATAAAATTTCAAAAGAAAGTTATATATAAACGATGACTAATCGATCTGATGTTACAAACATTAGAAACAAAACAAACAAAAGAGAATGACTCTTTCTGCAGTAGGTTAATAAAACACTATCATGAGAAAACTACTTACTGACTAGGTTTTTAACTAAATATTTGCCTAATTTTAAATTTTCGTACAACACGTAGTTGTTTTGGTGTTTTGTAACTTAAACAAGGAGATTATATTTTTGGAATATCTCTTCTATTACGTGTGATGGGCGACACGCTGATCATTTATTAACACTAAGTACCTCTGTACCCCTTTTAAGTACTTGGGTCCTTTGACAAGAAAAATAATCAAATGTGAGTCAGATTTAGAACAAGGATTCCGTATACCAAACAAAAAGTACTCGGATATAAAAATAAGTCAGGTTTTCCTTCCTGACGCTATAACTCCAGAACGCACGAACCGATTTCCACGGTTTTGCATTCCTTGGGAAGGTCTCGGGCTCCGTGAGGTTAATAGCAAAAAAAAAAATAACAAAAAAAAAAATTCTTCATCTTTTAATCACCAAACGAAATGTTAGCTACATAAAACGAAGACAACTGGTGGCGTAACGGAGTTTGCTAGTCTTGTATAAAAAGTGTACTTGACAATAACACATGTTTAATACTAGTATACTTATATTGTGGTAGATCTCCTAAGCAAAACACAGTCAAGGCTGTGACCACCGCTGTCGGCGTTACCAAACCTCTAACGTACATTTTGAAAACGTTGCAGAGTTGGAAGTGACAGAAGTAAAGATTTACAACGGTTGTGAACAGTAGCAACTGAAAGACTAACAATTATTATTTTACTTCAACAATTTCTGCTTATGGGAGGCTAAGTTTTCCTGTTTTCTAGCATTGCTAGATGTCTTTGAGCGCTACGTTTTAGGATAAATGACGTGTCGCTCAAGGTTAGTCAATATGATATTTATACCTCTTAAAGAAATAAATATAGGTAAAGTAGTTTCAATAACTACCTCCTTAAAGAGGGACATACAAAACTTCTGTATAATAATACTATAGACTAATATAATTTTCCATAGGCTTTATCTAAATACGGTACCCTAAAAAAAGAAGCGTAGTTCATTACGTAAGGTAACGCACTCCCACGCGGGCCCTAATTACCTTTGTATGTTAACGTTAAACCACACTGCTAATTGCGTTATTCTCAGAGGGATTGGCTCACACTCTTCTATCGTACTCACTAATTTTTCCTTATGTTAGTTTGTCGAGGTTGAAAAAGTTATAAGATTTGTTTTTGTTGGGTATTTTCGATTTTTAACTAGGGTTTTACTGTACCGATGATCTAAGACTGATGAAGACCTGTCCATATCAGCCTATGGACGTCCACTGCCGGACATAGGCTTCCTCCAAACGTTTCCACCCTGCACGGCCTTCAAAATTATGAAGACCTACTTATATAGTTTTTTTTAATTATTGCTAGAATGTCCAAAACAAATGATGGTGTGCTTCTGCATGTATTAATTTGTACCTAGTACCTATGTATTTCCCGCGGCTTTGTTATATGGGATCTAAGAAGTACCTACGTAGTCCGCCTGAGATTGGACAATGAATCCCATACGCCTTTTAATCCGTTCTCTTTGGTGATTTGTAGTAGGTATATCTTAAAGTATCGTTTCTCATAGTAAATAAAAGTTAAGGTAACTTTAATGTAGACAGACATAGAGATATGCATTTAGATAACAAAGTAACATAAATATCTACAGGAGAAATACGAGTATCTGCCAAATGTATAAGTATGTTTATCCTTTATATATTACTCGACAGTACAAGCTCAGCTTAGTAAGGGACTAGATGGCGTTGTAAATCAAAGAAAATACAACCACATTTAGTTAAACACACCGCAATATAAAAAACTTTCAACATAAAACATTGAAAATTAAATTTGAACGAATGAAAATGTCCTAAGGAAAGCTGCGGAGAAAATAATATTCAATAATGAGTAAATAAAACTTTGTTAAAAGTGTTTTTGTAAGAAGTTGTGTCGCGACGCGCCGCGCCGCTACCGATGTCTATATTTCTTTAACCTAATGGAATTTGCTCTTGTTTATTTAGAGCACTTGTCGAAAACATGCGGTAATTCATTTAAAAAAGTTGTTAATGATATATAAATATGATTATGTTTTAATAATTTAGTGCTACTAAAATTAGAAGGCTATAAGACTTCTTAATAACTTATCATAACAACCTATTAATGTCCCACTGCAGGGACGGGCCTCCTCCCGTAATGGAGGGATACTTGGCCTACTAATACCACGCTGGCCAGATGGATTGGTATAGGGTTTAATTTCAAGTTTTCCTTCTTTTTATTTCGTAAAAATAATATTCATGGATAGTCCCTTAGGGTCATAGCACATATAACGTAACGTAAACGGATCGGCATCGCCTCGTTTTTTTCCTCGGTGTCAAACGTCAAAAATCCGATTACGTTACGTATCCGATTAGTGTGCGGTGCAGTAAGGAGTTTCATATAAAGAATACTGAACGACTCGAGTTGATACGGTGACGTTCCGCTTACGTTACGTTATATGTGCTATGACACTTAGTCGGTTTTTACGACACCCATGGGATGAGATGGGGTGGTGACAAATTATATTCTTACTCCGTCACCACACGGATAGGATAATAACTTATAACTAGTGTAGAAAGCGGAATGGCTTTTCTCTGGCATTGGCATTACTGTCTCGTCTGAAGCAATAAAACCTATTATTGATTGGTAGAGCACACAGCGCGAAGTAGCAATAGCCGTTGGGGTAAAAAGGACCCCTCACACACGAATAAGGAAGTGCGGGACCGCACGAGGTGTAAATATTAGAACGAGGCCTATATACATGCCGAAGTGATTTTTATTTTTTATTTATTTCTTTATTTTAAAGTCAACTCCCGCACTAAAGATCCTGCCCTATATCGCGGGGTCTTTGTAAATATCCAGTGAACAAACACAAAAACATCTAAACCAAGAACGACAATTTTGAGATCGCACAAGCGGTTGATAATTCAAACTACATAGGATTTTAACCTGCAACCTCGACCACACCAGCCGCTACCACGATCACCGAGGAAGTTAGTTAATACTTTAGTTATTAAATAATAAATAAATAAATATTCACGGACATCTCTACACAGCGCCATCTGTTCCCAAAGTAAGCTAGGCTTAACCTGCTTGTGTTATGGGTAACAGAACAACGGATATTAATACTTATATATTTTTTTATGTATTTTTTTGTAAATACATAATAGAAACACTCAGACCAATGTAAATAATCATGTTCATGCACACAAATATTTGCATTGAGCAGGAATCGAACCCGAGACCTCGGCGTAGCAGTCATGTTGTATAACTACTACGCCACAGAGGCCGTCATATCAGACGTCAGACGTCGTCCCAATAACAAATTGACATTATTCATTTATCGTTTAGTACAGGTCAGGGTTGTGTCATAACATACAACATAGGTCAGGTCACTCACAAGGCTAACTAACGAGTTAATATAGAAGACAATTAGACATAATCTGTAGGGATTTATGAAGGAGAGTGAATGGGAGTGATGTCAAATGAGGCTTGTTACGGATTTGATCGTCATCTTGATTGACAAGAGTTATATCGTTGAGAGAATCTATGAATGTAGACTGTAACAATGTAATGATACTTTTAAGTCACGTGTAGTGACGGAATAATAATGCAAGCTGTCACTATCTCATCTGCTTATCCTAGGGTAATGTTATAATTATGTTAGACTTCACACATCATAACAATTAAACATGTGTGAAGTCTATAAGAATATCTATGGAATGATAATGAATATGATCCTCGACGACCTCTGTGGCGTAGTGGTTATATAACATGACTACTGCGCAGAGGTCTCGGATTTGATTCCCGCTCAATGCAAATATTTGTGTGCATGAACATGATTCTTTGCATTGGTCTGGTTGTTTATATGTATAATATGTACGTATTTACAAAAAAAAAACTATATAAGTACTAATATCCGTTGTTCTGTTACCCATAACACAAGCAGGTTAAGCCTAGCTTACTTTGGGAACAGATGGCGCTGTGTAGAGATTTTCGTAAATATTAATTTATTTTATTTATGATATGAAAATTATGATTAATCTATAGTACAAGGTACAAGATCTCGCGGGGCGAAAACCATTGAGACCTATGTCCAGACCTAGGTATGTGGATACCTATAGACACCGGACCTTATACGACTTGTTAAAAGGCTAGAGAGTTACATAGGATGTATTTATAGCTTTAAATTAATTAATAATTTGATATTCCTGGCGGACCAGACCCAGAGTAATTGTTGTAATTAAATATTACATACTGTTTTGTATTAGGTTTGTATAAGGTAAAGTTACGCCTGTAAAGGATAAACAAGACCCTTGTGTTATGTCTGACTGTGTCTGACCTGGGGCGTGAAAGCACGTGTATAGAAATACTTTTGACGACCTCCGTGGCGTAGTGGTTATATAACATGACTGCTACGCAGAGGTCTCGGGTTCGATTCCCGCTCAATGCAAATTTTTTGTGTGCATGAACATTATTGTTTGCATTGGTCTGAGTGTTTCTATGTATAGTATGTATGTATTTAAAAAAAAAGTATTCAAGTATGTTTATCCGTTATCTAGTACCCATAGTACAAGCTCTGCTTAGATTGGGACTAGATGGCGTTGTGTGATTGTGTGAGGATTATTTTATTATTTTTATTTTATCTATTACTCTAAACCTTTGACGACCTATTGCGGGTTCTATCTCCGCTCAAGTCAGCCATTTGTGTGCATGAACGTGGCTGTTTGATTTGGTCGGTGTCTACTCCTTCTATATGGCGGACGCTTAATGTGGCAATGGCCAAGATTTCCAGTGTAAGCTGTAATGAATCCTCACATACGTATTTCTACACAATAAAAATATTTACTTGTTTTAATACAACTAAAACCTAAGAACCAAATACATAAAGTCTAACTTCTCCAAAACACATTGTGAAAATGTATTATACAAATCTCACAAAGTTACCTATATAACAAAAAGATCCAATCGTCTTGCTACAAACTGTGGCCACGGTATACTAAAGTTTGCCATGGAGGCCTTTTCGCTATTTCGCCGGCTAATTGTATCGGTCTTAATTAATTAAACGCCTTTTCTGTCGAGACTGCTCAAACAGTACTGTTTACACATCCTTTACAACGTCAGACATCTTATTTCTAAAGGCACAATTAAGATTTTAGAGATACTTTGTTCTTATACATGTATATTTGTTTCTTAACTCTTAAGTACTAATTAGTTTTATTTGGTTTTCGTGTAATTCCTGTTAAAACCACAGGATTAAATATACAAGTTCACTTTTCGTATTGTTCGTATAAGTATAATACCAAGGTATACTCGTGTTCAAAATGGATACTAATATAGAGAAAACTCGAAACAAAGCCCTTCAATGCATGACCAGCGTTAATATTATTAAATAATACTTTGTCTTCATGCTGTTTTTAAAAAAAAATACAAACAAATTGAGAACCTCCTCCTTTTTTTGAAGTCGGTGAAACCAGTGAAAATTCAAATGGTCGTATTATTTCCTAAACGGATAGGTATTTTAGATTCAATTTGGTTTTTGTTTCTTCCTAGATAAGTTTTGCTGTATCTTGGGTTAAAAAGAATGTGCCATTTGCATGTAGGTACATCCTGTATTTTGAAATTAAACGTAAGTAGGTACCTATATAGAAAATGTACCCGTTCCCTGCTTAGCTCTTTTTAAGACTTGAAAGTGTTGTGTAAATATGCAGCGAATGTTATTATTTTATTTTCTATGTTTATGCTTAGAAAATATTAAGTATAGTCATATAAATAGAAAAAAAAGATTAGGTAACAAGAAACGACCTCTGTGGCGTAGTAGTTATATAACATGACTGCTACGCATAGGTCTCAGGTTCGATTCCCGCTCAATGCAAATCCTTGTGTGCATGATCATTATTGTTTGCATTGGTCTGGGTGTTTTCTATGTATGTATTTACAAAAAAAAGTATTTAAGTATGTTTATCCGTTGTCTAGTACTCGTAGTACAAGCTCTGCTTAGTTTGGGACTAGATGCCATTGTGTGAAAGTGTGAGTGGAAAAAAAAAAAAACAAACTCTATATCACAAACGATTCAAATTCGTACAAAACAAAAGCTCCCAAACTTAAGAGTAAAGCAAAGGGTATGTTTTGTTGTTGTTTTATTTCTTCTCTATTTACTTTACGAAACTTTCTGATCCTTCATTTGTCCTTCTTAGCGTTAGGTACTTACGAGTTCTAATCTTGACTCGGAGAGTGTTTTGTGGAGATGTGTTAATACTGTATAGTGCTGTCTGGGAACGTTTTAGAGTTTCATTTGTTTTTATTTTGTGCTCTGTCGACGTATTTCCGACGAGAAGTCCTTGCTTGGATACTAGGGTAAGGTTGCGACTATTGGACCACTTAATTTTAAACAGACCTGGTAGCTAAAATAGAGCGTGAAATAAATCAAAATCTGTGTAAACGAGTAGTCTGTATATTCAATTATTGGTAACTAACATAATCAAGTTAATTTTATTATGTATATAGTCACAAAAAAAGAAAATAAATCTTTGTGATGGTTTCCTTGTTTGAACCACCGTCTCTTTCATCGGACCACTTAGTTGCTTTAATTGGACTTAGGGCATAATAGGTGGCTGGTCCATTCAAGGTGCATGTAAAAAAATTAATAAAGTAACAATTTTTTTTATCAAATTTCATTTATTTACGAAATTAAATAGAAAGTTACATAAATTAGTCGACCCTAACTATATTTCCTTATTTGGCATGCAAAATCACAAAAATATTTTAGGTTCGTAAAATCTTCTCTTAAACGTCGCTTTTGGCACTGGAAACATTCTGATTACCTCATTCAATCCAACTTCTTTTTTCCCTAAGCTAGTTTCATATGCACCTCTCTCTCCTCCTCTTTTTAAAATGCTAAAATAAAAAGATTTGGTTTTTATTAAATAACAGACATTATAGAAGTTGCCATGATTTTTTTTTTTTTTTTTTTTTTTTTTTATAAAAAGACAACTCCCGCACTAGGGATCATACCCTGTTTCGCGGAGACTTTTACAAACATCAATTAACGGACACATAGAACACCCAGACTCAGGACAATAATTTGTGGATCTCACAAATTCTTGTCCTGCGTGGGGATCGAACCCACAACCTCATGCGCGGCAGCCGCTCGCTCTACCGGCGCGCCACCGAGGTCATCAATGATTGGACCGGTTCAATGAAAGAGCATCGTGCCAGTCCATTGATAGAAACTTACTAACATCCACTGAATTTTTTTTTTTTAAAAGTGGCACGTTACTCATCAAAAATATACGATATTAAGTATTCTTAATTACTGTACTATACTAGTAAAAAAAATCACATTAAAATAATTAATATAACAGTACTTACATGCTATTATTTGCCGTGTAAAAATTATATTCGAGGTCCGAGAAACAAATCGATGGACGTCCATCCCTCATGCTGCCTGCTGCGGTACTGCCGGTTGGAGGGCGGTGTGGGGGGATGTATAGCTATCGTTTCGATGCAAATATCGGGTTCAAATATAAATAGATCGCGAAATATTAAAGTGGTCCAAACAAAGCGCTAGTCCAATGATCGCAACCTTACCCTAATACCATGCTGGCCAGACGGATTGGTATAGGGTTTAATTTCAAGTTTTCTTTCTTTTTATTTCGTTAAGATAATATTCACTGATAGTCCCTTAGTCGGTTTTTACGACACCCAGATGAGATGGGGTGGTGACATATTGTATTCTTGCTCCGTCACCACACGGAGTGTATATTCTTTTGTATATATTCTATAGTTATCTATTTGTATTTAGCTAGTGGTATTAATAACAGAAATATGGCCCTTTTATCCTGAAAGATCCCCGTCCTTGCAGTAGGACATTAAGATGACTGTTACGGTAATAAAATTGGTCTATAAATATCTACGCTGTAAGTGATATGACGTAATAAATGAACTTAATATAGATTCAAAATCAGTACGTCTGGGTGAAGCAGCGTAGGGTTAACACTTTGCACATATCGGATCAAAACAATTGTTTATCCTACTTTAATGCGAAAGTTTGTGAGACTGTATGGATAGATGTCTGTTACTCTTTCACGCAACAACTACTGAACGAATTTTATATGAAATTTGGAATATAGGTAGTTTAGTGTGTAGAATAACATTTAAGCTACCACGCGGGTGAAGCCGCGGGCATCAGTTAGTTTTAAATGAAGTTGAATTTAAATGTCCCTTTTTTACTATTGCTAAAGACAACTCATCACTGGATCAATTTGTTGTGTTGTAAGGACTTTAGCAAATATACCTTACCATAGAGACAATCAAGAAGAAGTACGTAGAAGGTAAAATGAGAAAAAAAGTAGAATGAGATAAAAAATCCTTGCAAAACCCGTATTATAGGCACTCCTATAATACGGTTTTTTTTTGCATACTATGTTACTACATAGTATAGTACAAATGCATAAAAAAGGAACCTATAGACTATTTGCCTTGTTAAGAAGAAATAATAACAGACGTTATTTGCAATGAAAGAAACACAATACAACACCTGACAAATGTTTTACTAGACTAAGTACTCCTAATGTGTTGTTTGTTTGTCATTACGTATTAAATTGGGCACTTCCAACTTAACTACTACTTTACCTACTAACTTACAAAGTTTTAGCATAGTAATACGTTTAAGATACTCATAAAATACAACTTAATTCTAACATAAGTGCCTAAACAAAGTCGAACAGACAACAATATATTATAGACAACAATTATTACAATGTTTCAAATGATATATGGTCGTACAATATAACAATTTTAAACTTAAATGTGTTAAGTTATAAACGAGGAAATAGCTAGCACTTGGCTATAGAGACAGCTTCATCTGTATGAGTAAATAATTACGATTAAATAAACATTTCTAGCACATTCACACAACGCCATCTAGTCTCAAACAAAGCAGAGCTTGTACAGTTGGTACTAGACAACGGATAAAGATACTTTTTTTTTTATTGTAAATACATACATACTATATGTAGAAAACACCCAGACCAATGCAAACAATCATGTTCATGCACACAAAGATTTGCATTGAGTGGGAATCGAACCCCTCTGCTTAACAGTCATGTAATATAACAACTAAGCCTCTGTGGCCATCAAATATGTTGAGTTATAAGCAAGGAAGTACGAGTGTTGATAACAAACACTTGGCTATAGAAATAGCTTCAACTGTTTGAGTAGTATTAAAACTTGTGTGTGGTAACCCTAAGGGTAACGTTGCTCAGGAAAATTAACTCCACCCGGCCCATTAACCGGTTAGTACGTTCGTTTGTAAATTTTTAAGGCGTGTTCACATGATAATAATTTGTCTAAGTGGAAAATATATCAATTTAATGAGTTTTTAGGTAGTTAATTTTAGTTAATTGGAGGTTGTTTACAGTAAAGAATGGATTGGAAAAGAGATTAAGTTTTATGTTCTAGAGAACTAGAAGGAGCTCACTAGAGTAAATTAAAACAATTATTGGAAATAGAGCAGCCAGTAGTCGTTGAACGCATATAAAGGCGTTAAAGACACTTTACAAGATCTGTTTCGGTTCATTATTGCATGTAAAAGTTCTAGTTTTTGTCTTATATATTATTATGTAATCACGCCAGCTGATATTGTTTGTACCTATATATACATACATACATACATAAACTCACGCCTTATCCCGGCCGGGGTAGGCAGAGACGACAGAACGCCACTTGTCACGATCCTGGCAAACAGATTCGGCCTCGTCCACATTCATTAAGCGAGTCATACATGCGCGTCGGTTACGAGTGCTCTTTATTTGGCCCTTAATTTTATTTAAACCCAAAATCAAATTATACAGAAAAATATATGGATAGCAAAACGCTCGTAAAAGAGGCTACTGTCCTTAAGGTCATATATTCGAATCTATGCAAGTTAGTTATTTATGTGATCCGTTAATTATTACCTTGAGCATGGATGTACCTACTGTTAATTTATTACGACTTTAATATAAAGGTAAACAAATATGGCGTCGTGTCAACTACAGACTAAAGACTTTAGTCTTTGACTTTTGAGAAATGTATAGGAATCAAGGATAAATTCTAGAATCTTCAAATGTCAAATGGAGAAATTAATTTTTATCTGTGAAATTTGACGTTGGAAAAAATTACATTTATTTAAAATTTAAAAAAGTAAGTGGTTAAATCAAAGTAATTTACGTGTTTTTCTATTGCATTAACGCTTAACGCTACTTTTGAGAAATTTTCATCCATATCAAAGTGTGTCATATACTTATAAAATATTTAACTTGTTCTAGGATTGTATATTATGTAGGTTTAAATAAGTTGTTTATCTAAACCAACCTTGTTGAACAAATTAAACATGTATACAAAATATTGAAGCACATTCGGATAAGTATACCTGTAAGTATTAGGTATACATCAAAATATAGTTAGATATCTTCGCTTACAATATCAGCTTCTTATCAGCAAGTTATAAAGAGATTAAACAGTCAGTCTGACTTTTAGTTCACAGATAACGTTGAACACGCTGTATCCTGTTGATAATTCATTTTCCACAAGTCTTTGAACTTTATTTACTACTTATCTTAAACCACACTAAGGTTATTATAAAATTGTACCTTTACTCCCTTTTTTAAAACGATTCATGCACTAGGTATTGATCCCTATACTGTGAGGACATAAAACTCACGCACATAAAGTATTGTCAAATTATTTTTAATTAATAGTCTTTAATTTTGATATAATTTGAAATTTCATAGGGTCTATTAGTATTCTGTGGTGTAAACGTTCGTGTGTAAACAGCTGGTGTGGGCGATAACGCTATTTCAAAAATCCCGCAAGATAACAATTTGTCGTCATCATAACAGCCCACTAATGTCCCACTGCAGGGACGGGGCTCCTCCCGTGACGTAGGGATACTTAGCCTACTAATACCATGCTGGCCAGACGGATTGGGATAGGGTTTAATTTCAAGTTTTTCTTCTTTTTACTTCGTAAAGTTAATATTTACGGTTAGTTCCTTAGTCGGTTTTTACAACACCCATGGGATGAGATGGGGTGGTGACATATTGTATTCTTACTCCGTCACCACAAGGAGAACAATTTCTGCTCTCTACAAATGATTGCCTTGAACCTGAATGTTCTTTGTGTCTATTATTATACCTAATGTCTTTAAAATCCCCACGACATAAGGCTGGATGCCTAGTACGACAGTGGTCTTTTTATAATTTAAAGTACTATGGTGTAATACCGCATTGCAATTAGATAACTCGAAACTGTACTCTAGGTAATTTACATTCAGTTAATATATTTATAGATATACTAGCATACTAAACAGAATTTAGCTAAAGTTTTCACTTTTCCCGCCAGTATAACGTATTGTTCTCATGGGAACAGTATCTATTTGACAGATCGAGTTGTACAAGAACGAAGTCAAAGCCTACATAGGTACATATAGTTATTGGGTATCTACACACCTCAACAAAGTCTAGGGATATTTTGTATAAAGTTGTGAAACTCAAAAAATTTGGTTTGTAATTATGTTTTTTTTTACATTCTTTTGATGAAAACTTATTTTGTTAACCTTTTTCAACAATTCTAAATTTGAATTTGAAAAATAAAATTCAAAATAAACGATTTACGCGGCTTAAACGTAGTCAAGTTTGAAAATTTCATTTACCAATAGTAAGTTTTACCTGATTTTTTGTGTAAAATTTAAGTTTTATAACAATTTAAACGTTTATTTCGAATGAATGATATTGTGTGCATCAAGCAGCGGCGCCATTTCATCAAAGAGAAAATGTTATGGGCAGTAGGCATGCTCCCAGCTGCGGGTACTAAGAGGAGTATTGCTGAAGAGATTAGAACAATACAAAATATGAAATCAGGGTTATGGTCACGTTATCGTGCTACTGGTGAAGTGGCTGAAAGATACCACAGCAAGAAGTCTATCACCACTTAACGACATGATCGATTTTTGCAAGTTCCCGCGAAAAGACACCCAAATGTTACTACCATGCAGCTGGTGTAGAGGTTGCAGCTCTTGGTAGGGCCTCTTGCGGGTGACCAAACTGTCAGAAGAAGTCGGCATGAAGCCGACCTTTATGCTCGCATACCGCTTTATACTCCAGCACTACGCCGAGCGAATCGCGCACGACGACTAGACTGGGCTCGTGAACATTTGCTCTGCAAAGATAACCTGTGATCTATAGTAGTGTTTACACATGAGTCACTCGGATTCACGTAGAGAACGTGCTTGGCGAGTTCCTGGTTATGATAGCCGTCTACAACATCCTCAGGAAATCTATTCATACCACGATAGAACAAATTATGGTTTGGATGGGAATTTGTATCGGTCGAAGAACAGAGCGCGTTTTGATCAGAAACACCATGACCACTGAAAAATAATTTAACGTGGTGCTAGTACTAATAATCTACCCCCGTAGACTGCAATTGAGCCAAATGTTCAAGTTCATGGATAATGACACCCGTTCGCATAAAGCGAGAGTGATGACGAGCTGGTTGCAGGAGCACGACGTATCGATTTTATGCTGAACCACTCAATCCCCTATCCTCAAAACCATAAAATACGCGTAGGACATGTTCAAAAGAAGGGTTTTGGTGATTTTTTTTTTGTGATAAAATTGCGATGAAAGGGCAACTTTATTTGCATCCTAACCGGACCTGGAACAATATACAGCACCAAGACCTGGATAACATAATAAAAGCATGAAAAACCATTGCAGGACCGTTATTTACGGTTTTTTAAATGTGCTGACTACTGCTTTCTCACATAACAGTTAAAAACAGATTAATTTTGTCTATTGTACGTAGTTGTAGGTATTTATAAACGTTCTCACAATAGAACAATATATTATAATGTCAGATAGAAAATACTTCTTTACTTTTTTTTTTAACCAGCCATGTCAATTCTCATACCTTAAAATCGTTAAAAATTCGGTTAAGTTAACTTTTAGTTGTCAAATTGTCACACAATAGGTAAGACAATTTGACAACTAAAAGTTAACTTAACCGATTTTTTAACGATTTTAATGAACGAGTATTGACATGCTGGGAAGTAGTAGTAAATTTTTTTTATGTACAGTCATGGTATTTAAAGGTCCGCCACCTTAAGGCCTATTTTCGTGTGCATAAGCAGTATAGGCGATACTCTGCTTTATCGATTGAATATGACATTATATAGCAGTCAATGGTCGGCTGTCATTTATAGGGATGACAATACAATATCGGTTACCTAGGCTACAAAATTAGTCCTTCGTGAATGCTCGCAAATCGGAAGTAATATTTATTATTATTTAACATTACTTATTAACGTTTTATATTCTGTGGCTATAGGTATAATAAATTATTGATTAAACAGTAATAAACAAACAGTAATAGACATTGACAATGAAACAGAGGATATCACAGCAAATTAAAAGTTTGTAATGACTAAACAGGCCTGTTGGCAGAATTATCGATTAACTTAGCAGCCATTATTAAAAAATAGAACAGAATAGACTAAATAGTTAATTAAAAAGGTTTGATGTTGACATGTAACTAGACGTAAGCCAAAGGTGAAAATGAATTTGAACCTTATTATCATACTGTGTGAGTATAGTTTTATGTGTTTTGTCTATACATACAATGCTTTAGTTTCAAAAGGTATTAAGAGTTTTCGGCTTTACAAACAAATGAAAAAGAAAACTGACGGACGTTTTCTTACCCCCACTGTACCAGCCTTTAAATGTGTGACTTTTTAGTTTAAATACTACAAACTGTTTATTCAAACGACGTTGACTGGAATAAGGTTTTCATTTTTTATCAAATCTTCTTTCCCTTAGTTCTTACAAACTCTATGCATATGAAGATGAAGATAATATTATGATGATATTTAAAGATTTATTTAGAGGGTAGTCAAATAAATTTTCACAGCTAATTAAAATTCTTCGCCTGCCTTATAATTTGTTACATGAAATTTTCGTTTCGGAAGTATTCTAATAGATAAGTTAGTTAATAATTATGAAGAAATTATTCCTTCCAGGCTTCAGGTAATTTAAAACCATCTTCACGATGTTTTCATGACGCATTTTGGCGCCTTTGTTTAATGTTTAGTATTTTTTTTACAATGTTATTGTACTCTTCAATAAACGAATTATTGATTTCTTTAAAGACAAGTAAGTATATTTAAGGGACTCGAAGAACATCCAGATTCAGGACAATAATCTGTGGACCGCAAAATATGGGATTCGTACGTGAGAGTCCTGAGACCTCGTGCCGTAGCCCCTGCGTGACCTACTACATCGCCGAGGCAGTCAAATTGACAAATTATTGATAAATCGTTCACAGTATCCATTCGAAAACTTTCTTCACTTGAATGAAACACTTCGGATTATTGCTTGAGTTCGAATTTCAAATGGCCAGTAATTTCCTATAGTCATCAGTTACAACGTTCAAATTGCTGAATTTCCAATGTATCTGTGGAATACAATTTCTAATAGTTATAAATCGACTGCATCAGTTTCAAAGAAAACCCTATGCAACCGTTATACCTTCATTCTTGTATTGGATAAATTTTCATGAATTGAATTGGAAAATAGTAATAATATGTTTAAAGTGGTTGGTATATAAAGTTCAAGTAAAGTAATTAAAGGCATTACGCAGTGATTAAGTTGCTAATGTCACTATAACTAATGGGTGTCGTAAACAACAATCATAGGAAATATTGTGTATATTATCTCTGCATAATCAAGGAGTCTTTATTTTGTAGATATTATCTCTATACAAAATCAAGGAATTTCCCTTATAACCCTGTACCAATCTGCCCAACCATCGTGGTATTAATAGGCCAAGATACCCTCCGTCGATGATGTAAGTGAATTAAAAATTTGTTCATATAATTCGCCATTTTTAACCACGTACAATAGCGCTCGTTAATTTTGTCTAAAAAGTTTTTATATCAACACTGCAATGTTATATAACTTACTTAGCAACATAATTAATTGCTTTATGAAAGTTAGAAACTAACTAGATGTGTGCTTTGCGCTGGATAAGCACATATAAGTAATAGTTTAAGACTGCTAAAGTGTATTAATACTCATTGGCCTGAAAAGCGTTGTTCTTAATATGATACATTATTTTTTTGCATCTACCCACTTTTTCACAATTGTCACTCCCGAAAGGCAAAATCAACAGCGTGAACTTGTGTGAAAAATTTATAATTTTTCATATTTAATCATTAGAATATGGAAAAGCTTCCTTTCGGGCAATGCGAATAGTTTACACCTATAAAATGGAATAATTGAAGGGTCAATAATTATGACCTTGATTTGAATTTAGTAATATATAAATGCATGCTGACAAGTTCAGATTTACAGTACTTCCGAACTGGCGTACCGTTTCTAAATATTTTCGAATATATTCAGTGGGAACTAAGGGCCAGATTCAGAGACCGCACTTTGACTTTACTTTAGCAAAGTCTAGTTATTACCTCTGAATTTGAACAACATTAAAGTAATTTTTTCGCATGAAAAGTTTACTTTGTAGTAATAAATAATGAAAGTAAGCTTTTTCATGCGAAAAATTACTTTAATGTTGTTCAAATTCAGAGATAATAAATAGACTTTGCTAAAGTAAAGTCAAAGTGCGGTCTCTGAATCTGGCCCTGAGACATCATGGACTATACGCTACTATGCCACAGACGTTATTAAGTGCGCCTTGTAGTATTTTCATCATCTATAGGAATACATTAAATATATTGGTAAAATATGTATATGTTATTCTAGTATTGTAGTTAGTTATTGTGCTTACGTTGTTACGTTTACATTTCACTTGTAGTTCTAATTGCTGCAATTAATGTTGTTACCGTTATCATCACGCGCATACAAGTTCCGAAATCGATACCATAATTATAGTAATTGAGGTTAGCAGTACGCACACACGATCGTATATTAAACTGTATTTCTTACATAATAAGGTTTACTTTCCAAAGAATTTATTGTTACTTGTTAAAACAGGCTAAGATCCAAGAAGGTATATTGTGTTTCTGACTTTGTAGGTTAGGTAGGAAATCTTACGTGAACTATTTAAACTTCTCTACTGCTTATTCTAAACAAATTCCAGCCAGAAGGTGTACAGTATTATGATAGAGCTTCGTCAAAGTCAAGAAAGCGTCGTGATTGAGAAATCAATGTAGAGTCGCGACGACGCGACGCCGACGTCGGAATCAGGCTACCATCGCGACGGCTCGCCCTGTCGTCGCAACAAGCTTCGCCACGAAAGAAGTAAATCAAGGCATCGTGACGTCGCCGTCGTCTCGGAGTTAAAGTGGCGTCGCGAAGTTAGGTAGTTCGACGGACGTCATCGTAGCATCACCAGGACAATGCGTCGCGATGACAAAGCCTCGCGAAGACAATTCGTCGCGATATTGAAGTCAAGACAGCATTGCCACGGCAAAGTAAAGGAAGCTTCACAAGTTTGCTTTCAAATTAGTTTTTTAATGCAGGTAGAAACGCCATTATTAGTCGATAAAGAACTAATACACCTACTTGCTTACAACCCACGCGATTAATTAAATGAGTAACAGCGCTCCCTTGTTTGTACTGTCCGGACGTACTCAAAATATAGGACGTACTACCTCATTATTTAGGCTTTACAGTTGGAAGTGAGTTTTACACGATGCACTATCATAAATATTCATTATGCCTAGTTTACTGCAGTGCTGAAATTTGTTGTTATTACTCAGCTACTGTTACACATCTGTGACTCATAAGCCAAGATCACCAGCTTACGCAAAGGTACTAAGCAATTTAGAAATAAAACTTCATGAAGCCAGCTTCGATATTAATCCGAAGTAAACGAAGGGTTCAGAGAAACTTACTGCTATGTTTGTGTATGTTAAGAATAAGGCCATAGTAGAGTTAAGGAGAGGCTATATTTACCACATAGAGATATCATCATCATCATAACAGCCCATTAATATCCCAATGCAGGGATACCTCCTTCTGTGACGGAGGGATACTTGGCCTACAAATACCACACTGGTCAAACGGATTGGTATAGGGTTTAATTTCAAGTTTTCCTTCTTTTTATTTCGTTAATATAATATTCACGAATAGTCCCTTAGTCGGTTTTTACGACACTTATGGGATGAGATGGGGTGGTGACATATTATATTCTTTCTCCGTCACCACATAGAGATATAATATGTATACGGATATGTTTACCTAGAAATATACTGTCCCTTTACTTGTGTTGTAAAGCAGGACTAATATACCTACCCAATATTATTTTATTTGCTATATCGGTATTTTATGTGTTTATACAATATTTTTCTATCCGACTTCTTTTCTCTTTGTCTAAAAGCATGTATTTTAGAAATGATACATTAATTTGCAGATTGCGGCTTCGATTTCAACTCAAAAGAAATATTCTTGCACCCTCTAATTGAATATCGATTCAAAATTTGCTGCTTTTCGTTGGGTTTGTGAAAGTAACAGAGATCTCATTTTTCACTCCTCACCTTTATTTATTCATATTCATTTTCCTTTAGGTGATCTGTAAGCTTTGTTTACCCACTGTAAGTTGTACATCCCACCCTAACAGCCATTAATGTCCCACTGCAGGTACGGCCGCTGGCCAGACGGATTGGTATAGGGTTTAATTTCAAGTTTTCCTTCTTTTTATTTTGTATAGTTAATATTCATGGTTAGTCCCTTAGTGGGTTTTTACGACACCCATGGGATGAGATGGAGTGGTGACATATTGTATTGTTACTCCGTCACCACATGGAGTTGTATACCTACTATATTAAAATTCCACATTTAAATTACCTATATCATCTTTATCTATTACCCACACTTATCCCAAACACGTACAATATAGCACAAGGTTATAAAATATAAATAGCCATAAAATACTTAAGCAACAGAAGCAATGTACAACTAATTTAAACACTCCTTAAGAAATCGTAAACGCGGTTACGACGCTATTCACGTCGAAGAAAGCTTCTGTAATCATTAACTCGTACCTTAAAAACGTGCATTATTCACTTACATTGAGAACGGCTCCCGGTGTAGTAAAGTTTCTATAAGGCGGTTTCCTGTCTCTAATGTATTGGAAGATTTTGGTGCCGTGACGTAGGAAGACCACTTTGTCAAGTAGATGGGGCGGTACGTCGTGTACGCAGCGTAATCGCACCGAGCCGCCGCGCGCCGCCCACCGGTCCATTTGTAACTCGACTCGCACCTCTGTGTGACCACGGACTGGAACAAGCAAAGTAAATTATGTTACTATTGTTATCTAGATGGATAATACTGGCTGAATTATATTTCGGTAGTTTTTATTACACATACTGATTGATTAAATGTTAGGTACTATCAGCACAGTCATTCTACAGAGGAGACTGAGGGAGAAGAGACTGTTAGTTAAATTGCATTTGGGTGGGTACGGGCTCTGATTATAATATCAATACCGAGTATAATTTGCATTTTTTCTACGTTAATTCCATATTTTTTGAGATAAAAATCTGTAGGCCCTGCAAATAGAAAAAAAGCTTTGTATGATTTTTAAAAATTAAGGAATTACTGGGCTCTGCAGTTGCATATAAAAATAGTACTAATTAGATAAACAATTATTCTCTTTTTGTAGTCGGTAAAAATAAATAAACGTATGTTGAAAGATAAAAATGTTCAGACGTTGCTGTTTAATATATACAACACAATTTTGTAAAACACGACTAGACAAAAACAGTAGCAAACTTTCTTGTATTTTCATGTTATTCTCCATAAATATTCATAAGCGTAGCTTTTTAGTTCCTCGTATACATCCCTGTAATGAGGCATGCAATGCAGCTGATAAAGTAGGTATAGATAAGTTCTAGTGTTGGTTACAATGCGCTCCTCGCACGCACCGTCGCAACCCAAAATACTATCCTTTTTATGACCTTTGTCACGTTCCTCTGAAATTGCGTCGGTACCCCCGCGATCTAAGAAACCCATGCCATTTCGACGTTACATTTCATCGTAGTATAAACTCTTTCCTCTTACACATAGAGCACTAAATTGAAAATGTTACGAAAATGTATCTTTGTTTGGAACATTCGCGGGTGTGCCTCGGTAAACTGTAGGTATATGACAACACGTTTTATACTTGTTGTTATTTTGTGCTGCGTAATGTAAAATTGTAATACACAGACATAAACAAAAATAATTATGCGTATTATGTGTCTACTGGAGCTTCGTCTAACATTCTCATTTATTCAAGGACGGGTGTTATCCAGTAAGGGAACGAAACCTACTCAAATTCATTGTCGTGGTGGATTAGTATAGTTTTTGTAAGTGTTGTTAAAGGGTTTGTATTAATGTATCCTTTTTTTATAATGATTGCTTTCTGTTTATTTTTTCTTTGTTCGTCGAATATCTACGTTCAGCGTCATTACGTAAACAAACTCAAGAAGGAAACAAAGGAAACTTAGTATAGTAATGTTTTTGTATTCTATATTTGTCAGTGTTAAAATGATTTGTGGTATTGATTAAAACGATCATGTATGAACGTAATTTTAATTTAAAATTAATATTTATTTTAGAGCTCTATGTTAATCACAGTCGGCTAGGAGGACAAAAAATGTTTCATTAAATCATTATCAGGTTCAAGATTACTCGTAGTTCATACAAGGAAAACGAAAAATGTCTATACTTATTACCTTACCTTTAAACAAAAAAAGGGTGTAAAAAACTTAACAAAACCAAGATAAAATTGTCATTATATTCAGAGTTAAAAAAGAAGTAAGTAAGTACCACAAAATTAACGGTTCCCCAAAAATACTTTTTACTACAGTAACCCTTTATGTCACTTTAACACTTTTACAACATTTCCTTGTGGTGGCTATTTTACGCAACAATTTCGTTTGCCTGAACGTGGGAAGATATGACTGTGATATATAATGTGCAATCAAGTGAAATGGAACCCCCTCGCATCCTTCTCGCGTGCTCTAAACCATTTCCGTCAGTTTTATGGTTTGCACGTTTTATGATTTTCACCGCTACATTGTGCAGCCTTTAGTTGGTACGCCACGGTACAATATTAGAATAGATTGTCGTTTTAATTTCTGAATTCAAAATGAGATTTTAACTTTTTTAATTCACCTTTTGTTAGCATAGAGCTGTGGTACAGACTATCGTTACGGTGTATGTAATTCTTTATTTGAAATGTTTGTGTTATATTTTTTCTTTATTAAATATTTTTACTTAATGGTTTTTTGTCTGGCTTTAAATGTTCTGTGTTATGCTTCTGTTTGGGTCTTCATTAAATGTTTAAGCTCAAGTAACTTAGAAATTATAGAAATGAAAGTTGTATCAACTTAACAAAGACATGGTTTGACATGATCACACATTGAAAGACAGACTAACTTCTTCGAGTTTTGGATCTTTTAAACCAATTTTTGGAGACGAATGCTATAGACGTGATTAAGTCCTTCCTCAAACGATGGTAATGAACTAAGTTTAAATAATTGTTTCTAGGTGAACCGACGACCTCAAAAAGGTCTCTAGGTCGGACTGGATGCGGAAGGCGCAGGACCGAGTTCTGTGGCGCGTGCTGGGAGAGGCATGTTCAGCAGTGGACTGCGATAGCCTAGTTGATTGATTGATTGAATTGTTTCATTGACTCTCTCAGGGTCACCTTGAGAGACTCTCTCAGGGTCACCTTGAGAGACTCTCTCAGGGTCACCATGTCTTATTCATGTATTTTCGACATTGAGTTTCTCCAACCTATGTAACTGCTTAAAACAAAACCCAATTTAAAAACGCGGAATGAAACTAACGGGTTCCCGTGTTTCTGTTAGGAAATCCTTTATTGTCTGTGTATGATCATAAACTTCGTGATTTCTCTGACAACAACTTGAATCCAAGACGAACGATTTGACATCGGCTTAGTTTTACAATGTCAAGACTTTGTTGTTATTTTCCCGCAGCCATGTCAATCTTACGTAATAACATAAAACGCTACTCATAGCATCTTAAAAACAGCTCTTAACAAAGGCTCAGGAATACAAAGAAGTTACTTAGTCGTCTTAAAATGCTAAACGTTCTAGAATATTACCCTTAAGAGTAACATTACGTCTTAGCACCTACGTACAAGCAAAAATGATAACAGTAATGTAAAATTTCCCGCCTACACCACGCTGATACGGCTGACTTAGAATTTGCTAAATATATTAAAGGGCGAGTCATACTGTTAGTTTTTTTTGGTTTAATGTACATAGTAGTTGACAAATAATATATTGTGTGACAATACAATACAATATGTGACATAATTACTTCATCATAACAGCTCATTAATGTCCCACTGCAAGGATGGGCCTTCCCCCTGACGGAGCGATACTTGGCCTCTAATACCACGCTGGCCAGACGTATTGGTATAGGGTTTAATTTCAAGGTTTCCTTCTTTTATTTCGTAAAGATAGTATTCACAGATAGTCCCTTAGTCGGTTTCTACGACACCTATGGGATGAGATGGGGTGGTGATGGTGACATATTGTATTCTTACTGCGTCACCACACGGAGAAATGAGAATGGTTTAGTTGACAAATAATATATTTTTTATATGACATAATTACTTATAATGCTTTTATGCCTTACAGGAACGGGCTTTTTTTAACACTGGCAAAAAGCTTGCTTTACTAATGATATGATGTCCAGAAGGGTAGGTTTAGGTTTTATGAAAAGTTTTCCTATTTTTCTTCGTTAAGGAATGTTTCCCCTTTTACGCCTCCCAAGGGATGAAATGGGTCGTTAAAAGGAAAGAAAGGATCAAGGAGGACGATGAGAAGTTTCGACACTATATATTTTCAGTCCGTCACCACTAGAGAGAATATTTTTAAGTATTCTTAGTCACTTCGACATCTTTTACGATACCACTCATATAAGCAAATGTTTTTTATCATCATCATCATAACAGGCCATTAATGTCCCACTGCAGGGACGGGCCTCCTCCCGTGATAGAGGGATACTTGGCCTACTACGCTGGCCAGATGTTTTTTATGCTTGCGAATAAGTAGTGATTGCTGTTCTTTGACATCAATGTTGTCAGAGCATAATAAGCTATGCTCTTCTTAAGCCACTTTCTCTTATTCTTTATTTAAATTTAAATTACGTCAGCAAATAAAATGGGCAGCGTAGCTAAGAGTGTGCTCAATCCTATATTTTGCTTAAACGTTGTCCGCCACCACTAAGCGTGCTCAGTCAGCGCTCCACATTTTCAAGAGGGCGTCCGTAATAGCTGGTCTCCATTAGTGTACAAAAATAAGAAACTCTTGCTATAATATTTAATATGAATTAGTGTGAATATTAATGAAAATATAATAGCAACGTTAATTCTATTAATGATACAAGATTATGCTTTTTGCTTTGGAGTCGTTATGTTTCATGCGATAGTCTCCGTGACGATTATGACCTTTGAGTTTATTATTACTACTGGGAAGGAAATTTTAATGGGAATTTGCTAAAGGTTCAACATTCTTAATATTCGCTTAAGATACCTACGTCCGGTGCGTGATTTGCGGTGTTTGCGCACAAACTGCTAGACATCTAATAAACCGAAATTTTTCATGGGATGAGATGGGGTGGTGACATAATGTATTCTTACTCCGTCACTACACGATCAGTTGATGTTACATTCATAATAAAAATAGGTATAGGTATGTAAATTATTAATTGACAACCGGATTGCATTGCTGCTTGGCCATCTGACTGTTATGTCGGAAGCCGTGGTTTTGATCCCTGCAGAAGTCAAAGATTTTTTATAAAAGACATATCCCGCACTAGGGATTGGACCCTGTCACCTACGATAATCATAATCACAGTAATCCATACTAATATTATAAATGAGAAAGTGTGTCTGTTTGTCTTTCTCTCACGGCAAAACGGAGCGACGAATTGACGTGATTTTTTAAGTGGAGATAGTTGAAGGGATGTAGAGTAACATAGGCAACTTTTTACCCCTTTCCCCCCTTTTAACCCCTTACTGCTACCCAGAATTTAACGCAAGCGAAGCCGCGGGCAAAATCTAGTATTTTTAATAAATGAAACTTTATATCTTAGCGTTATAATATCACAAACTAACATCGGACACTGACAAATAGTAGCAAGTGTGTCACTAACAAGAGCAACATCACCCTTATTGTCGTGTAATGCCAAGCTTGTAAGTATCTCCAGTATTCTGTGTACGGGGTTCAACGTTTCTGCTGAGTCAGCAACTAGGTACCTTTTGTTGTCGACGCTTTCACTTAAATGTCCAGTCACATTTAGTAACATGTAAGTTGATGGTATGAATATTCTTAATGGATATTGATAAAACAAGTTTTTTAGCTTTAAATATCTTAATTTTTTTTATATTGTTAATAAGTATATTTACCACCATATTTTAAAGCCAATTAAAACCGTACATCTTTCCGTTAAAAATAGATTTCTTTTTCACATATTCTGTGTTCAAAACAAATCTACATCTATTTAATACTACCTACATTTTCTTTCACCATAACAACTCATTCATGTCCCACTGCAGAGACGGGCCTTCTCCAGTGACGGAGGGATACTAGGCCTACTAATACCACGCTGGCCAAACGGATTGGTATAGGGTTTAATTTCAAGTTTTCCTTCTTTCTATGTAAAGGTAATATTCATAGATAGTCCCTTAGTCGGTTTCTACGACACCCATGGGATGAGATGGGGTGGTGGCACACTGTATTCTTACTCCGTCACCACACTGACTATTCTTTCATAAACCACGTAAATATATACATACTTTTTCTTACAATTCTAGTCATATCACACGTAAAGCAAGTACCCACGTAATCAGTTGAGTTAGTAGGCCAAATTTAATATGATATTATAACTTGTGAAACTGTCGTAAAACTAAACGACCAAAGTTTTTTTATAAACCAAAAAGAGACCTAACATTTTTATGAACAGGATGATAGAAATGATAATGTAATTATACATACATCTATACATATAATAAAACTGTAGAAAAGTCGTTTTTGTACATTAAAAATAAATCCAAAAAAAATAGCCAGGGTATTAAAAGACAATCAATAGAACCCATTTCCACCATTTTTGGAATTTTTGTCTGTTTGTCTGTATATCTGTATGTCTATCTGTAACCTAAAATTTGTTCTGGTATCACGTAAAAAGTACCAAAGCAATTTAGATGATTTTTAACACAACGATTGAGCGTAAGTTGAAGTTTTATTTAGTTTTTGTTTCATTGCAATCGGTTACGTCTATTAAAAGATATTTGAATTTAACTAATTAATATTAAACAGCGCCATCTTTCAAACTTAGACTGAACTACATCAAGAGTTAAACTGCGTGCAGTATTTTTAAATGTAACGTAAAATGTAGATGCCTTTAATACACAAAGATTGAGCGTAACTTGAAGTTCCATTTAATTTTTGTTTCATTGCAATCGGTTCAGTCTATCAAAACATATTTGAATTTAAAGTGCTCAAGAATAAGTAGTTTTAGTTTTATACGTAGTTTACGTTTACAAAGTGAAATATTAAACAGCGCTATCTTAGGAATGTAGACTGGAATATATTTAGAGTTAAGCTGCGTGCAGTATTTTTGAATAAATAAAGTAAAGACATTTAACATTTTTTTATCCGGCTCGAAGGACCATGAACAAATCCCTAAAAGTACTCGATGGAATATTATGTAATAAAACTCCAATGGCGAGTGAAAAAGTCTTTTTATTTAACTACAAAACATAGTTATGCTGTAAGATGAACATAAAAATATCTTAACTAAATCGTTAAAAATATCAAATAACGCCATCTGTTGGTGGCTTAATTAAACTTATTATGTTAAACAAATAGAACAATAATTTAATAATTAATTAAACAATAATTTTATGTTTTGCGATTGTATTTCTATATTTTATTGTCAGTTATGTATTTTTCAATGTTAATAATCTATATCTATATCTATATACTATAATAAAACTGTAGAGGTCGAAATGACTGTTCTTTTCGAAAATTCAGATAAAAATTATCTATAAAATCTAGAAAAAAGTCAAAAAGCACGAAACCACAATTTTTTGAATTAATGTCTGTCTGTCTGTTTGTTACCGCTCATCTTTAAAACGAATTAATATAATCTTAAGACCAATACATTATATTGTAGCCTTTTTTATTAGGCTTAAACTGAGGTATGTTTCATCAAAATCGGATAAGTAATACTTGAGATATCGCTTGATCTCTTTATATTAGAACAGTCCAATACAAATCAGGGGCCATGAAAAATGAATTTGGTTCAATGTTGAATGAATTTAAATTTCGTTTCTTTTGTTCACGAGATGGCGTTACCAGTAGTAACCATACTCAAAAATAAATGAGTTTGTAAATAATCCATAACTATTTTATTATGAAGTGCTATTAATTATAAGTTATTCCTTTTAAATTTTAATAAAATTAACCATCAATCGTATGTGTTATATCAATTAAAGTTATATTAAATCTATACTAATATTATAAAGAGGTAAAGTTTGTGTGTTTGTGTCGTTGTAGGGGGTAATCTCTGGATCTACAAAACCGATTTAAAAAAATCTTTCTGTGTTTCATAGTCCATTTATCGGGGAGTGTTATAGGCTATATAGTATCACGCTATGTCTAATAGGAGTAGAACAGTAATGAAATATGTATATAAAAGGGACGCTTAAAAACGTTTATTTTGCTTCTGCTGTTTAAACGTCTGGAGATATACCTACTGAAATGATGTATTAGAGAATTGTACCTTTAAAAAAGTTTTACAATTAAGTCAACGATAGCATATATCTATCTTCTAAGGTTGACTCACTACGTCCTTTTTTATAACTAACTGACCCGTGCCCACTTCGTAGGGCGGCGAAAGAAACGTGTCACACAAACTTTACCTCTTTATAATATTAAGTATAGAAGTATAGATATATGTTTTAAAAGAATATAATCTTAACTCTGGGCAGAAAACAATGTCTACTAAGTGCAGAACATTAAGTCTCTCTTTACGACACCCCTCCATCATTTTACGCTACCCTCCATCATTTTACGACACCCTTGCAGTTTGACGACAACCTTGCAGTTTTACGACATCCTACATAATTTTACGGCACTCTTGCAGTTTTACGACACCCTTGCAGTTTTACGACACCCTTGCAGTTTTAAGACACTCTTGCAGTTATACGATACCCTTCCATCATTTTACGACACCCTAGCAGTTTTACGACACTCTCCGTGAATTTTACGACACCCTTAATCATTTTACGACCTTCTAGCAGTTTTACGACACCCTCCATGAATTTTACGACACCCTCCTTCATTTTACAACATCCTTGCAGTTCTACGAAACCCTTCTATCTTTTACGACAGCTTTCATCATTTTACGACACCCTAGCTGTTTTACGACACCCTAGCAGTTTTACAACACCCTACATGCATTTTACGACATCCTAGCCGTTTTACGACACCCTCAATGCATTTTATGACACTTTCCATCATTTTACGACATCCTTGCAGGTTTACGACATCCTTCCATCTATTACAACAACCTTCATCATTTTCTGACACCCTAGCAGTTTTGCGACACCCTCCATGCATTTTACGACACCCTCCATGCATTTTACGACAACCTCTATCATTTCACGACATCCTTGCAGTTTTATGACAACCTCCATGCATTTTACGACACCCTAGCAGTTTTACGAAACCCTCCATCGTTTTACGACACTCTTGCAGTTTTACGACAACCTCCATGCATTTTACGACACTCTAGCTGTTTTACGACACCCTTGCAGTCGGACAACTCGCCCCATGCATTTTACTACACCCTAGCAGTTTTACGACACCCTCCATCATTTTTCGACACTCTCCATGCATTTTACGACACCCTCCATCATTTTACGTCATCCTTGCAGTTTTACGACACCCTTCCATCTTTTACAACACCCTTCATCATTTTACGACACCCTAGCATTTTTACGACAATCTTAAGTCTCTTAATTGTAAAACTTTTTTAAAGGTACAATTCTCTAATACATTATTTCAGTATATCTCCAGACGTTTAAGCAGTAGAAGCAAAATAAACGTTTTTAAGCGTCCCTTTTATAAACATATTTCATTACTGCTCTACTCCTATTATGCATAGCGTGATACTATAATAATATAGCCTATGACACTCCCCGATAAATGGACTATCAAACACAGAAAGAATTTTTAAAATCGGTTCAGTAGATCCAGAGATTACCCCCTACAACGTCACGAACACACAAACACACAAACAAACAAACACACAAACTTTACCTCTTTATAATATTAGTATAGATAATCAAATTTGACTTAAAGAAATGCATTGTTTGTAAAGGTATTTTATGTATATGGTATTGACCCTTATCAAAATAAATTACGTTAATCATTATATTTATTTAATTTTAAACAAAATTGACCTTTACAGCGATGAGATCCGATTATTAGTTTGAAAGATATCTCAGTTTTAAAATAATGCGCGAATAACGTAAAATAACTGTCTAACGCGATGTTAGTAAAGATGAATTTTCTTAGTATCAACATTTTGGTTGGAGTAAGATTTTAATTTTAAATACCTGTACTATAAATTAATTCTACCTCAAAAAGATCGCTTCATCATAACAGCCCATTAATGTCCCACTGCAGGGCCGGGCCTTCCTTCCGTGACGGAGGGTTACTTGGCCTACTAATACCACGCTGGCCAGACGGATTAGTATAGGGTTTAATTTCAAGTTTTCCTTCTTTTTATTTCGTAAGGATAGTAGTTACGGTTATTCCCTTAGTCGGTTTTTACGACACCTATGGTTTTTTTTTTGTTTAGGACGAGTAGTTGGTCTCTGACGAACGCTACTACTTTACACGGGCTGTGGTGGGGCGGATGGCCCTCAACCAAAAACATCCATGGGATGAGATGGGGTGATGACATATTGTATTCTTACTCCGTCACCACACGGATAGAAAGATCAAGAAGATCTCTTGGTCGGACTAAATTCGTAGGGCGGAGAACCCTGTTCTGTGGCGTTTGTTGGGAGAGGCATTTTGTCCAGAAGTGGACTGCGATAGGCGAATTGGTTTATTGATTAATACCATGTATTCTTAATCCATCGTTACATGGAAAATACTCTATACCTACTAATATTATAAAGAGGTAAAGTTTGTGTGTTTGTAAGTTTGTGAAGTTGTATCTTCAGAACCGATTTTTTAAATTCTATTTGTGTTAAATAGACCATTTATCGGGGAGTGCCATAGGCTATATTAATAGTATCACGCTATGACTAATAAGAGAGGAGCAGTAATGAAATATTTTTAAAAAAGGGAAGCGTTTTTTTCGCCGCCCAACGAAGTGGGCACGGGTCAGCTAGTAATATATAATCTCACGCCTTGTTATTACCGGGATAGGTAGAAGGAAGGAGAATAGGTCAGTTTTGAATGGAACGCAATTGCTCTTGTAAGTACGTCGTGGAACTGGTAACATGTTGTTACCACCCCAACTCATCCATGTTATCACCACGCAAAACAAGGTAAGGAAAACTTGAATTGAAACCAATATTCCATACCACCTGAGCAATGTGGTATTTTCCTTTTTCGCTGGGAAAGTGCGCCTGAACCGTGTGGTATTAGCAAGCTAAGTTTCCTTTGGTCTTTGGTTGAAAGTGCTGTGGGATGTTATTTGGCTTTTATAGATAGTACATAATGATGAACCACCAAGACAACAGTAGGGATATGTACTCGTAGGCTATAACCATATAGTATTTCTCCTAAGTTTTCCGGCTTCTCTCTTTGACGTTTCACAATACAAAGTTTTGAAACTATTTTGAGATTTCGGTTTAACTTATTCAGATAAAAGTATGATCCTAGTCAAACTTTGAATCAGATTCACTTTATCTGAGAAAGAGTTTGCTGTTCAAACTACTTTTTACACTGAGTACAATTCCAATACGAAAACAAATATACTGACCGAATTTAGAACGAACTTTTGAATTCGAATATTAGAATAAATAGATATTGGCATGTTGTGTAAGGTTTTGAAATGTTTTATCTCTAAGTTTTTTAACCGTACAATTTTATTAGTTAATTTATCTTAAGTAAAAATAATACTTGAACCAGGGCTTTGATAACAATTATTCGTTTACAGAGAAGATTCGAAGGGACTATGTAATTTTAGATATAAAAACATACAACTTAACCAATTTTTGATAACATTTCCATAGGGGATCAAACAGAGAAATTAGTCAAAAAATTATTAAATTCTGAGACAATACGCATTAAAAAAATTCAAAGAAATGAAAAGCTACAATTTATTTATAACTAATGCCTAGCAATTGACATACGTAACGAAACTGTTATTTAAGTTTAAATATTTCACGAATGAGAGGACCAAATTAAAAAAAAAAACAAAAAAAGAATCTAACTACTTTTGGAATATCGATACAAAATGAAAACATAATTACAATTTATTAACGAGACATTTAAATGTATTTCAAAATTTGATTTACAAAAAACCAAAGATACACACTCCACTTCCCAAAAACGTCCGCAACAAATGGGCGCATTGTGCACTTTTTTTAAATTAGTATCGCGTTGTTCTACCGGCAAACGTCAATCATTAAATTTTATTGCTTTATGTGCATTACTTTTTAAATACAACTTTATGTCATGCGTGTAAGATTGAATTTGAAAAAAGAAATATGTTTACGATATTACTATACGTATTTATTGCGTATGTTTAATTTGGTGACACTTTTGGCTGTTAGTTTTGTTTGAAAATGTGCATCTAGGGTTTTTTATAAATCAATGATTTCAAACTAATTATTCATAAGTGAAGCAACGCTTATAAACACAATGTGCGGAGGTTTTTCTCTAATGAATTATTAAGGCCTTTGGACCGGAGTAGGTGGATTTGATATTCTATGCAATAAAACACGGCACAATCGTAAAACCTTTCTGGTTTCATTAAAAGAGTAATTTGTTGTTTAGAAAAGACTTACAATTTGACGAAAGGTTAACAAATAATTTAAAAGAATTTCTTATGCAAATACTTATTGTTATTTTTGACGCTGATTTATGATTAATTTTTAAGTAGGGATCCCTGATCTTTTTAGAATAAATAAAACAGCTTTATAAGTTACGTAATTTGATTACTTTTGTTACGGACGGGACAGTTTCCTGTTGAGTTGCTATGCATATACTTAAGATTGACATTTTCTGCTGAATTTTCAAGGAGTATTAGCTTATAAACCTACAGCTATAGAGAGTAAGCTCTTTTAGTGATTGAGTCTCTTTCTTATTGATTTGTATACCTACAGCTTAATGCCATATATTTCTTTTTCAGCTGAGATGAAGCGGTGGTTCTGTAGTTTGGTTTTATAACTTTCTTGGCATTAAATGGGGTGGTATTCTTGATCCGTAACCACAGAGATCACATTATTAAGGCTATTGATATAATACTGTCAACATGTGTCTTTTTCATTTTATAGTCTTGATATTGGATGTTTTTTGAGTCAGTTAATTCCATGTCCACAGACACAGGGCTCCCCAGAGTGGGAGTTGCTTTTACTACAAACACAAATTATAGTAAGTTAAAACGTATTTCGCGAATAAACATTTCCCTCCTTCTGCATCAGTCAGGTCATAAAAGCTTTTGTTGTGTTTTTCATAGTAAATTATCAACACCAATTTATATTGCTGTAAAATTTAAGGCGGGAAATGGGCATCAAATAAAACAATACAATGAATATTCATACGAGAATGACAGATTGCTAATTCAGATTACTATATTTAGGGTGTATTGCTAGGCTTGTCAAAATATTTTTGAGTGTAGCGATGGAGAAAAAAAACGCAGTCGTTTTTCTCTCACCACATTATATCTCATCTAATAGATGTTGCCAAAGCCGACTAAGGGATAGTTCGGCGGTTATTATCTGTATTTAAAGGAAAAAAGGAAAACTTGATCTAAAACCATCACATCCATTAACCAAACCAACTGTTTCGCCGTCATTGGGATGTTATTATGATAATATTGTTTTAAAATTATGCGTTCAACCACAGACTGAAAATATTTTTGGGCAAAATACAATACTGATAGAACTATCTCCCAATTAACATTCAGCACACCTATTGGATAGTAAAGTAACAAAGTTAAATGTAAAACATATAAGTACTTAACTAGATGGATAACGATCCCAAAAGGTTGTGTTAAATGTGCTTTCGCTCAACCTTTTCGTATCGAAAGCAACACCCCCTATACATTCTCATCTCACACATATGTAAGTAGCTATATTTGATTCGACCTATTTCGCGAGACTCATTTATAATTTAAAGACCAATGTCTTTTACTACCAGGTTACAATCTAGGTATGTTGCTTTTTACGTCACGTATAGCCGATATATTTAGATTTTATTAGACTCTAGTAAAGATTATCGTGTGGACGGTGGCTAAGGATTCTTGTTTTGTTAGAAAGATAACTCCCGAAATAGACTACACAAGAACTAGTAGTGCGGTCATTTACAAAAACGAAATTAATGGACACAAAGAAAGTACATTTCTAGACATTGATTTGTGGATCTCACAAATAATTGTGTTGTGTAAGAATCGAAACCACGTCCTTGTGCAGCGTCAGGCTTTCTACTGTATCTACTGTTTTATTCAGACATTCTTAGGAAGGTAATAATCAAATGACATAAACGTTACGCTTAAGGCAAAACCGATAGGTAACGGAACCATAGGTTCCCACTAGAAGTATTTGGATCTTCTCAAACATGTGGCCATGAAATATAAGATTAATTTTGGCATTCGACAACTGCAAATATAGAAAATGATTTCCCAAATTTATAGACACCAATTGTTTGCAATGACAGTAAAAAAATGCTGTAATGAAAATAAAAAAAAATACAGGTGGCACATCCAAGACGGTGCCCAAGAGAGTAATAAGGATGTGTCCCTTCCAAAGAGTATCTAAACCCTTTTCAGGGATGTTTGTGTCAAGTTAGTAATTTTGTGCATATGTATAAATATTGTCATTGATTTCTTTGGTTAGGTTGGTATACCTGAACACCTGCCAACTTCTGTAAGAATATAAATTATGCGCGCCACGAGAGCGGTGCGTTCTTAATTTATTTAGGTACCTTTGCTCCGAAAAATTCGTTTCCTTTCCCACGCACATTCATGAGTTTACATTTATGTCTGTTGGTTCCATATTTAGTAACAATGATTAAGGTACAATTTCCACTCTCGTTTTTTAATAATTTATTTTTAAGATCTAATTTTCTATGTGAGCTTCTTTTAGAGTTAAAAATAAGGATATTCTAGAATATTATTTATCAAAAAGGTTGAATAAAATACATAAATGCGAGGCTGTTACGCTTTTTTTTTGGGGTAACTAATTGCTTGATGTTACTCATAATTTTCGTAGTCGCGTAGAGAGTTTAGTTTTATTTCAAGAGACCCTTAATACGGTTTTCAGGCGCCTCAGGTGAAAAGACTGCCAATACTGCAATACGCGGCAATCGATACGCTAAGAAGAATACGCGGCTGAAGCCTACGAAGTGAAATTTAACTATTTACATCCGTCAAAAGCACAGGTTATACTAGTCTTGATACTAAGTGCAACAGTTGTATTTTATAAAAAGAAAATGTAACTTTACATATCTCTTTGTAAGGTGTTGTTTCTAAGTGCTAAGCATTGTCCAGTTAAGTTAACATAAGGTAAACTTAACTAGACAATGCTTAGCACTTGTTCGTAAAAATATAGGTACAATAGTTTTGTAGAGCATGCTAAGATGTTGACCCAATTACTGCAACCAGCAGCGGTCTCTTCGTGAGCAATTAGCGGCTTGATAATAGACTTACACTAGGGCTATTACAGTCTATCCATTAGATAGTAAAAAAATATATTAAATTGTCCCAGTAAAAGCTTTAAGAATATAAGTACTAACAAAATTAGATGTAAGTTTACTAACAAATTATGGATTGCGTAGTTATCTGAAAATAAACATTTTTATTTTTATTTATTTATAAGTAGTATTCGCTCTATTAAAAAGGTAAAAATTGTTTTTATCCAGCTTACCCCTGTCTACAGCATAGTTTACACAGGCATAGTGTCCTAGGCGTGTCTGTATCAAATCGACTTGGAGAGGTCTGAGAGACTCTTACTAAGATACCCTGTGCCCCGCTCTCGTAGACCACGGGCCGCAAGAAACTGTGATTCTTTCGCAGCCTCCAACTTGTGCAAGCCTGCTTCTCAACGGGCCCCTCTGTTGTAGACAACGACCCATCCCAGCAAGCTGTGTTGCTGCAAAAGACCCTGGGCTAAAAGACGCTGCCTACTATAAAGGTTCGGTCGCGACGCGGCTACTGCCCTAATAATATTTAACCTTAACATATACACCCCAAATAATTAAACAAACAATTCCATAAAATGTTATTTAATCTTTATGAAACGTCCTATATACGAACGATATTCTCGTTACATTTTTATTGCGATACAAAGATGCGTTGATTCGTTTTATAGGACATGAAATAAAATGAATTTTATAGAAGCATGTGTATTTTATACAGCGTTTGATTACTTTATCTTTCGCTTGCTATATACGAGTATATTTGAGCTGTGAAATTGAGTTAAATCTAGGTAATTTTAGGAATTGAAAGTACCTACAGTTTTTTTTGATGATACTTATTAAATACAAAATGATGTTTTAAAATGGAGGTGAGGTTTTCTAAGAATGTAACTATAACAAAGACATTATCATCTGAGTAGTCCAAAAAGAGATAGAAGATATTATATAAGAATAGAAGACCCGTAAGTGCAAGCGAGATAGATATAGAAAAATGCTATGGCTCTAAGGCTTAGATGATAACGCATATTATTTATAGTAGGTAAATATTGTCCAGAAAGTGTCTTAAAGACGATAAAAACCACGCTGATTAATATCATTGTAAAATAGGTACTAAAACTCAAAACAAGACACTACATTTTGAATGATATAATTGTGAACAATGGTTGTGATAATTTAAAAGCTTTATAGCGGAAAATCCAAGTGATAACAATCTTATCGGCAATTATACCTTCCTATCTAGTAGTCCTCGTTTTCTTTGGACGATATAATAAGTAAAGACTGGTCGTTCCTAATATAATGACGACCTCTGTGGTGTAGTTGTTATATAAATTGACTGCTACGCAGAGGTCTCGGGTTCGATTCCCGCTTAATGCAAATCTTTGTGTGTATGAACATGATTGTTTGCATTGGTCTGGGTGTTTTCTATGTATAATAAACGATTTATTGTTGTTCAAAATTTTAACAATAATAGTCAACACAACAAGGCAATTGAGTGTTCTAAGTACCTGCCTGGGAATCTCGTTTTCTTTGTTTTATAGTATATTGAAAACTGGTCATTACTAATAGGATAAACGTTTAGTTTTTCAGAAAATCCTTAATAATAATAGTCAACACGGCAATTGAGTGTTCTAAGTGTACGTATCTAGTGGATCTCGTTCGTTTCGCCTTCATACGTACGAGTAGCTAAGGCGCGGAGTACTCGACCTATATTTTCAGACGTCCCTACACGATTGTATCTGTTTCTGATGCAAATATCTTGTGTGTTGATGCAGTCTTTATGAACACAATACGAGGAAGCTCCGCCTTGATTGTTATTAAAGTTTTCAGCGTTGGTAATTTATTTTTGTGTATACTCGTACATTGATGTACGCGGTTGGTTTGTTGATACAATGTTTGTTTTTTGTTAGAAAATTAGATAAAGTTTTTAATTGAAGAGACTTTAATAGGCAGAATTGGAGCGGTAGGTGTTAAGTGGTTTCATTCAGTGAGCTAGGTTGGTTAGACTGGGACAGTATAAGATAATTAAACAATTTTTTAAGTTTCAAGCTATTTTGTACAGAACCATTACTCAAATTAAATGTATAAATTATTAGAAACAAAAACTCAGTACAATTCAATCAATCGAATAAGAAAAGACCTTATCTACCACAGAAATGATCTACTTACCAAAATTTACCAAACTAGTAAGTCACGAGATTAAAATAGAAATATAGAGTGTTACTGTTTAGTGCCACGTCAAATTAATGTTCCTTTCATTGTTTTCGTACAAATGATATATGTTCTAAACTTTATCTTATTCATAATTTACGACTCCCATGGAGTGAGATGTGATGGTGACGATTCTTAATTCGCCACCACGTGAATAGTTTTTACTTATAGTTTGTTCTTTTCTATTCGTGTATAATTTAATGTTCCATTTTCTAACTAACGGTTACGGCGCTTGTACACGGTAAGAAAAATCGCCGAGCCTACGCAAGAATTCGTTTCGTTTCTAAGCACGACCTGTGCACACAGCGCCGGCGATGCATAAGAAAATTTTCTTGTCTGCTCGAGACAAGACACGGCGAACGTTGTTGCGGAGGGGCGGGGAGCGGTGTAGTAGGGTATCATACTTGTTTGCTTTCTAGTTAACATTTTTACTAAAGGAAACTCACACTGATTATCACACTTGTTATTACTTGCGCGCCCTAAGCCCGTCTGACGACTGTACGAAAAAAATCCTGGCGTGTACACGTTCCGAATTTTCTTGTCTGCGGAAGACAAGAAAAGTTTTCGTGTACGAAAAAGACAAAATTCTTGACGTCTACACGAAGATTTGTCTTGTCTGGCGTAGACACGGCAAATTTTCTTAGCGTGAAAGTTTTTCAAATAAAATTTTATTTCATTCATTCGTTGAACTTTCTCTTATGCCCGATTTACACATCGATAAGTACAGTAGGGAGTTAAAAAAAAAGACAGTTCAGTAGTAAGTAATAAGTTGTAAGTACAGTTCACACGTAGGCGAGTACAGTTCATAAGTTGCCGAACAGAGACGAAGACTAGTCGCGTCGGGCGTGCGCGTGCGTCGCCTGAGATTGTTTACGGTTATTTTAAGCGATAAAATGAATACCAATTTAGGTGCTATTATACGATAAATTGTATAATAAATAATCCTCACACATTCACATTCACACATCGCCACCTAGTCCCAAACTAAGCAAAGCTTGTACTATGGGTACTACAACAATGGATAAACTACGACAACGGATAAATACTATACTTTTCTTTTGTAAATACATACATATACATAGAAAACACTCAGACCAATGCATGTTCATGCACACAAAGCCATGTAATATACCGACTGCGCTACAGAGGTCGTCAATACTTGCACAACAAATTCAAAATTAAATTTCAATAGAAATAAATAGACTCAAACGCACATGGGAACGAAAGTAAATTGCTAGAAGAAATAAACGTGGTAGCAACAAACACTCATGTTGTCACAAAAGAAACTGTAGTATTTTTCGACCATTTCATTTTTACTTAATTCATATTTAGAAAACAAAAACACAATCTTATGCAGCTGCTTTGTACGAACTTGTGAACTGTACTAAACTCGCCCGTCTACACGGCGCGGGCAACGCGTGCGCCGAGCCGGCGAGTAAGTTGGCGGGGTGCGGGACACGCGAGAGAGGGGGCTACTTCGTACTTAACTCGCCAAAAAATAGGATCGAGCTGTATTCAAATCAACTTAATCGGCAACTTACTACTTAACTCGCTTTTGCCGTCCACACGTAAAAAATGACTTAACTCGCCAATGAGGCAAGTTAACTCGCTACTGTACTTGTCGATGTGTAAATCGGGCATTATTCTCAATATAAACTTCAAAATTGATCTTACTGTTTCTAACACCAGTATATTTCTAAGCTTCACCACTGCGTGTGCAATTTAGATTCATTCCAAGTAATTTATAATAACAGTTATTGTTATTACAGTCATATACCTTTGAGAGAACGTAGATAAACCATAAATATAGACTGTGAGACCCGAGAGTATATCTTGGTGAACATGGACCTAACCAATTTACAAAATTAACAGTTATGACATAAGAACGCTTTCTTAGGTACTCAATTTATAAATGTATTTATTCGTTCAAGCGATTACATAGAATTGTTCTCTACCGAATTATTTGAATTCTGATTGTTAATAACAACTTTTTGTATAAATGTGCCTTTAAGCATCATCCTCTGGGTATGCCTATTAGAAATTTAAGAAAAATCAGCACCTGAACAAAAAGCCTACTCTTATTATTTCACACTATTTCATTCTATAAAATATTCTTATCCTGGTACAAGTGCTGCCTGTCGGTTTTGTTGGAAGGGAAGTTTTTTACACTTCCATTTTTATTTAGATTATTTTCATAGCAGGTCTTATAAAGTTTGACCTTTTCTTCTGGACTCATCAATTCCAGCGTTTCTGTTTTTTGCTAAGTCTCGTTGTTAATGATTCCATAATGAATAGAATAAATCCCATAACAGTGAAAAGGACATTATGTAAAAGCATAATACCATACCAATCTTTTGGGTACAGTTATTTTCGAATGTGTAACTGTGTAACATATTATTTCGGCACAAAACTAGTACCTACTTTAAGAGTTTCAGTACCTAATTTAAGAGTGAGTAAAAAAAGTGTTATATAGTCGAATGAAGCCATAAATCGTATACAAATAATATAAAAATCGAGTTAAAGCGAAACATAAATGTATAAGAATACATTTATGTTTCACTTTAATAAGGTTTCAGACATTTATTAGTTAATTCACGATTACACCTCTTTTATTATATTTCTAAGAAGTATTTTATAAAACTATGGGTTATTACACTTTAATTATAACCTTAATTATTACTGCTATATTAAACTAAAAACGGTTTTATTTAATCGAATCGTTATTTATTTTACTTGCCTGACACAACAAGCTATTTAGAAATTTGAAATTTATTTCAGAGTTCTTTCGTATGGTAGTTCAGATTATTAATGTATGGTAAAAGAATTAAGAGAGAAAGAAGAATGAAAATACTCGTCACATCGTACTAAATTATTGCTATCCTTTTTTGTCCAATCTATCAATTATTTCCTGCGGTCAGGAAACCTCAATTTAGTTAAAAATTAAAAGCCGTATAGGGAGTACTTTAGCAGATTATATAGGACTGAACGTGCACCGAGCTACTGGAGCATCTCCAAAAATTTAAGCGTTCATTATTTTTCAGTTTTCAACGGGGCAACGGGCACGAGTGGTTTTCAATCTTTTTACGTAAGAAAGTGCTTTGTTATTATTTTAAAATGTATTAGGCTGTTGAATGGTTTCTAAGTGTTATATTAGAAATATGAGACATCCGTGTGGTGACGGAGTAAGAATACAATATGTTACCACCCCATCTCATCCCATGGGTGTCGTAAAACCCGACTTACTTAGGGATTATCCGTGAATATTATCTTTGCGAAATAAAAAGAAGGAAAACTTGAAATTAAACCCTAAACCAATTCGTCTGGCCAGCGTGGTATTAGTAGGCCAAGTATTCCTCCGTCCCGGGAGGAGGCCCGTCCCTGCAGTGGGACATTAATGGGCTGTTGTGATGATGAGACAAGATATGATCGAGGCGGTCGACGATAAGAGACATAATTAATTAGTAGAATATGTAGGTATGCGCGAGATAATCAGAGTGCAGTATGCAATTATGTATATGTAATTTAATAACTAAAACCAAGTTAGTAAGGATCGATCCTATGGGAATAAGGCGTGAGTTTATGTATGTGTGTATGTCTTTACCATTTTGCCGAATTATGTTTAGCACTAGGTTCAAAAGAACAGCACACACACTACTCTTACATAGTTTTTTATACTTTCTGTACTCTGTATGTCAACGAAAAAGTTTTCGAACACTGTCTTGAAACTATTAAAACACTTTAGGTTCAGATCGTCTACGAAGCAAATACTTTTGGTCTTCTCAAGTAAAAGGGTTATGTAACAATCTTGACCACATAAGGATATTCTCCTGAGTCCACAATTTATTTATGTCCATAAGTCAAGTAGTCGAACATTGGAAATGGCCTGTAGACAAATCGTTCATGATGCATTATGTTAATAATGGTAAAAGTAGCTAAAAATCATAACTATATTTACAATAAGAAATATTACTAATAAGGTATTTTTCATCATTATCATATTAAATAAATAAAATAAATATTACTACTAGCCATAGGCATCAGTCTACAGTTTCCATAGGTCGCGATCTTGTGCCCCCTGCAGCCCATAGCTTATTTTACTTAATCTTATGATTGTGAAAGTTATTATATTTAATCTTTGTTAATTTTAGTCAAACTTTTTTTAGCTATAGTCCTATCTCACAGTTTACTAATTACTATGAATATTTTCTAGACTTCAGGCATAGTAGTATAATAGTCTTGTTCTCAATAGAAGCACAGGAACAGGAGTAAAGGTTACCGGTAGTTCCCGAGGCACGGTACGTTTTAATAAGTAAGTAGCGGTTCTACATTCAGGGACTAGTCGTGTACCGCATTGCTTTACTAAATAACTCGATCAGATCGATGGTACATTTTGTAAAGTCAAGGTTCAATGGATAAAATTTTTGTGTTAACGATGTAAAAAATGAAATAAACTAAATGAAAAAAATCACGACAAAGAAAACAAACGGAATATCAACAATCCTTTATCAACAAGACTATCTCTGTGTAAGATCTGTGTATCTTTGTGTTTGTCTGTGTTTGTCCAAACACAAAGATACACAGATCTGTACAAAACAATTATGTTATCTATTAAATAAAATAAAGCTTCATCAGTCTATTCTCTTACTTAAGGTAGCAGAGCTAGAACTAGTTCTCCTCTATCATAGAAGACCGTCTCTGCCCAGGACCATAATGGTTTCATAGGCAAAATTTTAAACTAACCTATCAAGGACACTAATTTAAATATAACTACACCGTAAAAACAATGTCATTAATTGCAACAATTTACGACAAATTTGGACGATTAATTTTTCCTTTTTTGGCTAATATTGACTGAGCGGATTTCAGAAAAGCTTAGAGGTGACTCGGTGGGCAACAAAGGATTATTTTCATAAATTGTAAGATTCCCAAGGGTGCTTTGAATCCAAGTGAATTTCACACAAGGAAAATTTGAGAACTTTTACTTTTTTGTTAGAATCGTAAAAAAACATTCATAGCTACGTGTACTTAATTAAATGTATTACGTAATTCGCAACTGCCTATGGATGTCCTACTGCAGGGACGGCCCTCCTCCGTGCATAGAAGAGAACGTGGCCCAAGTATATTCCATAAGTCTTTCTATTTTGTTAGAGATGTTATTGACAGAAGATGTGGTGAAATATTGAATTTCTATTGCGTAAAATAGGTACATACAATTTTAGGTGTGCTGTTCCTTTACTATGCAACTTAAATAATTGTAATAATACCATGGAATCCTTCTCCTGTTGTATGCTGCAAAACACAAAAGGCACTTTCAAACGCATACATAAGATCAAGGAATTAGGAAATCCCTCAATCATCAAAAACCCCGTATTGAGGTTTGTAGGTTAATAAAAGTAATAGGAAATGTTATAAGTATATTTATTTTTTAACCCCACATTGGTCTTATCAAGCCTTTCATCCTCAAACTCAATATACTTAATGTAATTATGCTTATGTTCGAGTACGTAATCCACTCGAGACTTGCTTCGTGTCAGACAACTATTCATACACGAATTGGAATATATTTCATGAACAAACATCATATTTTTTTACTTATACTGCAGAGTAATAACTATGGAGGCAATAAATATTACATATTTTTTTCCTAATTGGATTACTTAATAATTTATTGTTTGTTTGGTGACGGATTATGAGCATAGCGTGTAAATCAATATCATCGTTGCAAAAGTTGCTGAAAATTTAATAAGAGTCTTTTGTGGGTAGAAAGGAAACCTAATACGTGAATCTACAGTCTTGAAGAATACAAAAAGCTATAGAACTCATTACTACGAAGCAAGACAGAAAATTTCACACGGGCATAATCGACAAGTACTATAGCTCGCTAGGAACCTTTAGGTTTTACACTTGGCTGAATGGGCGCCCTACTCCTTAGTCACTTTATTTTGGCGCGCGCAACAACGCTGACACAAAAGAAATAAAATAGTCCCTATCTCCTATTATTGTAACAGTACAAATTCAACTGCAATACGCAGTAGCCTAGGCGTAATGAGCAACTTAACACAATTGTTTAATAATGTACTGTTTCGTCCGTCACCTCAAGGACCACTTTAACCTACTTTATATCTCAATAAAATTACTATACAGAAATTTAAAATAAATTATTCAGTGGTCCGATGCTCTAGTAAAAGGTGAAGGTCAATCGATAGATGAAACTCGATATATACTTGAATCAAATTATTTGGAGGACGATAGTACTCAGCTTTTTGGTTTACCTACTCTTAAATGCGAAAAGCATGTAGGAGTTTGTCACTTTTTATTTGATAACAACTGGAACTTACAAGGATGATATTAGAGAAATTCCGAATTTCCACCACTTCTGTTTATTGTTTTGTCTATTTTGCGACTATTATAAAAGAACATATTTAACTTCAAACACCATTTCAGTACATTGTTTTAGTATTTTACCTTTGTATTCCAAATTACCTACATATTGTCAACCAATAACGTTAAACTCATTTATTTCCTAAAATATATACGATGGTACTAAATTTATTGGCGAACAATTGTGCGTAATTCGAGTTTTACCGCCCATTATAATTATGAGCTATTAAGCAATGTAATGGTTTTATTCGAGTGGACTCCACTTGGCTACCGTAATAAGGTTTGACATTTTATTTGTTGGACTTTAAATAGCTTTGATATTGTATGGTGTTTGCCGTTATTTATGTTGTAGTGGTTGCTATAAATATAATAGTCTAATTTGCTGGTAGTAGAAATAATTACTTAATCTTGTATAGGTTGGTGTTTCTATTTGTTACAGCTGAGAACGTTGTTTTCGAATGAGGGTGTTATTTGAGTTGGATAAAATAGTTAGTATACTTATCACCCATAGTACAAAAAATTTACTTCTATTACTGCTAGCATAAACTCGTCTCGGGTGGGAGTGATTTCTTTTAACCGCTTTTTTTAAGCGCTATCTAGAGAAGGGAAAATTTTAAAATTTAGATCTCGTATTACCAAGACAGTTCCTTTTAGAAATCTTCGGAAACAGACTGTTTATAACGAAGCAAACTTAAATCTAAAATTATCCATGTATTAAGTAGACAAAAGTGGCACAAAAATATAATTAACGTAGGCCTTGAAAATGAAATGCACAAGTTAACATGAAAATTGTACATTGTAAGGCGTAGAAGGGTGAAAGTATTTTAAGGAAAATGGCCCACAGCGGACCGACCGCATTATAATATATTCAACGAATAAAAAATGCGATTCCTCATTCCTCACATCCGTTGGACAGAGTTCCCCATCATTCTTACTTTAACCGATGTACAAAAAGTATAAAAAACAAACTAATACTTCTTATGGTAAAAGATTTGTTTGTGTGATATTTTTTTAGATAGTTTTCCCTTTGGTTGTTCCCACGGGGGCAGTGAGAGATGTTTAAGGTGAACGAGGGGGCACGTAGTGGGAATAATAAAACAACAAAGGCATGTCCGATATTTTGTTTTTGTTCAAGTGGTTAAAATAAATTGATAATTGCTGGTTACTATAATTTAAAATCCAAACCCGTTTCAACATCTCAATATTAACCCGGGGAGTCAAAAAGGAAGTTATATGCTCGTTCCTAATATAGGTATTCAAATGTAATAATTTTTATTACATCCATACGAGTACATATACATAAACTAGACAGTAGTGGCACAAAAATATAATTAAAACGTAGGCCTTGAAAATGAAATGCACAAGTTAACATGAAAATTGTACATTGCAAGGCGTAGAAGGGTAAAAGTATTTTAAGGAAAATGGCCCACAGCGGACCGACCGCATTATAATATATTCAACGAATAAAAAATGCGATTCCTCATTCCTCACATCCGTTGGACAGAGTTCCCCATCATTCTTACTTTAACCGATATACAAAAAGTATAAAAAACAAACTAATACTTCTTATGGTGAAAGATTTGTTTGTGTGATATTTTTTTAGATAGTTTTCCCTTGGTTTTTCCCATGGGAGCAGTGAGAGATGTTTAAGGTGAACGAGGGGGCACGTTGTGGGAATAATAAAACAATAAAGGCAAGTCCGATATTTTGTTTTCGTTCAAGTGGTTAAAAGCGCTCTGAAAATAAATTGATAATTGCTGGTTAATATAACTTAAAATCCAAACCCGTTTCAACATCGCAATCTTAACCCAAAGAGTCAAAAAGGTTTTGCGAGAGAAGAAAAATTTTTATAAAAGCCGATGCTCGTTCCTAATATAGGTATTCAAATTTAATATTTTTTATTGTTGATATATAATTTGTTATTCATCATAGCAGCCCATTAATATCCCATTGTTGACACGAGCGTTCTTCAGTACCGATAAAAAACTTGATCTACTAATACAATGCTAGCCAGTTGGATTAGTATAGGGTCATATCTCAAGTGTTTCTTTTGTTTTATAAAGGTGCAATATCTGCTAAACTTTCTCTTACTTGACTTTTACGTAGGTATCGGTGGTATAATATGGAGTGGTATCCCCATATTTTGTCTTTCACGTCACGGATTATTGAACACCATATTAAAAAGTAGTCATGTCCTAATTTAAATTATAAGCTCGTAACAAATAATGTAACATTTATGTCACTTGTTGGATGTACCCGAATGTTCAATGATCAGATAACAATAACGATTTCATTCAAAATTAATGTTAATTTTACTCGAATAAAGGAAATCGATTGAACTCGACTCATTGTTTGAATTTGTGGTAAAAGTGGGAGTCAACTTTGTGTTCATTTTGTTACGTCAATCGTTTCTGTTTGTGTTAGTATGTTCGTTAAAAACGGAGTGAACACTTGCACATGGCTTACTTGAGTGACGTGCGACGTGTCATGCTAAGAGCCATGGATGTCTCTGTCAGATATCTGTCAGAACTTAAAAGAGCACTATTGTAGTCCTCCTTATTGCATAGTGACAGTGGCGATCGTGGCTACAAAATAGGCACAAATAATTTACGCCCATCCACCTGTATCCGATGCAAAAAAAGGTATTTTGTACAAAATTATGGTTATCGAAATATTTGATGTATAGCGAGAATCACGACACAGTTCTCAACGTCCTATGTTTAGTGAGAATATGTTTGTTATACATCAAACTTATAACTTATTATGTTGACATTACAAAAAATAGACTTTATAAAATTAAATTAAAAACAAGTTCAATATTATAAGTTAAAAAAACATAAAACGAGCCTTAAACACGTCAAGAGGAAAAGTTCAAGCATCCTCGTTTAAACTTTTTCTCTTAACGAAACCTTATATTCAATTAATAGAGATCTAAATTAATCGAATCAAAACCTTCATCGACTAATTATAAATGTATGGTAACCGAGTGCCGACGCCACTCAAGTCGATCCAAGTAACATTTGCTTAAAATTAGATTTTCAATTTCCAAAAATGTTTCATTGTATTCTCAAGATATTTCAATTTAAATGTAATGGATTGTGTAGAACTGCGTCAAGTACAGATGCCTCATAGATTATTCGAAAGTAAATATATTCTTTCTAAGTGAATACATTCAGTGAAGAGCTCTTCAATATATGGATTTATGGATACGAACGAATGTATGTGCGTACTGCGTACTTATGTGAAACTGTTTCTTTTAAGGACACTGAAATGGGCAGTCGTTACAGTAGTCTGACCCGATACTTTGTTCCTTTGCCGTGTACCCGAAACCAATCTCATACAGGTATGTTTCATTCTACGTTAGTCTCATTTTAAACTAGTTTTAGAGCGTTTTGTTTGTACTTTACAAGATGTTAACACAATCTTGCTAACTGTTATAAGTCACGTCATTCATGATACCTTCTGTTGTTAATCTGGTTTGCTTTAATTTTCAGATAATGCTTGACGAATAAAATAGTGATTAAGAACATAAATTTTGTTCCAAATATGTATAACGTTGTAAGAACGTCATATTATAGAACTAGCTGTAGCCCGCGACTTCTTTCACGCAAAAAAAAATTTCGTAGTACAAATGTTTTTTTTTTTTTTGGAGAACCCTATAAAAGCCTATGACGTAGCTTAACTACTTTGTCGCAACAACGATAGCCGGGATCGACGCATCCAAAGCACGGAGATGCTTAGATGAAATACACTGAGTGGTCACCCATATATAGAATGACCTCTCCGACATTGCTTAACCACCATTATTGTTTCTGAATCAGTGATTGCAACTGGCTAAAAGTGGCTGCTAGTGAAAATTCATTAAAACCAAAAAAAAACCGGTCAAGTGCGAGTCTCACTCGCGCACCGAGGGTTTAGTACACACCTATTTATTTCCCCTCCGAAATGCGATGACGTCACGACTCCTAAGTCAAAAATCCTTTAAAGTCACAGTTCGTCTGTCAAAAATTCTATAACATCACGACTCAGCTGTCGAAATTCTATGACGTCACGACTCATCTGTCAAAAGTTCTATGACGTCACGAATCATCTGAAAAAACTATATGACGTCACAACTTATCTGTCAAAAATTCTATGACGTCACGCCTCAGCTGTCAAAATACTATGACGTCACGACTTAATTTCTTCCGTTTTACCAACATTTTCCTTCATTGCTCTGCTCCTATTGATCGTAGCGTGATGAAAAGTATACTATAACCTGACCAGAAGTATGAAGAATAATTGTACCAAGTTTCATCAATATCCGTCAAGTAGTTTTTGTTTCTATAACGAACATACAGACAGACAGACAGACAAAAATTTTACTGATTGCATTTTTGGCATCAGTATCGATCACTTATCACACCCTGATAGTTATTTTGAGAAAATATTTCATGTACAGAATTGACTTCTCTACAGATTTATTATATGTATAGACAATACTTTGTTATGTTGAAATTAAGTATTAGGCTCAATAATGGTATTGGATGAAACATTTTTCGATCAATCACAACTTTTTATTCTCTAGTCTGAGGCTTTATCTAGAAAAAAACCATCTGTAAATTAGAAACACAAATAATTTACGAATTTCATCTTAATGCGTCAAAAGTATCAACATTTTTTCGTGGCTAGAAACGTTTACGAACCATCTAGCTAATCCGACATTAGGACGCAATCAATCAAAAAAATATGAAACACAACGACCCAAATGAAAAGACGTGGCATTTTTTTTTTCACGAAAGCTCCTAGCTACTTGTGTAAGGAAAATACAAAGTAAAATATTTTCGCGTGACTGTTGCTTCCTATTTCCGTGTTGTGTATTGAATGGTATTAATCTGAGAATTATTAACTATGTGTACTTGTTTACATCCTTCTATTGCAGGATTTCAATGTGCTACAAGGCTGCTTTATACGAAGGAATTTTCGAGCTGAGTGTGTCTTAAGATAACCTACTAAATACCGTTTAAGTTGTTAAATAGTTGCATAGTTAGGTATTGTTCATGTTTTTTCTCGTCTAACCACTTTTTAGGACATTTATACACCTAGATGTAGGTATATGATTACATTTTGTACCAAATTGTTTTTCACTAGATTCCAGGACAAATTAATCATTTAAACGCTATTCGATTAATAAATTGTTTTGAATAGAAAACTAATATTTGTTTCTCCACCCACGATATAAAGAAGTAATACAACTATTCAATTCAATCAAAGCGACGTTAAAATAAAATCGTCGTTGTTATTTGAGTGGCTGTAATAATAACAAACACAAAAAAAAAAAATACAACCGAATTGAGAACCTCCTCCTTATTGAAGTCGGTTGAAAATTGTATTATTTTAACTTCTACATTTGTTACAATTAGTTTAACTCGTCGTGACGTTTCGATACTGATATAATTAATAAAACATGAATTTAGGTTTATTTAGGATCTATGTCAGTTGCTACGTTCTAAATGCTGTTCCCCAGGAGAGAGATAATATTAATAATAATGTTGATCTGGCGATCATTGTTCCGATAGTATTTTCAATTATTGGACTAATTTCTAAGAGTCTTCATCAACACGTAATGAGTCTCGCGTTAGGCATTTAGAGGTCTGATGCAGAAGTCAGTACTACTGGAGACGGCAATCTTAAGAAGAGACACTGTTTTTAACAATAAATTATAGTGTTTTACACTCTTGAAACGTCCATTGTAAAGCGATTTTCGCATAAATATCTCAACATTATCACAATATTTTTGAATTATGTTACATACAAACGGAAGCTTTTTCCTCATTAAATATTTGATAGAAACATAAATTGAACCGAGTTGGAATTAAGAATTGAAATGAAGTAAAATTTATTCGTGCACTTTCCGCCGTTTCTCTCGCTATACCCATTGCATTCAACAATCTAGTTGATGAAGTCTAAAAATGTTTGTTGAATCGACACAAATTAACACTCGACAACTCTTCTAACATTTATTTTAGTTTTTATAACGAATAGTATTTTATTTAACTATTTTTATTTAAATGGATATCTATGGTTGCTGTGGTATAGTAGTTTTAATCCATTGCTATTATGCAGAGGTCTCGGGTTTGATTTCTGCTCAATGCAAATCTTTGTGTGCATGAATGTTTGTTCGGTCATGGTATTTGTCTAATAAGAATGTGTTTAAAAAAGTGTCTTTGTGTATTTATCCTTTGTATTACAGTAATTTAAGCTTTGCTTAGTTTGTAATAAGATAGCGTTGTGAAAACGTGTGAGAAATTTTCTATATTAAATAAAACAGAAGTGTAATGCAATCCGTAATCAGTTTCACATATAGCTTAATCAATATTAAGCCCATGGTATTATTACACAGCCAATTAAATGCGATTGGCACCGGCTAGACTGCGAAAGATTAGGACTAAATTTAGATCGGATCTCTAATAGAGTACCTAAAAATGGAAGCTCCAAAGTAAGGGTCACTTACCTATCTTAATTTTATACTGAAAGAGTTGATAATGATTAAAATATCTTACAATTTCTTTAAAAATATCTTACATCCCCTTTAATGGAAAAATGTTTCTATGTTTATTAAAAAGACAGTGAAATAAGAAGCTGTTGCATTTTGTTAAAGTATTTTTTTTTTAAATATAGCTTAAGCATGATTTACTGCTTAACATTAGCAAATACAAATAAAAGCTATAAATAACGAAAAAATAGTAATAAAAATGCATCTCCTTAATATCTCTATAGAAAACTTTAAAAAGAGATATACAAGTGATACGCATGACGTTAGAAGCACGTACTATTTCTGGTTACAAACCACTATAGTACTTAGTACCAAGTTGCAAGTGTTCAAGTAACAGTATAAGTAAACTATTCTAAAACACGATTCCTACAAGTTTAAAGACGAAGTTCACGTGGTTTGTTGGATAAAGTTCGTAGATAATTAGCGGACAAAGGAGTTAATTTACTTGTGTGTACGAATATGATTTGGTTTAACTGTTTTGATGGAGTCACTCATTAGTAATGTTAGATTATCATATCATCATAACAGCCCATTAATGCCCCACTCCAGAGACGGGCCTCCTCCCGTGACGGAGGGATACTTGGCCTACTAATACCACGCTAGCCAGACGGATTGGTATAGGGTTTAGTTTCAAAGTTTTCCTTCTTTTTACTTCGTAAAGATAATATTCAAGGTTAGTTCCTTAGTCGGTTTTTATGACACCCATGGGATGAGATGGGGTGGTGACATATTGTATTCTTACTCCGTCACCACACAAAATATATAGTAAAAGTTATAAATAACGAAAAAATAGTAATCAAAATGCATCTCCTTAATATCTCTATAGAAAACTTTAAAAAGAGATATACAAGTGACACGCATGACGTTGAAAGCACGTACTATTTCTGGTTACAAACCACTAAATTTATAGTACTTAGTACCAAGTTGCAAGTGTTCAAGTAACAGTATAAGTAAACTATTCTAAAACACGATTCCTACAAGTTTAAAGACGAAGTTCACGTGGTTTGTTGGATAAAGTTCGTAGATAATTAGCGGACAAAGGAGTTAATTTACTTGTGTGTACGAATATGATTTGGTTTAACTGTTTTGATGGAGTCACTCATTAGTAATGTTAGATTATCATATCATCATAACAGCCCATTAATGCCCCACTCCAGAGACGGGCCTCCTCCCGTGACGGAGGGATACTTGGCCTACTAATACCACGCTAGCCAGACGGATTGGTATAGGGTTTAGTTTCAAAGTTTTCCTTCTTTTTACTTCGTAAAGATAATATTCAAGGTTAGTTCCTTAGTCGGTTTTTATGACACCCATGGGATGAGATGGGGTGGTGACATATTGTATTCTTACTCCGTCACCACACAAAATATATAGTAAAAGTTATAAATAACGAAAAAATAGTAATCAAAATGCATCTCCTTAATATCTCTATAGAAAACTTTAAAAAGAGATATACAAGTGACACGCATGACGTTGAAAGCACGTACTATTTCTGGTTACAAACCACTAAATTTATAGTACTTAGTACCAAGTTGCAAGTGTTCAAGTAACAGTATAAGTAAACTATTCTAAAACACGATTCCTACAAGTTTGAAGACGAAGTTCACGTGGTTTGTTGGATAAAGTTCGTCGAGAATTAGCGGACAAAGGAGTTAATTTACTTGTGTGTACGAATATGATTTGGTTTAACTGTTTTGATGGAGTCACTCATTAGTAATGTTAGATTATCATATCATCATAACAGCCCATTAATGCCCCACTCCAGAGACGGGCCTCCTCCCGTGACGGAGGGATACTTGGCCTACTAATACCACGCTGGCCAGACGGATTGGTATAGGGTTTAGTTTCAAGTTTTCCTTCTTTTTACTTCGTAAAGATAATATTTACGGTTAGTTTCTTAGTCGGTTTTTATGACACCCATGGGATGAGATGGGGTGATGACATATTGTATTCTTACTCCGTCACCACACGGAGAAATCTGGTCTACTATAAAGTAATAGTAGTAAGATAATTATGTAATGATGTCATCCTATCTAATTATCTTACAACTATTACACCATACCACTAACATCACGCTGGCGATAGAGATCGGTATGTGTTTTTCTTCTTTTGTTGTTTTAGAAGTAAATACTGATCTGTTCTCGCTACTCTACTTCAAAACTGTTAAACAAAGCTTACATTATTTGAACGTTAAATATCCTTACATATATTTTTTTAAATCTCATTTATTTTAAAGCCATAGGCACATCGTATAGATTAAGTCTGCTCCCTTAAATATTTGATTGTCTGCGAAAAGATGTACATATTAGGTGCATAGTATCAATTAAGTTTCGTCTGTAGACAAACACGGAACAGTGACACACGACGGTACCGGCCAGTATGTTTGAGTTGGTAGTCTGTTCTGTTTGCTGACTCCGCGCAATCAGCATAGACTTGTGTGAATAAAACTATCTGAGGTTTGCTCACTGCGCTACTACTGCGCATGATAAAAGCTTCTATTTAACTGTTGTTATTGTATTTATTATTGAGAGCTTGTGCAGTATTTAGAAAAAATAGTATACCTACTCGTATTTGTTGTGGTATAAAAAAACATAATTAGCCTAACCTTTTATTTTTTTATTTTGTAAATACACTCATTGAAAATACCCAGTGAAAACAATGAAAACTCATGCAAACTCTGAGCATGAAAAACCATAATAATTTACCAATCTGGCCTGCGTAGTATTTGCAGGACAAGTTACGTAAAGCTACAATGGGCTAGAATTATGAATGTCATCATAAGTCCATTTGTCAATATATTTATAATAGATAAAGCGTTAAAAGCTCATTTATTTTAAAGGTCGAACAAAATCTGATTATTCATTAAACAAACGGCAAGCTAACCTTGACGAGGTCAGAGGTCAATAACTAGTAAGTTTACCTCAACGGAAGCTATCAATAAACCCTATTTAATATAATATGAAGTCGTGGTTGCTAAATGTTTAAGGTTGATACCCTTAGTCCGAAAATACGAAAACAAAAAAGTTTTAAATTCTAACAAGGCCAAATACGTTGCTAAAGTTATTATTTCAAATTACCGTAGCTAAAAATCTTTTTAAAAGATTAAAAAGATTTTATATATTTTAATTTTAACGAAAAGAGAATAATATACTATTAAAAAAAAACAACCAATGGGATAGGATAGAGAATCAAGAACACGACTTGTGAGGGTTGCCAGAATATTGATATTAATGTTGTTTCATTAAAGAGTAGTAAATCCAGGTAATCCAGAATAAGTATTGTATAAAAAATCCTGTTTTGATTTAAAAATTAAAACAAAATACATACATACTGTACGGTTTCATCACCGTACATTATTCTGCTGAGTCGGTGACATCATTTCACCCTACTCACACATAGACATTACTAACATACAACACGTAATTACTAACCAAATAATTGTGTATAAATAAGATAATAATAAACATTTTAATTGTAGACCATTTATAGCCGTGGTTCTATCCACGTTACTTAATAAACTTTACTGAAGTTTGTGACGTGTTTTAACTTAACATCATCCTACATGTACGGTTCCTTACAAGTCTGTACATTTTGGTCCTTCGAGCATCTGTGTGTCTGTGTCTCTTAGTAAGGTACCGAATCGGTCAACTGGTCTCCCACAAGCGGGTCGCCCCAGTTGTATTGAAAAGGTGCCATACCTATAAAGAGTATAGGCATACATTACCAGCAGCTTTACTAGAAGAGCTATCACTAACTACAACAACGAGAACCTTCGACAACTAGAAGCGTTCTACCTGTGGATGAAGCCTACAACAAGAAGGTATTCAACACAACAACATTTTTTTTTTTTTTTTTAGGTTTTTATTTCCAAAATACAAAACAACACAAATAACAAACAAATTAGCCGCACCACACAGACCTCACAGGGTCTATCTAGGTGACAGCGAGCCGCTTCAAAACATTTTTTATTTAAATATTTACTAAACTAAAGGTATAAAGTGTCTTTTTAACGTGACTTTAAAGCTATCACTATTTAAACTGTACATCGTTTGTAAATTATCCGGGAGTTCGTTTAAGAACACAGGGACCAGATATTCGTCAGTTCTTTCACCATATAAGTTGTTACATTTTGGTAATATATTTTTTTTTCTATGTAAAACTGTTCTCATGTAATCTGGCCTAGTGTTCTCAGACAAAACTTCCGGCTTCTTAACATCTAGGAGGACATTATATTTAATCCTGTCAAATACGCTTAATAATTTACAATATTTAAATAATTCGCTTTCATTATTTTCATATTTCTGTTTTATATGTTTTGGTACAATCATTTTTATTAATCTAAGTTGTATGTTATATATATCCATCAAGTAGGTCTTATATGTCCTACCATAGCTACTCAGGCCGTAGCCGACAATCGAATCCGCAAGAGCCATGTATATCATTCTGAGTGTATTGTATGGTAGTTGATATTTTAATATTGTAAATTTACTTAGAATAGATCTTAGCTTATTACATACATGATCTTTATGTGGACCCCAGCAGAATCGACTGTCGATCACGAGGCCAATGTACGTATGATTATTAACTACTTCCAGCAATGGACACGTACATGTACGGTTCATATTGGCCGGCCTATGCAAACAGTGATGTTCATGAGCAACTATTTCGGGCTTGCATATTGTTTTATTGTGTGATGAGTGAATGTGAACAACTTTAGTTTTATCTGCGTTGATTACTAGTCCTCTATCGTGCGCCCATTTACATAACTGATCGAAGGCCAATTGTAGCGATACTTGGGCCTCGTTTATACTTTTATTGGCCGCCACCAAGCATGTATCGTCAGCATACTGATAAACTGATGCCGAATGTACTACATTACTCATATCATTGACATACAGAAGGTATTCAATAGGTCCAACTATCGAGCCTTGAGCCGTGCCTTTAGTTGTTAATAGGGGTGTACTGAAACAGTTTTGTATTTTTACTGTCGTGTATCTATTTCTATGATAGTCTTTCAGAAGCTCCAGTATTGGACCCTGTATACCATTTCGCCAAAGCTGCTCAAATAACATATTATTATTTAACATGTCGAATGCTCTGCTGAAATCAATAAACAATGCTAATACGTGTTTTTTATCGTTTAGGTAGCCATTTATTTCATTGGTAAATTTACTTAAGAGTTGGCTGGTATTTTTGTACTTCTGGAATCCGTACTGAGTTTTATTAATAATATCGTTTTTTTGCAAAAAAGTATTAATTTCATTACTCAAAAACCTCTCTATAATCTTGTCTATACACGACAGTATGTTTATAGGGCGATAATTGTTAATGTCATCGTGTTTCCCCTTCTTATACACTGGTCGAATGATACCTACTTTTAAAGGGTCAGGGTATATACTACTCTCTAAACAACAGTTGATAAGATGGGTAATGACTGGCACTAAATTACCTAATTGCATTTTTATATCTTTCACCCGTATTCCGTCATACCCCGGGCTCTTTTTACAGTTCATTTGTCTGACTATACGTTCTACAGTTTTTTCGCTTGCTCTGTTTACCCTTATAGATCTATCTGGATCGATCAGGTGAGCACTAGACAGTATAGGTATATCGCAAAAATTAGTAATAGCCCTGGTAGTTATATCAAATTCGCTTCCAAATTTATTTGCGAGCGTTAATGGGTCAATTTTAAAGTAATGCAATAAAGTATTTTCAATAGACTGCATAAGTCTCCCAGTTAAATTATTTATAATTTTCCATATTTTTTTCGTATTTTTGAAATTATTTGTTACTTCAGTCCTAATATGTTTATTTTTTAAATAATGTATGTATTTATTTGTCTTATTTCTGTACTTGTTATACAATAGTCTTTTTTCTACATTGCATTTATCTTTTGTCCATATCAAAAATAATTCATCACGTTTCCTACTCATATATTTCAACCGATCGTTTGCCCATATACACATTTCACGTCTACTATTCGTTTTTTTAATTGTATATTTACTTTTGTCGTATGCGTCTGTAAAACCCTTGCAAATGTAATTTACTATTTCAGTGGGATTATTATATTGCAAAGGAGTTTTCCAGTTCAAGCTATTGAGTTCATTATTTAATATATTATGATTAATACGGGTGACAATTTGTTGTTGAGGGCATACAATAGCGTCGGCGCCGAGTGCACCTGCTATCGCACAACCGGTTATGTAGTGGTCGGCCGGCGCACTGGTTATTACAGCGGTTGTAAACATATAAGACCCACTATTTCGTATAAACACATGATCAATGCACGATTTAGATAAATGACTAACAGTTTTGTCGATACGTGTATATGAGTTAACTCCGCTTATAAAACCAAGATTACATAATACGTCCAAGTACCTAGTGGAGGCGGGGTTTCGCTGTTTTATGTTAATGTTTATATCTCCCATAACAATGTGATCCTGGTGTAAAGAATAGGTGTCTAGAAGAGAAGATAGCTCATTATTATCGTGAACCTTCAACAACATTATTATCGTGAACCTTCAACAACAAGAAGCGTTCTACCTGTGGATGAAGCCTACAACAAGAAGGTATTCAACACAACAACATTATTATCGTGAACCTTCAACAACAAGAAGCGTTCTACCTGTGGATGAAGCCTACAACAAGAAGGTATTCAACACAACAACATTATTATCGTGAACCTTCAACAACAAGAAGCGTTCTACCTGTGGATGAAGCCTACAACAAGAAGGTATTCAACACAACAACATTATTATCGTGAACCTTCGATAACTAGAAGCGTTCTACCTGTGGATGAAGCCTACATCAAGAAGGGGTTCAACCACTACAACATTAACTAGGTGAACACTTACAACAAGAAGTGTTTACTTGTGGAAGAGTCCTGCAACAAGAAGGGGTTCAACCACTACAACAACTATGAAGCATTCAACTATACGAAGACTTTAAATGACTACAAGAAGACTTTGATTATCTTCAAATTAAATAATAATGTTACAATATGAAAACAACGATAAACTACAGTAACTAGGTTGCGCATAAAGCCTAAACTGCAATTCTGCACATACTTCACACACTTTAACAATACAACAACGCAAGCACAAATATACATATGTCTCAACGGGTCAACGGTCAACGCTTTGGTCAACAACCTGCAAGTGAATTAGAGCTACCAAGTTTGATGTCGATCCTTGTCTCCATCATTGCGAAGGAAGTTCTACTCCTTTTACTTCCATTCAGCTACAACTCATGAATATTCGAACGTAAAGAAGCATTTATATTCAGATTACAAGAGCCAACATTAACCAATGCAGTTATCATCTAAATACATTGCGGTAAAGTTCAAGATTATCTTCTACTTCTTACTCACAATTGAAGATTATAAGCAAGGTACAAACAAATATAAATATATTATATTTTATGTAACATGAAGAAACCAGTATTCACAACTCAAGAATGCACCTTGAACAGCAAAACTGCAGAATCAACAAACTAATACGTCGTGTGACGTATTGAACGTGTCATACTGGGTCAAGTTACTATCATCAAACAGCTGGCTTGTTGTGTGCTGTGGAAGGTGCGAGCTACGTAACTACTGTTTACAACAACGACGTAACTTCGCAAACTATTACCTACATCATCAGCTACACAGAGACAAAGAAGCTTTCTGCAGTCCAATGAGCATTCCCAAGGCAACGAGAAGAAGACAGCAGTACAAGGACATCGGACTACAACCAACAGGATGAGGCGACTAAGGAAGGCGTCCATCATCAACCTACTTGGCCATTATCACACTTTACATGCTGATAACATTCTCTTTACTTTAACTTTATATAATTAATTCCCCTTTTAATATTGCAATCTGTTTTATACATTTAACTTAACATTTACATAACTTTTACATTCTTATTTTACACATTATACTCTTTTTGGGGTTGCCAATATGTACGGTTTCATCACCGTACATTATTCTGCTGAGTCGGTGACATCATTTCACCCTACTCACACATAGACATTACTAACATACAACACGTAATTACTAACCAAATAATTGTGTATAAATAAGATAATAATAAACATTTTAATTGTAGACCATTTGTAGCTGTGGTTCTATCCACGTTACTTAATAAACTTTACTGAAGTGTGTGACGTGTTTCAACTTAACATCAGCCCACATGTACGGTTCCTTACAAGTCCGTACACATACTTAAAGCATAGCTCACATTTAGGCTACGTAGACATTTATTTTCGGTACAAATGTGACCTCACAAAATGGATTTCAAACTGCTTTACCTGACCAACCTATTAGTGCATACGAATAATTAATGCCCCCTGTGTCTTTTCGTCATAGCGGCTAAGTACTGACAGCAGTCTGTAAAGCCTACATATGATCTCTTAGGGACCACATTATTCGCTAGAGTTATTTGGTTTTTGTGGATTTCTCACTAGAATGTGTAAACAGAAATGCCGGGAGTAATATACTACAGGAAAGTAGTTTTATCTTAGTCAATTTATCTTTCTTTTTTACTGTTCTGGCTGAATACTGAGCTGCAATATGAATTATTTGAAGGCTTCGGTATTTAATTGTGTGGAGTTGCTGAAAGTAATGGTGAAGGATTTGTTTCGGTAATATTTATTATTAATTTGATTATGGTGCTTAAGTACTTTTGCAGATGAAAAGTTTAACTTTAAAAAGTTACATGTATGTGCTTGTTCTTCTTTGTTTGTATAATTGTATCCTCTGATAAACTAGATAATTTAGAAATGAATACTTGATACAAGTAAAAACTGTACTGTAACTTTTTCTAAGTACTCTTTTTTTTCCTTTGTTAATACGTTAGTAAAAGGGAAAAGATAATACAACGAAAGAGTTATTACTCTCTTAGTTATAAACTCTCCATTGATCATCGTTGTGATTTGTGTAGTTCTTTGATAAATGAAGGCAACGGATGCAGTTACGAATTTTGTCTGTTTGTAAGGACGAGAAAAAAAAACACTAAATTTTTTCTATAAAGTTGTGTAACTTTACCTGTTAAAATTTTACTCCTAGAAAATTGTTTGTTTGGTGTAGATAGAAAAGTGTCGATTGAGGCTACTGTCCTTGAACTGTCTAAATAATCGATTTCCTTTTTTACAAGGTGAAAGTTAAACTAATTGTTTTTGAGTATGAAAAGCAGTAAGACGTTTTGTTGCTAGCGATTGAGGGGCTCGTATGCCAAAAATATTAAATAGGTGAAAATAAAGGTAAATAAATAAATTGTAGGCAACTGTCTCTTGTTTTATTTAGTAAAAACTTCTTCTAGGTTTTAGTGCAGTAAAAGAAAACTCGTTTTAAACCATTTCCCCCCACATTTCTTAGTTTGTTACTCCATTGTTAAGTAATATTTCTAAAAAAAAAACTAATCTATTCAATTTCAAACCATATTTACACTAAATCCTATTCCAAATCTATGGCAATATTCAATTTTATTTAAATAATTATTTTGCCCTCGTTGGATGAAATAGGTATCTGTGGTGTTGACAGTTTTTTAATTAATCTATGACGTTTTTGTGTTTGCTATAAGTCGCTTTTCAATTAATCGTTTTGATCTCTTCTTGTAATGAGTTTTTTATATATCATTACTTGGACGATCACTGAGAAATACGAGGATACGGTCACTGAGAACTGTCTTTCAAACAGGTACGTCTGTCTGTCTATCTCAGTCATGACTGGTCCACTGCTGGACATAATTACGATATTTGACGGCCTCTGTGGCGTAGTGGTTATACGCAGAGGTCTCGGGTTCGATTCCCGCTCAATACAAATATTTGTGTGCTTGAACATGATTATTTGCATTGATCTGAGTGTTTCTATGCATAATATTTATGTATTTACAAAAAAAGTATATAAGTATTAATATCCGTTGTTCTGTACCCATAACACAAGCAGGTTAAGCCTAGCTTACATTGGGAACAGATAGCGCTGTGTAGAGCTGTCCGTGAATATTTATTTATTTATTATATTATTATTTCAATATATTATTTGGACATAAACAAGTATGTTATATTTACAGAATGAGCGTGTACAATAGTTTTATTATGAAATTATAGTACTTGCTCAAGAAAGCATAGACAGAGAGAATAGAGAACGAACCCATTTACATACTCAAAGACAGTTAGACATTATTTCGAGCGTTATATCACCTAGACTGAGGACAAATCTCAGTAGGTAGGTAGGGTAGGTACTTCTCAGTAAAAGAGTCCTAGACTGCAAATTTAGAAGAGATAAAGATAAAAGATAAGTGATGTACACAAGAACTTTTACATTGGTATAAAACCAACTGATGCATTTACAATGGTATGAAGCATGCACAGTTTCTTTAGGACCAGATAATGTGGTTTCTAAGGGTGTTTGAGTTTATGGGTACAAATAGTACGGTATACTTCGGTATTATAATCTGTTGTATAATTTTCAAGGCGAACTTGGAAGACATACAGAAAAACAGAGAAAATTTAAATTTTTCGTACCTTTCTAGATAGTTATCGTGAAAATATTTTTAATGTACAAAGCATTTTAAGTACTTATTTAAAACCATAGGAAGGAAGTTAGTAGAATTTTTGATATTTTTATAAAATAGGTAGTATAACATGAACAGAATAATTTATTAGTATAATATTACAGTAGCTTGTTAAGAATTCCAAGACTTCCATTCTTTACGTGACAAAACTAATTCTGTTATAGTTATTTTTAGTTTCGGTGTTTTTAGAAATAGCTGTCGGAAATAAATGTAGGCACCAAACATGAATGTTCAAAAAATTGTGTATCAAGATAGGTATTAAAACAAAACCTAATCCTACTCAGGATCTCTCTGCAAAATGTCTATAATCTGAATGATGTGTTTACATTAAAATGTTTGTCAAAATCTCTGAAAAGAAAGGGCGTGATTTCAAATACTTGATTATTAATAAAAGTATTGAACAAACCGTTTTAAGAACACTAAAGCAATAAATGCTAAAAGTTTTTACGAAAAAAGGTATTTATCCAAATTGAAACTACCCACAGCTAAAGTTCTTGCTTAGTTTGGAACTGGATGGCGTTGTGCCACAAATAATTCAAATAATATTAGCTTAGCTTACCAAGCTATCTTTAAAACATACTCTACGAAACTCTTTCCCCTATTCTGTACTCATGTATATCAATATCTTTACTACTGTACAAATATGATTAATAATGTTACACTCACTAAACAGAGGAAGAAATCGAGTTATGAATGAAGAACGTAGACGATGCCAATCTTATGCAGCGATCCCATTTAAAATGGCACTGTTAAGTCAAAGTCAAAGTCAAATAGCTTTATTCACTTAGGTTACAAAGTAACACATGCAAATCGTTATACATGTAGTAGAATAGTATAGAGAAAAATGTCTGCCAAACTACTACCACTTTCGCAGACGACTATAGTAGAGCTCTGAGAAGAATGTGGCCAAGAAACTCAGGCCACTCTTTTCAAAAATAATAATTTGACTTTGTTACAATTACCAACAGCAGCGTGAAGAATGATGTGTGCAAGCAAATCTTACATGCATAGCAATTTAAAGTTTAATTGATAAAAAAAATTTCATTGTTAATAAATTGATTTAAAAAAGCTTTAATTGCATGGCACGTTCATCAGTCATCTCGTCACTGCGATATCCGACAGAAATTAACACACAAGCATTTGTGTCGTCAAGTTGATTTTGTTAATCTTTAAGTAGTTGAGAATGGAATAGAATACCATTTAGATAATATAATTAAATACATTTACAAATGCAAGTGAAGTATTTCTATCGTTACAATAACAAATAAAACTGTAAAAGAAAGTAATAAGGTAGTAACATAACATCCGCACAACTACCTAGGTTAAGCCACAATCTACACCATGGAACAAGCAACATGAAATCACGATAATTGAAATCTAAGCCCATGAGTTTTTGTCCTTAATATAATCGTTTATTGTATAATAGCCTTTCGATAATAGCTGATTTTTTACAAATGCTTTAAAGTTTAGTAAAGGCAGATCCATTACATGCTTAGGCAGTTTATTGAATAAACGTATACCGAGTCCCGCAAAAGTGTTATGTACCTTATGTAGGCGATGTTGTGGACCTATCAACTTATGCCTATTCCTCGTACCAATGCTATGAATGTCGCCATTTCTATCATACTGTTCAATATTTTGCTTAATATATATTATATTAGCATATATATATTGTGAAGCAACTGTTAAAATACCTATTTCCTTAAAACGATCTCTCAATGAAACATTCGATTCAAGATTGTAAATAGCTCGAACTGCACGCTTCTGAAGAATAAAAATAGATTCGATGTCTGCAGCCCTACCCCACAAAAGAACACCATAGGACATTAAGCTGTGAAAGTAACTAAAGTATACCAATCTTGCTGTCTCTATATTCGTTAGCTGCCTCACTTTTTTAACTGCATAAGCAGCTGAACTTAGTTTTCCTGCTAGAGCTAATATATGAGCACCCCATTGCAGCTTACTATCCAACGTTATTCCTAAAAATACAGTAGTGTCTACAAAACGAAGGACCTCACCGTTTAAAATCAGATTATTACTAAGGCTTTTAACATTGGGCATAGAGAATTTTAAGCATTTTGTTTTGGCAGCATTTAAAAGCAAATTGTTAGCAGTAAACCAGTTCAGGACTTGTGCGAGAGATTCGTTAACTTCATCTAAATTAGTTTGCTTACGGTTTACTTTGAAAACGAGTGAAGTATCATCTGCAAATAAAACAATGTCGCACAAACCCTGAGCAAGAAACGGCAAGTCATTGACATAAACTAAAAATAGAAACGGACCTAGAATGGATCCTTGAGGCACGCCCATACTTGGCGGAAGACCAGAGGACCTACTACCATTTACTTCGACATACTGAACCCTATTGCTTAAATACGAAGATAATAAATCAAGAGAAGCATCCCTAATTCCATAATGTCTAAGCTTGCACAGAAGTGTCCCATGATCAACGCAGTCAAAAGCTTTAGAAAGATCACAGAAGACGCCTATTGCATCCATAGAATTTTCCCAAGCATCATAGATATATTTCAGAAGAGAAACACCCGCATCAATCGTTGAGCTACCCTTCCTAAAACCGTATTGCTGCCTATGAAAAATATTATTTAAATGAAAGTGACTCTCCAATTGGCATAAGATAATTTTCTCATAGATTTTACTAATCACAGGTAGTATTGAAATTGGTCTAAAGTTACCAGGGTCGCTTTTTGATCCATTCTTGAACAAAGGAATAATCTTACTGTGTTTCATTAGATAAGGAAATACACCTATGGCAATACACTTATTAAATATAATAGATAAATGTGGAGATATATTAAATATAATACCCTGAAGAAGCTTGACAGACATACCCCATAAATCAGCAGATTTCTTGGAATTGAGACTTTTGAAAGCTTTTATGATATCATTATGGTTAATAGACCTAAAACTGAAGCGGTTCTTACATTCAATTACTTTATCTTTTAGTAAAAATTCTGCTTGGTTTGGAGAGGAATTTAAGGAGGTTGTTGTATGAATAGGAACATTGACAAAGAAATTATTAAAAGCATGTGCAATGTCAGCATTATTGGTGAGAACCTTATCTTGAGTTTTTAGTACATAATTAGTATCACGAATTTTCATCCGGCCGGTCTCTGCATTAATAATGTCCCATGTACTTTTAATTTTGTTGTTTGATTCCTTTATCTTATTACTCAAATAAGAAGACTTTGCTATGGCACAAGCCCTCTTAAAAGTTTTCGAGTAGTTCCTGACATATTGAATGAAATCTGGTTGAGTATTATATTGTTTCATACCATACAATTCATACAAGCGAGCTCTACTTTTATATATACCTGTTGTTGCCCAATCACAGAATTTAGTTTTAGAGTTACTAGCAAAAGTCTTAGTTTTAAAAATATTATCATATTCAAGCTTGATAATGTCTAATAAATCTTTATAAATATCATCTGGGCTATACTGATTAAGATTAATTCTAGTCACCTTGATTGCAACATTATCACTAAATTGATTCAGGCGGTTTATGGTAATTGGCCTGCATGTGATTTTGTTCTTATTATTATTATTATAGCTCCATTTAAATAGCGAACAAACAAGAATTTCGTTGTCGTGAAACCGAGTTTAAATTACATTTTTATTCGAATTTTAAATAACATAAACTTCTGTCGACTTTACAATTGAATTTTATAACTGGCAACTCTTTAAAAAGATCAGTTTCTTTACACATTCAAACAATTTTATTTTAATTTGAGAATAGAATTTACTTTTGAGCTTTGTAAACGACTAACTTTTAAACATGCCTGTGTTTGTTTTTATACTTTTTTTGAGGATACGAGTTTACTGCTCAAGCCTTTTTTTTTTTTAAATTGCCTCTTTTACCCGAAAAGAGGTCAATGAATAATATAATGGGTATAACACTATGTGTATGCTGGGTGTCTAAATTTAAATCTGTTCCGATGTTATTTCCCGTACCATAAAAAGCTTGACTGATTTGTAACTATAAGGTGACAATAGATTCATATTCTTCCCAGAAGAGCCGAAGTCTATGACAACAACAAAAAATTGATAAAGCGATACTAAACTGTAAAAAATGGTAAATAATTAGAACCTCAAGTAGCCTAAGCGGCGTAGTAATTTCACAGTTAGCTAGACAAAGGAAACTAGCCAGGCGAAAACAAACAATGCGTATGGTAAAGGGAAAACTGATTCTCTGACTACTGGATTAAATAGCGATCTACCCACAAAAATCAAAAATAAAATAATAATATTTTGTATATTTTCTGCCAGAATCCAAGTTATTGTATAATAATATGTATAATTGTGCTTATTTTACAATATGCTGTTTAGTAAAAATATTTAAAAGTAAAAAAAAAACAATAAATAAAGAAAATAAAACAGAATAAACAAAAATATGGATCGATACTGCTATAAAGCCCGGTTTACACATCGACAAGTACAGTAGCGAGTTAAGTAGTAAGTTGTTGATTATGTTGATTTAAATAGATCTCCATCCTATTTTTTGGTTAAGTTGGCGAGACGCGAGAGAGGGGGCTACTTCGTACTTAACTCGCCAAAAAATAGGATGGAGATCTATTTAAATCAACTTAATCTTAAAATACTACTTAACTCGCCACTGTACTTGTCGATGTGTAAATCGGGCATAAGAACCATGACTATAGGATAGGACAGATCCAAGTACCGTGCCATCGTTTCATTGATTGATATTAAAACAAAAAAAAATCCTTCATCTTACAAAATAGATCTATTAAGTACACAACAGAATAGTTTCGCACAATTTTTTTTACTCATAAAATGTGTATTTTCAACTCGCTTTCATTTGAACATCCATTCGTAAAGTGGAGCGAGCGTGCACGCCCATAAATAAAGAATGTCGTGTAAAAGGGGAAGCTTTCGCACTGAATTTTTTTGTTTTGCGTATATTAACCGTGCTAAGGTGAAGTATTGCGTATGCTTGTAGTATAATCGTGGCTCTATTTGTCTGTAACTTGCAAAAACATTGCGTAAAATCCCTGCTTTGGTGACAGAGCGGTAGGCAATTTGGCTCCCTGAATGTTTTCAAGTTTCAAAAACAATTATTAAAAGTTGCTAGATCATTATTTGTGTAAACCACTAATGATTGTCTTATGCTGTTGTATGTTTATGTATATTATGTATGTACTCGTAGTTTGTATCTGTTTAATGCCTATAAAAGACCCCGCAACACTTGGCTTAATTCCTAGTGCAAATTGTATTAAAAAAAGTTATGTACTATAACTACGATGCTTAGGTCATTAAATGTAGGTATGTATGGTATACTTCTCTTGTGTAGTCTTTGCACGACTGCAGGATTTGACTCTGGCTTCAATGGATATCTTTGTGTGCATTAACAAAGAGATAATTAAGTCTGTCAGTTGTAAAGTAACCATAGTATTAGCTCTGCTTGGTTAGGGACCAGATGGCGTTGTGTCAGTGTACGAGGAATATTATATTATCGTAAAAATATTCCATTTGTTGAATCTTCAAAAATATCTTGTTGTTGCAAGAAAGACAACTAAATTCACTTAATAAGTATTTCGCTTCCATACTTTATAACCACAAAGAAAACTAAACTCTATATACATAAGTTTAAGGTACACAATAAGATACACATACGAAATCGTTGCATCCAAGTAGAAACACGATTGTGTCCAACCGTGTATGTTACAGAGCTGCTACGAAATATTGTAGCATCGATTTCTCACCTACGCTTTTCCTTTGCTACGAAATCTTGTAAAGAATTTTGTTGTAGCACTCGTAGACATTCAATTGCTTCACCTTGGGTCTACGAAAAATATATCTAACGTTGTAGGTAGTTGTTTATTATTTTACTCTGTGGTGTTGCTAGTGCAACTAGTGTTTTGCTTATAAAATATTCTATTAAATGTTGTAACTTATACTGTGTGAAAAAGTATATTAATTAAAACTAAATCCATAAAAAACTCTTCACATAAAATTATGCTAAGTTTCTCTAGAAATATGAGTTTAATTGCTTTTTCTATACATAAGTTATATTGAGTGTGGTGTGAATTTTACTTGGTGGCTGCACGATATCAACGACCAAGGCGATTGTGCATGCATATCAGGAATCATCAAATCAGAGTAATTATCAACGGTACGTTTCGCTAGTGCAATTACAGGATTAGAACTCTATAAGTCGATAAATGGCCTATAAATGGCCTATAATCCACTTTCAACTTGCTCGGGTAGAATGATCTCCTTGAGCCTAAGGGAAATTGTACAGGAATGCAGGCAACGGAATGTAGTACAGTCACCATCAGATGTTTCGTAACAGACAGGGTGACCAACTACTCCTGAACAATTTAAAATGTCAATAAGTTTACAATACAATAACAATTTTGTTTGTCCTGCTGTCTGTTTGTTTAGAGTAATTTTTCAAAAATAACTAAACATTGTTGCACATAAAAAAAACTGATAAATACAAAAAAGCAATATTCTTGACTGTATTTACTTATCTAAAATGCAACCTTTAAGTACATACAACACAAGGTCAGTCCAAGACGTCAGTATTTCAAACGTTCAGTAGTCCGAAGAGGGTCAGAGGTTGATGTCACGCTTAATTTATTATCGCTTCCCTCTTTCTGAACGAATTAATATGTTTAAAAACAAACTAGATGAACACTTACTACACATAAAGCAGACAAAGAAGAGCTAAACGCAAATGTTCACCTGGATACAGGCTTCATCAGTTGTATAACTGCCTGCCTGAATTATACATAATAATACAGAGATGGTATCTGCCCTGTGTATCCATTACCAGATTAAATATCTCTTAAAGGGCCTCTTCGTCTTGGCTTCGGCCCGATATATGCCTTCCAAAGAACCGGGTCTCCAATAGACCCGAGTATTATGGAAAAGAGAAACATAATAATAATAATAATAATTATTTAAGAGCCAGAATTCACTTTGAACCATAGAAATTATTTTTCCTTTAAGAACATATAATAATTAAGTAGTAATTGGTTAACCAAAATCGATTCGGTCTTGGCCTGTATGTGGAAGCATTTGAATTTGGAAGAAAGATTGTTAGATAGATATACTTACAAGAATAATGGACATACGAGTATAAAGCACTAGGCAATAGGAAACATTATCTATACTAATATACTAATACTTACTAATACTAATACTTACTAATACCAATATACTAATACTAATCTATCTATACTAATTATAAAGAGGTAAAGTTTGTGTGTTTGTGACGTTGTAGGGGGTAATCTCTGGATCTACTGAACCGATTTTAAAAATTCTTTCTGTGTTAAATAGTCCATTTATCGGGGTGTGTCATAGGCTATATAGTATCACGCTTTGACTAATAGGAGTGGAGCAGTAATGAAATATGTTTAAAAAACGGACGCGTTTTATTCCCTGCCTAACGAAGTGGGCACGGGTCAGCTAGTTAGGAATAAAGACAGAAGCTTGGTTATTTTGTTCTGTCACAATTAATAAAAAAATAAACAGAAATATATAATTAAAACACAATAATTACACTGAAAAACAAATTTATTAATCTAAATATTGTATTTTTTTACAGGCAGTAATGGTATTCTGCTTCAGCCAAAGTAACATTATATCGCCAAAGCGAAGGTATATCAGAGAAAGAATGCCTAGTGTCATCACCCCATCTCACCACTATCTTATTGTAAAAGCCGACTAAATGATGATGTAGGTATAGTTTTGACTGTTGTAAGAGTAATATACTCTGTGAGAAAATCGAACTGGAGCCCTAAATTAAAGTATTATTTACTCTACTATTATTTACCTGGTTTATTTACTGACCAGTGTTGTACATATAAAAATGAAAACCTTAAGTATACTCTCTAACTAATTATGTAAACAACATTTGTATGCATAAGAAGGATATATAAACTCGTATAACAAACGGTGTTGCTATAAATAAAAATAGTGTAATGTCGTGAACACATTTTTGCATGTTGTACACGCACAAGCACTTTATCTCACTTAAATTCAACATTGTATTTTACTTGTACTTTTTTTTCCTGCGAACTTTATAAATCTATGTAAGTAAAGAGTATTATATTGTAACAGCTGGGTTTTTTCTTTCATAAAAATCGAATGGATTTACGTATGTATCTTCTTTGTATCGGACAGCGTTGCTGTGTAGTATGAGTTTGTATTACTGTATACTATGGTATTAATAACGTACCGGGAAGGGGGCAAGAAACTGATGGATGAGGGACGCCCAGTACCGCACCAGGTGGCAATTTTTGGAGGCCAATAATGATGATGATGAGTCACGTACCTATCTAGTATTATATTTCAAGTAAAATTAAATAAGAATACAAAATTAAATTCAGAAAAAGTCTTAGTAATCAAGTTTAAACTAATTAAGAGTAGTGTAGCAACTTGGGAAGTTTAACTGCTTGAAGTTTTTAAGTCCCGTATCATTATGAGTAGTTAAAACAATAACAGATGGTTTTATTTCAACTTCTCAACCAAATTTTCCTTATAGTCCTTTTGTTTTTTTTTTCTAGCGTTAAATGCTCAATTGGTGTGATAAGCAAACTCGAAAATGAAATGATTTTTGACTCACTTATACCACGTTGACCATGTAAAGTTAAAACCCTAAGATCATCATCATCATCATAACAGCCCATTAATGTCCCACTGCAGGGACGGGCCTCCTCCCGTGACGGAGGCTTACTTGGCTTACTAATACCACGCTGGCCAGACGGATTGGTATAGGGTTTAATTTCAAGTTTTCCTTCTTTTTATTTAGTGAAGATAATATTCACCTTATTTGTTAGGCACTAAAGTGACACACCTTTGCTTATCCTATCCTACTAATATTATAAATGCAAAAGTTTGTGAGGATGGATAGATGTTTGTTACCCTTTCATGCAAAAACTACTAAATGGATTTTGATGAAATTTGGAATATAGGTAGTTTATGGTTTAAAATAACAATTAAGCGGGTAATACCGCGGGCATCAGCTAGTATACAATATAGCAGTGTAGGTCAAGAAGTACATTCAGTGAGCAAGATACAACTGACTATGGGAAATAAGTTGACAATTACGAATTTAAGCTCTCTAGATATATCAGACCCACAGCTTAAAAAACCGGTCAAGTGCGAGTCTGACTCGCGCACCGAGGGTCCTGTACAAACCTATTTATTTTCCCGCCAAATTGTGATAACGTCAGGATTCAGCTGTTTAAATACTATTTTTCCCGCCAAAATTCAATGACGTCACGACTTAGCTGTCAAAATATATTTTCCTGCCAAAATTCTGTGACGTCACGACCCATCTGTCAAAAATTCTATGACGTCACGCCTATCTGTCAAAATTGACAGCTGTCAAAAGTGACAGAGGTATCAAATATTTTTCCGCCAAAATATTATGACGAAATCATCTGTCAAAAATTCAAAAACGTCACGGCTCAGCTGTCAAAATATATTTACCCGCCAAAATTCTGTGACGTCACGAATCATCTGTCAAAAATTCTGTGACGTCACGACTCATCTGTCAAAATTTAATTCTGTGACGTCACGACTCAGCGTTCAAAAATTCAATTACCTCACGACTCAACTGTCAAAAAATATTTTCCCACCAAAATTCTGTGACGTCACGACTCATCTGTCAAAATTCTATGACGTCACGGGTCACGTGACCAGAATTCTATGACGTCACAGGTCACGTGACACAGCTTTCCCGCCAAAATTCTATGAAATAAAAATATTGCTAATAAAAAGTAGCCTATGTTCTTTCTCAGGGTCTAAAGATTGTCTGTACCAAATTTCATCGAAATCCGTTCAGCCGTTTAGGCGTGAAAGAGTAACAGACAGACAGACAGACAGAGTTACTTTCGCATTTATAATATTAGTAAGGATGCACATAGATACAGTGTCTCTGTATTATTTATTATTACTAGTAACACATTGATTTACAAAAAACCAAAGATACACACTCCACTTCCCAAAAACGTCCGCAACAAATAGGCGCATTGTGCACTTTTTTTAAATTAGTATCGCGTTGTTCTACCGGCAAACGTCAATCATTAAATTTTATTGCTTTATGTGCATTACTTTTTAAATACAACTTTATGTCATGCGTGTAAGATTGAATTTGAAAAAAAAATATGTTTACGATATTACTATACGTATTTTTTGCGTATGTTTAATTTGGTGACACTTTTGGCTGTTAGTTTTGTTTGAAAATGTGCATCTTGGGTTTTTTATAAATCAATGTAGTAACACTATAAAATGTAAGACTGATGTAACTCGTGCTAGTTGTGTTACACCGTTAATAAAGAACGAGGTACAGTGCGATGTCCCATAGGAGTTGTATCTTGCTCACTGAATGTACTTCTTGACCTACACTGCTATGTTGTATATGGACAAAGATATTGTGTCTCTGTATTATTTATTATTACTAGTAACACTATAAAATGTAAGACTGATGTAACTCGTGCTAGTTGAGTTACACCGTTAATAAAGAGCGAGGTACAGCGCGATGTCCCATAGGAGTTGTATCTTGCTCACTGAATGTACTTCTTGACCTACACTGCTATATTGTATATGGACAGAGATACTGTGTCTCTGTATTATTTATTATTACTAGTAACACTATAAAATGTAAGACTGATGTAACTCGTGCTAGTTGAGTTACACCGTTAATAAAGAGCGAGGTACAGCGCGATGTCCCATAGGAGTTGTATCTTGCTCACTGAATGTACTTCTTGACCTACACTGCTATATTGTATATGGACAAAGATATTGTGTCTCTGTATTATTTATTATTACTAGTAACACTATAAAATGTAAGACTGATGTAACTCGTGCTAGTTGAGTTACACCGTTAATAAAGAGCGAGGTACAGCGCGATGTCCCATAGGAGTTGTATTTTACTCACTGAATGTACTTCTCTACACTGCTATATTGTATATGGACAAAGATACCCATAGGAGTTGTATTTTACTCACTGAATGTACTTCTTGACCTACACTGCTATATTGTATATGCACAGAGATATTGTGTCTCTGTATTATTTATTATTACTAGTAACACTATAAAATGTAAGACTGATGTAACTCGTGCTAGTTGAGTTACACCGTTAATAAAGAGCGAGGTACAGCGCGATGTCCCATAGGAGTTGTATCTTGCTCACTGAATGTACTTCTTGACCTACACTGCTATATTGTATATGGACAGAGATACTGTGTCTCTAGTTTATTTATCATTACTAGTAACACTATAAAATGTAAGACTGATGTAACTCGTGCTAGTTGAGTTACACCGTTAATAAAGAGCGAGGTACAGCGCGATGTCCCATAGGAGTTGTATCTTGCTCACTGAATGTACTTCTTGACCTACACTGCTATATTGTATATGGACAGAGATACTGTGTCTCTAGTTTATTTATTATTACTAGTAACACTATAAAATGTAAGACTGATGTAACTTGTGCTAGTTGAGTTACACCGTTAATAAAGAGCGAGGTACAGTGCGATGTCCCATAGGAGTTGTATCTTGCTCACTGAATGTACTGCTTGACCTACACTGCTATATTGTATATGAACAGATATACTGTGTATCTAGTTTATTTATAATGTATTTTCTCGAAGAGTTTTATATTTAATTACTTATTAGACAAACTTCGTTACTTGGTATTATTTGTTTTAAATTCTGTTTTAGGACTATAAACTTGGGCAAAAAATCAAATGCCCACAATGGGTCTGTCTGCAATAGAATGTAATATTTTGACCATCACAAGTGAGTGTCACTAAAAATGCCTATTTAGTTCTAACACTAGTAGTTTCTTACAACTAAATACCTACCTCCTTACTCATAAACGTCTCTTAAATTTTAGTCAATTGATTAGCTTAAATTCTTACGGTTTTGTTTGGCATAAGGTTGGTTTTGCTAATAAAAATCTCGCTTAACAGTGACTAAATTTAAGAGGCGTTTATGAGTAAGGGGGCTAGTGTGAGAAATTTAAATTGTAGCTATTAATGTTTTCTTTCGTTTCTTAGTTAACATAATAATATATTATACACGCGAAGACCACTCCGAATAAAACGGTTATATTTATTATTCCTACTAAAATTTTCCCAGAAGCACTATAATTACACACTTGCTTCGGACACACTTATTATGGTCTACAAAAGAAACAGTTTTAATTAAGTATTATGCAGAATAATGTACAATTAAAATTTATTACGAAAGGTAACTTAAATGAATGATTGTACAAATTAATGTTTTATATTAATATGTTAAATATTAAAATACAATTAACGCAACGAATTTGAGCATGTTGTATCGTATGGAGGATGTCACATTAATTAACAGCAGAGGTAACTACGGTAATTTCTGTGGCGTAGTGGTTACCCACGGCTGCTAGGTAGAGGTCTCGGGTTTGATTCACGCTCAACTTTGCCTAGCATGGTACAAATAGTACAAAAGCGGCATCTTAAGAGAGACTTGGAGAGGGAAAAGAGACGCCCTTAAATCTAAATTTGGTTCGTAACTCTAGGACACTATTAGGTACTAGAACTTTGTTAACAATTAACTAAAATTACGTAAACTGAAAATTGGAAACGCAATTCTCAATTAAGTATTTTTTCTTCGCTCAATCAATTTAATTTTCACAGTAGTTGAGTAATGATTCCAGTGAGAATTACTTTCGCTACTGTTTTATTGGATAAATATGTCGGTAGGGAAACAGAGGAAATAGTTTAATTTGTACACCTTACCTACTTAGGTATTAGTATTATTCTCCGTGTGGTGACGGAGTAAGAATACAATTATGTCACCACCCCATCTCATCCCATGGGTGTCGTAAAAACCGACAAAAGAACTATTCAAATAAAAAGAAGGAAAACTTTCTTAAAAAAGAAGGAAAACTTGAAATTAAGCATTTTCTTAAGAGTTTCAGAGACAGAACGGGCTTTCTTTTCTGAATATGGGATACATGCCCCGCTGGTATCAAACTGGCCAGGGTTATTGGTATATTCGTCCATAAATTTTAAAAATTCCTCTTTAATCGTAAAGCATTCGACTATTATTTTGATATTAAATTTCATTACAAACAATTGATAAAATCAATTTTAATTTAAAGACAAAAGGAAAGGGAATAATTTACTCGTAATTGTCGGTAACATATTCAAATTATATTTTAAATGAAATAATAACTCCACTTTTCAGGACAAGGTCACTCGTGTCATAAGGTCAGTCCGATACCTTGCCACAGTAAGAATTTAAAAATCCATTACCAGACTATTTACTTGTGGGAAAATGTTGTGACCAATGTGTATTGTCCTTCCTAAGCGTTCGTTCCATCAATATTGTATATTCCAACTAGCTGACCCGTGCCCACTTCGTTGGGCGGCGAAAAAACGCGTCCCTTTTTTAAACATATTTTATTACTGTTCCACTCCTATTAGTCATAGCGTGATACTATATAGCCTATGACACACCCCGATAAATGGACTATTCAACACAGAAAGATTTTTTTAAATCGGTTTATTATCTCCAGAGATTACTCCCTACAACGTCACAAACAAACAAACACACAAACTTTACCTCTTTATAATATTAGTATAGAAGTACCTATAGATGACATTCTGGATCGTAAGGTAATGACAAAAGAGTGAAGTCTATTCATGTCTTTTTCCCTGTACGGATCCCACCGGAACACGGGAGCAGTTCAGGGAGAAATGAAACGTCCCAATCACTTAGTAGCGCGTTTATTCCCTACTTCAGGGCACACACACAAACTTACACGCTTACTATAGGAACAATTTACTCTATATAACACAATGCAGTAACCGAACAATTCTCATTCGTCAATAATCTTAACAAAAGCATAATGTGCCCAGATGTACCTAATTATAGCTCGACTATAAATTAAACAACGCCATCTCTATAAAACTCTTAAAACTAATTTACCTAAACATCCCACTGCATTCATTCCAGGGTAAGGCTAAAAGGCGCTTGCTATTAGGTTCAAAACATCAATATAAAAAAAGTAATTTAGACAATTGGAAGAGTTTAGCTTTACTACTACATTCTATTACAATAAATACTTGTATAATCAATTGTTCTTTAGACTTTTCCAAAAACAAATCTATTTTTGACAAGAATATCTAAGAAAATTTTATCAACTTACATTCCTAAAATCAGAGGCGGCATTTCGCGTTCCCTAAGACGTGTATTATTATTCTCTGTGCGTACCGTTCCTGATAACATGGCGTCGTTGACGCAAACAAAGTGTAAGCACAACCAAGTCTCCTCATAATCTGATATACCATAAAGCAAATAGTAGCAATAAACTGAGTTAGGTACACGAAATTTTGACAAGAGCTGAAATAAAATTATCGATTATCGTTGTCGTAATCTAGAATCTGGTATAGATCAGTGTTTAAAAAGTGTACATGGCACTTACCTCGTACTTTGTGCTAGTCTATGTGTAAATAATTATTTTAATGACTTTACAACATCCAGAACATTCATTTGTGGCTCGCACTATACAGACCACATACAGACTATTCTAATTAATAATATAAATTTTGTACCAAAAACACTAATTATTATTTTCAGTATAGTTTGGTAGATAAAATATTAATAGTAATAAAAAATATAAGTAATTAAATATTATTATTTAATCATTTATTCATTGTTTAAAAATAATTTAAAAATAGACTTCATCATGAAATACCACGGTTGCCAGAGAGTTATCTCTTATTTGCCCGAAAATTATATGCCATATTATTCATATGCCATACTTGCTTTTGCCATAATTTTATTAGACATAACGGCAAAATCAGCTCGACGGAGCCTCGCTTTACGGGTATCCTACTTCTCGGTGGGTTAAAGAATAAACCTTACCTAACCTATCTAAGTCGGATTGCTCTCAGTCTCTCAGTTTAACCAAAATTAAATTATGGCAAGAAAATATTATGGCTGAGGTCGATTATGACAAACGATATTAGTACAAATCAAATTATAGAAAATGAAAATTCCGTCAAATGAAATTCTGGCAAGTTGAGGTATACGTTGCCAGAGGGAAGAGTATCTGGTTTGTTTTGAAGATGCTGGCTCCTTTAGCCACCTTTTATTACTGAACAAGGAACGTTTATCAACATTTTGTATTTTTAGCCAGTAACCTGGCTTTTCGGTTTTTAACCTCACTGCGGTTTAATTCATGCCGCATTCAAACAGCTGGCTGGACGGATTTAACTAAGTCCACCGGTGATCTAAGCCGTCCGGCTTTATACCATGAATCATTAAATAACTGTAGGTTTTAAAAGTATATTTTTACGTCTGTAGCGACGTCATTGACGCAAAAAAGCTTCTATAACTTGACTTTCATATCAATTCAACTTTTGTGTTCCATGTCAAAATGATTAACTTGGTGTTAACAATTGCTTTTGGGGGAAACGTTCACGATAACCAGCTGATGGCCCGAAGCGGTAAACTTTGCATGTTACAATTATTATTTATTTAATTTTGAAATTTTTATTTATTATCATTTTAACAAAATTAAAATAATATTACATGGTCACTATAGTGTTTAGAAACCACAAAGGTTTAAATTTACACTATTAATTTGTTATTACACTATTTTGAAATTATAATAAACTCGAGAGCAAAAGTTCCGGGTCACTAGCATTTACTTCAATATCTTGAAAACGAATAAAGCTATCGTATTGAAATAAATTGAACTTTATAGACAATTTAATAATCTTTCATTAAACATATAAAAACTTATTGATTGGCGGTAAATAATGGCATTATAAAAGTTATAAAAAAAAGATCCATTTTTTTAAAATCAGAACTTCTAATTTTCACTACTGTTTTTGATTTTGTTTTTGTTCTGTCATAAAATGTATTTATAAGGAGTCATCCAGGTATCCAATAGTCATTATTAAAGTGGTAATTATGTCACTCACACCTGAGGAATGTACGAGAATCCTCACGATCCTGGAAAATGGGAGCAGTCAGCGAGAAACAGCAAGAATAGTCGGTGTATCGTTGTCTACAGTTCAGCGTGTTCACCAGCGGTTTCTAGAAACTGGTTTGAACCTACTCAGACCAACAACAGGCAGACCCAGGTGTACGACGGCACGGGAAGATCGATATTTAGTGAACTCTATGCTACGAAATCGGTTTCTTACGGGAACAGCACTGACTCATCATTTTTTAGGACTTGGTGGAAGCAGCCCTTCTGCTTGGACTGTAAGACGGCGACTTGCTGAAGGTAATTTGAAACCATTTAGACCCGCAAATGGTCCGAAACTCGAGAGACACCATCGTATAGCAAGACGAATTTATGCACGCGAACACTCGAATTGGACGATTGAAAATTGGTCAAATGTCATATTCTTGGACGAATCAAAATTTATGCTGTATACACACGACGGAAGGGCAAAGGTGTACAGAAGACCAGGAGAAAGATTTATGCAAGCCTGTATTGAAGAAAAGGTGTCATACGGTGGTGGTTCGGTACTCGTGTGGGCTGGAATTTCTGCGGAAAGCCGAACAGAGCTTGTACTGATCGAAAACGGTACTCTTAATGGCATAAGATACGTGGATGAAATCCTCAACGAGCATGACGGTCCATTTATGGCAAGACTTGGTGAGAATGCCATCTTTATGCAGGATAACGCCCGTCCCCACACTGCTCGTGTAGTGCAAGACTACCTTGATGAGGTGAATATTCGTCCCATGGTGTGGCCAGCACGTAGCCCCGACCTCAACCCAATCGAGCACGCCTGGGACGAGCTCGGACGACGGGTAAGACAACAAGATCCTCCTTTAATTACGCTTAGTGACTTGAAACATGCATTGGTAGAGGAATGGGAGAACATTCCCCAACAGTGTTTCAGAAACTTGGTGTACAGCATGCCAAATCGCATTGCAGCAGTCCAGACAGCACGTGGGGGTAATACCAAGTACTAAACCGTGTTAAAACTACTTGTAAATATAAAAAATTCAATATTTTCAGTTTTGGTTTTACAAGCAAAATGACGCCATTTTTAATTTGTCCTTTAAACATAATAAAATAAATGGTCAGTAGTAAATGTAATGCATTTTATTTTAGTAACATTAAATTGTCTATAAAGTTCAATTTATTTCAATACGATAGCTTTATTCGTTTTCAAGATATTGAAGTAAATGCTAATGACCCGGAACTTTTGCACTCGATAGTTTTAAAAAAGCAAACCTAAGCTTTATTGTTATTTACTATGCAATTTTAAAACTAAAAAATCATTTCATTAATTTATTCAGGGACAAATAAAACACATTACTATTTTAAGCCTGATCGTAAAAAATGTAATTTATAAACATTTAAAAAACCACACAAATGTAAGTTATTTTAGTGAGAAATATAATATAAATAAAAAGTTATTTTATTTAGTGAGAAATATAATATTAAAGCATTGTTTGAAACTGTCACACACAAACAAGTATTCTTGACAACACTATTTTATTCACAATTTAGTTTGTTAGTAAAACAAATAACAATTTAGTACGTGAGAAGAATTGGTTAGGTTCAGAATTAAAAATGCCATGTTTCTGTCATCTATTATTATGTTTTATATTTGTATGACTAAATCTAGCTTTACTTTTAAAATACAAGTAGATAAATAATCATAACAGCCTATTAATGTCCCACTGCAGGGACGGGCCTCCTCCCATGACGGAGGGATACTTGGTCTACTAATGCCACGCTGGCCAGACGCCTTGGTATAGGGTTTAATTTTAGTAGATAAATAATATCTATCTTTAATTATGACAGATTCACTTTATTATAGCTTATTAATGTCAGCAAGGACACAGCCATCTCCAGTGATAAAGTTGTTGTAAAGTAATTTAGGCTACCAATCTCAGGGATTACAGAGCTAGGCAGTAGGATTGATGGTTTTTAGTCAGTAAGAGTTTGACAGACCCCTTTGTCCTCTCTTTGTGAATTGTGAAGAACGCCCCGTCAAAAAAAGGTTTGATTTGGTAGAAGAATTACGGGACACTTATAAACTCATCTAACAAAACTATGGGGCGACATGTTCACAATGTGATCAAGCCCTTTTCTGGCTAATAAATAAAAAAAAAAACAAAACTTTATTGAATAATCCTTTAAACGAAAATAACTAAATAACTAATAACTGAACCGTTAACACTGAAAGAACTTTTTAGTTCTCGAACACCAGATGCTAAATATGGTAAATAGACGACTTAATTAAAAACATCTTGGTCATAACTAAAATAAAGAACTTTAATATTTATTAAAATAGATATTTATATATCATAACAATTTAAATATAGCCACTGAGATGGCATATAGCAATAATTCTTAAACCATCTTCTCAAAAGCGAAACTATTGGTTAGTACATGTGCGAGAACGGTAGTCACTACTACGCTCGATGTCCTAGCCCTGAAATTATGCAGTACATGCAGGGCAAATTGCCTTGATACGCAAGTGAGTGCCTTGAGAACCTCGGTTTCTAGAGAAGTTTATGCACCATAAACGTAATAATTATCTAAGAGTAAGACTGTGTCAAGCAGTGGCCGTTATTGAACTGATATGAATAAAAGACATTTAGGGAAGGTTCATATCTGACGGAACATGCGTCGCGTATTATCGGTCGCGTAACACCAGAACAGACAAATGTATAGAAAAACACTTGACCGTTCACACTTAACCGATGATACGTTAGTGCGTCGAGCATACAGTTTCTATTACGTTTCCCAATACGCGACGCATTGTCCGTCAAATATGAACGGTCCCTTAGATGAATATTTTTGGTATTAAGCAGCTCTTAACGTAGTTAAAGTGTTAAAAATAAAATCATAATTATTAAAATATTAAAATTCATGACAAATTGAGTTACACTTTTAGTTTTTTCATCACACCAATGAATAAATTGGTGAAAGATACTATCACTTTACAAAGAGAGAATGCCCAATCGGTACTTATACGTTCTCACCAGGCTTTTATGTTTATTGTTTGCATAGTAAATCACAACCTCATCAGCCGTCTAGTAAAACATCGTGATTGGTATTAAACAGTATAAAACAAACATTTTCCCCCATTAACTGCTGTCGTGGCGAGTAATAGACAGAACGCTTCAGTTGAAAGTTTATTTTAGTTGCAATACAAAATGTCGTCAGTTGCTTGATAAATGTCAGGTAAGTAGGTCAACCGAGGTGTAAACGGCAGCGAGGAGCAGTTAAACAGTTTTATTAGTTCAATATTCAATGAATTTTTTACTCTTTCACATTTTGAGTTGGATGTTGTTATGCTTAACTCAAATGAGATGATATAACTAGTGACCCGACGAGCGAGCTCTTTAATGCGAAGCTTTCACTTCAATAAGGACAGAGGTGTAAAGAAATAATGGTTTGTTATGTATATTCGGAATTGAGATTGAGAGCTCCCAGATCAAGATAAATAGACAAAATTGGTAGCTAATAAAGCAAAAAATATGCGAGATCTTTGTCCAACATTTTAATTTAAATGGAGATGCTTGAGGTAGATAAAAGAGCTATTATTGCTGGCCCACTACTCTCCGTAACTTCTTATGCAAGAAGATTTTAACAAGTAGAATGGCGATGGTTGATAGAAATCTAAATCTTGTAATAAAATTATTTTGGCTGAATTGTAATGTCTTACTTTAAAAATAAAAAACAAGACGAACTTTCTTTTATTTCATAATATCGAACAACTGATTCGAAACATAAAGTCAGATTTATCAACACAATAAAGAGACAACAAATAAATACATGTGTAACACGAATTTCGAGCCATGTTTAATGTGTGTTGAAACCAACCATTCGTGCAAAATACGTTTATTTAGGACCACCAGTGAATTTAATAAACACATACATGTAATAGACGGTCTATATACCGTGCTACGGCTGTTTGAATGTACAAAACTTTTATGGCAGAAGTTCTGATTTTTATTGTTATCTTTTTAAAAGTTAGACTTTAGTTTAGGACGAAAGGTGAATGCAATTATGCTGCCTTGACCAGAATTTTGTCAAATGGTTACTTCTTTATACTCGTAAATATATGTTCTAATTTTGATAACATATTTTTTTAAGTCATTTCAACTCAACATAATGATGTTCTTTTACGTAACTATAGTATAAGTAACTAAAGAGTTAAAAAATATGTTCAACAGTTACGACACGCCAAAACATTAAACTAAAGCGTTTATCAACAAAGATTCAGTAACACAATAGGCCTACAAACATTTCACCGAAACTTTTGTTTACAAACACACCTTTACAGAGTTAACTCGACTTGTTAGCTACTTATTAGTTTCCCGACATTGATAAACTTGAGTGCCACCATCTTGTGGCTACTATATTTCATTGAGGTCACCTATATCTACACTTGCATGAATGTTCTACTCGTAAATTGCTCAAGTTTGAACGCGTTACCCCAGGACACGATTTAGCAAATATCGCTTGGATGCAAATCCCAGTCTCTTGTGGTAATTCCGAGAGTTATTACATCGTTCGAACAGCTCTCAACTTTGGTCATGAATGTAGCTTGATTTCTGTGAAAGATACAATGTTCGTGTAAATTATATTTGAGTGCAACAGATGTAACATGAAAGTGTAACACGTTTATATTTGTATATCTGGCATAATTACACATAAATAGTTGGAAATGAATGCAAACCTTCAATTTTCAACTAAAAGCTTCGTTTGACGTTATAGGGAATGAATTTTTAAAGAGTGTTACTAGAGATTATAATTTAGTATTTTAGTTATTTAAGTTACCATTCCTGATTTTAACAATAAAATGGTTTACCTTTTTATGTTATTGCAAAAGTAAAACGTGTGAAATATGTGATTCCATAGCATGCACTCAAAAACATAGAAAGGGGCAAAAATGGATGTCCAATATTTTATCTCAAGTAAAATGGCATGACCTAAATATAACATAACTTATTAATACAGTTAAAGCATTTACATTATAGTCTTTTAACTGTAAAAGTTTTAATTGAAGAGTAAATGTATCACAGTCAATCATTAAAAGAAAAGATAAAATAACCAAAAGTTAGCACCTGTTTTTGCTGACTGCTTCATTAGAAAAAAGAGTTATTAAGAAAGAGAACATTTCGACAATTTGAAAGCACTGAGGCCTCTACCATATCAGTGTACAATAAAAAGCCTAAAGAGACAGGCGACCGCAAAAATATTGTCTCCGCTTACTTCTAAAGTAAGTAGCAACCAAGATAAGACGGAGCGAGCATTGTTGATTTTATTATTCTACACGAGTTCTTATTACATACGTGTGCTTTGAGAATTAAAATCTAAACCACATTTTATTTGAACATTTTAAGTATAGTAGTGTGTTGTATTTTCTTTACAATACTATAAACTAAGGTGTAATTATAAAGTACTAGCTTTTGCCCAGGCTTCGCTCGCGTTAAATTCGGGGTAGCACTGTTCCCCATTTCTGGACACAAAAAAAAAAGTAGCCTATGTTACTCTCCATCCCATAAACTATTTCCACTTAAAAAATCACGTCAATTCGTCGCTCCGTTTTGCCGTGAAAGAAAGACAAACAGACACACTTTCCCATTTATAATATTAGTATGGATGCTACTTTATTTTATTGTAATAAAAACTTCTTTGCATTGTTCATCGCTTGAGGTCTGCCTAATTTGCGGTTTTCACTCTGCTTCATAGATTCCGGGTTCTATGGGCCCCGTCTTATGCCACTTTAAACGGGTAATCCTAAACGCTTTGACGGTCACTATGGTCCTTCTGCGGATCTGAATTTATTTCTCTCTAAATTATGATTCGATCGATTCTGGTAAGTTGATCGGACCTCACCTATGTCTAGAAGTTGACGTCATTTTGATAATGTTTAGCCTGGTAGAAATAGGCTCAGATATCATCTATTATTGGCCAACGACCATCCCTGTAGAGGACCATATGCATAAGGCTGGATGTAAATAAAATAAATAAATTACGTGACAATGTCCGTTGTACAAAGGCAAGCTTAACTCGACAGAGTAGAGTTAACTAAGTACCGTCAGCAGAGACTATTATTTATTTGTTTGGCGAGTCTTCTCAAAGCAAGCAGCGCAATTTCTACACGCTAGCTAGACAGATTAGGATATGAATTAGCCCCAGATTATATCATCATCATGCACTAGCCTATTGCAGTCCACTGCTGGACAAAGATCCCAGATTTAGTTTAACGAACCAACACATTAAAATTGTATAAAAATTTTCATCACTACAGTAAACAAAATTGTTGTCACCATAATTATAACTACACTTTAATAGTTGTAGCTATCTAAATAAAACATTAAATATTGCGTAACTTTTTTGCTGACTGTATTCCTATAAATAATGTTCTATTTCTATTGAAATCACATCGAAAAGGTAAATTAACAAGTTTGTTGCCATTGTCTGTGAACTACGAAACTATTCTTGTTCTCTAAATTATTTGTATTTTTAGCTGAAGTATATTAGAAATTCATAATATATCGTAACTAGTGATCATCATGCAGTTATTGAGCTTATTGGTGTCTCGGTGTTGTGGCTGGCTAATATATTGTGGCTTGGAGAGGTAGTGGCAAAATGCAGCTGGCACGCAGGACGTGTCAATAACTGTCCTGTTTGTGATTTCAATCCACAATCACCAGAAGTTTAGAGACTAAACAAAAACAAGAGACAAACCCAGTACCCAGTAATCAACCAGTAATGGCTAGTGGTATAAGTAGACCATACATCTCTCCATCATAGAAGAATGCTCGTCTTTGCAATAAAATATTTAAAGGTTTGGAAGAGTGAAATATCAATTTTAATTCATCAACAATACGTTAAAACCACAATTCACCAATTTCATTTTATAAATTCTGCACAAACCCACCAACGCCGGAATGTATGCAAAAGAACTGAATATCGGACAATTTCGGGAATTGGTGCAATTGTAATGAAATAACAATCAGTGTGATTCGATTATTAGGCGATTGTTATGAAACGGCGGGCTTTTTGTGGAATGCTGAACATATTTTCGGTGAAATATCTGCATTTATTTGATTAAGTACTTTTTTAATTTATCGCTTTTGTTTTTTAAACTTTAGTAAATTCGTACCGAATTAAAAGGTTCGCTAATTCCTTTCTTCAGTGAATATAATATTTATTTGTAGAACAATTTTCATACACACGTATTCTCTCTTTCTTATGATATCGGCTCCTTAAAGTTTGATATTAATATTTGATATTGTTAACTATTAATTCAATGTATGTACTAGAAAGACGTCACCGTACAAAACACAATGAAAATAGGTAAGTAGTATAAGTGTTCAAAATACTATTAAAACGTGTATTCATAGAAGTATATCAACCTAGACCCCCGATTACCTTAATCCTTATCTTTAAAATCCTTATCTTTAAAACAGGACACATTTTGGATTGAAAGCAGTGTAAACATCTTTCTTGATCATTCGAACACCACAGGCTATAATATAGTGGTAATCATATAACTATAAAATATTTTTCTTAGAAAAAGAGAATCATCAGAAAACTATCTACATCAAATAATCGATTCTTAGAAAACAGATACAGATAAACTTCACAGAATCGAGCAATCATTCATTGTAATTTTCTACGTAACCCGAGAATTTGTTGTTCAAATGAAATCGTTATTAGAAAGATAAGATATCGATAAAAAGGTAATATTATTACTTATTTATGAAGACATTTTGTTTGATATACAGAATGTTCGTGTCGTAAACAAGTTTTGAAAGTGATGTTTGAGGGATGGGGGTTTCCTTTTTGTGATAAGCTTTTCCGATCGGCAGTCGATCACGCGAGCGTTTACCCGCGTGCAACTTTACACATAATCAATTACATCGTCGTGAACTTTTTTGTTGATATCCATGGTACAACGCCATCTATCGCATGAAGACGTAAGTAAATTACTTTTTAACGTTGAAAAGCCTATTAGAAGTTATTTTAATTTATTTTTTTAAATTGGCATACCAGAATGACTCTATGGTGCCTGATGTTAAGCATCCATTAGAGTCCAAGAAAGGCGAGCACCATGCCAGCTACAATATTTGTAGAGGCATGAATGTCTCCACTATGTCGGCTTCACAGGATAATTGTACGTATGTTAAAAAATATAGAATTAGTAGTCTCCAGTTTGTAATTTCTTCATAGATTACGAAGTAGTAACATAAAACTGTCCAAATAGAATTGAATTTCGAGAGTGATAGCAAGAAAGAGTATTGCAATTTAGGCACGAACGTGTTTCTTCTTTTATTGTTTTTCAGAGCAATAAATAACGGCCTGTTTCTACATTCTAGTATACCCAGAGGCGGTCAGTTTTAGTGATATAGGTATTGCGCATATTAACAACTTGGGAGTGATTTTACCTTTTTACCTATTTTAAGTCTAAAAATGGTATTAAAAGTCAGAGGATTTTGTGTGAAAAATATCGCTGACAACTGAAATTGAAAAAAAAGAAACTATTTTCGCTTTGGGCATTGAACCCTTAGTTGCGAGGGTATTCACAGAAATTAAGTCTCAGTACCATAGTTTTTAGATCGCAAATTAATCATCTTTCATAGAATTTAAGCCTACTGCCTTGCGCACGGTAGTCCCATACACCACACACCCTAACAAGGCAGTTTAGAACATAATTCGCAAATAGGATAGGATAAATAATAAATAAATAATATTCCTCACACATTCAAACAACGCCATCTAGTCCCAAACTAAGCAAAACTTGTACTATGGGTACTAGACAACGGATAAACATACTTAAATACTTTTTTTGTAAATACTTACATATACATAGAAAACACCCAGACCAATGCAAACAATCATGTTCATGCACACAAAGATTTGCATCGAGCGGGAATCGAAGCCGAGACCTCTGCGTAGCATTCATGTTATACGAGTATATAACCACTACGCCAAAGAGGTCGTCGACAGTTCAGAACAAAGAAAAACCATTGTATGTAGAGTCTATTACTTTGTCCCTTATTACGATACTCACTGAGTGAAATCAGGTAGAAATCAACAACAAGCGCCAACGCAATCAAACGGAAAATTAAAAATTCTTCCAGAATGCACTGCAATAACAAATGCAAATTTATGAAACTGCTGGACGTGACTTCGATATCTAGAAACAATAGAAACCAATACTTGAGCAATGATAGAATTTCGTATACATTGATTCACCAAGGAACTCTTCGTAAGTATTGTATGTACGAAAAGTAATAGGGAATTCATCGGTTCATCATTAGCTAGTTCCAATTGAAAAAAAAATGGTCTAACCTGCAATTGTTCCCCTAAAGAAGGTACTCAATTGTTTTCAAACAATAAGCTTTATAATAAGGTAAGGTTTTAAAGGATTAAATCTTTTATCAATTGATTGCTTAAAAACACATTTCTATGATACTAGATTTTGCCCGTGGCTTTGCTCGCGTTAAATTCGGGGTAGCACTGTTCCCCTTTCCTGGTCAGAGAAAAAAAAAGTAGCATAAGCTACTCTCCATCCTTTCAACTATTTCTACTTAAAAAAATCACATCAATTCGTTGCTCCGTTTTGCCGTGAAAGAAAGACAAACCGACACACTTTCCCATTTATAATACTAGTATATGGATTTTATCAATCTTATTAGTAATTTGTCACTGATTACGGTAGACACTCAAATATTGTTTTTAAGCCACAGTCAGCGGTTATTTTGAGTTGCATTGTGATACCAGTGTTTTTACGACTGCTTCTGGTACAAAATCTAGCTTCAATTACTTTCTAATAACATACATTTTTACATCTGTTACACAGTAGGTGTTATTCAAATCACTTTCTTTCAATTGTTCTATCAAAAGTAAATCCCTGAGCAATACATTTGTGACAAGTGCCGTTGGTACAGTAAATCTGAATATATCCGATAAAACAGAATAAAGAAACAATACGTATATTCATGGTACAAATGTTATGATAAGTACTTTAGAAATATGATCTATGTGTTCGCAAAGAAAGAATAGTACATTTTTGTTGAAATGTATGTCTTATTGCAAAGGGTTAAGATTTTCATTTCTTTTTTTATCAATTGGTTAGTGGTCAACCTGGCGTGGTGAATTGTTCAAGCCGTCTATAGGCCACTAATAAGTCTTAATGAATGTGTGACTTTAACAACACTCGAGACGGATTTTTTACACGGCCTCCGAAACACGGTGACGCTCATAGAAAATACCACTAAAGGTAATGCAGCAATGTCACTTATGAAGCATTGACTGGTTAAGATGACAAAAGGGTTTATAGGTTAATTTGTCACCATACTTCTAATAAATGAAAATTTTTAATAAGTAAGTATATAAAATATGACTCCACGACAAAAGGGTGTTGAACAGTACCATTTAATTGTCGGTTTCATAGGTCTCCATTACCTGTAATAATTTGGGTTGGTGTATAATTTTGAAGGCCGCGAATCCCCAATTATGCTGTCATGGCTAACATTTTACGCATAGTTAATGACGGTACTTCAATATGTTTGTATGTATTCACTCACGTAACTAGCGTCAAATTGTTATGCTGTTATGTCATGCGCCAACTGTTTAATCCCTTAGTCCGTCCCTGGAATATCAGGATTTGGACGGGTAGATTTGCGTGCTAAAATGTTTTGGTACATATTTGAATTTCTTTGTTTACGTTATTGTTTATAATCCTTTTAGGAGTTATCGTTATCTATAAACTTTTATAGGGTTTTAGAAATTGAGGTAATATTAGACTATTTTATTTGAATTTGAGTAATGAGTTTTATTGTTTGATATTTATCTGCAGCTCAGGACCGTCCTTGGCAGAAATATTTGCTGGAGGAATATTATGTCTAGTAGTGGTATTACCTGCTAAGATGATGGTGATATTATTGTTGTTGTCTTTTTTCACAGAAAAGAATAATGATGAAATTTATTTCTATTCTCCGTGTGGTGACGGAGTACATCCGTGTGGTGATGGAGTAAGAATACAATATGCCACCACCCCATCTCAGCCCATTGGTGTCGTAAAATTCGATTAAGAGACTATCCGTGAATATTATCTCTACGAAATAAAAAGAAAGGAAAACTTGAAATTAAGCCCTATACCAATCCATCTGGCCAGCATGGTATTGGTAGGCCAAGTATCCCTCCTGCACGGGAGGAGGCCCGTCCCTGCAGTGGGACATTAATGGGCTGTTATGATGATGATTATTACTATTTTAAGCTCATGCCTCTCTATAGAGTATGGTAAGGTAGCCAGCACCAGACAGGACAGCTTTAGGTACGCTTTGCTTCTAGATGTCTTTGCATATATAATATGAATGTGTGCTAAAAGCTAGGGTTTTAGTTGGTACACCGTATTTGCTATGATCTGTATCTTGAACCCGACATATTTACCTGTCTGCACCAGAAGCGAGCGTACTATTAAAAAATAACTTTAATCCAGCCTCGAGCTTAAAAGTTGTTTCATTGATTTTCGGTTTATGTCAATTGACAACTCAAATATTGTTAATGAAATTTTGTTAACGAATTTTCTATTCGGAAAACATTGGCATAGCAATTATTTTGACGAATCGATCGGCTCTCGCTGCGTGATGGACGTTTTAGCTCGCAGCACGTATTCCTAAGGCGATAGAAAAATGAATCTGACGAATGTAGCATGGAATGCTAAGGAAAATGTATAATCAACAATATATTATAATAGTGCATTAAAAAAAAACCATAAATATACATACTTTTTTGTAACTATTGTTTTATACACTAGATCTTATTTCATAACTGTACTGCACTGTTTCTGAAAATGACGGAGGTGACCTTTACAAACCACAAATTAACCACAAAATATTTCTTGCACCTCGTTTTGGTATCATGTTTTTCTTGCCTCGTTATGGTTCTATTTTTTTCTTAATAATTAAGTTCTTCCGCAGACGTCTAGACAAAAAAGTATTTTTGATATCATTTTCTCCATCGGCCACAAGGTTTCCAGTTTATTTGCATAAAACTTTATATTTCTTAAGATTCCACATTTTTACACAAGATTCTAGACTGTTGGTACTTAATATTTCCTACTTTCTTAATGAAAAGAATATCTGGCGCCAACAGGCTTATAATCTCATAAAATAAATTCATATTGTTTATAAGAAATACTTGATTTTATTTTTCCAAAGGTAAACAAAATTGTTACACATACCTCAACAGTAATATAGTTTGTCAAAATAAAGACGTCACAAATCTTCAAGGGTTAGGTAAAAAGAAACAGTTGCGGCCAAATGATTTGCACAGGCATTGAATATAAAGTAGTATGTATACATATGCGCATCACCTAACATAGTTTGCGAGCGACAGTTTCAAGGAATTGAAACAGAAGCGTCCCCAAGAGTTATTTGTATGTTCCTTTACAAAACTGCACATGTTTCACAGTTTGAATTTTATTTTGGTTTTTCTCTACTGTTTATCTTACGGACATATATTAACATTTTGGTGAAGGGTAGTTAATTTAAGGATCCCAATAAGTTAGCATTAAGTGCCTTGTAAAGACAGAAAATGGACCTATAACAATTTAAACCAATATCTAAAGAGATATTGGTTTAAATTGTTATAGGTACGTTTTTTATAAAACACGGCTATATAACCATTCCAAACCTGATGAAAAGCGCGAATACAGTCCAGAAAAGAAGCCAACGGATGGTACTTGAACTTCACTCCGTCGTCATCACCTTGCCGGTTTGGCCAAACGTTTACACTTGTGGCTAAAAATAAATAATTACATTCTTTTCTTCTGTGTTTTATTATCTGAACAAAACTGAACGTGATCGTGACAAGCCTCAATTCGTTGACGAACTCGACCGTTAGTATGCGATGTCATGTCGTGACAAATTGATTGGTAATCAGTTTCGGAATCTCGACGCTTAGACTACAAGTCAACGCAACGCATGTCGATACTATCAAATTATCGAATATGTGGTTAAGTTTCTGACAAAACTGTTAGGTCTGTGCAATTTATTTTATCGGGTTAAAATGTTGTATGTATGGACTGAGGGCCTACTTTTTTTGCGCATTTGCAATTTAATTAACAGTAGTGCTTGGTTGTTGAGTTGAGAAATGGAATATTTTATGAGAGAATCATCGTCAGCATCATCAAATCAGCCAATTGACGTCAACTGAACATAGGCCTTATCCAAATATGTTCACCTTTCCACCATATGAAATAATATGAGTGGATATATAAGTCAATGTTAAACAGGGGATTCCCATCTATTTCTTATATAAAAGACATAGTATCCTTTCAAAATTATTTTAATTAAATAATAAATACTTAGGTTAATACAACAAACATTTAAGTTTGACATACTTGTATAATATTAGAGACTTTTTGAAATAAATAATAATCAATGATTTTCTTTTAATAAAATTGTAGTCAATTTGGACAATAGCTATGTACAGTTCGATGCACGGAAATATTAATAATGTTTGATCAAATATACATTTAACCGCTGTTCAATGAAAATGATTTTTTGGGTCACGCATTTACCACAATCAACAACGTTTACTTACCTATACTTACTTATTTATAAGTCATTGTACAGTGATTTTCTTTAGTGATTACGTAAAATGTTAACAATTCTATGGTACAGTCACGAGCAATAATATGTATTTTCAAATTTTCTAAACTATCTGCACGTTTATCTAGACATTACAATATCAAAATGAATTCGTAATTTAGAAGAGGTTCCGTACAGTTTTGAATTAATCTTAGAATTTTCAATTTTGGATTGGCAGAACTTTAGATAACTGGTTTACAAAATGCGAAAATGTGTACATATTATTGCTCGTGACTGTACCTATATAGTGTTGGACTACATTCTGTATAGATCATCATTATCTTCATATCAGCCAATCGACGTCCACTGCTGGACATAGGCCTCCTCCAAGCATTGCCACCTTGTGCGGTCCTGTGCCCCCCTCATCCATCGGTTCCCCGCCCTCCTAACTAGGTCGTCAGTCCAGCGTATTCTATACCTACAGATGATTTAGTAATACGAGTATAAATCATCTTTAGGTATAGAATACCTCTCGCATTTCAGTCAAGAAAATGTGAATAAACACTCGTTGCTGATCACAGGCGTCAGAATTTTTGGAAAGCGGTAATTAGTCCCAAAAAATTCAAGGTAGGCTTAAACGTTGACAGAAAGTTGAGCTAAAATTAACGATGAGAAAGCGAAAATATAAATTATAAAAGCTATGACAAACGTATTTGCTTACCCATTTATACCTTAACCTGTTTTGCCTTTGTATAATAGAGCGAATAACTTTATGCCATTGCTGCTGTGTCAGCTTGCGGTTTACATCCTGATACGCATGAAGCAACGGTGCGGGTCCACCCAGTTGGCTATCAGCCTGTTTTTAAATAAACTAGTTTGGTTAATATAAGTAATCGTTATTTAATTAAAAATTCTTATGAAACACCTTTTTTGCTAAAGCTAATTCCAATCAAAGTACAATACAAATAGTAATACTTTCTTGTAAACAAAATAATTGTTTATATAGTAGAAAGATTTACGCGCATACTTAGAAAGTAGATGTTGTCTTAAAAATAATCTATAAACGTTGCGTTAACCTCAATGAATAACTAATGTAGCATCTACTAAAGCCACACTATAATCAATATTATGCTCCAATTTTGATACCAAAATAGACCGGATAAAAAGGGGACAGAAAGTGCCTTTTAAAAAAAAACTTGGATGAGTATGTGTCTAAAGAACAATGCCTTTTATATAAGTCTGTTCAATTCGAGCCCTCACACCTACGCGCTATTCAATTCTCTTTCAAAGGACCTCCTTGGCTATTGTTCAGTTACGGTTAAATTTAAGCGTAAAATGAACTTGGAAAGTATGTAATCAATGGTCGTAGTTAGTCGACAAGAAATGTCATGTGCGGCCGAGTACATTTTTTTAGTGATAATCGTATCCGATCATTAGTTTTTTTTTGAAAACCATGGTTTTCTCCGTGTGGTGACGAAGGAAGAATACCTACAATATGTAACCACCCCATCTCATCCTATGGGTGTCGTAGGAACCGACTAAGGGACTATACGTGAATATTATCTTTACGAAATAAAAAGAAGGAATACTTGAAATTAAACCCTATACCAATCCGTCTCGTTAGGAGGCCCGTCCTTGCAGTGGGACATTAATGGGCTGTTATGATGAAAGCATGGGTTTAATGTAAACATTTGACTGTATAGGCCACAGCAATAGGTAGGTACACAGTGTCAATATTTGGAAGAGGCCTTCGCCCAACAGTGGACGTTAACTCACTGATATGATGATGCTACTGAAACGTCACATTTACAATAAACATCACTTAACTTCTCAGATAACCTAATACTATTACTAGGTTTTGATTAATATTTTCTATTTGGTTTTGCGATTTATTTTAATAAATGATAGCAATACTAAGCCTTAGTAATTTCAATTGAACTTTATTACAAAAAAAAGTAATACGTAATACAATACAATACTCTACACTAATAGACGACCTCTGCGGCGTAGTGGTTAGATAACATGACTGCTACGCAGAGGTCTCCAGTTTGATTCCCGCTCAGTGAAAATCTTTGTGTGCTTGAACATGATTCTTTGAATTGGTCTGGGTGATTTCTATGTATAATATGTATGTATTTACAAAAAAAAAGTATTTAAGTATGTTGTCTAGTACCCATAGTACAAGCTCTGCTAAGTTTGTGATTAGATGGCGTTGCGTGAAAGTGTAAAACAAAAAAAAATATACTTAAAATAATTATCTTATTTATATTGTTAAGAAATAATTTAAATACTAAATACAACATAATGTATGTGAATGTCCTCACAAGATAAAGGAGGTCTGAATGTTTTATGCTTGTCATATGATTAATGTGAGGCACAATTAATGGTCATACTGCATCTGTGTTTCTTCTAAGTGGGGTATTCGTCCCTAAATTGTATGAATTGTGTGTGTATCTATTATTTTTCTTTTACGTCTCGAGACATTTATTTTTCTAAGAACATTTTCTTTTGTCGCAGTATGCAGTACAATATAAATCTTTTTATAAAAAGTAAGATGAAATACTTTTTACGATTCATAAATTATTTGCTTTCAACGTTTATTAATGCATTTAAACTTACAAGATTTATTACATGATCAGTGGCAAATATAATTAGATTCCGATCAATGACCCATTGCAGAGATGGGAACGTGCTATAATGAAAGGATCTATCAATTAAGGTATGTATATGGTTTGGTTTTAGTTTTGTTTCTTTTCATAATATAGTGATGTCGAAGAATAGGTTACTAAGTATAGAATTGACTACAAGAATATTAACAAGTAAATTAACAATAGTTGCAATGCATATTTAAACAAAAATCAATCATTTGTTAATAGATGGCACAACAAAATGTCTCAAGTGGTATTGACAACTACTAATTCGACCATGGCTCTTTCGGCTTGTTCATTTCATTCGGCTTATTTAACCTCTACTCTACTGAAACTGTAGCTTTAACTGTGTGTGAGAAAGTACCTAGTACTATCAGGCCCTTTATTCCTTACAAATACAAGGTCTCGCGTTTATTTTTAAGATAAAAGTCTGAACAAAAATTAAATATTCATTTCAGATCATCTTGTATACTTACATATAAATTAACATTTCAACGATACTAACATTTTTACCGCAACGAAATAAATTATGAGAGTCTGGGCACGTTGCCCATTTTACATAAACAATTGACGTGTTTCGTTGAGACCTTTATGGAAACCTTTCTTATCTGAATCACCCTTTGTGTTTACCTAGAGACGTTCATTGTCATTGACCTCTCTACTACGTCTACGTTTTGGCTACGTGTTATCCATTTTTGCTATTATTTTTATGGTTTTAAAAAGTTATTTTTATGTTTTAAAACCATTATTTTTATTGTAAAAGAATATTACTTTTATAAAAGACTATTTTTTTCGCTCGTTTTGTGAACAACTAAGTTTGAAAGCACTACTACACACACTAAGTTGTCTAATTCCTACGACCCTCTTTCTAGTGCGCGTGAAAAAGCATCTCCGGATGTTTCGTTTATACAGGCTGTTAAGATGATGATGTTTTAACACAAACGGCTAAAAACAGAAGTATATAACTTCTGTTTTTAGAATATATCAATTTAAAGTTTAGTGTTTGCATTATAAAGTCAGTTACTTAGTAAAATATTAAGTGCTACATAATTTATTCGCTTTCATTATCATAATAATTTTAACAATAAAAAATAACTGAATATAAAATTATAGTAATTTCGCTCTCGGGTTAACTGCCACAATTTACCTTATTTCAGTTGCTAGCGTTAATTAATTGTTTAATATACCTAATTATTTTCTGTGGATTACGACTGTATTTCATAATATTAAGGTTATTTACGTTAATTGTCAAAACTATGCGAGTTAAGTATAAAGACATACCATGGAAGAGGCAACTTTACCTAATTTCGTCTTGTCTTTGACAGTACAGGGCCATGGAGTAAGAATACATAACGTCATCAAACAATGGATGGATGGAATGAATGTAGTTAATGCTGAGCCAAGATAGAAGCTATTAATATTTTGTGTCTTAAAAACAATAACAACGGGATAAACCTCCTTACAGGTCCGTTTTCGGCAAGCGTGCTGGTAGTAAGCCTGGTTTCTCTCTACCACCTATACTCGAAGACACCATTGTTGAAGAAGGTCGTTAAAAAGCTTCCTAATATGCATACAGCATATTAGGAACCTAACCAAAAATACATACTTGATTATTCTTTTTCTTCTTCCATTTCGATGGCTTTAACTTTACTAAACGAGAACTCAGAGATCCCAAAAGCTCGATCCATAGCATGACTCAGATCCTCTATAGTACACGAGTATAAGCTTGGAGGATAAGACAAAGTATATAAGGTTGTACTGACTAATTAAAAATTATTTTATTACTACATTCTAATAATTAATTTTCGTTTAACTTTACTAAAAGTGCTTTAGGTTAACAGCTTGAGTGTAAGTTGGCGACTTTACTTTTACGTTGCAGAATATTTTAGAGGCACTCTTGAACCGATATTCATTTCATGGAGACTCGTCGAATCAACTAAAAGGTTTTGGGCAGTTCTGGGCACTTCTCGTGTAAAATACGAGTTTTACGCGATGTTCGCTTTAGAATTAATTGCTCAGAGACTCTGGGAGCACATATTGCATTTTTACGGATATCCTGAAAAATATGAATTAAGCTTACACGATGTACTTTGTACTTGAAATTAAATCCTATACCAATTCGGCTGGCCAGCGTAGTATTAGTAGGCCAAGTAACCCTCCGTCACGGGAGGAGGCCCATTTCTTTCTGCAGTGGGACATTAAAGGGCTGTTATGATGATGTTCTTTGTGATGGTTTTTAAAACGTGCATTTTGAATATAAATTCATTATCATCATAACTTTTGTACGAATTTTAATTTTAGATAGTAATTCTGTTTTATAAAAATATTAGTCGTAAGAATTTCAATGGTGTTTTTATGAAAGTTGTTTTAACTGAGTTCCTTTAAAACTGTCGGCTAAACTCGCGATTCTAATAATAATTGCCTACAAAAAGACGCGTTATAAAAGTTATGGTCAATTGTTTTCACAATAATAATGGAACACAAGTTATTCTTTAAGTAAGCTTGACGACCTCTGTGGCGTAGTGGTTATATAACATGACTGCTACGCAGAGGTCTCGGGTTCGATTACCGCTCAATGCAAATCTTTGTGTGCATGAACACGATTGTTTTCTATGTATTATCTATATCTATATCTATATCTATGTATTTACAAAAAAATAATATATTTAAGTATGTTTATCCGTTGTCTAGTACCCATAGTATAAGCTTTGCTTAGTTTGGGACTAGATGGTGTTGTGTGAATGTGTGAGGAGTATTTATTTATTATTTATAGTAAGCGCAGATTAGAAACAAGGCTTTTATTCGCTACCATAAAAATAAATTGATAACATTATACTCGTAAGAATGTCAAAGAATCTTATACCCTAATACCAAACTTCTAATTACTCATTAAAATAGTAAAACTAAATTACAAAAAGTTAAATACGGTACATAATCGTGTTACAATATGATTATGAAAACCGCAATACGTAAGTAGATATAATAAAATTATGCAGATGTACCCTTCACAAAACCTCTCGAATATATTCAAGTGAAATAAGGGCGAACCACTTTCGGTAAGCGCTCTTACGGGATCTCGAATCTCGCTTCGATTCAAACTTATTTCTATATTACATCAAACTTACAAGTTACGAATGAATGACTCTGTGTATCGATGTTACAAATACAAATGTTATTTATAGGTACATACTTTTACTTTGTTTTACTTATGTAGAGTCCTACTGTTCCGAGACGTCTATGTTGCTAAGTTTTAGGTAAAGATACACTAGGGGACAAATGTCTCACGACACGTGTCGCCGGCAACGTCGGGTGAAGTAGCGCGACGTTGCCGGACTTTCCTCGACATGTCTGGATATATTTTTGACAGGACAACGTCGCGTCGCGCAATTTCACCAAATATGTCAGGCGAAATCGGCCGGCTTCGCTTGACATGTCGCTAAAACATGTTGTGGAGCATTTGGACCCTAGTGTATCTTTGCCTTTAGAACGCTACCTTTTCTTTGTTGTGAAGTGTTTTAGTAGCAAAGTAGTCTCATGTATAAGTGTCCTTGCAAGAGGTCACAGTTTTTAATACCAGGCAAGGTGACTATTATTGCGAACTACTAATGTTTGTGGTCTGACAATCGATGTACTTTGTGTCTATTAATTTCATGCCTGAAAATGATCAACGACGTCTTTGAGGTAAATCGATCAAAAAGGAACAAAATCACACATTAAAAAAATTGCGTGAATGTTTTAATCACTATCAAAGATAATCTATACTAATATTATAAAGAGGTAAAGTTTGTGTGTTTGTATGTTTGTGTGATTGTGTGTTTGTGACATTGTAGGGGGTAATCTCTGGATCTACCAAACCAATTTTAAAAATTCTTTCTGTGTTGAATAGTCCATTTATCGGGGAGTGTCATATGCTATATAGTATCACGCTATGACTAATAGGAGTGGAGCAGTAATGAAATATGTTTAAAAAAGTGATGCGTTTTTTTCGCGGCCTAACGAAGTGGGCACGGGTCAGCTAGTTATTTATAAATACATACAAAGAAAAAACCCTGATCGCTACAAACATTTAGATTTGTATTAAGCGGGAAAAGAACCTTCGGAGTTGTAGCCAAGGATTCATTATTGACAGAGGTCGTCAATTATGATTTATTTGATTTAATTTGATTTGTTATAACTACGTAATTTATAAACATTGTATGGTCGAAAACTAAATGGCTTTATCACCTCTAGAGTGAATGTTAGTTGCATGTCATAAAACTATTAGGTTCCATATCGCATAACAAAACATCAGCTAAAGCATGACGCTACTTTGACATATCAGTTCTCTTGTATTAGCAAATAGTCGTTAGATATTTATAAAATAAATAGTAAAGTCAACGTTATTGACTGATACTAGAGCATATTTTCGGTAAAACGTTTTATTCTAATGAATTTCTCTCTTTTTTACTTATATGTCCATCCCTTTCATTTCTTGCATGACGTCATTGGCACATATTTCAATTTAAAGTTTTCGTAATTTTATAATATAAAACAAATTAGGGTAAACCACCTAATCGTTAGAAGTCCTACAATTATTGGCACATAAGAGTTAAAAGTGAGTAAAAAGAAAGAAAACACTAGATTATTCAAGTTCAGTTTGATTATAAAAGTTCAAATATTATTTATTTAATATATTTATCATATTTTATTTATTTCATGTGTCAACAGAGCAACAATAAATTTATCAGAATCCTTTTATTGGCATTAGTGCGAATAATATTTATTTAATACTATTCAATCACATTATAATGATTAAGTATAAGCAAAGATTAAAGTATTTTATCATTTTATAATATTTTAGTCTGACACGAAGTCCACTGTTAAGGTGCCAACAATTGGGTGGCTTACCAGCCAATATTTAAATTCTACATTTTCAGTTTTTCTGAAATGATAAGCTTGTAATGTCACAAGTAACAAGTTGACTTTAGTTTTAAATTATTTAATGGTTTTTCATGGTTTTTCACATACAAACTCTACAGTTTATATATTGACATTTGTATTGTGTTAGTAGATATTATTATTTATTGCGTTGAAGTGAAAGTTTAAAATAGATTGCACTTTTAATCTAAGCATAGTTTTGATTACGGTCAACCAATGACGTCAAGCTCACGCATAAACATTAAATAACGATTTTAATGAATTTGAATTATGATAGAATTTTTTGTCAAAACTGATAAAGCCATTTCGTTTTCGAGTATACCTAATCGTACTAATATTATAAATGCGAAAGTTTGTAACGATGGATGAATGGATGGATAAATATTTATTACTCTTTCACGAAAAACTACTAAATGTATTTTGATGAAATTTGGAATAAAGGTAGTTAAGGGTGTAGGTACATATAAGCTACTTATATACTAATACCACGCGGGTGAAGACGCGGCATCAGCTAGTTTTTATATGCCTATCTGGTAGGTCGAATTAGTATTTATATCCTGCTACATATACTTACAGTAATGTTATTCTTATATACTAATACTTCACTTCGAAATGAGACTCTTTGTTTCAATCTTTTTAAACATTTTGACCCAGTTTTGGTATTCTTATAAAGAATTCAGATTTAAAACAAAATTACATTGTTAACTTTGGTTATAGTCTATTTTTTTATCTCAGATACTAAAATGACATTTCATGTGTTGCCTGTTTTTTACAACTAATAAATAGTGATGCGATACAGCCGGTACTTACCGATAAAATATAGGTTAATTCCGCCGATTACGTTAAATACAGACTATACGTTGTTTTTTTAATCTCGAATACTAAAATATCATTACTGTTACCTTTTTTTTGTGCAATTTATGTAGTGATGTACCACCATTATCATAAGTTAACGATAAATTAAATTTTATACAGTTTTTTGGAAATAATAATATTAAATGTGCAAAAATAATAATATTTTAATGTGTGTGTAATATGAGTTCCTGTATCTGGAATCCACACGAGGCTTCATACGCTCTACTACTCGAAAAGGTACAGAAAAAATTCTTGAGATTTCTGTATAAATCCTCTCTAGGTCATTATCCGTATTTGTATCCTACCAAATATTTGACAGGGTGTTTAGGGTATAATACATTAGAAACTAGGAGAGCATATGATCAGCTGATCATTATGCTGAAAATATGTAGAGGCATAACTGATGCTCCCGATCTCCACAATGAGCTGATTCGTTTATACGTTCCGAACAACTACCTCCGCGCTCGTAATCACCGTCTACTCTCAGTGCCCGCATGCCGTACCGTAGCCCGCGCATCGTCTCCTATCCCTCGCGTCCTTTAGCGCTCAATAACCTCATGGAAGCTTTCCCTGATTGTGACTTATTCGCAGATGAGTCTAATATTGTAAATAAAGTATGTTTAAGTTTTTGTGAAAGTTTATAAATAGTTATTTAATTGTTTCTTTTCTTATATATTTTATTTTGTAAATGTTTTAATATTCCTGTTTTTCTTTAGTTATTTTATCGTTTGTTTTACTGTTTTTATAGTGTATTTCTGTGGTGTATGTTAATGTTATTGGTTTGTAAAACCGTGTTAACATTAATAAATAAATAAAATAAAAAAAATGTCGTCGACTATATGACCCAATTGGCACATTTTGTCTTCGAGTTGAATAACTGACTGCATAGCGCAGTCTTGCCACCGCTGAGGGGTCACTTGAAGAAGCCCTTCTTTAAAAAGACTTCGTACTTCATTCAACTTGAAAGTTTTATTATCCTTTGCGACATGTCCCTTTACCTGAGCCCACACTAATTCTATTGGATTGAGCTCACAGTGGTAAGGGGGCAGTCGCAAAATAGTGACACACTGTGCAGCAGCCATCTCATCAACAACAGACCTCTCATAGACTTTTTTGTGCTTTTTGGAAATTTGGATTAATTCACATTTCAACATTGTTTCTTCATAATGAATATTTTTTTATTGTAGCCAATTTCGTATTTGCTCTTTACGCCAATTTGAAGTAGGTAACGCCTCCAGTTTCCTGGTGTGGTACGGTGCATTATCTATAACAAGAACTGCATTCTCTTTTAATTTTGGAAGAAAATTATATGTGATTGAATAGTATTAAATAAATATTATTAGCACTAATGCCAATAAAAAGATTCTGATAAATTTACTGTTGCTATGTTGATACATGAAATAAGTAAAATGTGATAAAAATATTAAATTAAATTAATAATATTTTAACTTGAATAATCATACTGAACTTGAATAATCTATAGTGTTTTCTTTCTTTTCACTCACTTTTTACTCTTAAGTGCCAACATATGTAGGACTTCTAACGATTAGGTTGTTTACCCTAATTTGTTTTATATTATAAAATTACGAAAACTTCAAATTGAAATATGCGCCAATGACGTCATGCAAGAAATTATCCCTATCATTTGATCATGGACATAGAAGAAAAAAAGAGAGAAATTCATTAGATTAAAACGCTTTACCGAAAATATGCTCTAGTAACAGTCAATAACGTTGACTTTACTATTTGTTTTTATAAATATCTAACGACTATTTGCTAATACAGGAGAACTGATAATATGTCAAAATAGCGTCATGCTTTGGCTGATGTTTTGTTGTGCGATATTGAACCTAATAGTTTTATGACATGCAACTAACATTAACTCTAGAGGTGATAAAGCCATTTAGTTCTCGACTATACTAACAACCGTAAATATTTTACAATAATTACAACACGAATCGAAACACAGGACAGCACTGTTTCTTACAAGCTGGCTACATTATTTTTACGTTTGACATTTGTAGTTGTCATTTTAGTGTCCGAGATAAAAAAATAGACTTTACAGAAGTGACTGTTAAAACTCTCTCGAGAATCATTCTTAGCTCTCTTTGTAAACTGAAATGAGCAGGTTTTAATCGACACGTTAACGCTTCGAATTCAATATTTTAATCATAATCTAGTTTGTTTGACCACTGGTTTATTAGGAATAGATGATAGGTATAATATTTACAAAGGGAATTTATTAAGCGTGTTACTAACACATTATACCTAAAAATTTAAGCCGTTTTAGGTTTTGGGTGTAATTCCTAAAACTTTTTTTTCAATAAAGATTTTTTTTCTGCGATTACATTGTGTAACTAACAAAACTTGACTTAAGTCTTTTAAAAAGGTCAAATAATATCCAACTGCAGAATTAGTATACCTATAGCCTTCGGAGATGAAGGGTTTACTGTTCTGTTTAATATACCTATCGCTAGGCAAACGAGTTTTAGTATCTAGAAACTGATACAAACTATATTTTATAACGAAACATAATTCTGTGTTTGTAATTCTTATTCTAGATTCACCAACAACTACAACATTCGCTTTGTGGTAATCCCGTACAGTTCGCAACCACTAAGATCACCAGTTAACAAGGGAAATAAAGTGCCCTTCGTAATTACTATAGGCTCATGGAACATCTCGTGTGATTACACATCTAATCAAAGCTCTGTGTCTGTTACGACTAGTTAACTGTATGTATGCAGTGTGCTGTTTATTTTGTTGTTTGTTTTGTTTGGATGTTCATTTTGTTTGGATTGCGCCAGTTGTTTTTCTTTGCAACACTTCGTAACCTCTTCTTTTCATTTCTTTCACTTTAATGATAATTCTTAGCTTCACTACAATAATAATTGATTTTAATCATCAGATAAATCCTGAAGTCCCGGGAACTATAAGAGAGATGCAATTAATAATCACAAATTAATGATCACAATGTAAAACCAGCTTCAAGACAATTACTGAGTAAAAGAAAACTTCTCTAGTTCATCAAGACTGGTGACTGATTAAGCATACAAACATTATAACTGTTAACGACAGAGCTATAGGGCGCTTGTACACGCTAAGAAAATTTGCCGTGTCTACGCCATACACGACAAATCTTCGTGTAGACGTCAAGAATTTTGTCTTTTTCGCACACGAAAACTTTTCGTGTCTTCCGCAGACAAGACCAATCGAAACGTGTACACGATAGGATTTTTTTCGTGCAGTCGTCAGACGGGCGTAGGGAGCGCAAGTAATAACAAGTGTGATAATCAGTGTGAGTTTCCTTTAGTAAAAATGTTAACTAGAAAGCAACAAAGTATGATACCCTACTACCGCTCCCCGCCCCTCCGCAACAACGTTCGCCGTGTCTTGTCTTGCGCAGACAAGAATATTTTCTTATTCATCGCCGGCGCTGTGTACACAGGTCGTGCTTAGAAACGACACGAATTCTTGCGTAGGCCCGGCGATTTTTCTTAGCGTGTACAAGCGCCGATAGAGTTCATATTAACAGCCCATTAATGTTCCACTGCAGGGACGGACCTCCTCCAGTGACGGAGGGATACTTGACCTACTAATACCACGCGCTGGCCAAACGGATTGGTATAGGGTTTAATTTCAAGTTTTCCTTCTTTTTATTACGTAAATATAATATTCACGGATTGTCCCTTAGTCGGTTTTTACGACACCCATGGGATGAGATGAGGTAGCGACTGAATGGTTTTGCTTTAAAATGAAAAATGCCGTGCGATAAAATCCCTTTCAATGCCGCGGCATCATTTTAAAGCATAGCAATTTATGTCGTATTTCTGTAACAGTACGGTTGAATTTCCATTAGTAAAAATTAAAATCCCTTGCCATGCCGTCCGGGTCTGCGTAGGCCATTACTCAGTCACCACACGGAGGCGACTCGGACTCGCTAACGGAGCTATAGTTGACAAATTCATATATTTATTTCATAAATCTTCCAACTAGTTCTCGTAAAAGCTCACTCGAATACATTTGCAACAAAAGCAATTCCTCGCTTTGTAAGATTTTTTAAATTTACCTAATTACGTAGGTGAACGATTTATGGTCGATTTGGTGTAAAAAATAGCTTTGTTGAAGTGTAATGATACGTTTCCAATACAATGAATGATTACCCATAAATAAAATAATTGGAATTCGAAGAGGTTTTCACTAATAAGGTATTAGATATGCAATCACTTAATGCGTTTTTTAGTTTTTTTCCAATTATGGTAATAATCTGCTGAACTACGTAATTGCCATAATTAAATATAATAATGTTAGGCTAAAAAATATTTTTTTTTTCTTAATGCTCTAAAAAAAAATTTTTTTCTAGAAGATTTTTTCTGTTATTCTGCTATCTTTAAGAAATAATACAGAATGTTATGTTTTTTGGCAGTAAAATTGGTTAATTTAATTAAAATTGTTTAATTACACAATACCGACCAAATAAAGCTTAAATCTACATGCACTCAATTACTGAGCATCAAAATTTCCGTAGTTTTAGACATAAACAGGACAGAAGGTTGACATTAGAATAGGAATGCTAATGTCCAATGAAGTTGCATAGGGATTACATGAATCTGACGAGACCATTCACAGATATATCAACATTAGAGCAAATGTAATTGTATTGTCTACACCTACGGAGCAGAGCGTTATTATTGGTCATGTTATTAATGTTGCTTGTTGGTAGTTATACTAATTAACTGCATATATTTTAAAGTGTAACTGACTTAGCAGCACACTATTAAATGAGCTATGGTCATCGGAAGACTCGACAATGCATGTTTTTTATCGAACTCAATTTTATCGAATCAAAAGGAACCCAGCAGAGTTTCTTGTGGGTGTCTTCTCTGACATGGTCGTGTTCCGAACCCTCAGTAAACTTAGCCGTTAAGTTAGACGAGCATATTATGTGATCTCTATAAAACGACCTTCACACGCGGTATTTTTATATCTTACGTGAATAAACTAATTTTTCTTTCTTTCTTTCTTTCAATTCTCTTATGGTTGGAGTAAAAAAATCGTGCCTCGTATTGAAAGAAACCTTTTATGTTTGTATCAATATATTTCGAAAGGTTTAAAGTTATAGCCATCCTTAAACTTGAATTGTTAGTAGAGCCCTGCTTTTGCAGAGTCTTTATTAAGCATTTAGCTCAACTTAAGTTTGTAACAAAAGTTTGGATGATAAAGATAAGGTATTTAGCCATAATACTTACTAAAATTCATCAGTTAAAATAAAGACCGGAATGTATCCGCTAGTATAGTAACTTAAGTCATCATATTCATATTTTTGATTATGAGTTACTCTATACTCTAAATGCGAAACCTGTGTTCAAAGTTTTCTTGCAAAGAATATAATTCTCGCACCTAACGCTGTTAGCTCAAAAACATATAAATTCTGATATCTTGGGACACGTTGCACTCACAAAATGTTTTATGACTATTTTTAAGATGCTCTAGGCAAAAAGCCAATAATAATGTTAATTATCTCGATACTATATTATAATACGATACTACAAGGGGGAGTAGAAAATGGGTATGGAAATCCATTATTTTAAAAGTTTGAAGTTTCTGGCAAATAAATACTTCACATACTTCTAAATATAAATAAACATGCACTCTATACAGCGTTTTAGGAAACCTATATTTTTAGAAATGAAAAAGGGATTGCAAGTTTGTATAAGTTTCGTTGTTCTTCTAAGGTAGAGAAATGAAATTTCTACAAGCTTCTGGATATGATAAATATCAATCAACTAGCCTGTTGCAGTCCACTGCAGGACATAGGCCGGTCCCAACAGGCGCCACAGAACACGGTCTTTCCTTCTTTTATATGATAAATATGATTCTGGATTTTAGCAGCAGGCTGAATAGCGATTTTTTTTTTGTTCTTTTGTTTAAATAAAGGAATACATTTTTTACTGTTCATTTTACTGACGCTAAAAATCGTTAACTCCCTGGAGTCCTTTAAGAGTTGTAGAAAAGTAAGTTTTTAACGAGGTGCAGTAGATGCAACAGTTAACCGAGTGTCGCATCGCTGAGCAACTGGTTGCAACGATCATAATTTTATTTGCTACGGCTTTATCGTTAACATTATTATTAAAGGTAAAGGAGAATGTTTTTTTTGGGCTAAAAAGTCAAAGTCTGTCCCCAGGTCACCAACTAGGTTAATTACAAAGATTGATATGTAAACAACATTTTCTTCTATGGAACCAACAAAATTCGTCCCACAGAAATCTAGATATTAGCTGTTAAAAAAATAAAAAGCCCTGAGGCACTCCAAGCAGTTATCACTAAAAAGCCAGTCTGTCCCCAGGTCACCAACTAGGTTAATTACAAAGATTGATACGTAAACAACATTTTCTTCTATAGAATCAACAAAATTCGTCCCACAGAAATCTAGATATCAGCTGTCAAGTCATGCTGGTTATCAAAAAGTAAAAAAAAAAAAAAAAAAAAATTATAATATTATAAATTATTAAACCAGATGATAAAGCAAGTCATGCTGGTTGTCAGAAAAATAAAAAGAAATAAAAAAAAATAAAATTATAATAAGTAATATAAATTATTAATAATATAAAAATATTGTAGCTTTCATGTTTTTTTTATTGATTTTTAATGTCCTTCTACAAGTACCCTCGGGTACTTGTAGAAGGACAGGTGCGATTTGCACTTCTGGTTATTTAAAATGATCTAATTGCTACCATGATATAGTACGCGCGTAATCATATGAGTCGTCAGGTCATTAAAGTCAAAAGAGATAGAAGATATATTTATATAAGAATAGAAGACTCCTAAGTGCAAGCGAGATAGATATAGTAAAATTATTTAGCCATAAGACTGAGATGATAACGCGCGTAGTTTAAGCCAGGTGCGCTAGTATTGGGATTTGAGTTTTACCTACTTCTTTGGCAACGGCGATATGAATTTGAAAATTTTGGGATTAGATTGGGACATTTTGTTTAGAACCTAAAATAAAAACATTTTGGTTTGATAAGGAATATGAGAGTAATCATGCTATTTTGTTTTTAGAATAAATGAGAAGTGTTGGTAACAAAACAGCCTTAAATACAAACAACTTAAATTAATTTAACAAATCTTAACAGATCGTATCATTGTTTTACGAGTATAGTTTCTATTTCTAATACTTAATAACACTTATAAACAAAATTCATTAGAAAGTTTATCAGTTTATACGCTAATTAAGTATACTTAAATGGAGGCTCGTGCGCTGATCGAGGTCGCAGTTTACGCGCGATACTTCTAAACGAACTTTAATTACTTGTTCTAAGGAAATATTGCTAATTAATTGTGTCTGCATTATATAAGACGATATGCCTTGTATGTTATACGTTCTTATAATAAACTATTTATGATACGAATATTCAGTTTAGTTTAGAGTCTTTAAAGAAGTTTTAGATACAGTCACTCGAGCACTACTAGAAACTGCGTCTTTGTAAGTATAAGTTTGGCAACATGCCTGTGCTTTATAACTGTGCAAAATATAATCTGCCCTTGTACAGTCTGAGACGTAAAACGTTAAAGATATTTTTTATTTTGCTATCATAATTATATTATAGTGTAAAGTAATAAAGGTTTCTCTAAAATGATAATCGTTAATTAGTTCTATTTAAAGGTTTGTAATTATTTTTGCTAGTTTTAAGAAATAAGTGCAAGAACAGGTAGTTTATAAAGGTTAAGGGTGAATGCAGTGTTTCACTGCCAGCACCCCGACGTGGCTGCTATAATCCTACTATTCTACTTAATATTATAAATGCGAAAGTTTGTGAGGGTAAATGGATGTTTGTTACTCTTTCACGCAAAAACTACTAAACGGAATTTGATGAAATTTGGAATATAGGCAGTTAAGGGTGTAGAATAACATTTAAGCTACCTATGCAATGCGGGTGAAGCCGCGGGCATCAGCTAGTGTTTGTTATAACTTAAAATCAACCAGAATTTCCATTTTTAACTGCAAAAACAGACTAGTACGTTTAAGCTTTAAATCCATTTTCAAACGTATCTAAAAAAATCCACCTTATTTGCTGATCGTACAAGCAATGGCACATAAGGAAAAAAATCTGTCGTCAACATACCTTTGTGCCGAAAGAAAATGTGTGTAGCAAAGACTAATTCCGATAAACGTGTTAACTGAGCAGTATTTTATGTAACATGTCACATCCAGATTGATTTATATTTGCTCAGACAGCACCCTGTTCTCTTAAAGTGTTTAATGATTCATTTCAGTAGAGATCTTAGTATTATTCGTTTGAAATTGCCTTTACATACAACGTTGCTCTAAACACTAGAGGTATTTTACACAGGAGGATTGTAGTAAGAAATCCGAAAAAGTTTCTTGAAGTTTGTTTTAGTTTTATGTCGTTGTTGTAAGTCGGACTTCTACAACAAGAGAATTATTTTTCTACATGGTATGATAGGGTATCAGTTCCTCGCTACGCTGGAGATTGTAGATACACTGATGACGTGGTAAAAGGAAACAAGGGGAAGAATCCAAGGTACTCGAAACTTTTTAAGGTTTTTAGAGCATTATTATGTAACATGTTATAAAATAACGGAGCATGCCCTTACTTTGTTTCTATCTTCGTGGTGACTACAAAACAAACACTAGGATGTAGTCTTTGGCTGCTAAGCAGATGTCGATCTACGCTTGACGCATTTTTTTCTGTGACATGAAAGTTTGCATTAGTCTGGGTGTTTTTATATGAATGTATTTAGAAAAAAAAGTATTTATGTTAGTAAGGACTAGACGGCGTAATGTGAATAATATTTCTCTTAAGAAATATTATTTATCTAAACCCATTTATTTTGCGAGGACAGCAGCTTGTATTCTTAAAGTGTTTAATGATTCATTTCTTTAGAAACTTCAGTGTTATTTGTAGAAAGAAAACCTGTCTCGATATAAGTAGAAATTTATTGTGGAACGTGATGTTGTCGGGCTTTGTTTCTCTACATTACTTGTATTAAAACAAAAAACAACAACGAACCAATTACGAGGGGGAATGTAGCACGCAATGAAAATGTACCTAGACTATTTTATGTACGTTTTGGACTTCTTTGTTAACTTCTTCTTCATAGAGTAGTTGGCGTTTAATTGTATTGGGACAAGTGAAAGCTCTCGTGTGGTGACGGAGTAAGAATACAATATGTCATCACCCCATCTCATCCCATGGGTGTCGTAAAAACCGACTAAGGGACCATACGTGATTATAATCTTTACGAAATAAAAAGAAGGGAAACTTGAAATTAAACCCTATACCAATTCGTCTGGCCAGCATGGTATTAGTAGGCCAAGTATCCCTCCGTCACGGGAGGAGGCCCGTCCCTGCAGTGGGACATTAATGGGCTGTTAAGAAGAAAAAAAAGTGAAAGCTCGATGGACGGCTTCCAGGGTGGCTTGCTGTAGATCCTTCTGCGAGGGAGTACGATAAATGGGATGTTTTGAAGAGAGATCGCAATATTCTATCTATCTTAGTTAAGGAGAATGGGCGGTTTCGTCCCATGTGTTGTAACACTTTGTGACCTATATCATTTGAAAGATCTCAGCGAGTGCTATGTTTTATTGTATGGGCATAACTCCGTATCTCGTGCAGGGAAACTGTTATAGGGTTTTAAAAAAATAAAAAAAATAATTAAAAATGTCTTAACTAATTGGTCTTTTAATAACTACTAAAGAGATTTAAAGGTAGAGCCTACTTTGACCCAACACCCTCTCTGCCACCATTGTAAGCGCAGCGTTGAGAAGATTGCAGACATGTATAATTAGATTTAAGGCGGTCCTTCTGGGTAGAAGAGTTCTCAAGCTTTCAGAAACGTTTGCGCAATTACATGGATAAAGAAAAAACAGCTCCTTATGCTCCCCGCCATTTTGTTCCAAATATGACCTCTGCTCAGTCAGTTGCAACAACTTCAGGTCGGTCAAATAAGTTTGCGCTTTGTGTAGATGCCATTATTAACTTACTGGTGTAGTGTTGCAGTCTCTTCAACGATGCCAAATACTCCAACGATATTTCATAATACTGCAGTGCTTAAGTATACGGAAACGCCATTATGTTGGTTTGTCTCGAGAATGGATTATCAAGAACTATGAATTTGCAGCGAGGTATAAGACATGGTGATTAAATATCTCCGTAACTGTTTACCGCTGCACTGGAAGATGCTTTTAGGCTCTTAGACTGGAGCGGAAATGGCATCAATATATTATGGCGAGTATATCACGCACGCACCTTCATTTGCTAACGAAAATGGTGTCATGTCATAGACCAAGGAGGACCTCAATATAATGCTCGATGAACCTAATAGTATCTCTCAATAAGTGGGTCTTAAAATGGACACGGACAAGACCAAGATCATGGCAAATGTTCATGTTGCACCCACTTCAATCACGGTTGGAGGCGCTACACTCAAAGTTTTCTACGAATATATTTACCTGGGACAATCAGGCCAGATAAGTCCAACTTCGAGAAGGGGTTCATTCGTCAAATCACAAGGCTTTTGGTCATCTACAGTGGAATGGAGAGAGCTTTATTGGGAGTTGACCTGCGTAATTGAATCAGAAGTGAGATAATCCGCAGGAGAACTAAAGTGACCGATAGAGCACTCAGGGTTGCCCGTTAAAGGGGCGACAAAGCACGAAGAACTTACAAATAATGACGATGAGGCAGAAAAGTTTTCAAAAAGCGACCGCGTATATCGCGTGATATCGGGGTGGCGCCAAGTGATAAGGTAGTCACAGGATCGGCAAAGTAAAGATATTTGTAGGAGACCCATCTCCAGCAATGGACGCCTTGGCTGAGGGCTGGAAGCATGGTGTAGTGTTGTTGCTGAGTTGTACTTTCGTGTTTTCAATATATTTTGAAAGATATGTGAATAAAACAGGTCTATTTATAGGAGTTGTACATTTATACTGTCATTATAACTATGACAACCTAATCAACATCGCAATCGCATCGTCGCAACATGTTACAAAGGTTGGGACGCAGAGAGCAGATGTCATATTTGGAACAAAATGGCGGGGAGCATAAGGAGCTGTTTTTTTTTATCCATGTAATTGCGCAAACGTTTCTGAAAGCTTGAGAACTCTTCTACCCAGAAGGACCGCCTTAGGTAAATCTAATTTTACATGTCTGCAATCTTCTCAACGCTGCGCTTACAATGGTGGCAGAGAGGGTGTTGGGTCAAAGTAGGCTCTACCTTTAAATCTCTTTAGTAGTAGTTATTAAAAGACCAATTAGTTAAGACATTTTTAATTATTTTTTTATTTTTTTAAAACCCTATAACAGTTTCCCTGCACGAGATACGGAGTTATGCCCATACAATAAAACATAGCACTCGCTGAGATCTTTCAAATGATATAGGTCACAAAGTGTTACAACACATGGGACGCACCCCATATAAAACTGCCCATTCTTCTTTGCTTTGCTTTGGTCGATTGTCCCTATTTGTAATCCTACAGGTTGACTAGGGCTGATTGTGTCCTGATGAAGGCCTTTTGGTAGAAGGTCGTGAGGTAAAGAAATATTAGTCTGTATGAGTAATACTCAGTTTTTAAAACGTCTATTAGTCGTCTTTTACGAACCTGAACGAGAAAGTCTGGTAACATTTTGAATTCTTAATAATTAGCACACGAACATTGCTATTAACGTCCATTTTGTTTCAATTTCATTAATGTAAAATATTTTATCGTCTACATACAAATGAAAACATTTGCAACATAGTACAAATTCAGCTTTCCGGCCGCATGGATTTAAATATCTGAAATATTCGAGATCTCTACTTTCGCCAACGGTAGGACGTTAATTAGCGAAAATTAATTTGACTTTGTTTCAGCATTTTGCCTATTTGTGTTAATGCTTCGTTAGGTTGAAGGCTGCAAGGCACAGTCACGTGCTAACTATGTTAAAACTCTGCACTATACATACAAAGGACCAGATACCCTAATTTTATTGTAAATGAAAGCGTATGAACTTTATTCAATTTGTTAATTTAACTAAGTTTGAATGGTGAGCCAGATATGAACTGCTATTTAAAATGTTTGATAAAAGATTGGAGATGTTTCGTAGATAGAGGTATTACATTAGGTGTGAGTATATAACTGTCAGTCTAAGTATTAAGAATCGTGGTTGTATCGGTTAATTATATATATAGACGAAATATAACCAGACGTCTGATCAGCGTTATATAAGTAGGACATGTTTCCCTTATAAGTAGGACTGGTTCCGTGTGGGGACGGAGTAAGAATACAATATGTCACCACCCCATCTCAGCTCATGGGTGTCGTAAAAACCGACTAAGGGTCGTAGCACTTATAACGTAACGTAAACGGATAGGCATCGCCTCGCCTTTTTCCTCGGTGTCAAACGTCAAAAATCCGATTACGTTACGATTCCGATTAGTGTGCGTTGCAGTAAAGAGTTTCATACAAATAATACTGAATGGCTCGAGTTGATACGGTGCCGATCCGTTTACTGCGACCTTAAAGGACTATCTGCCAATATTATCTTTACAAAATAAAAAGAAGGAAAACTTGAAATTAAACCCTATACCAATCCGTTTGGCCAGCGTGGTATTAGTAGGCTAAGGGCCAGATTCAGAGACCGCACTTTGACTTTACTTTAGCAAAGTCTAGTTATTATCTCTGAATTTGAATAACATTAAAGTAATCTTTTCGCATGAAAAGTTTACTTTGTAGTAATAAATAATGAAAGTAAACTTTTTCATGCGAAAAATTACTTTAATGTTGTTCAAATTCAGAAATAATAACTAGACTTTGCTAAAGTAAAGACAAAGTGCGGTCTCTGAATCTGGCCCTCAGTATCCCTCTGTCACAGGAGGAGGCCTGTCCCTGCAGAGGGATATAAATGGACTGTTATGATGATGTTTCCCCCTATTACTGGAAGAAACTTATCACTGCAGTGGGACATTTACGGGATTTTTAGCTGAAGAATAGCAAGCTGTAATTTACTAAAACAGAAAACTTGACTGGTCTTTGTTCCGTGACCTTTTAAGGCTAGATTTCTCAGCTTTTGCTTTTCTGAGACCTGAGCGTGCTTCAAACACCTTTATTTTATACTCTTCTATATTTTTCACAACATTTACAAGTATCATAAATAAATTAAACGCAGACACTATTAAGAATGTACAACAAAACAAAACGCTTTAATCTCGTTCATTGTAAATGTAATGAATAATAGATTAGTAGAAGGCTAAATTTGGTTTGCAAGAATCGTCTCCTTTTATGCTAATATTTAAAATACAGAGTCCATCGATACTGAAGCTCGGCTTATGCAAGTTTAGAGATAGCTCGAGATCGCACGTTGGGTAAGAAAACACGAGTAAGATGTATTCTAATGTCGTATTCATGTAAATATTTTATAAGTTTGGAATTTGGTGTATGGACTACAGTTGTATATTTTCTGTTTTGAACATCGAATAGGAATATAGGTCACTTGCTTGCTGTAGTGTGATATGTGTGTCATGTTAGATGTTACTTACGTTAAAATTATATGGTTTATTGAATTGCGTTCGAGGTTCTGATTGATGGAAAGTTTGTGTCGAAAACAGCGCGTATTTGGGTGACCAGAAGTAAATACAAAAGGAATGAGCAATACAATTAAGGCTCATAATAGTTACTTAAAATATTGAAAAAAAAAAACGTTTTTAAATGATAAAGCAGGCTGTTTTAACTACATACTCGTTTGAATTATGCCGTCTCTTTATTACGTGAGTTGGACACAGGTTATCCTAAAATATTTCCGATTTATGAATCTTTTTTCATCCATCTACCTTACAAAAGTTTTTTAGAGCTTATATTCTACGTCATAATGCACACTATTAGCTTCAGTCAGTTAATATCCTTTATAGCCTTTCACCGTGTCGCGTCGTAGATAAAACGTCAAAGTAAATTCAACAGTCAAAACAACTACATAGTTACGCTACATACTTGTGTTACCCTAAGATTATAGTGTCCGTGAATCTCGGTGTTTTCAAGGTAAACCAGTGACCTCAATATGAATTAACTTATTTTGAACTTCAGTTACCCGTGTTAAGGTCATATAAACTTTGTACCCCGTAGTTAAATAGTCATTAACGTAGGTATTCTTAACAACAATCTGACATTCATTTATTTGTAGTAATTTAACACTAGTTCTTATTTTGAACTTAGTTCCAATAATTACTTTGATTTAGTTCAAAATACGAACTAATACTTTACGTATTTTTATGTGACTTTTTAATAATGAAAAGGTCGCTTCACTATAAATAAGCTTCACGTCACTAAGTGCTTACTTAAACTGTAAAGTCCTAAATCCAGGTGATTGGTCATCAAAAGACGGCCTTGATCAGTACTACTGTGCCCGTTTAATCTACAGTCAACACGACTAGAGAAATTACAGAGCAACAGGACTTAACAACTTAAGTCTAGTGTAGCCAGCGACTTAAGTATTCTATGGCTTGCTCGTTTGCTACCTTAAAGCTATTAAGTATATCCTTCAACATTAATACAGTTAAATTAATACTTATGTATTTTGTATTACCGTTATGATTTAGTGTAAATTTAAATTTGAAACACTTCTGTTAAAAATCGAAGAAGGATTAGCTTATTTGAGGTTTGTTGTCTGTGGAAAATTACGTCAAATATATTTCGAGTGTTTGTTAAATGGTATAAAGAGTTAAAGACTTACCCGCGATAGCGCGTCCCAGCAACAAAGCACTGAAGAGGATGGATAGCATCCGTCCTCTCGCTCGCACCACCATCTTGGTCGCTATCCTAATTCTTCCAATATCAACTGATCATCATTGGATACACTAACACGTCTTCTAGTCACTTTATTGTGGAAACACACAACTCTTTTAGGTAATCATAGTTCACAGATGGTCACTAAAATATCACTTTATTTGTTAAAAAATTGTTTGGTTGGTACTTATTATTTCAACTTATTTGGGTCTACTAATGAAAATAAATATCTATATATATAAAAGAAAGTCGTGTTAGTTACACCACTTATAACTCAAGAACGGCAGAACAGATTTGGCTGAAAATTGGTAGGGAGGTAGCTTAGAGCCAGGAGACGAACATAGGATACTTTTTATCCCGTTCGACGGCGTTCCCGTGTGACTTGAAAACGTGGTATAACAATAAAGAATCAGACTTGGAATAACAAAACGCAATATATAATGTAATGACGTATGGATGACAATTTGATATTTGTAAGAAATAAAACTATTAAATGCCACAGAATAAAAAAGTAAAATAAAGCCGTAATGCAAGAAGAATACGAAATACTGCAAATGAAAGGACTGAAGGAGAACAAGAAATTGCACGTGAACAGCGCCGCGATAGTATGGCTCGACTTCGTGATTCTCAATCACGAGAGCAAAGTGAAGCAGCACGTGAAACAGCTCGGTTGGCAATGCAGAATCGACGAGCGAACAACAGAGGTCAACAAATAGATAATTTGCGACGCAGAACAAGATATTTATCAAGTGCTGATTTGAATCGAGCAGCGTTTCAATACGATTGCAGCAATGATTACAGCTTGCATCCTAGCGTTTTCATTGGACAAATGGACGTTGTTTGCGAGTATTGTGGTGCATTAAAGTTTTCCGGAGAAACGCCTGGATTATGCTGCCTTAATGGTAAAGTGAAATTGCCATTGTTGACTCCGCCACATGAGCCATTGTATTCATTGCTTTGTGGCGAAACACAAGAATCACGCCACTTTCTTGCGAATACTCAAAAATACAATGGTTGTTTCCAAATGACGTCTTTTGGGGCAGATATTATCGTAGAACGAGGATTTAATGCGACATTTAAGGTATTTATTTTTGTACTTACATAGAATGTAGTTAAAGAATAACTTACTTTATCTATTGGTATGTATTATATTTGCTGAACTCTACTTTCCCACCGAAAAAAGTGTAACCCAGTTAATACTCATTCTTATTAATTAAATCATTCTCATTCCGAGGATCCCGATGATCCCAACCGATATGCCGTTTGAATTTAAAAGACTTCAATTTCCGATACGTCTTGCAATTGCCATGACCATCAACAAATCACAAGGCCAGTCCTTAAAAGTTTGTGGTTTAAATCTAGAACATTCATGTTTTTCCCATGGTCAATTATACGTGGCATGTTCACGGGTCGGAAGACCATCTGCGTTGTTTGTTTTTGCGCCTGATAATAAAACAAAAAATGTCGTGTATCACAAGGTACTTAAGTGAAGAGCAACCTATGTACTAAAATACAGATGAATGATTAATGTAGGTATTTCATATTTTTTGTATTTTTTTTCAAATAAAAATAAACAAAAAAACAGCTTATTTATTGCCATTAAGGCGGAACAAAGTTCGCCGGGTCAGCTAGTTATACATAAATCCTAAAAAAAAGATAATAAAATCAGGCTTTAAATTTTCGTAAGGTAGGACCCTAATTAACAATAATAAATATTTAGTTTTCTTTTGTATTACGTGTTTCCTTCAAACTACGATCCTGGTTATTGAAACGAGGCGTGAAAAAGCATCTTCTGAAGCCGCCATAGTGGAGACATTCATGCCTCTATAAATAATATAGCTGGCATGGTGATCGCCATTCTTGGACTCTATTGGATGCTTAACATCAGGCACCATAGAGTCATTCTGGTAGGCCAATTAAAACTTTGCTCGCAAACTGCATGCAGTATGCAGTATAATATTCTACATAAAACTAAATATTTGTTACATTAAGATTGAAATAATCTTTTATCATAACAACCCATTAATGTCCCACTGCAGGGACGGACCTCCTCCCGGGACGGAGTGATACTTGACCTACTATTACAACGCTGGCCAGACGGATTGGTATAGGAAATAATCTATAGGTTTATTCAAATCTTTCCCAAGTAAATAAAGTGTTTAAAGTTATAATCCTAATTAAATCCTGTTTACGGGATAATAACTTGGAATCTAGGATCATATTGTAGACTTTATTTGTTTACATTTGTGCTAACAGGCTAGCTGAACTGGGACCCTCTTTATTACCAAATTCAAACGATTTAGATTAACAAGACTAACTAAACGAACAGTATACAATCTATAATTAATTTAGTGAAAATATCTCAAAAATTCTTATTAGTTGTTTTGAACCTTAAAAGATTTGTTTCTTCTGTTAATATTCCTTTTAATTTTAGAATTTTGCATAAGCTTATTATGCAAAATTCTAAAACTAAAAGGAATATTAACAGAAGAAAAAGAAACTTTTACTAGATATGCCAGTTAAATTTCTAATCACGTTGTAAAAATGGAGAAGTAAATTATTTTTTTAACAAGTTGTTATTAACCTTTTCATTCAATACGTGAACTAAATCACTATAGTTCACGTATGGAATGAACTAACATTCAGCTTAGTATATCAATAAAATATTTTATGCTTTGCTCTCGAACGTTTTTGGAATTATAAAAATATTGTGCATTACGGGTATGTTTCTATTAACTTCTTTGATGTGCAGCCAATCGGTATGATCAACGTATTTCAAACTAGAGTATAAATTGCTAATTTCGTGTTACCGGTTGCTTTATTTAGGGATGTGTGTTTTGGTTTAATTAAAGTGTTCGATTTTTACAAACACTCTTAATAAAACAATTATAATTAATTATATTCCCCACACTTTCACACAACGCCATCTAGCCCCAAACTAAGCAGAGCTTGTAATAAGAGTACTAGACAACGGATAAACATACTTCAATACTTACATACACACATCAAAAAAGTCTAAGCAACATGCATGATATTACAAATTTACCATTTATATTAATTAATTTCTAAGTATTTACTCACTCAAAGTGTATAGGTAAGTAAACTTTTTTGTTATTGATGACATACTGGCTGGTTGTAAAAAAAAAAATTCGATTATGTTTTGTTTTTTTTTCATAAAATTCAAATGACTGCGAATTTGTTTGAATTTGAGTGCATGTTAATTGCTACGTTTTAGTCTTGATTTTATAATTTTACCAACCATTTAAATACAGTTGGCGACAAAATTGAATTGTTAGATATTCTTTACGTCATGGAGCGACGTCATTTGACGGCAGATGAAATGCAAAGAGCTGTAGGGATGTTGCAAGCGGGAAGTAATCAATCTCAGGTATCTCGACATTTTGGTATGCATAGAAGTGTTATTTGTCGTCTTTGGCAGCGCTACAATAATACAGGGGAACCCGCTGAACAGCATCCAGGCCGTAAAAGGAGTACAACCACTCGGCAAGACCGGTACATACAACTGACTGCAAGACGCCAGCCGATGTTAACCGCTCGAGAGATAAGTTTGAGGCTACAAAATTCAAGTGGTGTTGATGTAAGTCCCCAAACTGTGCGAAATAGACTGCATGAGTACGGCCTACGAGCTCGACGCCCTATCAGGTGCCCACCGATACGTCACGGGAATCGCGCTCGTCGAAATGAATGGTGTAGAGAACGCATAACATGGACCCAGGAACAATGGGATAAAATTATGTTTTCCGATGAGTCGCGATTCGGGTTTAGGCCTGATACAAGAAGGGTGCGAGTGTACCGTCGACCCGGAAATACTGAAAGACTCAGGTGCGTTCAGGAAGTTCATCCATACAGCGGCTCAACAGTTATGGTATGGGCGGGTATTATGAAGAACAGGCGAACTGAGCTCGTTTTTGTAAATGGAAACATGAACGCTGAAAATTACGTTGAGGATATTCTCAGACCTTATGTCCATCCATTTGCACAAACCTTTGGCTCCGATTTTACGTTAATGCATGACAATGCGCGTTCACATACAGCTCGGCGAACCAGTGAATACTTGGCAACGGAGAACATCCAGGTATTGCCCTGGCCTGCACAATCGCCAGACCTCAACCCCATCGAGCACGCATGGGACATGCTCCAGAGACGTGTTTTGAAGGACTTGGACGGAGTGACAACAACCCAACAGCTGAAGGATTTGCTACAATTCCATTGGGAGCGAATACCGCAAGATGACATAAACAGTCTCATTAATTCAATGAATAATCGTTGCCGACAAGTTCTGAATAGCAGAGGAGGCCATACTTTGTATTAAATTGTCCTATTCTTTCACAATAAATTCATTTTCTTAAGAAATTTCAATTTGTAAAAAAAAAGTTTAGTTTCTTATGTACCTGTATATTCTAATATTGTTAATTTCTGTTATTAAAAGAACTTATAAAGAAAACAGCTGTTATTTTTACATCATAGAACCCTAAAAATATTATTTTAAAAATAAAATACAACGTTATAATTAAAATAAATGGTAAAATAAATTAATATAAATGGTAAATTTGTAATATCATGCATGTTGCTTAGACTTTTTTGATGTGTGTATTATACATAGAAAACACCCAGAACAATGCAAACAATCATGTTCATGCACACAAAGATTTTCATTTACAATGTTAATTATATTTAATTAATAATATTAATAAAGTAGATTTAATTAAGAGCTAAATAACTTTTAATAAACTAAACCCATAAATGCTAATGGTGACTATTAACATTTACATTACTAATAGTAGGTACTGTATCCTTGTGCGACTATATACTGTTTACAAAGTTACAGAACTCTGTCCTAGTTAAAGCAATAACACAGCAGCAATGTAGACAGTATCCACGTAATGAAAATTCCCAAATCTGAATTATAAAATTATATTTGTACAAAATCATTTAAGTCAGCCTAAAAACTTCTACTACAGTACAGTACTCGGCCGTTTATATTGCACCTCGACCTGTGGAAAGAGACAATCGGTATGATTTGATTGTGTGCTACAGAAATGACGCTCACGAAGTTAAAATTGGCCGATTTTCTCTTTACAAAAGTCGATGTGCAATATTTACGGCCGGGTACTGTACATAGACACATGTCAACAACTGGAAAAATACAATGTGTAACATTGTTTAAGAGGGTCACTATAGCAGTTGCTAGTACCATGACACAATCTTTTGAGTGGCCATATAAATCTTAAAACATCAGATCAGCGTTCGAACGCTGATACAAGGGCTTAGCCTAACAGAGAACCGATAGACCATGAAACAGAAAGGTTCCCCAATGAAATGTACGAAGTTTCGTCGCGTCGTGAAGTTAATAAAGGTGACGAAAAGTTTAAAAACCCCTCCCTATAGACTCAAGCTCTATGTCTAGCTGATGTGGTGGTTCGTTGACTTATATGATGAGGTCATAAACAGAAAGAAATTCTAATAAATTCAAAATTCGTAGAAATCAGAACACTAAGTTTTTATGGATACAGTTAACATAAAACAGGGAATTAAACTTTGGTATGGTAGTATCGTAAAGTTTGTATCTGTATAAAGTTAAGTGTCAATTACTTTGAAAAAGAAAAAGAATAGAAGCTAGACTCACGAATATAACTTTTCACGGGTTAATTGCTTTTGCCGTTGTTGTTTCTTTAAAAAAAGTCAGTAAAAACTTCTAGCTGTCGTAACTTTGGTCAAAAAGTACACCAGTGATGTCCCATAATGTCTATGTTAAACTTTTAGGTAATGTGGAATTAAACACGATTTTTTTATAACTTTAAATTAACTTTGTACTTTATGTGGAAGGTTGTAGGGATTTTATTTGTTTGAAGATTATGGATAAAGTTTTTTAATACCGAGGAGAGCTAGCGAGAATTATTTTAGGTGGCTTGCCCACTGTCGGTTGTGTGTTATCTGAGTTCCAGAGACTTGTCGAATAAACCCAAAGATGGCTATAACTGGGATTTTTTTCTCTCTCTCTCTCTGACTCGATGTATAGGAGTCCGAAATAGCTTCTTCAGAGGTAACTACCTCACTAATGTCTCAAAGTTAAGCTTACGTGTTAGTAGTGCTTTTCAAAGCTGTCGGTAGCCTAATTTATTTTATTAGGTGGTAGAGGGTTTTATGTGTTGTAGGTACTCAGCGCACCTACTTTGTCAGCATTAAGAGGCAGATAGAACACAAAAAGATAGTTAGATATCTCATCATCTCTAACTGTATGCTTTACTGACTGAGTGAGTGACTAACTCGTGTGTCGCGTGGTTATAATAAAGAGTTATCTGCATCCCATTAGAATTTCGGCTGAAGTATATAACCAAGAGTAAATTCGTCGGAAGTAACTAGTTTATTAATAATCCTAAAACCCTTACTGACTTTAAACCTACCAGGCATTGTACCTGCATTAAATTGCTTAGTTGTAATAATCTTTTGTTGTTACGTGTCAAACCTTAGTTGACCTTTAATTTAAACGGTAATACTAAGATATGTAGCTCAGGTTAAACTAGACTTGATTTAATATTCTACGTAGCTAATTTACACATTAGTATGTTTAGCAGGTTTATTGCCTTTCTTCACTTATGAATTCATAATTCTTTATTAAATAATCTGAGTGCTACCATTTTATTTATGTCTGCATTCATTAATAAGTCGCCATGTTATTAGCAATATGTTGGTTATTTTTAAATCTGGAATCAAAAATATCTTATAATCATCATTATGACAGCTGTTTTAGATCCCATTACAAGATCCTCTAATCAAGTAAGAGAAATTCGCCAGCGTATATTAGGCTGGTTGAATTAATTATTATTAAGGGACATAATAACATAAAGTAATTATTTTATGTAATTTTTTTTCGTTGTGATATCGAATAATAACTAGTTACATTTTTTTTTAATCGGAAAAAGTAAACATTTTCTTTTAGTCGGTCTTCACGACCCCTTAGGGTTGAGTTCATATCCTTAGTCTGTGTCTGTGTGTATCACATGGGCAATACATCTTTACCTAGTATTTAAGATAATTTTCACACATTTATGCAACACTATTTAGTACCAAACTAAATAGAGCTTATACTAAGAGTACCTAGATCCACTAGAAAACTGACAACTTTTGCAATAAATTCACTGTTGAAGCGTCAACCTGATTCAAAAGTTTCTACAATAGTTTTATTGTTGGGATAAAGTTGTATGCTTTATTTATTTATACACTTTAATTGGGTATTATGTACTCGTAGGTATATCAATTTTGTTTATTAAATCAAATTATTTAAATTATTTAATCTCAGATTTAATTAAAATTACATCTGTTTTTGATTTCGTGTTTCATTTTGCACTGTACTTGTATATTGATATGCTTAAAATAAATGACTATTTATTCACAATTTAATTTCTACCGGTAAAAAAATATCAATGTTTGAATAATGTGCAATTTCCGAAAATGCCATTTATTGTCCCAAAATTACATAAAGCCGTAGTAGATAATTAGTCCACTCAGTGGTTCATTTAAGTTTCGTTCAGTAAATCAGTCTTGACTCACAATTGCCTTGTACGTGGGTTGAGGCATCAATCTAAGTCGAAATGTACCGTGCCTCGTCAAAGGCCGATCCAATAAAGAGCAGAGAGGCGAAGTTTTACTAAAACGGTAGCTTCATAGATTCTTTCACGTTTCGAGTAGGTTTTTCAAAGGTAGACGATCATTGCTACAATATTACACATAGAATTATTTATATTTCAAATATTACAATTACAAACAATACATGGTGTTCTGAAGTGACAAGCACTCATCGTTAAGCAATGTGCACGCAATCAATCAGTATATAGATTTAACTGCCTCAGTGGCAAAACGGTCGCGTATGCTGCCTTGCGCCAGGTTGCGGGTTCGATTCCCATGCATGATAATATGAGTGAGATCTACAAATGATTGTTCTTAGCTGGGAGCATTCTTCAATGTCTTAAATATATATATTTCTAAAAGTTTTCGCAACGTAAGGCAAGTCCATAACATGTCCAATACATAGCGCAAAGGTGGAAAATATAATTATTATTCCGTATCAGGGAAATTAAAAGGCCTATGAGTAAATACTGTATTGACATAACAACATTTCATTGCGTGATCACTTTGAATGAAAACAAAGAAAATTTCTCGCTCACCAAAATTTGAGCGTGCGTGTCCGTTTTTTAATTTATTTGAAAATCCCAACGGAACCATTTTTTTGACTCTTGCATGGCAAAAATGGCCAGGGAAATCTGTATTAATTGCAATCTTTACAAATTATGGTTATTTCTTTAGTCATTTGTTTCAATTTTTATTAATCTGTTTGGTCATTAATTACAGCCAATATTATTGTGGGTAGCTATGCGGTTTTAATACTAGAAATGTATTTTTGGTAACTATAAATTAACTATTTTTTGTTGTTGTAGAAAACCTTTAAGAGGAAAAAAAAAACCTAGAAAAAACCTTAGACAACCTTTAATATTTTTTTTTCTCTGTGTTATCATAATCATAACGGCCCCTTAATGTTCCACTGCAGGCACGGGCCTCCTCCCATGACGGAGGGATACTTGACCTATTAATACCACGCTGGCCAGACGGATTGGTATAGGGTTTAATTTCAAGTGTTCCTTCTTTTTATTACGTGAAGATAATATTCACGAATAGTCCCTTAGTCGGTTTTTACGGCACCCATGACATGAGATGGGGTGGTGACATATTGTATTCTTACTCCGTCACCACTCGGATAGGTAATTGTGTAGTACTAGTAAATACATATTTTATTTTCACAACAAGCATATCTTTTTAGAAACCCTGCAAATTCACACCTTAACATACCTCTATAGTACAAAGTATCAAGCAACTTACTAAAAATACTAAACTTGAACACACGAGCTAGTTATAAATTTAACAAAATGTAAGAGCAACATAGTTTATCTGTGGCCGGTACTTTACGTGGGTTCGCTACTGTTCCCGGGAGATTTCTTTCAATGTATCAATTTTCTTAACATGTTGCGAATTATTATTTATCTACATGTGTAAGAAACTTTCTTGGTTTTGACGTGTTTGTTTTATTTGTAAGGTACATTATTATTATTAATAATTATGTTTCTCTTGTCCATAATACTCGGGTCTATTGAAGACCCGGTTCTTTGGAAGGCATACATCGGGCCGAAGCCAAGACGAAGAGGCCCTTTAAGAGATATTTAATCTGGTAATGGATACACAGGCCAGATACCATCTCTGAACGCACAATATGATACACCCAGAGATAGTCCCTGCTAAGTGCAAAAACTATTGTAGTGCATCTTTAAGGATGCAATGGAAAGTTAAATAATAATCTATGGATGAGTATGTTCAATGGACCGGTTATTGGGCTATGGAAGGTGACTACCGGATACCTGTCGTGATAATCAGTCTCTATATTATAAAAAGACAGGTAGTGACTTGCCATCTCGTTGAGTGGGCCCCATAAAACGGCCGCACGTACAGTGCGACAATGGAGCAACATCTCTTAGAGAGGCTAGAAGCTGCGGAGAGGTGAGTCTGCGGGGCGCTTAATTCCGGTCGAACCGTTCAACAAAAAGTTAACTTTTAGTTGTCAAATTGTCTTACCTGTGACAATTTGACAACTAAAAGTTAACTTAACCGAATTTTTACCGATTTTAAGGAACGAGAATTGACATGCTGATTACATATCACCAAAATAGACATATAAACGAAGCCTATTGTCAAGGCTGTACCTATACAAATTAGTGAAGTTTAATGTTATATTTGTATATAACATTGTATGTTGGTCATTTACAAAATTGAACTGACACATTGCGTGACTCGACAACGAGGCGTTGCCAAAACGTGTGGAGGTTATGCGACACGCACACCATCGCTTTAGATCTTATATTTTACTCACTGATAATTCTACTACATGCGTCTAAAGGGGTGTATTAACGAATAATTATTTGAATGTTAATGACTTTCTTTCGGTGTGGGTTCCGTGTATAGAACGTTTTTGTGGTTGTAGATTTTCAGAAATTATATTGACGGAACAGGCCGCGATAGGTTTAGATCGAGAATGGTCCTACCAGAAAATTATACGTAAATCCCGGTTGTTGATTGAGGTAGTTGATTTGAACAGATCTCCATCCTATTTTTTGGCGAGTTAAGTACGAAGTAGCCCTCTTTCGCGTCTCGCGAACTTAACTCTCCTAAAAATAGGATGGAGATCTATTTAAATCAACTTAATCAACAACTTACTACTTAACTCGCTATGTACTTGTCGATGTGTAAATCGGGCTTTATATTTTACTCACTGATAATTCTACTACATGCGTCTAAAGGAGTGTATTTACGAATAATTATTTGGATGTTAATGACTTTCTTTTGGTGTGTGTTTCGTGTATCGTACAAAGTGGTGGGTTTTCTAAAATTGAACTGAAGGAACAGTCCGCGACTGGTCTGGGGTGGAAATAATTAGTTAAAAATTATTTATTGAAGAAAACAAATACAATTAGAAGATTACAATTGAAAATTTACTAAAAAGGACCTGTTTAGAGTCATCATAGTGAACCAATCTTATTAAACCTGATGTGATAACAAATATTTTTAACAATGCCCTCGACGCCTGCCATGCTTGAGGTCGCGGGTTAACATCCCATGCATAATTATTATTGTCTATGCGTATGATTATTTATTATCTTGACCCTAGGTTTTATTTATGTTTTAATTTTAAAGCAGTAAAAGTGTCCGCGACACAGCCTTGTCTTTTAATAAAATATATTACGTCTTTGTTCCAATAACTGATGTTTGTAAGAATGTGTAGCTCGGCTTAGAAATTACAAAAAAAAATGTACGTTTTTAAAGTATAGTACTTAGTCTAAACATGTTACTAAGTAATGAGGCAGATGTTAATCTTATGTAATACTTCTTTTTTGTACTAATTTAACTAAAACTTGGGTTGTAGTGCTGCTTGTTAAAAAGAAAATTCGAGGTTGTTTCTAGGTACAGCACACGGCAACAATTATTTTACGTCAAGTAATAAGTAAGTTGTTGTTCTAACTTAATTTATTTTTCTCATAAAATAGTAAATTATTTTTGTAGCTAAGTATGGTATTTTTTTTTATTGTTTGTAGTTATTAAAAGTAAAAAAAATACACATTACTATTTTTTAAATAGTAATATGTATACAAATCGCGATAGGTTAAAATCTATTAAAAAAAATACAACCGAATTGAGAACCTCATCCTTTTTTGGAAGTCGGTTAAAAACTCCTTCAAATAGTACACTAGTAATTTCTAGCTGAAGTTCTTTGTTTTACTTATACCTTCTTTATTCACGTTTTACGCCATCGACAGGAAAAGGGATCAGCACTTATGTATAATGGTTTAAATGTCTAAACCTTTATCGTGTTGAGATCATACAGCTCAGTAGAAATTAGCATAGGCAAGAAAATTTACGTATAAGGTCAAACACAATAGGAGCGTAGTAAAATAACATGGACACCTAATTTATAATGTTTACACTAAATCACAACAAGTTGTGATGATTAGATGCTTCAGCGTTTATAAAATTACTGCTTATTTTCAAAATGCTATGAACCAAATAACATTTGCACTCATTACTATTTATTAATTGCCATAAAAATTATCCCGATAAATGACAATGAAATTCTCGTCCACAAACATTTTAACAGAGAAATGGTATCAAAACAGAAAACAGCAACGACAAATTCATCCAATTTGCACAAAACGCTAAATACTTGCATCAGAAATATAATTTATTCTAATAAGACACAACGTCCAGGGAGCGTTGTAGACAAAGCAACGTTGAAAGCTTCACACCTCCCCACAGCATAATATTAAAGGAGTTTCAACCAACTCCCGGTGTCGGAATGTGAACTGTGTTAAGGTAGTCGTACATTACACCAACTCGACGGCACAGTTCAACACAGTTCCAACTTGAAGTATCGATTTGGTATCATCGGGTCGCTGACTAGGTAATCAACTCGTCGGCCACCAGTTGACAACTTGGCGTCAATGAGGGAAGGACCTGTTTTGCAACTGTACTCGGACGAAGGAGAGACGGATAAGCAGCAGCAGCAACGCGTCGTCAGCTTGCTGTGAACTCGTAGGTGACAGTCAATAGGTGAACCACTCGTGAACCACGCGTCGCAGACTTTTAACTTATTTGTTTTTTTTTTCTTTTTTTATTTATTTATTCGGGACTTTTACGCGCAGCGTATATGTCAGTCCCATCGTACCCTAAACATAACAACAACACTTAGCCTATCTTTAATTGTGCCATGAACTTGAACAGCACATTTGCAGGAGCCCCATTCGGTTCGGATAAAATAAGATGAAATGTGCCTACATCTGTTCTGCTCAAATTCAAGGCACTCATTAAATATTGTCTAACAGGCTCAGACTGCACGCACTCCATCAACAGGTGGTGTACGTCGTCAATTACCCCACATAGCTCACAGTTAGGTGATGTAGATTTTTTCATCAGGTAGGCAAACTTTTTAGATGGAATGTGTCCAGATCGTAACCTGTTAGCGGTAACAATTATATGTCTATTAACATTGTTATCCATAAACCAAGGAACTCGAAGAGGCTGACACTGAATAGTTTTATACCAAATTCCTTTTTCGACTGATCGTTTATCAAAAAACTTATTTGTTGTAAATTTAGTCATGTGTAACACGAAATAGAGCTTAAACTTCAATGCTCAACAGCAAGTTGAATAAGAGTGAAGTTGACGTTGCGTTGGTGTTATGTGCGACGACCTTAAATGTGTTATTTTACGTCAGTTTCTCACTGGGAACCGTTACTACCTTATCTACATTACCAGTAAAAACAGCCAGTAAAGTAATCTCCCCTAGTTCTTACCAAACCGCTGTAAAACGTAATGCTGACAAACTTAATATTTTGTTATCATCTTCAATCTTTAGGCTTAGGCATTTGTTACTTAAATATTTATAGAAAAAGTTTTTTGTTTTTATAATTATGGTAAATAGTAATAACAATTAGGGTTGTCTGTTATTTTTTTAATAAAATAAATAGAAAACTGTAAGTTATAATTACTTGTCTATTTATATAAATAGACAAGTAAAGAAAAGTAAGTGGCAGGAACTTAGAGACTATAATATTTTTTACTTTTGTTTTCAAATAGATAATTTCTTGTAATTTTTCTTATTGTTGTCACGCCTATGAGTTGGCACGAGACCTTTGTTTCTTACTGCTTCATTACACCAAAAAACTAATGCTTGGAAATATAAAAATGTATTTATCCTATGTTTGGTTTATTGGTCAGCTACAACGATTGACAGACGCGAGTTTTATTTTGCTGTAATAGAGATAATTTCTGAATTCCTTATTAGTCGGCTTGTACAGTACCAACATTTAAAAAAGGATATTGTGTATTCTTAGAAAGCCATCAATTCCTGAGGTAGCTTCATACCTATAAATACTCGTCCTGTACTTCCAAAATTGACGTGATCCCAAATCGATTATCAGAAATGGAAATAGCTGGTTCTTAAAATTGCCGCTTCCCGGAAATACAGATTTTAGCTTCTAACTTTGCCTTTTCTAACTACTAATGGATGAAATCAGAATAACTGATAGAGAGGTTAAATACAGAGACTTAATTTTAAGCTTTACCTTAAAATAGTTCTCGGACCCTATCCTTTCTGTTAAAACGACTTGTACTTTTTAAGCTGTAGGTAATTGCTGTAAAGTGGCAGGCGATTAAGCGGTTCACTATGGTAATAAGTAATATGCCAGAAATGCTAGAACACAGCCATTTTTTCATTACGGAATATATTAATATTTATACAGATAAATATTGATAAACTGAAATGTACTTAAGAGAAAATAATATATTAAATGACAAACTCCTTTCTTATTAAAATCCTACTAGGTACCTACTTACACAGTTATTGCCTTATGCTCACAAGCTACAGTACAATACAGTAAATTCCCCACGCTCTCGCCTAATCTGCTAACGCCTATCTACACAGTGGAAACATTTCAAGAAGGAAGTGGCTAAAATGATGATGAGGTTAAGCTAGGCTAGGTTGTAATCGAGATGGTAGATCTCGATTACAACCTAGCCTAGCTTAACGTTGTACTATTCGAAGCAATGAATCTGTAGTACTTAGAGCAGTTATTTCAATGGGCAATTAACCATTCTAACCTAACTAAACCCTAAATAACTTTACAGAAAAAAAATTCCGAATAGTGATTTTGGAACTAGCTAACTGTGACTTCAACCCATCACCATTACTTTGGGTCGCGGCGTTGCTTGCCTTTCACAGTACGTATTAAGTAAAATAGTTCTAAGGAAAAAGAAAGCACATGTGCCAGGCACTTGGAGTCATTATTTAGTGGAGGAATTAACTGGTAAACTTTTCCGTAAAATACCTACTTTGAAAAATCAGGAGGATAAACGATTGCATTAAACAAATTCTATGCTCTCTGAAACAACATTAGAAATATATAAACAGAGTTAATCTGGCTCAAAGCCAATTGTTCTTATTCTCTAAGGATAACATACCTACTAACCTAATAGTACCCACGATTAAACGATATGCCCAAAACGCCTGTACTCCACCTCCGTACGTAATGAAATCACGAATGTGTGTTTGGAAACAAAATTAACGAAAATTGGGCAATATTAAAATGTCATATTATTAAAGAGTAATATTTTGATATCTGAATATTTTTGTTATAAATATTAGTCCAGTCAAAATAAATATCCAGTTTGCATTAATTCCCAACAAGCTGAATTTTTGTGCAGGCCTTGAATACGTCATTACCAATGATATGTCAAAAGTCCCCATCGATCCCGCTTGTGCGTTGTTTTTTATTCAAGGTCAAAGGTCACAAATTTGCGTTTTTTGCGTATATCTCTGAAACAACGAGAGCTATCGAAAAATGGTTTAGACAAAATTTGTAGATCGAAAATTGTCTACAAAAAATATCTGAACACTTTTCTCCTACAAAGCATCGCTTTTGAGATATCGTGACTTTAGAGCGCAGGAAAGTTGTATTTTTGACTATATGCACACACTAGCTTTTTCCCGCGATTTCGCCCGTATTTATAAGTATTATTAAAAATTAGGCTTATTTCTATATATATAGTAGCATATGCATGCTTGGTCTCAGCCTAATCGGTTATAAATTGACAAAGTTACATACAAACTTTCATCCCCTATAGGATGGGTCGAATTTATCAAAACCCTTTCTTAGCGAAAGCCTACGTTATAACATCTACCTGCATGCCAAAATTCATCCAGATCCCACAAGTGGTTTGGGCTGTGCGTTGATAGATCTCTATGTCAGTCACCTTTAAGTTTTATATACCTACACTCGAGAGCAAAAGTTCCGGGTCACTAGCATTTACTTCAATATCTTGAAAACGAATAAAGCTATCGTATTGAAATAAATTGAACTTTATAGACAATTTAATGTTACTAAAATAAAATGCATTACATTTACTACTGACCATTTATTTTATTATGTTTAAAAGGACAAATTAAAAATGGCGTCATTTTGCTTGTAAAACCAAAACTGAAAATATAGATTTTTTTATATTTACAAGTAGTTTTAACACGATTTAGTACTTGGTATTACCCCCACGTGCTGTCTGGACTGCTGCAATGCGATTTGGCATGCTGTACACCAAGTTTCTGAAACACTGTTGGGGAATGTTCTCTCATTCCTCTACCAATGCATGTTTCAAGTCACTAAGCGTAATTAAAGGAGGATCTTGTTGTCTTACCCGTCGTCCGAGCTCGTCCCAGGCGTGCTCGATTGGGTTGAGGTCGGGGCTACGTGCTGGCCACACCATGGGACGAATATTCACCTCATCAAGGTAGTCTTGCACTACACGAGCAGTGTGGGGACGGGCGTTATCCTGCATAAAGATGGCATTCTCACCAAGTCTTGCCATAAATGGACCGACGTGCTCGTTGAGGATTTCATCCACGTATCTTACGCCATTAAGAGTACCGTTTTCGATCAGTACAAGCTCTGTTCGGCTTTCCGCAGAAATTCCAGCCTACACGAGTACCGAACCACCACCGTATGACACCTTTTCTTTAATACAGGCTTGCATAAATCTTTCTCCTGGTCTTCTGTACACCTTTGCCCTTCCGTCGTGTGTATACAGCATAAATTTTGATTCGTCCAAGAATATGACATTTGACCAATTTTCAATCGTCCAATTCGAGTTTTCGCGTGCATAAATTCGTCTTGCTATACGATGGTGTCTCTCGAGTTTCGGACCATTTGCGGGTCTAAATGGTTTCAAATTACCTTCAGCAAGTCGCCGTCTTACAGTCCAAGCAGAAGGGCTGCTTCCACCAAGTCCTAAAAAATGATGAGTCAGTGCTGTTCCCGTAAGAAACCGATTTCGTAGCATAGAGTTCACTAAATATCGATCTTCCCGTGCCGTCGTACACCTGGGTCTGCCTGTTGTTGGTCTGCGTAGGTTCAAAAAAGTTTCTAGAAACCGCTGGCGAACACGCTGAACTGTAGACAACGATACACCGACTATTCTTGCTGTTTCTCGCTGACTGCTCCCATTTTCCAGGATCGTGAGGATTTTCGTACATTCCTCAGGTGTGAGTGACATAATTACCACTTTAATAATGACTATTGGATACCTGGATGACTCCTTATAAATACATTTTATGACAGAACAAAAACAAAAGCAAAAACAGTAGTGAAAATTAGAAGTACTGATTTTAAAAAAACTTTTTTTTATAACTTTTTTAATGCCATTACTTACCGCCAATCAATAAGTTTTTATATGTTTAATGAAAGATTATTAAATTGTCTATAAAGTTCAATTTATTTCAATACGATAGCTTTATTCGTTTTCAAGATATTGAAGTAAATGCTAGTGACCCGGAACTTTTGCTCTCGAGTTTATATAGAAGATATTAGAAGATTTCCGCACCACCTCTGAGGTAGGTAAGGCCAATCTTGCACCAACATTGAATCAAATACAACCGTAGATTGAATAAAATACAACAGTACATTGAATCAAGTACACGGCGCTTTTTTTTAACGTGGCTTCTCCAGAAGGAATTCTTCTACCACATAGTGATCTATCAACGCACAGCCCAAACCACTGGTGGGACCTGGCTGAATTTTGGCATGCAGGTATATGTTATAACGTAGGCATCAGCTAAGAAAGGGTTTTGATAAATTCGACCCCTAAAGGGATAAGATAGGGGATGAAAGTTTGTATGTAACTTTGTCAATTTATAACCGATTAGGCTGAGACCAAGCATGCATATGCTACTATATATATAGAAATAAGCCTAATTTTTAATAATACTTATAAATACGGGCGAAATCGCGGGAAAAAGCTAGTGTGTGCATATAGTCAAAAATACAACTTTCCTGCGCTCTAAAGTCACGATATCTCAAAAGCGATGCTTTGTAGGAGAAAAAGTGTTCAGATATTTTTTGTAGACAATTTTACGATCTACAAACTTTGTCTAAACCATTTTTCGATAGCTCTCGTTGTTTCAGAGATATACGCAAAAAACGCAAATTTGTGACCTTTGACCTTGAATAAAAAACAACGCACAAGCGGGATCGATGGGGACTTTTGACATATCATTTGTAATGACGTATTCAAAGCCTGCACAAAAATCCAGCTTGTTGGGAATTAATGCAAACTTTAATCATAATTTTGTCTATTTTGACTGGGCTATATCACAACTTTTAAAACAGTTCGAGAATTGTTAAATAAAAGTAAATGAAAAGAAAACCTTTAACATTACAAGATCTTCGTTTTTAAGTCGACTTAAAATAACATGTCAGTAGAAACAATACATTACATTCTTGGAGTAATGGATTATAAATACTTGTATGAGTATCTTATTTTAACGCGAGGTTCTTCTAGAAATTGCCTAAAGCACTACTCTATCTAAATATAACAGAAGAAGAACTTAAAAAAAAACTAATAAGACTCTAACTCGTCTTCCGACCATTAATAGGACTAGATTCCATTTACAACTTATCAGAGAGACGTTTAATGTGACAGATGTAATGGTACTCATTATCATCATAAGAATTATAACAGGCCATTAATGTCCCACTGTAAGGACGGGCCTCCTGCCGTGACGGAGGGATACTTGGCCTACTAAAACCACGCTGGCCAGACATTGTTATGGTACTTGTATGTAAATAATTTACTACAGGTTTAGATAAAGGAGGAAGGTAATCATGTTAACAACGCATTCAATCATAAAAGGTTTAAATTGTTTCAAAATAACAACTCTAGCAGATAAGGCATATCGATAATCAGAATCTCAGCTTCCGTATCATTTGACGCAAGATCGTAAAAATATACGAGATTCGTTTTACCAAAACTTTAAACCTCGGACATTGCTATAGAAGATTTCAGGAAAAATCTTACAAAGCTTGGTCTCAAGGTGAAAGTTAACCGAAATAATGTTTGCTTCACTGTTTTGGGACCTATGTTATGTAATTCTCAGTACACATGTTGCTTTATCATAGATTGAAATCTTTAAAAAATATATTAATTTGCTGTAGAAAGTGTCATTTAAGAAGGTATATCGATTTAAGTATTAATAGATGTAACAATTTAAAGGACACAAAGAACAATAGGCCAAGACTATAATTTGTAAATCGTATAAAAAATTGAAGGAGGAGGCCTATGTCCAGCAGTAGACGTCGATTGGCTGATATGATGATGATGATGATAAAAAATTTACAGAGTGGGCTGCTTAATTAATACTCATTTAAGCATTCAATTTCATATAAAATATAAGGCGTCAGATACTTTCCTCTAAGAAACCTTCGAAACAATCCTTCCTATTTGGTTTAGTAAAATTAAATCTGACTTTATTTCCTGCACTTTCGCTGAAGCCATTTGAAAGATATAGATAGGAACAATCTAGTTCAATACCTAAAGAATATTACAACACCTGTTTCTCCTTTGGAGAATGATCTGTAATTTTTGTTCAGGAAACTTTGGATTTAAGAATGAAGAATATGGGTTAATTAGCGGAATTTTATTTGTGATATCAATTTTGTACGTAATCAAATATTAACACAAAAAAATATTAATTTTTCCAAAGTTTTATTAAAATACTCAGAAAAAGCAATCGCTTTAAGTTACTGTCAATTTAAAGTGAATGCTTTAGAGGTATTTCCTTTACAAACCCGACGGTTAACTTTTATAGTTATACCTCAAACACATAACTTTTATACAACAGAAATAAACTGACAAAGATTAATAGCTTCAACACTTATAATGAGTAGCGGGCAAACGTTACGTTTTTATGTAAATTTTTATTGTACGACCGCAACCACAGGTGAATAATTTAACAAATAATTTTAAGCTTTTGTCTTCATTTTTGGAGCAAAAATAAAAGGTGAAAAAAACAACACATTTCTTTTAATATAGTCGTTTTATATTGGATTCAAAATTGTTTATTACCTTACAGGTGGCAGACGATAAAGAGACTCATCTAAGGTATGTGGCCATCAGATACATGGACTCAAGTCATTGCTGAAATGCCAAAGCACAGCCAACCCGTGTGGTGACGGAGTAAGAATACAATATGTCACCACCCCATCTCATCCCATGGGTGTCGTAAAAACCGACTAAAGGACTATCCGTGAATATTATCATAACGAAGTAAAAAGTAGGAAAACTTGAAATTAAACCCTATACCAATCCATCTGGTCAGCGTGGTTTTAGTAGGCCAAGTATTCCTCAGTCACGGGAGGAGGCCCGTCCCTGCAGTGGGACATTAATGGGCTGTTATGATGATGATATGATGACAGCCAACCCACTGCCTACTTTTAATTAAATTCGTTATTTAAATCTCGTTTGAAGAAGGACTGATGATGAAGTTATGAGCCTAATATTATTATGATTAAGTTGCACCTTATGTTCTACTTTCTCGTTTGCTAAAATTTTAGACTAAAAGGAAACAGAATGCTTTACTCGTACTTTACATAACTATTTTGCACTTGTACCTCATTAAGCTAAAGAGTAAAGTCCTGTCCGTTCATTCTGTTAAATCCATTTGGGGATATGAATTTTGCATTTTATGAATTGGGATCAGATGTTATTAATTTATCACTAATCTAATCTGTTTCTTAGTTAGTGAACTAAAATAACGAATAACGGGGCCGGACTCGTGGTCACACCAGGTTGTCACACCAGTGTGACTATCAGGAATTTTTTTCTTGTTAGTCACACCGCTTCTAATACAACACCTTGTATTAGATATGAATTAGTGCGGATTATTAACACCTCTTATTCATCGATATTTCATGATGACATTTTCTGCAAAAATAGATTGTTTAGCCTAGTGTTAGTTCTTCTGCTTATTCCTATCTTCTATCACTGGAAACCTATGAAGTTTATGATAAACACACCAAATCAGGTTTGGTGTGTTCTTCATAAACTAACTAACACGTTCCCCTATTTCATGGACGTAACTTTTAATTTTTCTTTTTTCTTTTCTTTAGGTCGTGGAGAGGGTCTATGCTCCACGGCAAAATGATATATTGCTAAAGATGATTTTGTTTTAGGGTGTCAATTAAAACTATTAAACCATGAAATATCAGTAGGCCATTTCCTTGAAATGCTGAAATAATTTTGTACTTTAATTTAATATACGAAGTTAATTCAAATAATTTTTTTGTAGATATTATATGATAACGAATTTTAATTTGCATATCGATAAAACAGCACTAGTTGGTAATGACAAGCGACGATACGAGGTGTTGTATTATTGGCGGTGTGACTAACATGAAAAAAATTCCTGATAGTCACACTGGTGTGACAACCTGGTGTGACCACGAGTCCGGCCCGAAAAAATAACGTATAATAGCCTCTTAAATTTAGCAGCTTAGCTATAAATTATTTAATAAAAATTTAATTAACAAACTTGTCTTAAAAATAGTATCTACGAAAATATAATAATGCCATTTTAAAGTAATGTAGTATGCTAGGATTACGGCTCCTGAAATATTTTTTGTTATTTCTTCATCCGCATTTAGCTAGATAATAATTATGAATTTTATTCATTCGGTCTCTCAAAGCAAAAATTTTCTTTTTACATAAGTACTTCAATGAAATTGGACTTTATTCGCATAGTAAATCAACAATATTTTATATGTATTGTTTGAAGAAGGTAAGTATAACAAACAATGTATGAATTCTGCTAACAGTCTTCTCGCACAATAGGTAGTAAGTTAAGAATAAGCTACAGAAATGTATCGTAAATAAGTTTCTTACAAAACAAAGAGGTGTCGCACTGATACCGCGCTTAAGTTAATAAAACAGTTTTATTGCTTTTATGTACCTTACCTTGACGCAGGCAAATATTTAGAAATAACTTTATCTCTTTGTTCGTGTGGTGACGGAGTAAGAATACAATATTTCACCACTCCATCTCATCCCATGGGTGTCATAGAAACCGACTAAGGGAGTAACCGTAAATATTATGTTTACGAAGTAAAAAGCCTTTACCAATCCGTCTGGCCCGCGTGGTATTAGTAGGCCATGTATCCCTCCGTCACGGGAAGAGGCCCGTCCCTGCAGTGGGACATTAATGGGCTGTTATGGTGATGATGAACTTTATCTAGGCTTAATATTAACTCATACAAATACGTACTTATACTTTTGGTTTCCGATTATGAATGAAAATCACTTTATTCTAGTTTAGTGTTATTTGTAAGAAACTTTTGTTGCTACGAGTAATATATTGTGTCCGATTAATTGTTATTTCAGCACAAAGACCCTAAGGATAAGATAATAATTATACTAAAATAAATATCAGTAGTAATTATGAAATGTGAGATTACAACAATGTTTGGTAACAAGACAAAATATAGTAGCAATCAAGAAAATCTGTATAAAGACTAAAAAATAATTGTAACGATTGATTGAATTCTTTAAAGGTCAGTAAAAAATACAAAATTAAAAATTACAGAGCATTTGAAAGCAGAAGCGATTAACTTTTTTTTTTGAAATGTTAGTAGGCTAGTACTTTTGAAAATTATATATATTTTTTACATACGATACATAATATATAAACCATATTCACATAGCAACCTGTGATCGCAATTACTTGCTTCACATAGAAATAGGTGCTATAACCTATTTGGTTAAGAAACTTCAATGGGAAATTATGGAAAGCAACCGAGGCTGAAAATACCCGGGTACTTAGCTGTTCGTTTCACTAATGTTTTGAAGTATTAAATTTAATTTATGCATGTTGTTGGTTTATGGGTTGTAGTAAACAAGTCGTAAACTGCCAGCTGAAGTTTACCACTATTGAATTGGATTTTATAATGAAGTATAAGAAATGTGGAAGCATCATAAAGCATCCGATGATCGTATCTATCATTAGTCTAGTTTACCCACTACCTACCTATACTTGTTTGTCTTTACATATACAGCATGCAGTCGTTAAATGAAGACAGTATAAAAGAGTAGCCAGATATCGAGGTCGATTTATAAACATTTCTAAAAAAACATGCACTATGGAGAAAATCACGATTTTGTATAAATAAATATTCCTCACGCTTTCACACAACGCCATCCCAAACCAAGCAGAACTTGTACTATGGGTACTAGACAACGGATAAACATACTTAAATACTTATTTTTGTAAATACATTTATTTTATACATAGAAAACACCCAGACCAATGCAAACAATCATGTTCATGCACACAAAGATTTGCATTGAGCGGAAATCGAACCCGAGGCCTCTGCGTAGCAGTCATGTTAAATAACCACACGCACAAGATTTGTCTGTAGTGTTTTCCTAACCAACCGTGTGTTATGCAGAGATAGTTGAACGAATGTCATGAATTTTTAACTGTATCTCGCCGAACGAACGAGTCACTCGTTGATATCCAATGTTAGAACGCGTTGCCAGTTCGCGTTTCTACTCTATACGTTGTACCCTCTCGACCTAAGCAATCACAATTCAGACGAAACGATCTAGATTTTATGACATCACTGCTCTGCTTTTCATTGTGTTTGTGAACTTGAGTAGCGAAAAATTGAACAAGATTGCTTACAGCATTTCTGGCTAAATGAATTTAAGGATAATATAAGATGAATTTATTTAAAATGTTCTTGGTTCCACAATAAATGATTTATCGTATTAGTTTATTTATTTTTGTTATGCTTTGGAAAACCAACGCTAAGCTAATAGTCAATAGTACTGAGTTTTATAATTATTTAAATAACAATAAACAATCTCTATTCAGACGAAAATTCAATAGAAGCTAGAAATATGGCTAATGGCTCATGCATACGGCTAATTCTCTCTGATTTCTAAACTCAACCAACTCAAAGTCTATAAAAAACTAAAAGTTAAATTTTAGCTTTTTTAAACTTTTTTAAATAAACCTAAAAACAATGGATTTTTCTAAAGAAGTAGATACCTACTGCTATACACCTGTATTGTGCGTATAGTGTGATACAGATATCGGCAGATTGTGCACTGTACTGCACTGCTGTACGTATCTAATTTGGTCTTTCCAAGGAGATTTATTCAAGGAGTTGTTCTTGGTTAGTTTGATTGGAAATGTTTCTAGGGCCGAGAATATGTTAATTCCAATCCTCATTACGTCAAAATCTTAGATTACAAACTATCACTAACTTACGTCGTATTACTATGTAAGTAGTAAATTCGCAACACTGCCAACTTCTTCACAGATGACTTTAGATTATAAGCTCAAAAAAGAATGTGGTCTTACAAATAATAATATCTTTTTTTTTTAGAAAAAAAATTAAAGACTGATTTTTAGGTCACTATAATGTTTTGACCTTAACTAGGTGTATACTTTGCAGACTTAAGCATACTTTAATGTGCAAGTTTAATATCCTTTGTGGCGAAACAGGAAAACATGTTTTTTATTCCATTTATTTTTTTATTAAGATAAACTGTAGGTATGTTAATTCAATATGAAAGTTCAACAAACTGTCTATTTTACCAGTGCGTCTATGTTGAGGTTGAAAATCGGTAACTTTTATAATAGCACATTAGAATTTAATTCCAGTGGTGTAGGCGGCGCGCGTATGACTTTTATCTTGTTCATGAAACGTGCTGAAAATAATCAAAATACCTTGAGCAAGAAACGTGTAATTGGTTAAAATTTAAATCGATATTAGGTGGTAGAGATTTTAATTTAGAATAGGTATTTATTTATTTACAAAAGGTTAAAACTGTCTTCCAGTGCAGCGATAAATAGTTTCAGATATTGCCACTGTCTTACTACTCGCTGCAACTGAATAGTCTAAAAACGCAATCGCGGTATCGGTAGATATTCGCGGTCACATTATGAGACCTCGCTGGAATGTGAATTTCCCGCCCCCGTTGTTTTCACCTCCCCGCGATCGCCACGGCCAGTAAAAGTCTGCAAAGTTTTGTCCTGCTTGGGATTTTTAATCGCAAACGCAGGGTTAACTAGTCTGCTTCTTAATAGTGAAATAATTTTTTGAAACGATTCAGTAGTTACAGAGATTAGCACAAACATCCAAATTAACAAATTTACTTAAATGGGATTCGTGCTTGCTGTAAAACATTTAAGGTAGGTATTATACCTTTATATTCGTACTATAACTCCTAAATATAATCGTTTTGAGTACGGTTGCACTTTAAATACGTAGATAATATATCTTTTGTTATGTACGCTAAGTTTTATTAGAACTAAAACCCAGAGGTTTTAAGCGTATTCGAGCACATCACCAGTTTTATGTTTTCTCCTGTCTTAAAACTCATCCATTATTTCGTTTGTGGTTTTCAGCTATTTAGAGTTAGTGCTGGGTGAAAATGATACTGAATAATTCCTAAAAGCATTTACCGTTAGTAGTTTATTTGTGTGTAGATTTATTTTCATCCGCTTAGAGGTAAACCCGTTTATTGTAAAATCTTTTCTTAGAAATCTTAACGAATTTAACAGTGCACATTTTCACTAGTCAAGGGAAAAGCAGGTGTTTAACCTTTTCACAGTGTCGCCAGCAGACACAATAGTAAAACAATGCACATGTACCATATATGGTACATGGGACTGGGAACGTGTTAATGTTATTTGTATTGCACTAACTAGGCACGGTACTTCTCTTGTTATGAAGGAGAATTTGGCCTTCTCCCCCTACTGTCCCGTCAATAAATTTTATGAAACAAATTATAATTGTATTAAAAATTCGTCATGAAATAATAGAGTGCTGCTGTGGTAACACACATTATGAATAAAAAATATTCTTTTAGAAAAAAAATAGAAAATATTCCTTTTTAAAAAGTTAAATTAAGACGCTATAATTAGGTAAAAACTTTATAGCTCAAAGTAACGAATATATAATTACGTAACAGAGAACTTAGTGACGTGACGACTTAAGCTAATTTAACAAGTTATTATAATTAGCATAATTATTATGCTAATAATATTGACTACAGTGTTGTAACTTTATAAATAGCAATACATCAATTTAGGTTTAGTTAAACTATGATTAACTTGACATTACTTGGCGTCAATATTTCTCAGAGGATCTGATCTGATAGGTTTGTAGAATAAATATAAATATTTATTATAATAAATAGTACCTTATTAGTCAGTATCAATCTAGTAAACTTTTTTATAAGACCACTTAAGATTCTGTCATCATATCCGTGAATATTACCTTTACGAAATATTAAAAAAGGTTTGAGATTAAGCCCTATACCAATCCGTCTGGCCAGCGTGGTATTAGTAGGCCAAGTATCCCTCCGTCATAGGAGGAGGCCCGTCCCTGCAGTGGGACATTAATGAAGATTCTGTTATTGTTAACTACTGAATCGTACTAAACAAAATAAAACTAAATTTTGTTGGCGTTACGTACCCGCTGTCTTACGCTGAAGAAGAATATAAAATTAATTGCTAAATCTAACTTTGTAATCGGTCAATCCGTACTGAAGGTCACCTTAGAACATTTTAAAATACTCATGTATACATAATACTTTTATAAACGGGAAAAACATTAGTACTTATTAAAGTAACTTTACGTACTCCGTGGGGTGACGGAGTAAGAATAATGTCACCACCCTTGGGTGTCGTAAAAACCGACTAAGGGACTATCCGTGAATGTTATCCTTAACGAAATAAAAAGAAGGAAAACTTAAAACTAAGCCCTATACCAATCCGTCTGGCCAGCGTGGTATTAGTAGGCTAAGTATCCCTCTGTCACGAGAGGAGGCCCGTCCCTGCAGTGGGACATTATTGGGCTGTTATGATGAAAGTAACTTTAAGTCATTTAGTTAGAAACTAAATGACTATTTGTTTTAATAGAAAAAGAGTTACAAAGAAGACTGAAAAGCCTAAACAAAAATAATTAGCGCCGCGGATTTTATGACTTCGTCACGCACATTCAGTAATAAATCAAGTTTTATGTTTGTTCATCATGAGGTCAATTATTTTAGTACAGATAATTACACTGAATAAGTAATTTAGGGACCGGACCGCTTATGTTAATCAAATTTTGGGTCAGCTTAATAGATCAAAATGTTATCTTTGATACTGTAATCTTAATGTTTTGCGTTACTGACGAATTACAAAATTGGTTTGTTTATATTTATGATGTTTTCCTTCATGTGGGACGGTTTGCGAATACAAATGTCACACTTTGATCTCGTGATTATGATCCTAAAATATAATAAGCAGAAAAATCAAATAGGTCTTACAAGAATGGTGCTGAGAAAATCATGCTGTCACAACTTTGTATTGATCTGGAAATGAACCCAAGAGCTCTGCCCATAGGACTGTAACCGCTACGTCAAATATTTGTAGATAAATAAATATTCCTCATACATTCACACAACACCATCTAGTCCCAAACTAAGCAAAGCTTGTACTATGGGTACTAGACAACCGATAAACATACTTAAATACTTTTTGTTTTCTGTAAATACATACATACTCGTAATATGTACACAAAAATCACCCAGATCAATGCAAACAATCATGTTGATGCACTCAAAGATTTGCATTGAGCGGGAATCGAACCAGAGACCTCTGCGTAGCAGTCATTATGCAACCACTACGCCACAGAGGTCGTCAGATAAGTAATAAAATATGTTCTATAGATTAAAACCCCCTAATTCCGATATTTTTTTATTGAAAAACTTAAGTAGGCAACGAAGGTCAGTAAATTAAAGTTAAATTATCGTACTAAACAAAATTATTTCAACTATCAATTTACTTTAATTTCTAAAATAATTAAACTTTTTGTTTGTTATTTTGTTTTAGAATTATTTCTTAGAAAGTTACAATAATTATTTTCTTATTATATTAATAGTTTATTGTTCTCAAAAATTTTAGAAAAAGCAATTAATACGCGACTCAAAAAATACCTCGAATCAAAAAACTTACTATCAGATAACCAATTTGGATTTCGTACCGGTAGATCAACAAGCGATGCGGTACATCGGCTTACAGATACTATTGTGACGCAAATGGATAAAAAGAAAAAGGTTATTACAATATTCCTCGATCTAGCAAAAGCATTTGACACAGTATCTGTTTCCCTCTTGCTAAGAAAACTGGAATACCTTGGTATCAGAGGTACACAGCATAAATTGTTTTGCTCATATCTGACTAATAGAGTACAAAGGGTAATCGTTGATGAATGGATGAGTGAAGATTCCGAGGTTAAAATCGGTATTCCTCAAGGGAGTATATTAGGTCCTACACTTTTTTTGGCCTTTATTAATGACCTCTGCGAAATAAACCTCACCAATGGCAAAATCATTGCTTTTGCTGATGATACAGCACTTATTTTTTATGGAGATACATGGGAGGAAGTGTACCACTTTGCCCAAATAGGATTTTCAGCGGTCTCCAGTTGGCTTTCTAACAATGAACTCACACTTAATATAAACAAAACAAAATACATAGCGTTTTCACAAGCAAATACTCGTTTAACACAGGAAAAATCACAAAAAATTATTGCCTACAAATGTTCTGATGCTACTGATAAATCATGTACGCCCCCTGAACTCCAAAAAGTTAACTCAATCAAATATCTGGGTGTCGTAATAGATAAAAATTTAAATTACAATAATCATACGAATTATCTAAGAGAATTAGGAAATTAATTTACATCTTTAAAAGTTTACGTAGAGTTGCTGATGAAAAAATATTAAAAACCGTGTATTATGCATTATGTCAATCATTGTTGACATATTGCATAACTACATGGGGTGGTGCTGCAAAAACACATATGATTAAAATTGAAAAAGCACAAAGAGCCGTACTTAAGGTGGCACACTTTCTACCGTTTTACCATCCTACCTTGGAACTGTATTTAAAGTGCCAAGTCCTCACTGTACGGCAACTATTTATTTTACACCTAATCGTAAGACAGCATTCTCTTCTCAAATTCGATCCAAATTTAAATGCTCAAAAGCGTATTAAAACTAAAGTTTGTAACACACTACTCTACAGGAGCAGCCTCGCACATCATAGTTACTGTTTCCTTAGTTCCTATTTGTATAACAAACTCAATGCAATACTACACAATATATTCTTTAACTAAACATAAGTGTAAACAAGTAGTAACAAATTACCTAGTAGGTCTAGACTATGATACCACTGAATCTCTCTTAATTGTTCGCAAGTAATTTGATTACAAAAGAATATATATATATACACGCACACACACTCACGCACAAACACACACACACAAACACACACATACACACACACACACACAAACACATACACACAAACATACAGACTACACAATATTATTTTGACTCTCACATCTAAGTTACCTAATAGTCATTCATTAACATATAATACACTACATTCTGTATTAGTTTTAAATTTCTTATAGTTTTGTATAACAAATAGTTTATGTTTCTCTTTTCTTTGTTATTACATTTGTTTTATTTTTAAGGGTCGATAAGATAACTATAATATTGTATAGGATATTTTGCCTACAAAATATCCTATACAATATTTTATCAGGCCCTAGGGGGCCGATTACCAGGCCCCCTAGGGCCCCCTAGGGCCTGGTAATCGGCGTGACAGGATTTTCCTAGTGCAGATACCAGTCTCCCACAAAGGATTATTGTAAATCTGCAATTATGTATACTTAGACATAAGACACCTTTGTGGAAGAGAAATAAAATTCTATTCTATTATATTACAAGTTAGTAGTAGGCAGTATTATTTTAAGTTTCTTGGGAACTATTCCAAGAAAGTTAATATTGTGTAGGCTATCGATAACCTTAATGTAAACTAAGTAAAATAATCAAATAAATAAATAAAGTATTTGTTTGTTTGTTTGAAATAACATGGATATTTTAATAACAATATTGAAGTGTATTTTTTTTCTTCTTGTATTATCGGAGTAAGAATATTACTAGTTGTTTCCACCCAATTCCTTACCATGGGTATCGTAAAAGCCAACTAATAAATAAATAATCCTCACACATTCACACATCGCCATCTAGTCCCAAATTAAGCAAAGCTTGATTTATGGGTACTAGACAACTAACTACATATTATACTTAGAAAACACTCAGACCAATGCAAACCATCATGTTCATGCACACAAATATTTGCATAGAGCGGGAATCGAACCCGAGACCTTTGCGTAGCAGTCATGTAATATACCGACTGCATCACATAGGACTAATGAAATGTGAGAGAAACTTACTACGACTACAAACTAGCTACGGAAGTCTGAAGTTATTTTTACGCTGATAAATGAAGAAAAACTTTACTTAAGATCAATATACCTATCCGTCTGGCCAGTAAGACAAGTTTCCCTATATACTCGTAAGTACTTAAATATATATTGATAGCGCTCGCCATCTGTTCCCAAAGTAAGCTGGACTTAATCTGCTTGTGTTATGGGTAACAGAACAACGGAGATTAATCCATATCCTTTTTTTTTGTAAATATACTCAGAAACACTCAGACCAATGTAAATAATCATGTTCATGCACACAAATATTTGCATTGATCATGAATCGCACCCGAGACCTCTGCGTAGCAGTCATGTTGTGTATATAATCACTACGCCACTGAGGCCGTCTAGTACCTATCTAACGAATAATGTCCGAACATTATTCGGTTGTTATAATGATGATTATTTAAAGCACTACAATTTGTATTTCATTGAAAACTTAACATTAAGGTAATTAAGATAAAAAGTACACGTGTAAACCACAGAAAGGGTGGTACAAAGAAACATTGACCATTAATCACCACCTTACACATTTAAATACAATTTGTTTACTAGCGTGTGTACTTAATACATTAAAATAACTTTTAGTAAAACAAACTTACAAATTAAAAAGGTGTTATATAAATTACTTTCTTTTTGATTCAGTGCTACGGAAACAAAAGAAAAAAAATCACGTGATTTCGTTTTACTTTTTGTTACACGTCACTGACATTTTACTAAGTAAATAATGGATTAAGTAGAATTAGATAAATTAAGTAAGATAGTAAAAAAATGTGTATTCTGAGTTTATTTGTTTATTTGTTTATTAGCACAACCACATCATATATATTATTACATGTACGGTCAAGGAATTTAATTGTTTAGCAGGTACACAACCTACGTAATTTAGTCGTATTATATACCAAAATAATCCTAGCGAATTTGAAAGATATTACACCTCAAAATTGACATAATATAAAATATAACCAATAAGTATGAATTGCACTTCAAACTTCTTTGTTTACAAACTTCCACCATTCTGTCCAAAGAGTAAAAAATAAAATTTTGACAGTATTATCAATACAATGCATTGAACCAATCAGAACAGCGAATGCTACTCGATATACTTTATTGTTAATAGTGACACAAACTCGGACTAAGGATACTGTTTGATGGAGATGGTAGATAAGGTCTAGTTTAGTTTACTTAACTTTGGTCTGTCAACAATATAAAATTGAAGAATTTTATTTTAACACAAAATACCTGTCTGTCATAGATAGACAAGGCTAGGTATATATACCTTGTCTAATTAATTTTACGACTCCCAAGACGTCGGGGTTCGTCATCCGTCGTCTGTAGTCGGTAAATAGTAACCTGACCGATTTCAAAATTAAGCAAATTGCTAAACAATTAAATTCCTTGAGTGTACAAGAAACCTTACATTATAAATATATCTGATATATATGACAGTTACGGTATGCATAACATTGGCCAGATAGATAGATAATGAGAGCTTATTGAGTTAATATTCTATACAATATTTTATAAAAAGTTTTAAAATAATAAAAAAATTTAAAGAACCATATTAGACACACCTATGTACATTACATTAGAGTTGCAAAAACTCACAGATTTAAAGAAAGTAATTTTGACAATTTGTTTTTAAATGTATCATACGAGTCATTAAAGATGTCAATGTCGGGCTCGCGAGTTTGGATCATGTTGTATTGATCAAGAATTCTATAAATTGGTGACTGCCGGCCTAGGTTGGTTCTACAGAATGGTGCATGAAAAGATCTAGTAATTGCATGTCGGGGATATGCGTGAGGAATGGCAAGACAAACTTTCTCTAATAGGCAGCTACATTGTATTTTATTATTAATCAATTTATGTAAGAAGGAAAGGTCGGTGATACATCTGCGACTGTCAAGACTGGTCATATTAAATTTAATTAAACGTAACTCGTACGAGCTTCTGTGGGAAAAACCAATACAAGAGTATGCAAGACTTCTGGTAAACGCTCTTTGAATACTTTCAATCCTTTGTGAGCTCACAGCATAGTAAGGTGACCATATGATACTAGCGTATTCCAGATTGCTACGTACAAGTGTGTTATACAGAAGCAATTTGGTGTCAAGTTTCTTGAAGCCCACAACATTTCTTCTTAGAAAACCAAGCATTTGAGCAGCTTTTGTAACCGCTTGGTCAATGTGAGCTTTGAAGGTCAGACGTGTATCCATTGTAACACCCAGGTCACGAATTTCAGCGACCTCTGTCAGGTAAGCTCCTTCAATCTCGTACCTCGAAGCAAGTGGCTGTGCTTTTCGGGTATACTTAATATGATAGCATTTGTTGATGTTTAGTGTCATATCATTTACATGGCACCAACGCACGATTTCACTAAGGTCATCCTGGACTAGTTTAGAATCACTGGTTGATTTAATTGTTCTGTATATTTTGAGGTCATCAGCAAATAGGGACATTTTACAATGCTTAATAGAAAAACTTATATCATTGATGAATACAAGGAATAGCAAAGGACCTAAGTGAGACCCTTGGGGTACGCCAGATATAGCACGGTAAACTTGCGATTCATATCCATTGACAGCTACTTTTAGAGGTCTATCTTGTAAGTACGATTTAAACCAATCCAGCAATGAACCTCCCACACCATGAGCATACAATTTTTTTAATAAAATTGCATGATTCACCCTGTCAAAGGCGCTACTGAAATCAGTGTATACAGCATCTATCTGACACCCGGCATCGACCTCACGCGATACGTTCGAGACAAAGTCTACCAAGTTAGTCAGAACTGATCGACCGCTTCTAAATCCGTGCTGATGATCAGAAAGACTACCATTTACCAAAATTGCGATTGATGGATACACCAAAGACTCAAATAATTTTGAGAAGCACGATAGAATGGATATAGGACGGTAATTTTTCGCATCAGTCTGATCCCCTTTTTTAAAGATGGGTAGTATTTGAGCTTTCTTCCACTCATCAGGAAAGATACCGACTGTTATGGATCTATTGTAAATTAGCATAAGTGGCAACCCTAACCATCGACCGCATCGTTTTACAAACATAGGAGGAATCATATCAGGTCCTGCACCCTTTAGGCCATCGAGTTTTTTTATAGCTTGTTGAATATTTTTTTCTGAGAGCTGCAGTTTTGAGATATGGCTGTTTGATAAGGACGTTACCGGATTGAATGAGGAAACCCTAGAAATTTTGGAATATACTGAGGAAAATTGATTCGCAAATAGGTTTGCTATATCATTACCGCTTTGTGCAACCGTATTATCCATAATAATTTTGGCTGGTATTGCAGAATGACCACCCCGTTTGCTCTTAATGTAACTCCAAAAAGCTCTTGGATTCGAAGATATGTTAGACTCTATTTTGTTTTTGTAATTTTTGTAACATGAGTCTAGTAGTTTATGACAACGATTACGCAATAAATGAAATTCCAGCTGATCACGAGGATTACCATACTTTCTAAATTTTCTACGAGCTTTATCTTTTTCATTTAAGAGTTTTATCAGTGCATTATTAAACCATGGAGGATGACGAATATTCCCAACTTTCTTTAATGGGACATGCTTAGCAATAACTTGCCGTAAAATTTTGTAAAATTCGCTTACCATTTCATTGACACCCCTACAAAGACTGAAAACATTATGCCAGTTAATAGTTTCTAGATCCTGAACAACTGACTCGTAATCGCATTTAAAAAAGTTATATTTCTCTGTATGATTAGGAACCAAATATCTAATATTATTCTCGCAAGGCAAATTCACTAATAAACAAGGATGATACTGGTTACTCTTACTTAAACAACACAAAGGTTTAGTTACATACGTATTTGATAATGTACTCAGAACCAAATCCAAGAGACGATCGTCACCATTTTTGATACAATTAAATTGTGATAAGTTGTTCGTTAACATAAAATCAATAAGGAATTGTCCTAAACTTACATTATAATTAAAAGGACTTAGGTGGGTACAACTACTGTCCGCGCGCCACTCAATGAAACCGAGGTTAAAGTCCCCAACAATAACGAAATCATTGCTATTGTTATTGTTCTTCAAGTTGTCAACAGAATTTAGAAAGGTTGAAAGCTGATCCAATTTTACCGGTGGAGGTAAATAAATAGCACAAATTGAAATTTTCCTCACACTATGGTTTGTAGGAACCTCAATTGTTACCCATAAGTCCTCCATATCATTGGTCTCCCAATTTGTTACCCTTGCAGAGAAAATATCGCGCGACACAGCAATCATAACCCCACCTCCGTCCTTTTTACCAGATTGTGAACAAGTTCGATCTCTGCGGTAAACATTATATCTATCATCGAATAGTTCCGAGTCGGATATACCGGCATTCAACCAAGTCTCAGTGAAAACAATAATCTTATAGTTAGAGCTTAAAACATTTTTATACAAATCGTTAGTCTTAGTCCTTAAACCTTGTACGTTCTGATAATAAATATCAATCATTTATGTAGAAATATTCCAGTACATTCACACGTTAATCACGAAAGAATATTAATTCATATGTTTTAGACTATCTTCGTTTCTTATGGAAATAGCCTGGTGAGTCTCGTCCTTGCGCACATAAACGCGACCGTTACGCACCCATACAAACTTATATGACAATTCCTTGGCCTTTTTTCGCGCAGCAGCGTGCAAATACTTGTTGCTTGGAGTCAAGTGTTCAGTAACGAAAACGGGAGCTCGGCTGCCACCAATGCCCAAGTGGTGAGTGCAAAGTTTGTCCTGAGGATGCTTCTTGTTGTAATTAGTTACTGCTGCTAATATAGTGTCACGGATACGTGGATTCTGGAATTTGACAACTATAGCACGGGGTCTGTCGTTGTCTCTGGATAATTTAGACACCCTGGTAACGTAGTGGATGTCATCACTGGTTAATGGATGTTCCGTTGCTTTCGATAGTTGCACGATGGTGGTGATGAGGTTCTCTGACCTACTTTCGGGAACACCGTTGACCTCTATGTTAGATTGTCTCATATGCAGTTCGACTGAACCTAGACGCCCTGTTAAGTCATTGACTGTTGTCTTTAACTTTTCATTATCCTTCTTTAGCTCATTCATACAGTCAACTGTATCATCAAACCGTCTCTTCATTTCTTCATACTGTGTATTCAGAAACGCCACAGATTCCTGATAGTCAGTAAGCTTTTCATTGATGATTTTTAACTCTGCAGTTACCAAATGCTTGATGGTCAATTTAACCGCAGTTGATATTTCCTCTTTTAGTATTTCGCGTAATTTATCTTCACTAAAAAAGCTCGGTAGGTTAAGGGGAGGAATCGTCGGCGACTGGGACGGTTTAGCTAGAGAAGTTATGTCCCTGCTCGAGATGGCAGTATCAGAACCACTGCTAGAACCAGTGCCCGACGCCATACCTGGGCAATCAGCGTGTACTTGGCGAATTGGAGTATTGTTGTTGTCAGTTTTCGGCATGCGGTTGCAACATTCCGGGCATTTCCAACTTCCTTTTGCCTCGGCACTCATCGTGCGAAAACGTCTTTCAGCTACGTTGGCACATAGTAGATCGAACGACGAGTTGCAAGTGGAGCATCGTAGACGGTCTCTACCTTTGATGGGCACAAGACACCCAGCGCATGTTGTTGGCATTGTAGTGGAATGTATAGATTTGTCAGTTCGCGGTTACCTACGCAGTTCAGCACACTCAGTAACACAAAGACACTTTTTCACTTGATACTGCAACGCCTGCCAAAACTAGGCGGCAATACACAATAGTACGTTATTACTTGTTTATATCAATGTTATTTGGGGGTATAAAAATAAAAAGTTCACAATAAAGATAAAATGATTCTGCCAATAATTAATAGAATAACTCACTAAACCAGTCAATAAGCGTCTCGCACCAGAGCACTGTATTCCCTTATCACAATCACACACCTTTACAAACTCAAATGTTATTGAAACACTATTAAATGAAATTAAAAACGGAGAACTTTGAAACACGTCTTTGCTCTTATCGTGTCAATTGACTTTTTTTTTCGTTTAATTTTTTTTTAATTTTTTACTTTAGTTTAATTTCGTTAACGAAAGAAGTTCTTAAATATTACTATTGAAGATGTAGTTCTCGCTACAAATGGTGTTCTTTACCCATATATACGTACACAGACACGCTTTGTTTCTATGGCTATAGGCAGAGACTGCGAAACTGGACGGTCTGTTTACGGAAAGCGTTACAAAGCTTTGTTCCGAGCACCTTCTTGTTACCGATTATGTTCCTATAAGAGTAGCACGTATAACGTAACGTAAACGGATCGACACCGTATCAACTCGAGCCATTTAGTATTATTTGTATGAAACTCCTTACTGCAACGCACACTAATCTGAATCGTAACGTAATCGGATTTTTGACGTTTGACACCGAGGAAAAGCGTTTACCTTACGTTATGCGTGCTATGACCCTAATTCCTTCTAGGGTATCTCTCCTACATTTATAGAAACATATTGCATACCGGCTTGTCACAGGCCTTACTTTCCCGCTTTTCTGTTAAATTTTATCCTGAATTTTCTTTGCTATAAACCTCACGGAGCCCGAGACCTTTCCAACGAATGCAAAACCGTAGAAATCTGTTAGTGCGTTCTGGAGTTATAGCGTCAGGAAGGAAAATCCGACTTATTTTTATATAGTAGATATTGCTTATGCATTAACAAAACGCCATGAAGTCTAAAAGCATACTGATGAACTTTTTAAATACTTACGTATAACACACACTAACCAATGAAAACATTGATGTTTATGTTCATTCAAACAAAGATTTTCATTGAGAGGGATTCGCGAACAATAAATACTACGCTAAAGCACAACGTCCTATTTTATATTACATTAAAATAGTTTTAAGATTTTACCAAATGAGAAGTCAAACGAAAACTTACAGAATTATTTCTTTACGACTCAAATTCTCAAAGTCAATTCGTCCCGTAATTATTATTATCAGGGCAAGCGGTCACCGAATCGCCTTTCCTATGTAATCAACCGCATTGATGGTGATACAATAAAAAATACAATCACTGTGTGGGGTGATGATAAACGTGCCAATTTCAATTTATCGCGGACTAGGACGCATTATATGGGTAGAAGAAACGACCAAGGGTTGTAACTCGTACATTTATGTCGTATTTCACGAGCTACGTGGTTATAGTCTCACGTACGGTGTCAGTTCAACCTTGACAGACGAAAGTTTACTATAGGTATGTATACAACTTAAATAGAATTAATGTTAGCAGATAGAATGCTTTAGGAACTGAGTGCACTTTCATTAGTTATGTATGTTGAGAGTGAGGTTAGTGTTGATATCATAATGTCGTTTAGAGTTGGAATGCTTATGAATTTTGAACGAAAATATCTTAGAAGGTAACATGGCTTTGTTGATGATTTTAGGTGAAATGAAAGAATTATTGTCACAGATTTTAATATTTTAAATACAGACTTCAAATAGGCCCCGATTTCGGTGATATGATCGCAGATGCGAACCAAATTCTTCGTAGGTGCTTAGGATTATATTTATGTGGGGTCTTTGGGACCCACCGACACATGACAACTGGACAGGTCAAAAGTCTGACATTACTATCATCCTGACAGCATTCAGTGTCATGAAGTCCGATTAGAATTTCCATGCGTTTTAAATGAAAGTAAACTACTGTAAAACTAATACGACTATTAAGTTCATTTGTCATATTAAAGTAAACTAATAAAAAAATACGTATCATAAAATATATGACACTTTCAAATGATGGCATTAATTTCGGCATAATTTAAGTCGTTGACGGTCCTATTTAAGCTTGCTAATTGCGGATAGCAGTTAAAAAGAAGGGCCTAATTAAAAAAAAAAAGTAATTTATTTTTTGCTGCGTGTTTGTGGAGTTAATGGATGAGATAAATCTGGATAACAAAGTGTAGGATATTTTCTGAATTATTTTATAAGAAAAGTAAAACTTGTTAGACGTGATGTATCGTTTTATTCTTAGATTTTTTCTTGTAGTAAAGGTTAGAGGTCATCTTGAAGGATGCAGGGATACGGTTAAACTGTGAAATAATCTGGTCTCAGCTTCGAATCCATTGCAAATGTTTGTGTAAATGAACACAAATGATAAAATTTGTGTATAGTATTATAATATGTATGTTTGTACAAAAAAAGCTATACTAATGGTACTACTTCATTTATATTTATCAATTGTTGAGGACGTACATACAAGGTCTGCTTAGTTAGGAACAAAAATGCCGTTGTGTGAATATGTGAATGTAGCCCAAGAAATCATTAACAATATACCAATGGAAGTCTTAGTAAGAAAACTATATTTAGTGACAATAATATATTAAAGCTACGTACACACAACATACCGCAACAAAGACTTTTTTCTCCTTGTTAGTGTCGCTTCGTTAGTAAAAGGACAGGGACGCACGGGTGACCGCTCTTTTGTTCCCACTTTTCTTTCCTGAAGTCGGAAGCTTCGTAACGTCTATTTAGTGTCTTTTTTGTATGATAAAGCAATGCGTTTGTGATCTAAAGTAATATACTATCATACGTTTATATTGCGTATTGATAAAATGTTTGTAATAAGGCCACTAGTTGTATCACAATCTGGACACGTTAAGTTATTAATTTCAAAACCCTAACTATTTATTTCCATACTTAAGAATCCTAAAAAATAATCACCGAAGAAAGTCTAAGTCTAAAAGAAACTGTTAGTGACCATAAAACATTAAAGCTAGGTACACACTACATACCGCAAGAAAGACTTTTTTCTCCTTGTTAGTGTCGCTTCGTTAGTAAAAGGACAGGGACGTACGGGTGACCGCTCTTTTGTTCCCACTTTTCTTTCCTGAAGTCGGAAGCTTCGTAACGTCTATTTGGTGTCTTTTTTGTATGACAGTGCGGTGCGTTTGTCATTTTTAATTATTAATTTTTTTAATTATTTATTGCACTTTTATGTTGTATAAATGTGATGAGATTGGCTGGAAGTGATCACAGTTTTGTGTCAAGGTCACCGGTTGTATCAACAAATGTCAATGTTATTTTTGCGGAACCTTATCTGTTTTTCTAAGACTTTAATAGACTAAGAAATAATCACCAAAGAATGTCCAAGTCTTAGAAAAACTAGTAGTAAAAGTCTTAGTACAAAAACTAGGTATAAGTGACAATAAAACATTAAAGCTACGTACACACTACATACCGCAACAAAGGTTTTTTTCCCTTGTTAGTGTCGCTTCGTTAGTAAAAGGACAGGAACGTACGGGTGACCGCTCTTTTGTTCACACTTTTCAACCGACTTCAAAAAGGAGGAGGTTCTCAATTCGGTTGTATTTTTTTTTTTTTTTTTTTTTGTGTTTGTTACCTGATTTCTTGAAAACGGCTAGACCGATTTGAAAAATTTTTTTTTGTCCGTATGGGTATTCTTCCCATTTGGTTCCATTGTCACCAGATCTGGATCTGGATGACGGGATCCCAGAGAAACCGAGGGCATCTCTTGAAAATTGTAGGGACGCATTGTGTAAAATCTTGTCATACATGTGCATCTTTGACGTTACTACCAAATAGTCAAGAGTAAGAACTGGTCAGATCCTGGAGACCAGAGAGAGCCGAGGGCACGAGCACCTCAACGGCATATAGCAGCTACCTTGTGTTTGGGCTTATTTTAATTGTATTGATGAAGACTTTACAAAACTTTACACAAACATGATCTGATGATGAAGAAGATTGAGGGTCGAGGCAACTCCTCGACGGTATATAGCAGCTACCGAGAGTTTGGGCTTATTTTATTCGTATTGATGAAAACTGTACACAACTTTACACAAACATGATCTGATGATGAAGAAGACTGAGGGTCGAGGGAACTCCTCAACGGTATATAGCAGCTACCTTGTGTTTGGGCTTATTTTAATTGTATTGATGAAAACTTTACTAGACTTTACACAAACATGATCTGATGATGAAGAAGATTGAGGGTCGAGGCAACTCCTCAACGGTATATAGCAGTTACCGAGTGTTTGGGCTTATTTTATTCGTATTGATGAAAACTGTACACAACTTTACACAAACATGATCTGACGATGAAGAAGATTGAGGGTCGAGGCAACTCTTCAACGGTATATAGCAGCTACCGAGTGTTTGGGCTTATTTTATTCGTATTGATGAAAACTGTACACAACTTTACACAAACATGATCTCATGATAAAGAAGACTGAGGGTCGAGGGAACTCCTCAACGATATATAGCAGATACCTTGTGTTTTGGCTTATTTTATTCGTATTGATGAAAACTTTACACAACTTTACACAAACATGATCTCATGATAAAAAAGACTGAGGGTCGAGGGAACTCCTCAATGGTATATAGCAGATACCTTGTGATTTGGCTTATTTTATTCGTATTGATGAAAACTTTACACAACTTTACACAAACATGATCTCATGATAAAGACGACTGAGGGTCGAGGAAACTCTTCAACGGCATATAGCAGCTACCTTGTGTTTGGGCTTATTTTAATTGTATTGATAAAAACTTAACACTAACATTATGAATGTAATCGCAGGTGTGGCTTAAGATTTCAATGAAGTTCTTATTTTAAATTAAAATAGGAATTAATAACGGATTATAAATAGACAAACAAATTGTTGAATTGCATTTAATTTATTTTAAACTTATTCTTTAGATATAACAAATTGATAATAATAATTATTATATTTATTTGATTTATTTTTATTAACTTAATTATTATTACAAATTAACCATGCCGAGACGGTGGCTACGCTTTTCGATGTTCTCCCTATTTAAAACTTTTTGCATGTAGGTCCTTTTTTGTGAAACTTGATTTATACGTTGTTCACTAGTCTCTTTTGAAATGACTTTGGAGGTAGATTTCCTACATTAAAAGGCGTTTTTCCTTTTTTTCGTTTGTTTCATTCAATCGGCGGTGTCTCATATAAGCAGCGCGTTTCGTAGGTCTACACATATTCAGACAAAGTAATGTCCCACTGCAGGGACGGGCCTCCTCCTGTGACGGAGAGATACTTGGCCTACTAATACCACGCTGGCCAGGCGGATTGGTATAGGGTTTAATTTTAAGTTTTCCTTCTTTTTATATCTCAAAGATAATATTCACGGATAGTCCCTTAGTCGGTTTTTACGACACCCATGGGATGAAATGAGGTGGTGACATATTGTGTTCTCACTCCGTCACCACACGGATTTATAGAATTGGTATTCACTAAAAATTTAGAAATAAAATTAATTTTCACAAAAAAAAGAACCGACTTCAAAGACAAAAATTGCACTAAAAAGTAATAAATAATTACTTGTATTTTGATTTTACAACATTAAATCGGCCATTCTTTCTACTTAATTTTAATCTAAAGAATAGGTTCTTTTCATTAAGTATTGTAAAAGTATTGTTAAGGATATTTCTTGAAGAGTCTGTAAATATATTTATTTGTAGATTCTTTAAAAGATAATCAAATTATTACAAATAATGTAATAAATTATTGTTATTTTTGGAGTCGGTGTCAGCCAACGAAATAAGTACGATAATACCTAAGCAAACGGAATGACGGCCATGAATTACAGATTATATATGACTTCGACATTATAGTTGTTGATTGTTTATGGATTAGTTTAAAAATTAAACAAATATTAAACAACTATTCTTATCATATTTAAATAAATATATTTTAAAATACCAGTATCACATTTTAACGTTTTAATATTATATTTAATAACTAATTAAAGCTTTCCAGAACTTAAAATAGATTAGATTTAAAGAAATAATTCGCGAATAGGATCTATAATGCAAAATGTTGTCTACAACGTCGTTAGAATAAGGCAATAAAGTTTTGTATAACACACTCTCATCACTTTAAATGGTTTCTAATTAGATAAATATTGCATTTAAAACAAAAACGGTCGTTTCATTTTCGAATGTGAATTTTATGTAATTATTAGTCTGTGTATAACACGGCGCCATAATATTTGTTTAAGTTTTCAGTCAGAAATAAAAAATGGTATACTTAATAATAACTATCGTGGCTGACACCGAGTCCAAAAATAACAATAATATTACATTATTTGTAATAATTTGATTATCTTTTAAAGAATCTACAAATAAATATATTTACAGACTCTTCAAGAAATATCCTTAACAATACTTTTACAATACTTAATGAAAAGAACCTATTCTTTAGATTAAAATTAAGTAGAAAGAATGGCCGATTTAATGTTGTAAAATCAAAATACAAGTAATTATTTATTACTTTTTAGTGCAATTTTTGTCTTTGAAGTCGGTTCTTTTGTTTTGTGAAAATTAATTTTATCTTTCCTCAAGTCGGAAGCTACGTAACGTCTATTTAGTGTCTTTTTTGTATGAATGCGCGGTGCGTTTGTGATTTAAAATTTTATTGCACTTTTGTTTCGTATAAATATACAAATACATATTTTTGACGACCTCGGTGGCGCGACGGTAGCGCAAGCGGCTGCCGTGCAAGAGGTTGTGGGTTCGATCCCCACGCAGGACAATAATTTGTGAGATCCACAAATTATTGTCCTGGTCTGGGTGTTATTTGTGTCCGTTAATTGATGTTTGTAAAAGGTCCCCGCGACACAAGGCAAGACCCTTGTGCGGGAGTTGTCTTTTTAAAAAAAATAAAAAAAATGGGATGATATTGTGTGGGAGTTATCATATTATTGAAATAACGCCACTAGTTGTATCACCATACCAAATCATAGATATGGTATTGTTTGTTTTTGGGTATACAATAAATACTTATAATTGTTAAGCCCACAAACACAGTCACACAATACCGTCTACTTCTTAATTTAGCATAAAAAGATATTGCAATATAGATACCAATCTATAAAGCCTAGGGGATAGCTGTATACTGAAAAGACAGTGAAAAAATAAGTACCTCGAGAAAATATTCGAATCTGAGTACTATGAGTAAACGCCTCAGACGCCAGGTTTAAGTTTATTATTTTATTAAAAGTTAAGATGACTTTTATATACAAATACATGTTTTAACTATGGCATCATTTTGTTACGACAACCAACTGAGATAGAGTCAATAGAGAGAACAAAAACTGGCTGTCCCGCTTATCTGACAGCATATTTGACAAAAGCTAAGCTACCATCGAAAGAGTAAAAAATTACTACATCTTTATGTTTTATAGTCAGAAGTAAAAAAATTACTATATCTTTATGTTTTATAGTCAGAAGTAAAAATTAAAAAAAATATAGACTAGCATGAATATAATAAAATATTTTTTACACATTTACACATCGCCATCTAGTCCCAAGCTGAGCAAAACTTGTTCTTCAATATTACCGTATTATTTAAATGTTATCATATTATTCAGTATTACAGAACCGGCAAACATACTTGATTTCTTACGTTTTTAATTCATAATGAATATATAAGAACCCCCGTATCCCTCCGTCACGGGAGGAGGTCCGTCCTTGCAGTAGGACATTAATGGGCTGTTATGATTTATGAACCTGCACATAAATATGTTCACGAAGTATTACCGTACTTTAAAACCAATATGAATGACTTCTCAGTAAGCACTAGAATATTCTCTATAAAGTGATATTCCTAGATACATTCCTTGAAATAGCTCAAGGAGTCTGTTTAATCGAAAATCAGTGTGCACAAAAAGGAGAAAAGAAAAAAAGCTATTTTGATAATAATTATTTACTACAAAATTTCTGTCATCATTTATCTTCATCATATCAGTCGTCAAAAGTCCACAGCTGGGCATGGAAGTGCTCCAAATATTTCCAGTTTAAGGGGTCCCATGCCTCCATCTTCCATCGGTGTCATAGATACTTTTTGTAATTTTTCCGACATACGTAAGATAATATAATTCTTTATATTATTATCAAATTTCACTAAATGCACATCCTTTATTGTCTGATTAAAATATAATTTGAATAAATATGGCCATAAATGCTTATACAATTATTTAAATTAGTTGTTTCTATTTGGAGAAATCACAAAGAAAAAAGTTATTTTATTTAACGCAATACTTTACTGTAATTCATACTCTAGCAATTTTCTTTACTTATAAAACTTCAAATTATAAGAAGGAAAAAATTACGAGGCTACCATCAAAAAAGTTATAGCTATGCAAATCATTATTTCTTTAAAAAACGAATGAGAACGCATAATAAATGCAACAGCTTTAAAATCTAAAGCTGCGTCAAAAAGGCTTACGATAAATCTCTTTAACCACAAACTTTTTCACTTTTGGAACACTTTTAAATATTTTTTTCTTCTTAATTTTTCACTAAATAATTTTTTTTTATGACGTCACTTTTATACTGCCGATAATATATTTTATTCGGAGAAGAAGTTAGTAGGTTTATGTGCCCCACTTGTTGAGGGTTGCACCGCGGTCCGATATCAACGTTCGCGCGCTCGACGGAGCGTGGGCGACTGCGCTTCCCGCCCATTCATTGAGCAGCCCTTATTTACCCACGTTCACTCGATTCGTTCTCGATTCACTCACAATTTCTGGCAACCAAATGGTACTTACAAACAATGCAATCACGGGTAAAGTTTAACTTTTATGGAGTACGATTGTACTCGGATTTGGTTTGTTTTATCTGTAATGTTCTATTTTCAGATTTTCTTATTTAGAACTGTTTTGAAAATCGTAACGTATTGTAGTAATAGACTAAGTAGTCACTTAAAAACGATAGATGTTGGTATTTACTGCTACCTTTTCAAATGCTAATGCTGCTGTAAAACTTGAATAATCGCTGCAGGTGGTGGAGATATAAAAACTACCCTATACTTAGTGTATCGTTAAATCTTATAAAGTGTGACATTTTATTCATATTTTTTTTTATCTTTCGTCAAGTATAATTTATACTGTCTTAGTACAAATTTATTTTATCTTTTATTACATGATACATTAATAGTGTGTATGGACATGATTCAAAAATAATCAACAAAGAACGGACGGTTGCTAAAATGTTATGGCTCCGTATTTAAATCGATAAGTAAAGCCTTTAATTAAAAAAAAACGTATTGTAACCTAATTACAAGCTACACTGCTAAATGTTAAGGCACTGTAATCATTTAATTATAAATAATTACCATTTACAGGTTAATATATGAGTGTACTTTCATCATTTTCTTTTGCCATGGACAAAAATACTGCTTTTGAAGGGTTCAACGGCGAAAAACCATGTGGAATATATGTTTGAATGACTCTACGTACGTGTATATGACTGTGACATTGCAGCTCAAGAACGGATGAACCGATTTTGATTATCCGAGCTGAAAGATAATATAAATAATAGTCCGATGTTTGATACAGGTTGGTCCTTGCGACTCCCGCAAATTGATCTTGACTAGTAGAACATCACAAAGATTAATTTTAAAATCCAAGATGGCTACCATGACAAATTAATATCAGGAGCTTTTCAATTTATTAAGTTTATTTTTAACTCTATTTAATATATCAGTTTTGTTCTATTACACCATAGGTTGAAGTACACGGCGAGAGTGCAGTTGTTAGAGTCGCGCCGCAACGTAAATTTCAACGCGTTCGTGGTTCGGATTCCGACGTGTTACTTGCATCTCGTCATGGATGGGACCTTTTGGCCGCAAGGCGTGGTATTCCGTCGATTTCGCGGACAAGTACCACCTGATCGCACTGTGACGTAATTTATTTGTATTTATTGTGTTTTATTAATATATGTTTTTATTTTTTACGTCACATATTAATATATGTTATAGTTAGTAGGTATAAATAAATTAAAATATAAATATGTACCTATGGCTGTTGTCTGGTACCCATAGTACAAGCTCTGCTTAGTTTGGGACCAGTCAACATTGATAAATTATGTAATATTGTATTATTATACACTATATTGTTATAATTAGTATTTATAAATTATTGTAAATATAACTATATATGCCTGTTGCCTGGTACCCATAGTACAAGCTCTGCTTAGTTTGGGACCAGTCAACATACCTTTATATTGTTATGTAATATTTTATTTTATTTATGAATAAATTTGATTTGAAATTTGATTTGAAATTACCATTTAAGAACCAAACTAAATAGGTTCAATTTAATGTCTTACTATCTAATGTATGTGTTTTCAAAAGAAAGTTTACTTACCTTATTTATTCATAGGGCGGTACTATCGGAAGTGCAAACGATTTCCGGTGAAGACGGGTGTGGTAATAAGGTGATGAAAACACCAAGTAACCCAATAATGTAATAAAAACCTTATTTAATACGACTTAATGCGAGTGTTAAAGAATTCTATAGTTTGAATTTTAGGACAGGAAAACAGTTTTAAATTATTTCTTTACAAAATTATTTGTTAATATATAGAGTAAAAATAGAAAGAGCTTATTATATGAAAAATAAAATCCAATTTCGAACCAAACCGTCTGGCCTGCGAGGTATCTCTATCTGTACACATGGATGGGCTCCACTATGCTGTCGGACAGTCTGTCGATTCACCATCATCATTATACAGCCCATTAATGTCCCACTGCAGGGACGGGCCTCCTCCCGTGACGGAGGAATACTTGGCCTACTAAACCACGCTAGCCAGACGGATTGGTATAGGATTTAATTTCAAGTTTTCCTTAGTCAGTCGATTGCTTTGATAATAATATATTAAAATATACGGTTATGACAATAAGAGAATACAATAATGTTTTCAGGTCAGTGCTTAATGTCAATCATGGATAAATATTAGTATAATTATTACTTTAAAACAGATAACGAACATTTTACAAAACTACATTAATTTATTTTTCTCTTTAAAATTATCTTGTAACCACTTGTAACGCATAATAAATATTTAAATATATGCGATATATTCGTTTATAATATATTCGTTTTAGAATATCTATCGCATTTTGTTTTATAATTTATTTTTTGCAGATTATAATAGGGCTTAACCTAATTTGATAGTGCGTCTAAGTACCTACGTATTTATTTTTTATTATTGAAACTTATTGTTTTCTCAGAATTTATGTTCCACTATTTGATGAAAATCACTGGCTCAAACAGTATGGAGCTCATTCTAGGAATGGCTTAATTACGTTATATTATTATTATTTTATAATACGCAGGCAGTGGTTGAATAATTGATAAATGCCTATATTTACGTATATCGACGGCTACTGCTATTCAGATGAGTAATTTTAATATAAGTAAAAAATTTCTTTAATTATACCAATTATTAAATAACCTATACCTATTGACAAACAATGATTTTAATGTTAATTTTCTACTGGAAGAAAAAAATTGAACCTTTTAAACTATCGCGTTTAATTATTATAAATATTATATAAACGGGATATTAACGCGCATTTAATTTACCTTTATTTAACTTGACGTTTCGGCACAGGTTGCACTGGCCGTGGTCGCAAGCTGACTGGTGCAACCTGTGCCAAAACGTCAAGTAAAATAAAGGTAAATTAAATGCGCGTTAATATCCCGTTTATATAATATTTATAAAAATTGAACCGTTTTCAATTAGTTGCCTAAGTTCCTGTAAGGCTAAATTTATCTTGACTATAATATACGCCTGTTTTGACAGATTGACATCAGCGGGCTGGGATATTTTTACGTCATACTATCTTTTTTTCCCTAAAAATGTATTTAAGTGATCTAAGATTTTGGGGACCGTATATTTCCTATTATTTAGGTGACAAAGGTTGGATCACTTGTCAGATTTTTCGGTTTTTCATATTTCTATAAATGCTTTTTTATAAAAGTCTCACACGGGTTTTTATTAAAAAGGTATGGAATACTTTTTTATCACAACCTCGTTTGTCTCGGACTGATAAGAACGTAATGAGTTTTGCGTGTAAATATGTATGAATGACCGTGTGTTGACGATGTAAGAATACAATATGTCACCACCCCATCTCATCCCATGGGTGTCGTAAAAACCGACGGGCTATCCGTGATTATTAAATATCTTTACGAAATAAAAAGAAGGTAAACTTGAAATTAAACCCCATACCGATCCGTCTGGTCAGCGTGGTATTAGTAGGCCAAGTATTCCTCCGCATGGTATGACAGACGTAAACTGTCTATTGTAAAAGCGGGAAATACAATTTATATGTACAGTCAGCCCCAAAAGTCGCTGAACACATTTTAAATTCCAAAACTGCTGAACACTAAAAGTGGCATAAGTCAGTGTTGCAACAAGAGTACAAAATAAGCTAAACGTACAAAACGACCATAACACGCTGCACACGGTTATTCCAAAAGTAGCTGCACACTGGTATTTCAAAAGTAGCTGAACACTAGTGTTCCAAAAGTAGCTGAACACTAGTGTCTATTATGTTTACTTGTTGGAATAGATACATAATTTCAAAACAATTCACTGAGATTCGATAGCCTAGGGTATAGAACACTCGACTTTGATGAAGTAGACGTGCGTTCGAAACCGGGTTGTGCCAAGTATTTTTTTTGGTTTTTTTATTTTTTATTTGTATTTTATCTCAAAAAAAAACAAGTAACTTAAATTCACCGTCACTGTTCACAGGTATTTTAATAAAGTTAAAATATTATTTTTAATTTTTAATTGAAAATTAAATAGTATTTTTATTTAATTTTTAATTTAATGAAGAATGATCATTGTGACTTTAAATTGTATGAGAAACATTTTCGGAGATTCGATGATATGATTTGAAATGTTATGTAAGAAGAAGTGCTCCCTGTTGTGCGACATTTAACTTAATAGTTTTATGACATGCAACTAAAATTAACTCTAGAGGTGATAAAGCCATTTAATTAATTTATTAATTAAATTATTTAATTTAATTGTCGAATATACATTTTTTCGTAAACGAAGTCGCGGGTTACAGCTTGTATTGAATAATAATACACACATCAAAAAAGTCTAAGCAACATGCATGATATTACAAATTTACCATTTATATTAATTAATTTCTAAGTATTTACTCACTCAAAGTGTATAGGTAAAAGTAGGTAGGTAGGTAGGTAGGTATAGGTAGTGTGTGTGTAAAAAAAATTTCGATTATGTTTTGTTTTTTTTCATAAAATTCAAATGACTGCAAATTTGTTTGAATTTGAGTGCATGTTAATTGCTACGTTTTAGTCTTGATTTTATAATTTTACCAACCATTTAAATACAGTTGGCGACAAAATTGAATTGTTAGATATTCTTTACGTCATGGAGCGACGTCATTTGACGCCAGATGAAATGCAAAGAGCTGTAGGGATGTTGCAAGCGGGAAGTAATCAATCTCAGGTATCTCGACATTTTGGTATTCATAGAAGTGTTATTTGTCGTCTTTGGCAGCGCTACAATAATACAGGGGAACCCGCTGAACAGCATCCAGGCCGTAAAAGGAGTACAACCACTCGGCAAGACCGGTACATACAACTGACTGCAAGACGCCAGCCGATGTTAACCGCTCGAGAGATAAGTTTGAGGCTACAAAATTCAAGTGGTGTTGATGTAAGTCCCCAAACTGTGCGAAATCGACTGCATGAGTACGGCCTACGAGCTCGACGCCCTATCAGGTGCCCACCGATACGTCACGGGAATCGCGCTCGTCGAAATGAATGGTGTAGAGAACGCATAACATGGACCCAGGAACAATGGGATAAAATTATGTTTTCCGATGAGTCGCGATTCGGGTTTAGGCCTGATACAAGAAGGGTGCGAGTGTACCGTCGACCCAGAAATACTGAAAGACTCAGGTGCGTTCAGGAAGTTCATCCATACAGCGGCTCAACAGTTATGGTATGGGCGGGTATTATGAAGAACAGGCGAACTGAGCTCGTTTTTGTAAATGGAAACATGAACGCTGAAAATTACGTTGAGGATATTCTCAGACCTTATGTCCATCCATTTGCACAAACCTTTGGCTCCGATTTTACGTTAATGCATGACAATGCGCGTTCACATACAGCTCGGCGAACCAGTGAATACTTGGCAACGGAGAACATCCAGGTATTGCCCTGGCCTGCACAATCGCCAGACCTCAACCCCATCGAGCACGCATGGGACATGCTCCAGAGACGTGTTTTGAAGGACTTGGACGGAGTGACAACAACCCAACAGCTGAAGGATTTGCTACAATTCCATTGGGAGCGAATACCGCAAGATGACATAAACAGTCTCATTCATTCAATGAATAATCGTTGCCGACAAGTTCTGAATAGCAGAGGAGGCCATACTTTGTATTAAATTGTCCTATTCTTTCACAATAAATTCATTTTCTTAAGAAATTTCAATTTGTAAAAAAAAAGTTTAGTTTCTTATGTACCTGTATATTCTAATATTGTTAATTTCTGTTATTAAAAGAACTTATAAAGAAAACAGCTGTTATTTTTACATCATAGAACCCTAAAAATATTATTTTAAAAATAAAATACAACGTTATAATTAAAATAAATGGTAAAATAAATTAATATAAATGGTAAATTTGTAATATCATGCATGTTGCTTAGACTTTTTTGATGTGTGTAGTAGAAAACAAAATAAGAAAAAATAAAAAAACACAAATAGTAATCCGTTCCTCAGGATCGAACCAGAGCTGTTTTCTTTTCACCCAAGCTCTATACAAGCAAAGCTATCGTGTTGACAACTGTTTTGATGAAATTGTTAATGTAGTATTCCGCTTTGAAATTGGCTTGACTTTTGCTGTCAAAATCACTCACTACAACTACACTGAAACTCGACCGCAGATGAGCGACGCAGCGGGCGACGTTGCCGTTCAGTCATGCGCGGCTCCCGTATACTGCACGAGTTGGCAACATCGATACTTCAGAAATACCCGTGTGCTGATACTTTTTGAAATACCCATGTGCAGCTACTTTTGGAATAACTGTGTGCAGCGTGTTATGGTCGTTTTGTACGTTTCGCTTATTTTGTACTCTTGTTGCGACACTGACTTATGCCACTTTTAGTGTTCAGCAGTTTTGGAATTTAAAATGTGTTCAGCGACTTTTGGGGCTGACTGTACCTATCTATACGTAACACCAATGGTTGGACGAGGGAACAACGCACGGAACCCTACAAATAGAAATAGTAAAATAGTAAATAGAAATAAAAAGGGATAATTATGTAATTCGTGAATTTGAAATTAAAATATTTTCTTGGGATGAAGAAATAATAACAATTCTGGGCTACTCAAATATAAATATTCTATTGTGTCTGGATCTTAAACTATTTCAAGCACGTTTCTATGGAATTAGTAAACATTAAAGAAAATCGTTCTAACTTTAGTATTTTACAATAATGGCCACTATTTTACATTTCATTTGTGTATATAAACGTAATTATGCTATTACGTGTGATTACCTGACATTAATGAAAATGCAATTGCATTGGAGTAGGTCGAAATAAACAAAAAATGCTTTTGCGTACCTACTTAACTTTTTCATTAAGTTATCATCATCATAACAGCACATTATTGTCCTACTGCAGGGACGGGCCTCCTTCCGTGACGGAGGGATACTTGGCATACTAATACCACGCTAGCCATTTAGTGTTACGACGTTATCATATTTATTATATATTGTTATTTAAAAACTGTGTAATATTACTGTAATATTTTTTTACTTCTGTCCGTTGGAGTAGACATGTCTTTAAGTAGATAAAAATCGGCAAATGTTGCTGATGACACCCTCCGGCCGTGGAATTAGACAAACCTAATGGAGTGGTACTTACAACTTAAAGCGGTCTCTGTACTGCATTGGAGAGCTCATGACAGATAGAGAGAGAAAGAGAGAGAGAGAAGAGAAATATTATCATAAAAATTGTTTGAAATAGTTAACGACTCGATAATATACATAGGCGTGACACAATAATAATAATATATAATTTTATGACGATTTAAATTTATTGCAACATTCACCTCAATAGAAAATACATTAACTACTGTAATTATCTTTTCATTGACTCCGTTTTCATTAACATTTTTACATATTTATAGCCGCTTTCTAAATTATATAAAATGTTTTATACTTAGAAAGAAATTTTGGCAGTTTGAAAATATTGATGATACTTGTTTTTAAAGACAACTATCTTACGTGGATTTTGAATCCACGACTGTGAGGAGTTTTATTGGGGGATTCGAAAAAAACGTTTATATTTTTTTACATCTTTAAATAAATTTTAAAATTTTATTTTCTATATACATATAAATTCAACGTTATTTCATCCCAAACGATCTTGTAAAAGATACTTTTTATTCATTTTTCTTCATTCAAAACTTTGTTCAATTTTAACGAATATCATAATTTCAACCAAACAACTTCTTCTGCTGAATTAAGAATTGACGACCTCAGTGGCGCGACGGTAGCGCAAGCGGCTGCCGTGCAAGAGGTTGTGGGTTCGATCCCCACGCAGGACAATAATTTGTGAGATCCACAAATTATTGTCCTGGTCTGGGTGTTCTTTGTGTCCGTTAATTGATGTTTGTAAAAGGTCCCCGCGACACAGGGCATGATCCCTAGTGCGGGAGTTGTCTTTTAAAAAAAAAAATAAAAAAAAATAACAGACTACATCAAAAACTACGTCACTATTCTATTTAAGGGGATAATTATGATAAGCATTATTTACATAATGTACGCAGCTACGCAAATGAGATAATTAATATAATTTTCTAATTAAAAAACCGACTTCAATAGGAGTCGGTTAAAAACCATGCTGATAACAATTTCTAAGATTAGTATTAAATAAATTTCTGCAGTCGTCTTCATCATTAAGATCATTGGTGAGGTGTTGTCTTCTTGATAGTAAATAAAAGGCGTGGACTGTAGATACAATGTTGTTTACTTGCTGTTTAAAGTTATATTAACAATACAATATACTCGTAGAAGACGCGGCGGTTAAAAGAATATAATTTTAAGAAGGCCGGCGCATGTCTAGGGAGGGGCGCGCGAGTGACGGATCGCTGATCTTGATAGCGACCAGCTGGTGGGTACAGGTTGTGTTCCCAACATACTCCCCCCCGTTGAAGTATCTTCAACAGCAACTACTGGCAAAGGGCAGATCGTGTTGAAGGCGCGCCTGATGACTCCCTTGCTCGTGCGGATGTCGGCGACTCTTGCAATCCCATCTCGTCCGGGTAACGTCTGAAGGATGCGACCTAAAGGCCAAATCAAAGGGGGTGAAGTTTTATCCTTTATAAGGACCAATGTCCCTGGTTTCAGTTCTCCTAAAGACCATCGCCACTTTGTTCTTTCCTGGAGCCATAAAATATATTCGTTCGAAAACCTACTCCAGAAATGTTGTTTTAAATATTCTATACGGCGAAACCTCTGGATACTGTTGATGTTGAGGTGTTGTATCTGTGGATGTGGCAACATAACTAGTGAGCGTCCTATTAGGAAATGGGATGGAGTTAACGGAGTGAGATCTGAAGGATCCTGGGAAAGAGGAGTTATGGGTCTTGAATTAAGGATAGCCTCTATCTGTATCAAACACGTTGCCATTTCTTCAAACGTTAAGTTTGTTAAACTTAAGACGCGTCTGAGATGATGTTTGGTCGATTTGACCGCGGATTCCCATAAGCCTCCGAAATGGGGAGTGTAAGCGGGAATGAAATGAAAATTTATACTTGTATCAATTTTACTTAACTCTAAGTCTTGTGAAAGCAGGTTAGCAAGCTCATTAAATGCACCTACGAAAGTTGTGCCGTTGTCGGAGAAAATACTTCGTGGTTTTCCCCTTCGAGCAACAAACCGAGATAAAGCAGCCAAGAAAGCATCCTTGGTTAGGTCCGAAACAAGTTCGAGATGGAGAGCTCTGGTAGCTAGACAAACAAACACACAAATAAAACATTTTATGAGTCTACAGCCTCTACCCTTTCGGTCAGCTATCATGATAGGCCCTGCATAGTCTACGCCAGTGTCTAAAAATGGAAATTCTAAATGTACACGTTGATGAGGTAAGCTACCCATAATGGGTTGTATGGTATTAGCCTTCATTCTGCAGCATTTTACGCATTGATGAGAGACTTTCTTAGCAAGATTCCTACCTCCTATTGGATAATATTTATGACGTACGGTAGCCAATAATAGCTGAGGTCCAGCATGCATGAAGTTAAGATGATACATATGAAAAATCAATCTACAAATAGGATGATTGCTTGATAGCAAAATTGGGTGTTTAACGCTATAGTCATAGAAGGAATTCTGTAGTCTACCGCCAACTCGAATCAGATTGACAGTTTTATCAAAGAAAGGAGACAATGATAATAGTTTGTTTTTTGCTGGTTATTGTTTGCCCAACAATAATAAATTGAACTCTTCAGGAAACGACTCCTGTTGACTTAATTTTAAAAGAAAATTTAAGGAATTATTGTACTCTCTTGATGTAATAGAACCAGATTCAAATGATTGCCTCCTACATTTATTAACAAATCGAAAAATATATGCTACTACTCGTTGTAATTTGAAAAATTGTGAATATTTAATGCATGAATTAGATATAAGGTTGCTATTATTTTGATTTAAAGTATTAACATGTAATGAAATTGCCATGTCTGGTAATTTTGACAAATTGTGTTGATTTTGTGGGGGAAACGCGGGCCATGACGATTCGTGATTGCCTAGAAATTGCGGCCCCGTCCACCATATGGAAGAAGTTAACAGTTTATCGGCACTAAGTCCGCGCGAAGCGAGGTCTGCCGGGTTTTCCTGCGACGGAACGTAACGCCAAACTCTACCAGCCGTGGTGTCAATAATCTCTGTTACACGATGACGTACGAATGTTTTTAGTTGAGTAGGTGAAGTCGCTAACCAACCCAACACTATAGTTGAATCGCACCAAAAAGTAACGTTATCAAATGTTAGAGTGAGAGATTGACGAACCTTATCGTAGAGACGTGTTCCTAGTAGCGCTGCACAGAGCTCAAGCCGTGGAATTGTCACAGATTTCACTGGAGCTATCTTGCTCTTCGCAGTAAGAAGTTGCACATAAATTTCACCGTCCTCTGAAATACTGCGTACATATACACACGTACCTAGTGCTCGCTCAGACGAATCAGTAAACACGTGAAGAGACACATGCGAATATGGTTTAGACATGACCCATCTGGGAATTGTTTGTGTAAAGTTTTCATTAATACGAATAAAATAAGCCCAAACACTAGGTAGCTGCTATATACCGTTGAGAAGTTTCCTCGACCCTCAGTCGTCTTCATCATCAGATCATGTTTGTGTAAAGTTTTGTAAAGTTTTCATCAATACAATTAAAATAAGCCCAAACACAAGGTAGCTGCTATATGCCGTTGAGGTGTTCCCTCAACTCTTGGTGGTCTCCAGGATCTGACCAGTTCTAACTCTTGATTATTTGGTAGTGACGTCAGAGATGCACATGTTTGACAAGATTTTACACAATGCGTCCCTACAATTTTCAAGAGATGCCCTCGATTTCTCTGGGATCCCGTCATCCAGATCCAGATCTGGTGACAATGGGATCAAATGGGAAGCATACCCATACGAACAAAAAAAAAATTTTTCAAATCGGTCAAGCCGTTTTCGAGAAATCAGGTAACAAACACAAAAAAAAAATTAAAAAAAAAAAAAAAATACAACCGAATTGAGAACCTCCTCCTTTTTTTGAAGTCGGTTAAAAATAAAGTAAATAGGTTACTTTAATTACATAGATATGCATTTCTCTTTTCTATATTTATTAAGTAGTTGACAGTTTGATTTCCCTTCGGCCGTTTTGGAAACCGAAGTTTGGTAACCAGTTTCCTAAAAGGCTTTTTTTATACTTCTACGTAACTGGTTTCCTAAAAGGCTTTTTTTTACTTATACGTAACTGGTTTCCAAAGAGGAGTTTTTTGTACTTCTACGTAACTACACTCTGGCCACTCTAATAAGTGAAATTTAACATTTGTAGTCTAGGGTTGGGTGTCTGAAATCTATTAAAAGATTTATCGATTCAGAATTCAGAAAATTCAAAAATAGAAATAGGTGCGAGGGGTACTCCAGCTAAATCACTCTACAGCCTATTAAAAGAATTACTAGGACTGCCGAGAACTTCAGTAAGCTCTCTACTATCACGAATGTACAAAACGGCATTGTTAGGTTCCTACCAAATTTGGATAGGTAGAGGACGGAACATAGCAGACAGTGAAGGTGACCGCTAACGCGTTGTGTTCTTAAACCTACATCTGGGTCGTAAGTCCCAGACGCTGTTATGCAAGTGCTCCGTCCTCTATCACGCGAGGGACCCGGCACCCGCACGGAGAATCCATGGAATGCTAAGATTAGTCAAATAATGTCAAGAGTATCATACATTTATTATATGATTGATGACGTTTTTCAAAACTATTACTAGCCAGGACACACAGAAGAGATTAGTTCTTTATACTCTGAACAATTACTGTGAAATTTCACCTATTTACACATCGACAAGTACAGTAGCGAGTTAAGTAGTAAGTTGTTAAGTTGATTTGAATAGATCTCCATCCTATTTTTTGGCGAGATAAGTTGGCGAGACGCGAGAGTGGGGGCTACTTCGTACGATGTCGATGTGTAAATCGGGCTTTAGAGTGGCCAGAGTGTAGTTACGTAGAAGTACAAAAAACTCCTCTTTGGAAACCAGTTACGTATAAGTAAAAAAAAGCCTTTTAGGAAACCAGTTACGTAGAAGTATAAAAAAAGCCTTTTAGGAAACTGGTTACCAAACTTCGGTTTCCAAAACGGCCGAAGGGTTTGATTTACTCGTTGTGCTTAAGACACATTATTATAAAAGCACTAGTATCCACACGCGGCTCCGCTCGTAAATGCCCCACTTTATTCAAAACTTTAATGAAACGTCATTATTATTGAACCAAATGGACAGTATAATTTTGGTTTTCCCTTAGGTGAATGAATTACAAGTATGTAATTGTATTGTATTTATTCATAAACAAATTTTGTAATAAACGAATTCCCGTATGGATTCATCAAAGTTCCACTGTCAGAAAGACAAATCCAGTCAGTCATCAACAAATCGTGGCAATACACTCTATCGCTGGTCAGCCGGTCCAGGAAGTAGTACGGTGTACAACTCGTTCTTTTGAATCCTACGGTGCCAGTTGCATGGACACCCTGATTGTGTTTAGATAACGAAGTAAAAATGTAAATTTTTGATATCTTTTTTACGGCAATTAAAAAAATACGGCGTACAAAAACACTAACTGTTATAAACGTACTTATCTAATTTCTTTTTCTAACGCATTGTAAGTATGTCAACGTGATGTTTTTATTTAATTTATGGTTAATTTATTTTACTGTATTTTTATCAAAAGCAAAGAACAACCAAGTACAATTTTAGTGGGGTTCCTACATTTGCGAGGACAGAGAGCTATTGCTATATTTACGCTTATGATTTAGTAAGAGATGCCTTAGCGGCCAATGGCATTTTAATATTGCTAGAACAAAGTGATTACATGATTACAGTAATCTTTATATTTAAAATAAACGATTTGGCATTGATCAGGTATGTTCTATTGTATTTTGCCTTTTTATTTTTATCTTAAACCCTATACCAATCCGTCTGGCCAGCGTGGTATCAGAGGGCCAAGTATCCCTCCGTCACGGGAGGAGGCCCGTTCCTGCAGTGGAACGTAAATAGGCTATTATGATGATTTTTATCTTAACTGTCCTTCGTTGTCCTGCTGTAAAAACGGGCCTGCTGCGGAGATGAATGGAAATTTGACGTACCTAAGCTACGCTCGCTAAACATATTGGAGCTTATGTCTAAAAAAATATCGCTATTTCTCTCTTATCTCATTTTGGCTTCAAAGAGCAATTACTTACTAAGTTCATTTATCTGTTATCAAAGAGGTAGAAGAAGCCTGAAGATGCAGTAAACAAAAACTACAAAAATGAACTCATTATACTAACCTACGCCAAAGGCAAGCATATTAAACAGACAAGAACACGTCACGCCGCCCAAGTCTGTGAGTTCAAAAAAAAGATGGGTTCTTTAATTTTTTTTATTTGTTTTAGAAATCATGAAACTTACTAATATTGGTTTAGTTTTGATGTTTACAATATTATTCGCTTGTAAAGTTTCCTCACAAATAGATTCAGCTGAAACAAATGAAACGTCCTCAGAGGAGGTTAATTTAGAAGTGGTAATAGAGGATGATTTTGAGGACATAGAGGATGATTTTGAGGACATAGAAGACGATTTTGAATCTTTGGATGAAGAATTTTTTGAAGATGTTGAAGACATTTACGAAAGTAATCAAGAACAAGAGAATGTTTCGGTGGTAAAAATCTTGCAAGAAGGTGAAACTAGACGAAGAAAGCGTGCGGTTGAAACCCCTAAAAAGCCAAGTCCAGTACTTAAAATGGTTTATGACTATGTTCCTCCGAAAAGGATACCAAAGAACCCAGACTACTTTTTAGATTTGCTACGTGATAAATATCCACTGCCAAATGGTAATTAATTTATTTTACTTATTTAGTTTTTTTTCTTTAGTTAAGTACGTCATAACAGGCTTCCCCTGATAATCGACACGTCTTATCTTCTACGACCACGTTGGCCAGGCAGATTGTCAGTAGCTGCCTTTCACGATAACTAAAAATGATAGTAAAGTTTTTACTTATACAGAAATAAGTGTTTGCATGTAAGGTAAAACTTTTCTTTGTATGCTATTTAAATAAGTGCTAACTATATTTCTTGATAATCTATACTAATATTATAAAGAGGTAAAGTTTGTGTGTTTGTTTGTTTGTGTGTTTGTGACGTTGTAGGGGGTAATCTCTGGATCTACTGAACCGATTTTAAAAATTCTTTCTGTGTTGAAAAGTCCATTTATCGGGGAGTGTCATAGGCTATATAGTATCACGCTATGACTAATAGGAGCGGAGCAGTAATGAAATATGTTTTAAAAAGGGAAGCGTTTTTTTCGCCGCCCAACGAAGTGGGCACGGGTCAGCTAGTAATATAATAATATTGATTTCGGGAAGCCGATGGATGAGGGAGGCGCAGGACCGCACAAGGTGGCAATATTTAGAGGAGGCCTATGTCCAGCAGTGGACGTCAATTGACTGATATGATGATGATGATGATATTTCTTGATTTAATAATTTTGCTCACTAACGTTATTGGTCCAAAATGTAAGTGCTTATTTTGAGCATTCAAAGTAAAAACGTAAATAGCAATACATTGCGGTTGGCCGAATAAACAGGTAGTGGTCTGTAAACTCGAAAATGGTAATGGAATATTCAAAATGCCCAGAATAATGTATCATTTATAAAAAAAATAAAAGTACAACTCAAGAAATATTTCTAAGACTAGAACATTTTTATTCTAATTATGGCATTACTACTTTTTATTGGTAGATGTTATTAGTACCTACATAAATAATAGGTACTATCAATTGCAGATTAAAGGTATTCTACCTAAGTAGTCTAATTTAAATATCTTAAGGCCCTTTACGTGGCTCACTAGCGCCGCCAATAGAAAAAAAAACATAATTCGCAAATAAGATAAATAATGTTAAATGTTGATAACAAAGTCTTGAGAAAAGGCAATAAAGTATTTGAATAACACACTCTCAACGATTGAAATGTTTTTCAATTAAATAAATATTGCATTATAAACAAAAACGGCCGTTTTTTTTTCGAATGCGAAATTTAACTAATTAAAAAACATTTAAAGTGTTGAGAGTGTGTTATACAAATACTTTATTGCCTTTTCTCAAGACTTTGTTATCAACATTTAACATTATTTATCTTATTTGCGAATTATGATTATTTTTCTAGTGGCGGCGCTAGTGAGCCCTATAAACGCTCTTAAGGTAAGATAAAGAAAAATAATATTGATCGATAAACTCTTTACATTTTTTCTTAAAAGGTACTAAAGGCCGGATTTGAACTTGGTTATTTCATCACAGGCAGAAATATTTTCTAAATAAATTTATGTTTGATACTGGAGCTGTTACAGCCAACATGAATAGAATTGAAATACTGTTACAGTGACTGAAAACTACAAAATTAAATTGCTTATTATTATAATTTATTTCAGGTCGTACTCAGCCAGATAAAGAATACGATTACATTGTAGTAGGAGGTGGCACTGCGGGTGCTGTTGTAGCTTCACGTTTATCAGAAAATAAGAAAAATAAGGTACTTGTTATTGAAGCAGGAAAACCTGAGACTTTGTTAGATGATGTCGCGGGTTTAGTTGGTTTAATAAATGGGCTCGATAACGTTTTTCCGTACAAGATGGAGAAACAAGATGGAGTCTGTGTAGGTAAGTTGAACTGTAAGAGTAGTATTTGGGTTCAGAGGATTTAAAGATTTGTAACATTGTTTTTTTTAAAACCTTTTAGTTGTATTTTTACTAGTAAAACTTCTTAAAAGACTCCACTCCTACCCTATTTTGGGCTTTAGCTGGGATTTCTCAATTATTGCGGATAGATCAGTATCTAACCGATAATTTTCTACTAACGCACATTTTATAATTTTTTTATGTTATTTGCTTTAAATAATATTCTGGACACTTCTTTCTACTCGAGCATCAAGTAGTACTTACTCTATTATAATTGACGAAATTTGGCTCTGAAATTACGGACATTCATAAACGGCGGTTTCCACTTATAATAAGGGAACCGCTTGCTTCCTTAAAGCAACAAAAAATAATTAGAAAGACAAAATCTGCTTCATTTTGATGTTAGTAAGTCATTAATGATGGATGAGGGAGGCGCAGGACCGCACAAGGTGGCAGTATTTAGAGGAGGCCTGTGTCCAGCAGTGGACGTCGATTGGCTGAAATGATGAAGTCATTAATGTGGAAAGTCATTTTTGAATTGGACTTGGAATTATATTATTGTGTTGTTTATAATATTTGTTAAAATATTTTTCTGACTGAATAATATGGCTAAACCAAGCAAAACGTTAAGTATTGAGCATATTACGTTTCTTATTTTACAGGTAGTGATGACAAGCGCTGTTACATGCCTCGTGGAAAAGCTTTGGGAGGTACCAGTGTTATAAACTACATGGTCTATACTAGAGGACTACGGAAAGATTGGGATAAAATAGCTGCCGATGGAAATTATGGATGGTATGTATAATATTTAGAATACAAAAACATTTATTAATAAAATAAAATACCGTAAACTGCTAACCAGTGTTCCACGTGATACATGGTTCAATTCATGGCAAGCCTTACGATATAACAACTACTTATAATTATTTAGACTCCAATAAACAATTTCCATATTTTTAAAGGTCTTACAAGGATGTGTTGCGTTATTATAAAAAATCGGAAAATTCAAAAGTCAAACCATATAATAAGTTTTCTCACAGAGGGCGTGATGGTGAGCTAACAGTATCGAATATGGTATACAAGTAAGTTTTTAATTATATTATAAGTGTTAATAATTGAAGTTATTTAAAATTAATAATGCTAATAAGTCAATAAAACTTTCGTGAATAACCAAGAATTATTTTTTTTACAGAACAAAACTTGTTGATGCTTTTCTTAAAGCTGAAAGGATCTTAGGAAACCCAACCGTCGACTACAATTCACCCGATGAGATAGGGTTCGGCTACGTTCAGGCAACGTGGGACAATGGTCGCAGGGTCAGCTCGGCTAAAGCCTTTCTACACAATCAGAAACACAGACAAAACCTGCATATACTGCTAGAGACAACAGCAACTAAGATAATGTTTGACCAAAAGTCTAAAAAAGCCAATGCGGTTCAATATGTTAGGCAAGGGAAAAAACATACAGTTCGATGTCGTAAAGAAATCATTCTGTCTGCAGGCCCGATAGCTTCACCACAACTACTCATGCTTTCTGGAATTGGTCCTGAAAAACACTTACAATCTTTAGGCATTTCGACTCTTGTAGACCTGAAAGTTGGAAGAGTTCTTTACGACCATGTTGGCTTTCCTGGTGTAATTTTTAAACTAAACACAACAAATGTTAGCATTCCACAAGTTCCTACTACAGATGATGTTATTGAATTTTTACACTATGGAGATGGCTTTATATCCTCAATAGGAGGAATTGAAGGAGTAGGTTACATAGATACCTTAGTATCAAAAGAACGATACCCAGACGTAGAAATTGTATCTCAAGGCGGTTCACTTCTTTTGGATTTGCAAGGCGCCGTAAAAAAATGGCAATTATCTGAAAAAGTTATTAAAAAATCATTTGGACCTTTGTTTGGTAAAAACGTATGGTCTACACTTATTATGTTAGGACAACCAAAATCTAAAGGGTATTTGGAGCTTCGAGATAAGAATCCATACTCTCATCCAAAGATAGTTGGAAATTTCTTTTCCGATCCACAAGATATTGCTACCTTGATTGCAGCAATAAAACACGTTATAAAAATAGGAAATACAAAGCCTTTTAAGAAATTTGGTGCTGAACTATTTTTAGCAGATTACCCCAACTGCAACTTCATATCTGGATCAGATGAATATTGGGAATGTGCGATTAAAACTATGGTAATGTCCTTGCATCATCAGATGGCTACTTGTAAAATGGGACCAAAAACAGATCCGTACGCTGTGGTTGATCCAGAATTAAGAGTCCATGGAGTTGTTGGCTTGAGAGTCATAGACAGTAGTATAATTCCTAGACCAATAACCGCTCATACTGCTGCGCCTGCCTTTATGATCGGTGAAAAAGGTGCTGATCTTATTATGAAAAAATGATATCTCTTGTTGTATGTGACTAAGTTGTAAAAAGTTTTGGTAGTAGTCCAAACTACTTATAAATGATGTATTTTACTGGTTGTTTTTTGATAATAAAATGTTTTATTATAAAATTATCTAATTTTTATTTCATCACGAGGTTAGTATCAAATCGCGCGATAGTTCTTAGTATCGTTAGTCCATAAAGGGCCGAGTAATAGTTGAACGACTAAAAAAAATATGTGGTGAATAAGCTTATCAAAAAATTAAACATTTACTTTGTTTGAAATCATAGCTTCAAAATGCTCAAGTAAATTTTACTTCTACCTACTAGAATGTTGATGTTGAGAAGATGCAGTAATTATGCAGCTGAGGCCGTGGAAATGGCGTGTCCTTCACAAGAATAAGAGAGCACTCTCAGTTGTATTTAAAGACAGCCGCTTTTAACGTTCATTTTAATATGACACTTTCTTTTAATTAGTCGAAAATTGAGTCTGACTATTAAATAATACCGTTTCACTGATAAAAAAGACCAGCGCCGTAGTAGTTTATGGTTAAGAGTACTTCGCTGGTTTGGGTTCGATTCCCGCATTAAATTCAAACCATGTTTGTTGGGATTGTTTCGGGGATTTTTTATTATTGCGGATTGACTGTCTTGGGTAAATGTACTCTTCAAATTTTAACCTAAACGTATTGCTGTGATAAGAGTAGGTGTGTTCTCTGACTCATCAAAGTTCAGTATTCGTACTATAGTGTATTCACGGAGACGAGTTAGCAGAGCGCTATCTCACTCACACAATTTTTTAATTGCGATTGGTCAGTGATAAACGCTAAGGCGGTGTACACAGTACGAGTACTTTTTAGTCTACTCATACTTCCCGTTCTGTGCAGACGTGCTCATACTTGTGACTGTATGCTCGACTTGTGAACCGGCTGGTCTATTGGATTTTATAATTTATTAATATACTAACGACTGGCTTGAAAACACCTTCAGGTGTGTATTTTTTTTAATAAATTGTTCATGGTAATTTTTAAGCATCGCAGGTGTGCTAATGACCCGTTTATTGTTCTTTTGTCATAAATGAGCATTACCATAGTAAAATACTATTTCCAAATTTTTGTATATTAAACTGGTGCGCTATATCCATTGTTATTATTATCATTAAGTTATTGTTATATTCTCATTGTTGAAACACGTGTTATATATCATGTTTTATATTCTCGTAACAGGAAAAGGTAAAAGACTAATTATTACTCACATCGGGAGTGAGGATGGATTCGTCGAAGGTGGTCTAAATATGTTTGAGTCGAAGAAACAAGGCGATTATCACAAGGAGATGAATGCCGAAGAATTTGAAAATTGGTTTAGAGAAGTTTTAAATAAGCTAGGTGATAATTCTGTGATAGTCATGGATAACGCTTCTTATCACTCTAGAAAAATAGAGCAAATCCCAACGGCCCAACGTAAAAAACCGGATACTTGTAATTGATTACGAGAAAAAAATATAACGACGACAGTAGTGATAGTACGGAGAGTGATGGTGATGATCCTGATATGTTATAAACTTGTATAAGTAGGTAGATATTATTTATTTATTATATTACGAAACAAACAGTCATATACAAAAAATTATAAATTATAATATTTAATAAAGAAAATTTAATCATTAACTCTCGATTTTATTTCTTTCCTTCATATCCATCAGATATACAAAAAGTAGGTACTTATAAAAAAATCTATCAATTTATACGACAGACGAAGCCGCAGTAATAAACTAAGCGAACTTTTAAGAAGCGCAGTGTGAACGCACATTTACATTTCTAAGGTTTTGTTAACGCCCACCGACCCTAAAAAAGTATTTTTTGTCCTTGTCATTTGTATGATAATGTGCGATAAAGAAGGCGCTATACTAACTCGTCTCCGTGAATACACTATAAGTACTACATAGTAGAGAGACGAACCAATTCAACTACATAGTTAAATAAAAAAAAAACCGTTAGAAGGCTTGTTTCTAAGAAGACATAATTACATTCATGTAATGCCCTTATGTGGCACAAAGTAAGCGCTTGCTATTGGAACGCCACGTCCATGTAATAGTATAATCATTTTCAAATGTATAACATTTTATCTTTCTTTTTTTGGTCACTCTCTTGGTTGTATTTAATGACGACTAAGGGAAAGCTTGGAGATAATAATTTTAACCAAAATAAAATATATAAAAACTTGACATAAAACGCTATAATTAATTATTAATGGTTTGACGGCCAACGGTTAGAAGGCCAAATTGATTTTCGTTCATAGAAATATTATGCTTTCTTTGGAACATTAGTAGTGAATAATGAAGGCATAATTACCGAATCTTACAATAAGATGATTGGAGCCACGTTTGTGTTACATGATAAAAATATTTTTTATCATTTTTTTTCCTATAAAATATATATTTCCAATATTGTACCTTAAAAAGCTGTTTTTTAACAGAGCTTCTCGTAACGCACTAAAAGAATAATTATATGATCCTTCTTTTTCAAGACCATTGAAATGTGCAACAATCAGACACAATGTAGTTACATTTCCTCCTTCATTTGACGTCACCTTTTGGTTTTTCCATGCTTAATACCTATGAAATTTTTCTCGTTCTTCGTTTCGTCTTTACCTATGAAATTGCCCTTTTGTATGAACAAAATAAAACTATTTCTTTTTTAAGTATTTTTTATTTGTATTAATCGAAGTAAGCACCCATGCAATCAATGCATCTTTGCCAACGCAGCGGCAGTTTATTTATGACCTTCTTATAAAAATCAGGTGGACGGGAGGCAACAAATTCTTCAAAGGCATTTTTACTGCCTCTTGGATATTGCATTTTTTTCCAGCCAAAAAGTTATCCGAATTTTGGAAAAAGTAGTAGTCTGTAGGCGCAAGGTTTGAAGAATGACGGAGAGCTTTCAACCCTAGTTCTTGCAACTTGGAGATCGTCTGCTGTGCAGTATAAAGTCGGGCATTGTCGTGCAGTAGCAGCGGAGACGAGCGATTGAGCAATGCTGGGTGGAGATGTGTCAGCTTCTCCATTATTGTGTTCAGTTCTTCACAGTACACATCCGCAGTAATGCTCACCCCGTTTGGTAAGAAGCTGTGATGAATCACACCGGCGCTAGACCACCAAACAGTGACCATCACTTTTCTAAGGGTAAGTTTTCCTTTAGGGCATTGTTTAGGTGCTGAACCAGGATCCAACCAACTTGCTGAGCGCTTACGATTATCAAACATAATCCATTTATCGTCGCTAGTAATAATGCAGTTCAAAATTCCTTCATTTGTGTGTCTGTTGAGCAGTGCAAGGCATGTCTCGGCGCGTACCTCGCGCTGGCGATTATTTAGTTCGTGGGGCACGCATTTGTCAAGCTTTTTTACATTGCATTGTTTTGACGTTAATATCGAAAGCTGCTGCTAATTCAGCCGTAGATTCTGTATCATCGGCTTCAAAAATCGCCTTTAATACGTCATTGTCGACAAAGTTTTCGGACGACCAGAGGTAAATTTTACAGGTCAACATTTCCAGAACGGAAGCGAGCAAACCAATAACAAGCCGTGCGTTTGTTTGTAGTGTTAGCTCCGTAAACGTCGTTGATGTTTTGTGCCGCTTGTGCCGCGTTGCTGCCACGACGAGACTCATATTCCAAAATTACTTGATTTTTTAACACTTGAGGACTCGCTAATGGGTCCAATGGACCCAGTCCTTCATATTTTGCTTTTTAAATATTATAATTCGACGAATGCGACGTTGTCGCTTTTAGTAGCTTTTAACGATAGTCTAGCACAGCAAATGACGACGTCAGCAGTCAGTTGGCGCGCTGCAAGTAAGCGTTACGGACGTAAAAGGTGTGTATGGGTTTGCCAGACCCGGTAGCGACTAAATACGTAAGTGAATTTTGCATCATCAAACCAGAGGAACACAGGAACACGAAACTTACTTTGGGTTTCAAAATAATACCACATTGCTATCTTACGTGCCTAAACGTGGCAAAGTAGTTCTTTTAGCATTTATTATGCATCATGATGCTAAAATAGACGTAGGAACCGGTGAACAAAAGAAACCTGAAATGTGCGTTGCAGCCTATGTAATTGGAAAAAAGATAGGAAAGCCAATGTTTTTTGCACAAAGTGCAGTGTACCAATTTGTGAAGAACAAATGCAGCATGTTTGCACAAATTGTTATAACTAAATTTTATATAAAAAGTGTCTGAAGAAAGTTGACAAGTGTGATTTTACTCCAAATAAGAAATTACTTATGTGCTTTGTCATTTTTTTATACTTCTGTGATGATTGATCTCTCTTAGCTCTTCCGCTTACATACGTATATTATATTTGTGTAAGTAAATCCAGAAAATTTTGTTTAAAATAAGTAAATATAAAAATTACAATGATTACTCTAAATCTTATCACAAAACTAAGGAGAAATTAAGTATATTTTCGTACTAGCCTTTGTTTAAGTAAATATAATAAATAATAATATTTCATTCAATAATATCTTTTATTATACATATAGAATTCGTATAAAAAAGTAAACATTTACGTTTATCATACAGTTCTGGAAATAACTCATGACGTTATACGGGGTCTAGCGGACCCGGTAGCGAGTACTTGTGCGACAAATTATGACGCGAGTCCCTAAGTGTTAACGTATCCATAACAACGAAAACGATTGAAATGCGATTAAAACATAACACTAATCAATAAACAAATGACTACTTTTGGAAAAAGAATTCTATGTTTTTAAAATAAAATTGATTTGAAATTAGAATTCTTAGCCAAAAAAAAAATATTTTGATTTGAAATTGTCAGAACTGCAAAATGGCAATTTCATAGGTAAAGACCTATTATAATGAAAAGAACCTTTTGGCTAGACCGAGAAAATGATAGCAAAATAGAGAAGCTATTTTTACTAACAAGAAGTCATTCTAGGATAAATTGAAATATTCAATCAATTAACTAACTAGCCTATCGTAGTCCACTGCTGGACATAAGCCTTACCAGACACGCGCCACAGTACACGGTGATTGAAATATTACATATAAAAAAATAATTAAATGTTTATTTTTTGACGCGTTTAAAAAATGTACTCGTGTTTTAGAATTGTTTGTTATCTATTTTTTTGTGTCAGGCACTTTGTAGGTATATTAAAAGTCAAGTATTGAATTAATTTATTTTTAATTTATTTAACTGTATTTTTATCAATTGCAGACGATAGTGCAATTTTAGTACACTATATTTAATTTTACGAGGATAATAAACTATTTATATTTACGTTCTTGGCTTGGTAGTCCTTAGAGTGCCACCTCATGGGTCAGCAGTTAGTATTTTAATATTGCTACAACGAAGTAATCAATTTAAAATTTATTCTTTCCGCTAAAGTTGTCATCAATTGTTTTAGAAATCATGAAACGTAATCATACTACTTTAGTTTTTGTATTTACTGTATTATTTGCTTATAAAGTTTCCTCACAATTATTTGACTATGATTTTTTTGATGGGGCCGACTTATCGTCCATAGATTTTGACTCTTTGGAAGATGTTTACAAATCATTAGTTGATAATATACCAGTTGAAGAATATGAAGACAGTTACGAAGATAGCGGAGAACAAAGAAATATGACTTTGGATCAAATTTTACATGGAGGCGAACTTAAAAGAAAAAAACGTGCAATTGAAACTCCAAATTTGATAAGTCCAATACTAAACATGCTTATTAAACTTCTTCCGCCGTCAGTGATACTAAAGAATCCAGCCGACATTTTAGATATACTACGTGATAAATATCCGCTCCCAAATGGTAAATATTTTTTACAATTTTTTTTTAGTACTATTAATGAGTAAGTGTTAAATATTAATTGATTTATTATTAACAATCCCTGTTCAAATGGCTGGCCAGATGATGGTTTCCTTTCCTAGGCATAGAGATAGATGATTGACTTGTCTTTTTGAATAATTTGCTGCTAAGTTGCCTTTACAGCACTCACGTACTGAAACGTTGTTAATAAAATAAATTTTATTTATGCTGCACTTTAACTCTATTTGCAAAATACTAATTTTAAAATTGCTTGATGCTATACCTGACACGGTATCCTAAATATGAGTCTTAAGACTTATTTTTCTATATCTATATCGCTTGCACTAACGGGTCTTTTATGATTAGATTAATATCTTCTATCTACTCAGATGATAACGTGTCAGGTATAGTAAATTATAAGTTAATTTTTTTTTTATTTTTCTTAGGATAATTATGACGTTTGTCTTCCAAATAATTTAAAATAAACCTTCCAAAGGCACCTGGTAAGCTCACATGATGGCAAGAATAAAAATATGCGGGTATAGTCAATGAATAAAATCAAGCAAATTGTAATTTATTTCAGGGCGTACTCAGCCAGATAAAGAATACGATTACATCGTAGTAGGAGGTGGCACTGCGGGTGCTGTTGTAGCTTCACGTTTATCAGAAAGTAAGAAAAATAAGGTACTTGTTATTGAAGCAGGAAAACCTGAGACTTTTTTGGACGATGTACCGGGTTTAGTATCTTATCTTCAAGGTCCTGATAACGTGTTTCCTTACAAGATGGAGAAACAAGAAGGAGTTTGTATAGGTGAGTTAATTTATACTTGACGAATGGGGTGTAATTCTGCCTCTACACATAGGGCAACGGGTTGGTAAGCGCGTTGGCTTAGCCACTAGCCCAATTTGTAGAACGGACGTTGGCGCATTGACGGTAGGTATTTGAACGTTGGCTGTCGCGCTTGCGAGCTTGCCGCGCCGTGTCGGCTACATCAAAGGACACATGTCGCAAGCTTGGCGCATCATCCACACTTTGGCCGATGTATTAATAATAATTATATCCACCACCTTCTTTTTGCCATTTATTTTTGCCTTTTCTTGTACACATTTACAAAGTAATTATAAGCTGTGAATAAATATACAGCTGCAGCTGTTAGCGACTCAACATCCATTTTGAATCCGTCCGCACATTGGCCCGACCCCAAACCATACTAAACGACCTCCCAATGTGTGGATTAGTCACAAGCGCGTTGGCAAGCGCTGTCCTATGTGTAGAGGCGACTTAAGGTTTAATCAGATACTCGAGCTTTCAATAAATGTGATTTCTCGCTGTGTGTATTTAGTTACGTTATTTGGATGTGCAAATGTAGAAAAATATTTTTTCAATGGTCACCAAATAAATAAATCATTTAATTACGAATATCTTGATACATTCACCACATCGCAAGAATTACAGTAATCGCATATATTATAAAGTTGCTGGTTTTACAGGTAGTGAAGATCAACGCTGCTACATGCCGCGTGGAAAAGCTTTGGGAGGTACCAGTGTTATTAATTACATGATCTATACTAGAGGCCGACCACAAGATTGGGACAAAATTGCAGCCGATGGAAATTATGGATGGTATTTATCACATTATTTTCCGAACGTAAAAAAAATTTTATTAAAAACAAAAATTTATTTATAAAAAAAATAACAAAACTTTTTTTTCTCAAAGGACTTACAAGGATGTATTGCGTTATTATAAAAAATCAGAAAATTCAGAAGTCAAACCATATAACAAGCTTCCATACAGAGGACGCGATGGTGAGCTAACTGTATCAAATATTGGAATTAAGTAAGTTCTTAATTTTATAATTTTCAATATTAAATCTTTGAAATTAACTACCTCCGCAACGAAATACTAACTTCTTGAATTACGTATAGATTTTCTTTTTCAGAACTAAACTCGTTGATGCCTTTCTTAAAGCTGAGAGAAGTTTAGGTAACCCAACGGGAGACTACAACTCACCTGATAATCTAAGGTTTGGCTACATACAAGCTATGTGGGACAACGGTCGCAGGGTCAGCTCAGCAAAAGCCTTTCTACACAATCAGAAGAAAAGACAAAATCTTCATATTCTAACTGATGCAAGAGCAACTAAAATAATTATAGACCCAACCTCAAAAAAAGCTAACGCTGTAACATACATTAGGGCAGGGAAATCAAACACAGTTCGTTGTCGGAAAGAGATCATTTTATCAGCAGGCCCTATAGCTTCACCTCAATTACTCATGCTTTCTGGAATCGGTCCTGAAAAGCACTTACAATCTTTAGGAATATCTCCTATCGTAAACCTCCAAGTTGGAAGAGTACTTTACGATCACCTTGCCTTTCCAGCTGTTATTTTTGGACTAAACACAACAAATGCTAGCCTTTCTTATATTCCCTCTTTACCTGATGTTATTGAATGGTTACACTATGGAGATGGAATATTGTCCTCAGTTGGAGGAGTTGAAGGCTTAGGGTACTTAGATACTTTAAAATCAAAGGAGCAAATTCCCGACATAGAAATCATATCTGTTGGCGGGTCACTTATTTTGGATTTGGCTGGCGCAGTAATAAAATGGAGATTATCTGAAAAGTTTATTAAAAAAGTATTCGGACCTCTGATTGGTAAAGATAATTGGTCAGCTGTTATAATGTTAGGTCAACCAAAATCTAAAGGGTATCTGGAGCTTCGAGATAAGAATCCACTTTCTCATCCAAGAATAGTTGGAAATTTCTTTTCAGAGCCTCAGGATATGGCAGCTATGATTGCAGCAGTGAAGCACGTTTTAAAAATTGGAAATTCAGAAGCTTTTAAGAAGTTAGGTGCTAAATTGTTTTTAGCAGATTACCCTAATTGCAAGAACTATACATCTGGATCAGATGCATATTGGGAATGTGCGATTAAAACTATGGTGATTTCTCTACATCATCAGGTGGCAACTTGTAAAATGGGACCAGCAAAAGATCCGTTTGCTGTGGTCGATCCAGAATTAAAAGTTCATGGTGTTGTTGGCTTAAGAGTTATAGACAGTAGTATAATTCCTAGACCAGTAACCGCACACACTTGTGCACCTGCTTTTATGATTGGTGAAAAAGGTGCTGATCTTATTACGAAGACAAAATAAGACGTTGTCGGAAAATTACTAGACAAATCAAATCTGTCGTTTAGGTTAAACATTTATTAGTACGAATATGATACATACTTTATAATCTACTGCATTGTTTTGTTATTTTTTAAACCGGTACAAACTAGAAAACATGTTGATTGTAATAATAAATAATAACTTGTAAGGGAAAATTTTATTTGTTTCTTATTCTTTCAAAATAATAATTCAAATTTTTTTCATTTAGTCAGTACTTAATAATTAAATCTTCTCTGACATAATTATTGATTTCAGCATCTGACAGCTAGGTGGACTCTGGATAAAACTGGATACGGAACGCGCAGGACCGTGTTTTGTGGCGCTTGTTAAGGCCTATGTCCAGCAGTGGCTAGTTGATTGAAAGATTGTATTTTTTTTCTAATAAACTAAACTGAGCCGAATAATTGTTCTGCTACTAAAAAACGACAAATAGTGGTATGACTCGGACGCGAAGCTTAAAGTTCCTCTTAATGCACTTTAAGTCCTATTACTTGCACTTTTTGCGTGCAAGAAGGTTCATAATATTTTTAAAGGTTTATTCTGTATTATACATTTTTATACATTACATTTGATTACGTAGTACTGACAATACAAATCTGGTTCAAATTCAGTATTTTTCTTACCGGAAACAATACAAAGATATACTCGTACTTATTGGAAACAAGAAAAAGACAATGGAAAAATGTAAAATTGGAGACAAGATTTGAACTCGCGTGTTCTAATTTACGTACCAGATGCCTTTGAAGAAACGCAATGTCACCCAAATCGTTGTCCTGTTACAAAATAACATAAAGCAAAGTTAACACTAAAGCCATATCAGTCAATCTAGCCAGCTTTGTATTAGTTGGATAATATTAATTTCATCAGTCTAGTCACTGAAATAGTTCCAAAAACAGGTCTTTTGGATATTATTTTTATGATAGGTGTCTAGTATCTTTCAGTATTTTGTTGCCATATAAAAAAGAATCACAAACTTATGTTGACAAAATGCTTGAGCAAAACATGTTATTTTATGGCTAAACAAATTCGTAAGCCACACGCATAGCAATGTTTTTATTAGTGGAGTATAGTGAGATAAAAGGAAATCCTATATTTTGTTCTATATTTTATTTTTGGTAAAATGAAACAATAATGGCACCCTGTTGTGAACCATGTCACGTACGTTTTGAATGCAATATTTTTTGTGATTCCACACACTGACTTCCTCAAATGAATGTTTATTGAGAATTATGATTGAGACAAAAGGTTTATCGTCATAATTTGATTGTATATATCGTAATCATAACAGTATCCTTAGTTTGATATTGTCAAGTGGGAAAAAGTTTACGAATATTCTTGAACTTTTGAAATCATTCAGTTGAAAAACAATAAAATATAAAAAAGTAGGTAAATAAAATTTACTTATTTTCAAAAAACGTTAAAATTATAATTTAGGTGGATGTTTTTATTTCATAAAAGACGTTTTTTAAATCGTTTTTCAGACAATGTTGATTATTACATGTTTATTTAGAAGTAATGTGTTCTTTTAATCTACCCACGTTGCGATAAGTCACAATAAACACAATTATAATTTTGATTCCCAACGTGGACACAATTGACCGCTGGGATATTAAACCTTTATTTGGTTACTTGTTGTTGCAATCAAAACGCGGTTGCCAGCAGGAAACTTTTTTCAAATTTTCTTTTTTCATTTGATTTAATTTGTTATGGCTCCCGAGACTTATTGACTTTTACCCGGGTCTCATGGAAAACATGCTTAGTCCTTTTTGAAAAAGTGGTTTAAAATATTCCAAATCAATAATAGTTACTTACAATAAGTGCAGTAATGAGTAAACCTTAATTATTCCTCATGACTTAATACCCTATGACAAGGCACATTTATTTTTATAAAAGAAAGACCCAATCGTAAGGTAAGCACTACATAAATGCCAAAGGTACGTTGGATACTATTTTTCAATCTTTACTCAAGCATCGCTTTTGCATGATAAAGATACGATCATGTTTCTTATTTGTGTAACTTACAAGTTGTACCGTCTAATCCCTTTGGACGACAGCGACATTCGCTTTGGGAAATTGAAAGTATTCATGCATCGTCGCACGAATACTTAAGTGTCCAACCTCCATTTGCAACATTTTACACCAGAGACGTTTTATTGATTAGTTTAAGCAAATAATATGATTTTATAAAAGTTTTATATTAAAAAAATAGTTAACGTGTTTATGAAATGATATATTACAAATAATCATTAAAAAGTCAAACAGTTATGTTTATTTTCACAATTTTTTATGGAGGTTGAGCAAATAAACACAAAACAAATTATGCAATTGGAGATAGACCACTACTGGAGTGGAGGTTGAGCATTTTGCATTCGAATATATTTAGTACTTAAGTGCCCTATAACCAAATACAGTGTGTTTGGGCATCGTGGTAAAAAAAAATTACTAGTTAACTGGCTATTTATTATTAAAAACAACACGGAATGAAAAAAAAACACTGATATATATGTTACGGTAAATGTGATTAATTGAAAATTATTAGTAATTACCGGTTATTATTAATAATAATTACATGTTTTGGTAAATGTGATTAATCGATCGTAATTTATTACTTTTAGTAGTAATTATTAATAATTCACAACACATGTTGGTAAAAGTGATAAAATAAATAAAAACCCAACGTTTTTTGACCAGCAGATATTTTTTTTTTCATAAATTAAGAATGTGGTTGGTTGGTTGCTACACTAGGTACCTATACATAATACAATACGAGTATAAATAAAAAATACAATATTTTTTTGTTTTTGTACCGATACAAGATCGTTTACTTCGCCTGGTATTGTTTATGTTGTCTGATCCTGTCAAAACCTTAGAGATTCCATAAAGGCTTTGTCGTCAGCTTTCATATATTTGTAGGTACTTCTAATATATTTTATTTTCTTTTCGGTTAGTGTCTGATTTGAATTAGTCCTTATTCGTCGTATTCTTCTTTCGTCGGATTCTTAATTTATCGTACGTAATGTCAACATAAAATGGAACTATGGTATTACCGTGACTCTACTTCTTCATTTCATTATGTACAATAAAAACGACATAAATTGAAAATAAAACGGTGATAAGACCATACCTATACGTATAAAAAATAATTAATATACTGACACTATTTAAACAATTTAGAATGGATTTTTTTAAGAAAAATAACCCTTTTTTGACGATTCTTTATGTTTTCATAAGGAATTCTTTAGTTTTGCGGCTATTCATCCTTCAACGGCGTAATTAGTTCTGAATTTCTCATCCAAAATAGGGAAGAAAATGCAAAGCAACGGACATAATAAAAATAGATGTACAATGTGAGCAATGGATCTGTGGCGAGTAAAAAATAGTATTAATCTTCTTATCTAGCATCTAACATCATTGCGAACACAAAGCGTAGGTATACGTAAATACAAAACTACCCATTTAATGCTAAGAAATTTACCCATTTAACAATGAGCAAACATGCAAGTAGCAGGTATATTTTGACAGTCACCGCACAAAAGCAATATTTTTTATTATTATATTAGTTATATTTTACAACCTTACGAAATGTTCAAAACAATCTGTTCATTTATAGATACGTCACAATTTCATTTAAAGATTTAATTAAATCTGAAATTATAAGAATTAAATTTAAACATCCTGTACTATAAGTTAACGATACGCAGTGATAATCTGCAAAGAAATGTTAACAAAAATACAAGTTACCGATTCTTTTCTATAGTTGTGACTATATTTTCCGATTTATATTTCGTCACGGACATTTCGGGTACTGATTTCTATTAAAATAATACGTTTTTTCTATATTTCGCGTTAGTTTTAACTCAAATGCGTGCGAGCACCAGCTTCGTTACAAAATAAATTAATAATGGCGGCGTATTGCGTCATCAAAATGCGCTGTCGTGATTGGTTACCTGTGAGGAGATTGAATACTTAAGCACTTAATCGATGTTCGGATGCACGTTTGGTGTTTCTCTACGGACTTTGAGCAATTAAGCATTAAGCTTAAATTCTCTTGTGTTAGTTTTCAAAAACTTAAATTCCTTATAAATAATGTATTTTAAGTCCAAACAGCAAGTATTATATACCAATCGAACCGCAATTTGATCCTTAATAAAATTGCATTAAAAAGTGAAATTCGTCAAAATGGTTGGTTGAGCAAATAAGCATTCAGGCGACGGCATGTTATATATTTTAAAATTCACTGTCTATATACTGATTTTATTGAAATTTAATACTCGAAAGAGTAGAAAATAGCCTTTCTCAGGATTTAGGTATCCGTGCCTGTATGTAATTTAAATACCGTTTTATTCGTTACAAGGGATTTCTTAAAAACTTATGACAGTGTTGCAGTTTTTTCTGTCTACAAACGAATGTACGTTACATATCAATCAATTCAGTAGTTCCTAAGATGAACATACATTCTCTTGACTCCATTCATTATCATCATAACATCAACCAATTGACGTCCACTACTAGACATAGACCTCCTCCAAATATTTCCACACTTATCAACCTAGTTAGGACGTCGGGAAACCGATAGACGAGAGAGGCCGCTCAAGGTGACTCGATTATTGACCACTAAATGACGACACATAGTTCTTTACCTTTATTGAATTTTCTGATAGTTCTATACCAAGAATTTGATGTTTGTATGAGGCTGTGAATTCACCTAGTATTTAATAAAATAAAATTAAAAAGATATTCTACATGCACGCCGCAAATACCACAATCGTTAATTTAATATTTTGTGAAGCACAAAGAGGATTAGTTACTTGAATATTTAACGCACAAACTGCCCTGTCTGTATAGCAGTCGATTTCGAGTACAGCTAAGCTCTTTTGGGTGAAAAAGATTTAAAAAATACACATTAAAAGCGTTGCTTTTTTTTCAGAAATAGCGTTATTTTACAGAAAGAACTCAATAGCTAACCACCTTCGATGGTCTAGAAGAAATACACAGAAGTCGGATAAAATCTATTGTTACATGGAGTTATGTTTAGAGGATGAGATTCACTTAGGTCATCTATGAGAACGTTCGACATGGAAGGCAGTAAAGATCGCCTCATTCCGTCCGGGGTAGGCAGAGACAACAGAACGCTCCTTGTCACTGAAGATATAAGCAAACATATTTATTAATTCTATTTCACTTACCTTAATCTAATTACGTAGATTAGTAACCAGGCTGCTGTCTAGAGTTGTTGTCGACTGTTGTCAGTAGGAAAACAACTGGTACCGACTTGTCCTCAAAACACAAAATGCGTAAAATGTGCTCATTCTTGAAAGTATTTTTCAGTTATTATCGAGCATACTCAATTCGTATTCCTCTTGTGTCTAGTCTCAGACTCAAACACATAAAAATTCTATATATAATTCTATTTTATATTCTCAAAAAGATTTTCAATCGTAACGCAGTGCGTGGTCTGGCACCACTAAGTCGAAAAGCCGACTAAAATGTTCAAAGTTTTAATATTAATAACTTAATGTTTCGCCATATTTTACTGAAACGTGCACCTTTGTTTTAATTTATACAAGTATTTGGGGACTTAGAAATGATAAAATGTTATATTCTTTCATAATGAAAAGGGTTGTTAATGAAAATAAAACGCATTAATTTTATAAAACGAAAGAAACAATTATGATACGCCATTTACCAGCGCCATTATTTCAACTTGATTTCTCACTTCGCCACAAATCAAATACTTTAAATTAATCACTATTTGAGTTATTCTTTCGCATAAAACGCTTCTCGTTAGTGTTAACTTAATCTATTCAACTGAAGTTTGTCCTACCTTTATTGGCTTTAGCTCGATCTCTTTCAACAAGGATAGAGAAATGATATTACTTTATTCTTTTCTATATAAAAGAAAGGAGATAGGTATAAATTCTGTTTTAAATTTGATCTTTGTAAAATTAATGACAGGGACATTCAGGCCTACGAAAAACAATCTTTTTGGTTTTCCCAAAGGTAATATAATGCAAACACTGAATACCCACCTTAATGGATCTCTGTATAGAAGAACCATTAATTTTATTATTTGGGGAAACATGACGCGGCGCAAAACCCTTTCCCACCCGTCGCCTATTAATATAATGAAATCAAACGATGTTCGCTGATTTTTGTTATTCAACCAACCCTTTTTTTGTGTTGTCGGAGTCGTCTAATTGTCTGCTTTTATTATTGGTATTGGTTAACTTATGTTACGAGTTAATTATTATTTGGGGTCTGTTTCTATAATAAACATTTTGTTTTGTGTTTAGACAGCATTTAGTCTCTGTGATGAATGAGAGTTGATTTTACTTTTCTATCGGTTCTATCTTATTTAGTGACTAACGACGCCACAGCTTCCATAGGTGCACCCTAAAGAACAGAAATGGGTAGAGAACTTTTATAAATACGGTCGTATGTGTTACTTGCGCACTGTGAGATTAAAGTGCATGCACGTTGTGAGTTAAGTTGCAGAGATTTAAGAAAAGTTATTACTAGGTGAATATAAAGTTTAGAAAATAATAGTCATTATAATTTTTATCAGTTTATTGTTCAACATTATCTTTACTTATCTGCTAGTGAAGTCTTTAAAATATTCTAAATTAAACTTAACGCTATGAGACCACATTTGACCAGGTTTTCTTTATAAGATCAGCGCCTTTTTCACCTATCATTATTGCAGGTGCGCAAGTATGAGCATTTGTTGGTCTAGGAATTATACTGCTGTCTATTACTCTTAGGCCTACTACGCCGTAAACTCTTAGTTCAGGATCGACGACAGCGAAAGGATCAGTTGGTGGTCCCATTTTACAAGTTGCAAGCTGGTGATGCAGAGTTACTAACATTGTACGAATAGCACATTCCCAGTACTGATCAGAACCGCGCACATGACTTCTACAATTTGGGAAATCAGCCATGAATAGTTGAGGATTATATTTTCTAAACGCTTCTGAATATCCAATTTGAATTACGTGTTTTACAGCTTCTAACATGGCTGCCATATCTTGAGGGTCAGTAAAGTAGTTTCCGTACATCTTCGGATATGAAAATGGATTTGCATCTCGAAGTTCAAGGTATCCTTTAGATTTTGGTTGCGTCAACATTATTGCTGCTGACCATGTATCTTGACCAAATAAAGATCCAAACGCTTGTCTGAATAATCCCTCTGATAGTCTCCAACTTTCTCTAAGTGCACCACCCGAATCTAAAATAGCTGAACCGCCCAAACTTAACAATTCAATATCAGGTACATTTTCTGGATCAGTAGATGCTGAGGTTTTCAAATAACCTAAAGCTTCGACTGCCCCCGTTGTTGCTAATAAACCATCGCCATAGTGGAGCCATTGTATGACATTGGGTAAAGTAGCAACTTTAGACTCAAGTAAACTAGCATTTGTTGTGTTAAGTCTAAAAATAACTCCAGGGAAAGCAATATGATCGTAAAGAACACGTCCAACTTGTAAGTTAACTAGAGTTGGGATACCTAAAGAACGTAAGTGCTCTTCAGGTCCTATACCAGAAAGCATCAGTAACTGAGGTGAAGCAATGGGTCCTGCTGATAGAATTACTTCTCTGCGGCAACGTACTACACGTCTTACTCCATTTCTGACATACTCTACAGCATAAGCTCTTTTCGATTGTGGTTCTATTAATACTTTAGTTGCTACAGTATCTGTCAGTATGTGAAGATTTCTTCGCCTTTTGTGATTGTGTAGAAAAGCTTTAGCTGCGCTGACTCTGTGTCCCTTTTCCAACATAGCTTGAGTGTAACCAAATCCTAGTTCGTAAGGTGAATTATAGTCGACTGTTGGATTACCAAAACTTCTTTCAGCTTTAAGGAACGCTTCTACAAGTCCAGTTCTGTAAATGAAGTGTTCCGTTAAAATCGTAATGTTATACATTTCTACGTCTTAGTTTTAATTAAGGTGGAAACTTTAGATAATTGAAATTAATAATAGTCGGAAACTTACTTGAATGGGACGTTCGAAACAGTTAGTTTCCCGTCGCGCCCGCGGTACGGAAGGTTTTTGTAATCTTTTAGTTCAGATTTTTCAGACTTTATGTAGTAGCGTAAGACTTCATCGTAGCTCCTGTAAAGTATAAAGGCTTTTGTATAATTAACAGAAATTAAAGAGTACAGAGAATATCCCTTGGTCGAGGTTTTATTTCGGTATGCTTAAGGTCTGTAAAGAGTTTTATATATCATCATGTAATAACAACTCATTCACATTAACTAATTGCGGGGATGAACCTACACTTTATATATGAAGGGAAATTAGCCCGTCAGATCTGGCGAGTTAACATTAGGTTTCGAGTCTAGTTTTCTTCCTATCGTTAAGTTTTAGTCTGTTAAGTTATAAATTCTCAGTGATCCGGGAACTTTTGCAAAGATAATTTTACAAGCAAGCAAAAGCAAAAGCATCTAGGCTTATTGAGTAAATATATAAATCATAGAATGAATAGTCTTACGTGGTATTTGAAACCACGACTTGTGCACGGCAGACGCATGCGCGACCGTTGCAGCCCAGGTGATAGAACCAGTTTATTCGTTAATTAAATATGACAACTAAAATGAATTATCGGAGAGTGAGGTCACGGTTACATTGCAATAGTTTAGTAATAACTAATGGGTAACTTGAACCGTTTGTAACACCTACTTACTGTTACTAAATAATGACATCTTAATGTAATTTGATGTCGTAATAATTATGTGGTTCAATGTATGTCTTGTTTTTTTTTGTTTCTTGTCAGTTACTAGTTTGTTTGGGCTTACAAGGCTGTAGAATGCAATGAAATAGTTTTAATATTTCGAAATTATTTTTTTTATAAACTGGGAAGCTTAAACAATACAATTTTTTTGACTTTTAAGTATTTGTACTAAATGAGGAATTGACCAAAATTACAAGTAAGCTAGAAAATGTTTGAAGAGAGAGTTTAAGTAAAACTTATTCGAGTGTTTACTTCTAGTTTTTCTATGCAAAAGGGGCCTAAGTGAGAAAGAAAGAGGACCGTTTTTAGCTTTTAAAACTGCCTTATGTATTAAATGCTCGTTTGTGCTTTAAATATTGCAATGCTGATTTTAAACCGTAAAACTCAAAATGCCTTACCATCCATAATTTCCATCAGCAGCAATTCTATCCCAATCTTGCGGTCGGCCTCTAGTATACAGCATGTAATTAATGACGCTAGTTCCTCCCAAGGCCTTTCCTCGAGGCCAGAAGCAACGCTGTCTGTCACTTCCTATAAAATAAACAATATTATTTTATTATGAGAACTTAAGGAAACCTTTAGATTACATGATAATTGTTAAACTTTAGCCGGGTGGCTTTGAAATACAACGCGCTTCCTCTTCTTGCGGTCAAAAAAGCGACCGACGGATTACAAGTCATGTTTTATCTTGATCTTGGTGGTAGGCTAATTACATACAGATTACGATAATTTCTGGGTAGCTATAGCCGCATACTCAAGCAAAAAGCCGGCGTACATCATCGAAATGTATATCCCGGTCATGTGACCGGGATATCTCAAAACCTGGCGTCGATGACGTCACGTCGCGTCAGACGTATCACTGATGCGCCCGTGGCGAGCGCGGGGGTTTAAAGGAGAACGGGACGCGAGGTTCGCATTCCAGCGAGGTCTCCAGATAATGTGACTGTGTAATACGTTCAGCGCATGTGACACAGCGATGTTTACTAAATGAAGCTTGACGACTGTCCGTTTCTGTAGTAGAGTTTATATGGCTTCAAAATAACATAGTTAGCTTAGTAAGGTCTGGATCGGTCAAAAAACATATTGCTTAAAATTCCAAACACGCTCACTGGAATCTAGTCTATTCAACTCTCACTAAAAATTTTTAGAGCAAGGCCAAGTAGGTTAGTGAAACAGAAATCCACAAATATAATAATATGTCTGCAAATTATGTACTGTTATAAGTGGTAATTAAATACCAATTTTAAGTTTAAATGATATAATTGAAGCATATTTTTATTACAATTTCGTATGTTTTAAAACATTTTTGTAGGTAAACCTATTATTAAAAATCATAGTATGTAATTAAATACATTAACATCATAAAGTATTATAATAACTTTAACAATATTGTACATTCTGGTTTAACTTCACAGAATCGTATTCTTCTTAGCATGCAAAGCTGTTTTTTGTGTTAGATGTATTTAAGAGAAGTATTTATGAAGAGACTTTGAAGTCAGAATTTGAGGACATGACCCTACACATTTTTGCCACTTGTCTGCCGTTGTAGAAAAAAGACTATCAAAAAGTACATAACCTCAGTGTTGAAAGAAAAAACATTAACCAAACCTCACACCAACCTGAGATTGATGCATTCAAGAGTACTTAGTGATGACAATGACCGGAGATCAGAATCGTAATCAACCACCACCACGTTCATGTACAGTACAGATTATAATTATATGACTTTGCCATAATATTGTTAAAGTCAACGAATGCTAAATACATGGAAAAGTAAATTTGAAGACATGGGTTCAACAGCTGATATACAGATACAAATGACACAGCAACTAATGTTTCCATAACCTCGCCACATTGATGTCCTTATCCTATTGTCCCATAAATGAAAGTAAATTAACTTACCTTGACATACTCCTTCTTGTTTTTCCATAGTATAGGGCCAAACGTAATCAGTGAGCTGCATGTACGACACCAAAGCTGGTACATCGTTTAAGAAACTCTCAGGTTTCCCTGCTTCAAGGACAAGGACCATAGCTTTCGGTTTATCTTCTGTTAAACGAGAAGCTACCACGGAACCGGCAGTACCACCTCCTACTACTATGTAGTCGTATTCGTCTAATGGCTGAGAGTATCCTGAAAAATAACATCAATATTTTTAGCATCGATAAAATAGTTCTTTATTTCTTCCTGCATCGTTAGCATAGTAAGAAATATCTTAACTGTACAAAACGTGTTACTAGCCAGTACCTACAAGCCAATCTATTCCTGGTTTGCAGGTTATAGACCTAGAGATTGCCAGTTATAAACTATTTGCAGTCGTAGGAATACATGCTTATTTTTATAATAGAATTTTATGGAATAATTTGTGTTTTTATGGGAATTCATCTATATTAAAATCAGCAATGTTAGATAATACCTTATTAATCTGAAAAACAAATAATTTAAACACAATCCTACATACAAAACACATTTATATGAAATTCGACACAAACGGGGTTAAGTCCCGAATTAGGATATAGGATACTTTTTGTCCTGATACTACAATCCCGTGAGATAATGATGTCGTTTTATCGTGAGGGGCTTACGAACGACGCAGAGCTATTTATAAACACATTTAACAGTGCCTGCTTTTATTACAATTGTTTTCCTGAATCTTGGAATTGGAAATTGAAAGGTGAAGTGTAGCAGATTTGAAGGAAAATGGACGTATGCTCGACAGCTGTCTAACATAAATATACTTCTTTCAAAAATATTACAAACTAGCTGACCCGTGCCCACTTCTTTGGACGGCGAAAAAAACGCGTCCCTTTTTTTGAACATATTTGAATATTATAATTGAACTGTATAATTGTATATGTATATGAACTGTATAATGTATAATTTGAATAATCATAATTGAACATTACTGCTCCACTCCTATTAGTCATAGCGTGATACTATATAGCCTATGACACTCCCCGATAAATAGACTATTCAACACAGAAATAATTTTTAAAATCGGTTTAGTAGATCCAGATATTACCCCGTACAACGTCACAAACACACAAACTTTACCTCTTTATAATATTAAGTATAGATTATGTATCCATGTTGTTTAAAACAGAGTAGCAGAACTTGATATTAATAAAAAAAAATATGACCCTACGCATGTCGTAAAACATGGAATTAATTCAGAAAAAGGACGACTAAACTGATTGTCCTGACCTAGGACGTCAATATTTAAGCTATGGTTTTCATTTCAATGCTAATAGAAAGACTGTTCTATAAAGTAATTTATAACATTTTTATTGAGTAGTGTTTTATTGAATTAGGTGTCACTTATCAATGCATTAACACTTACCTAATTACAATAGTAAAGAATTTAATTGTATTACATTACAATAATCCAATACAATATTGATAACCTAATCTTTATTAATTTGCATAATAGCTCTAAGCAAGTAACTTAACGCTGGGAAACACATTAACTAACAAATAGAAGTTAATATATAAACTTAATTAGAGATAACGTATCACCGAAAACAGTAGCAAAATCTTTTCAGTAAATAACCTTCGTATAAACAATAATGTAATTAAAACTTCGGATGTGAAACAAACACATCCGACAACAACAATAAGATACATAAACAGATAATTTTGAAGATACATTATGATATAATATTATGTATTATGTTTATTGTAATTACCTTTACTGTGGAACTAAATGGTTCAAGGTATACCTATTTCGTTAGGAAGGTCCCTAATTAAACAGACTTTAAGATTGCTACTATTCTTTTAAACTTCTATTTAATTATTGTAATATTACGCTTTCGACTTTGTCACATTGACAACGCCATTGATCCTGAGCATACTAACCAGAGTTTTTAGCATGGGTATTAGACAAAGGAAAACATACTTAAATACATTTTGTTTAATGAATGCAACAGTATTATAAATAGAAAAGCTAGACCAATGCAAACATTAATTGTGCACAAAGGATACGTTCAATTAGGAGTTATTACCCATTTTAATTAATATCACGTGGCATGATAATAAATACAAGGGAGAAAGGGTCGTAACACATATATAAAAACGTAAAGGGATCGGCACCGTATCAGCTCGAGCTGTTCAGTATTATTTGTATGAAACGGCTTACTGCAACGCATACTTATCGGAATCGTAACATAATCGGATTTTTGACGTTTGACACAGAGGAAAAGGTGAGGCAGTGCCGATCCCTTTACGTTTTGATATAATTATGTGTTACGACCCTTTATCTCCCTTGTATTTATTATCATGCCACGTTGCTACGACCCTAACTGGGCATGCTATTTTTATTTATTTTTAATGGAATTTTATTTGTAATCGGCATAGGTTACTCTAGGCGTGATCTCAGGCTGACATAGCTGTGATCACGCCTAATTATAATTAGCACGCAGCGTTAATTTCCCCTTTATGTTTAATTGTTATTACCCGTGTCGATACATAATTAAATTTCATCATAATTACCTTCAGTAATTTGGTTTTTTAACTCCAAAACATATAGTATTATTGTGTTATTCTACTAAATTAAATTGCATATTGTAATCAATGCTCTAGTTTTGGAGTCGGTTTTTTAATTATAAAATTTAAAAAATACTTGTTCTTCTTCAAATTACGCTCTTTTTATTGTTTAAAAATGACGTACGTGGTATGCATTGTTCGCTTAATAGGCTATGCAAATCAATAACATTTTTTCAATTTAAACCAGCAGTGTCTAGTTTAAATAAGTGTATTCTAATAAAAAGGATTAGCAATTTTTTTCGCTATATTTATATCTTTCATTGGGCCTAGACCAAGAAATGCGAAAATCAAGCGGAGAGACTTTTGCCCAGCAGTATCATAATAAAGGCTAACACTATCACTAACTAACATAAGTCTAAATGTACAAGGACTCACCTTTAGGTAACGGGTATGAATCTCGAAGGAAATCAAACAGATCATTCGGATTATTCGGTACATATTTAGGTGGAAGACTCTGCATCATCATGTCGACAATCGGACTTTGGCGATAAGAGAAGGCCAGCAAACGTTTCCTCCTCACATTTTTATCACCTCGTAATTGTTCTTCTGCTATTGGAGCCGAATCTTTTGTGGATTCAGATTTGTTCTTTTGTTGCGGATATGGCCATAGTATATGACCTTGTCGAAGTTCTTCATAATTATTATCTCCGTCATCTTCTATAGAAATGTATTCGTCGTCGATATCATATTGGTGGGTAAATGTAAATAGTATTGTTATTACAAATATTACGCCTGTTTTCTTCAGTCTCATGATTTCTGTAAAAAAAAAAATCAATGATTTAGATTTTTTGTCAAATTTACTATCATAATATTATTCACGATTCGTCGCCTGTAAACAACAGTGTCGCCAGGATTTATTATTTCACAGCTGGGTTTTTCTTTCAACCGTAAAGGTTCAGAATGTCAAGATTCGAAGAATAATTCGATAAGGCTGTGAATACTTATGGGGTCCACTTACGGGATGTCTCCAGATTTTGTCTCCCGTAAGTGGACCCCAGAGCTGTTGGGAAGAATACTATTTCAGTGTACAGTACATTTTCAATGAAAAGAAAACTATTTCTCTAGAGATATTCTTACTGCTGCTGTTCTGAGTTCAGTGTCCTCTGACTTGTCTCGTTTGAGGTCAGTGCTCGGCACCCATCTTCCAACCCCAGATTTGTATTATAAGAGGGAAAGTACCTCTACATAAAGTTAAAATATTTCTATAAAACTTTATAACCACAAGCCTCTTTTAATAAATATTTAATTTTATTGGAATATTTTACGCTACAATAGTTTTATCAAGGGTCCTTAACGGTTTAAGTTTGTCTAGCAAAAGTTATTAAAAGTTTTGTACAGCAACAAAGTATGTACTATATGTAAAATCTTTGAATATTATTTTTTAAAGTTTTGCACTGAGTTACGTGTTTCATTCAGTTCATTGTTCTCATCCAAAGATATACATTTTTTAAGAGACTGATATTTTGAAAATATCGCACTCTTAAGGTCAAAAAGATTAACGCCTTCTATAACTTTTATTTAGAATATAACTAGAAACAGGTCTTAGACCAAAATTATGACATGGACATAAAGTTGACAAAACATAATTAATCGTAGGAAATGTCACTAATCAAATACATTTTAATATCTTGTTTTAGAGAATAGCAGTGTCCTTTTAAGATTTTCGTAGCGTGGATGGCAACCAAAATTGTATCCATTTCATATCTATAACTTATATAAGTCGATGATCGTAAGTTAAATCCCAGTCTATGATCAATTGCCGGTCTAAGCGTAAAAATGGAGGATGCTAGGGTCACAGTGCTGGTCCTGGTAGACTTCTCGAACGCCTTTAACACCGTCAGTCATGACATTCTTATTGCCATACTCTCTCATCTTAAGACTTCACCTGGAGCATTGGACTGGTTTTCATCTTATCTTCAGGGTCGTCAGCAGTCAATTCGCATCAATGATACTACCTCTTCGTGGTGCTGTTTGAATGCTGGCGTACCTCAAGGCGGTATACTATCTCCTTTATTGTTTTCTTTATTTATTAACTTCCTGACTAAAGAACTTTCTTGTGATTATCATCTGTATGCCGACGACTTGCAGCTTTATACCCAAGCGAAATTAGAACACCTTAACGTGGCTATAGACACAATTAATAAAAACTTAATTGCACTCAAAGAATGGTCTCTTAAATTTGGGGTTTACGTTAATGTAGATAAATGCCAGGCCATACTATTGGGTAGCTCTCGCCTCTTGGCTAAAACGGACATTAAGACTACACCGCCTATTATATTTAACGGATGCACCATACCCTACAGCAGTCACGTTAAAGATTTAGGGATTTACCTAGACTCCTCTCTTAACTGGCAAACACAAGTCAAGTATGTTAGCCAGAAGGTCACGGGCACTCTACGCACATTGTATCGACTAAGGAACTTTCTTCCTCAAAGTACCAAGGCTATGCTGGCGCAGTCCTTGATTTTCCCTCTAATCGACTATGGTGATGTGTGCTATCTCGACCTGAATGCAGATCTGCTCAACAAATTAGACAGACTTCTTAACAACTGCATTCGATTCGTTTACAACCTTCGGAAGTATGACCACGTCTCATCTTATCGGTCGGAATTAAACTGGCTAACAATACGTCAACGTATTCATACCTTCGGACTATGACGACTCTCTTTTCTTTGCTTACTTCTCCTAATCCACCTTCTTACCTTACACCCCATTTTCAATATCTTTGCTCTGGTCATAACTTAAATCTTCGCTCGTCCAATAATCTTCTCCTTCTTTGTCCTTCTCATACGTCTGCCCCAGTACATTCTTCATTCATGGTCCAATCTATTGTTCTATGGAACGCCCTTCCTCTCGAAATCAGGATGTCCACCAATCAGGCCACTTTTAAGGCTAGAGTTCGTGAATTGTGTTGTAATTATTAGCGGAATTGTATCATTGTCGTAACTATTTATGTATTTTTTTTTCCTAATAGATATATATTGCTCTTAAATGTATATACATATATATATAAATATATATTCTTTTTATCTATAGAATGTATCTTTATTATTTTATAAAAATGTATTCATTTCACCTTATTGCACCTACCATTGAATTTTCTCTGCACCACCCAAAGGTTGGCTGGAAGAAAATGCCTTAAGGCATTAAGCCCGCCATTGTACACTTGTATATCTTGTGCAAAAAGTATAAATAAATAAATAAATAAATAAAAAGACTACGAATGGACTACGCACGTCGCATAATAACGAAAGCTGTCACGATACGTTGGAGGCGACATAAATAATGATCAAACACTTTATAAATATAAAAAAAAATTGACCATAACTCAAAAGTCACGGAACGATTTGAATTTGGAATACTCAACACGGGGAAATAGAAATAAGTTTGTTAAACGATGTAAAACCAAGATTGTTTCCTTAATTTGAAAACAGAACGGCTAATCGGATTAACAACAACGTGATGATTTTGTTGATTAATTGTTTCGTTTATCAGAAATTATATCTTTTGTTTTTATTACTTTTTGTTTAAATTGACTTTTAGTGTTAAACTATGTAGCTTAATAGTTGGTAAAACTAAATAAGTGCAGTTTGAATTCCGGTTTGCACTTTTAAATTAAAATTGAAAAAAAAATATAACATTTATTTTCTACAATACGGCAACGTAACAACAATTTTAATTATTTTACTAAAGCCGGAGGATATGGCTTTATCTGATTTATGATTATTTAATTATTTAGATATAATTAGTCCATAGCGTAACATAATAATTTATAAATAAAACATTTACTTATATCATTATTTTGGCACAATCTGACAGCCGTTATAACTGGCCACAATTTGCAACGAAGATTGCAATTTAAAAAAATAATGACGATAACGGTTGATGACTGCGCATCAACGTTATATGCAAACTGAGCTTTTTTTTTTAAATAATTATGAAGTCTGTCAGTTACTTTTTTTTAAACATTAATCATTACAACAGCGGAGTGAATGTTAGCCTTGTGACCGATATACGGTCAATGTGAAAGGACGGTCATAATAATTATCGAAATAGTTTATTTTAGTTTATTACCGGTTCTTGATTTTTGTTTGCTTAGTGAATTGTGAGTTAATTATGTTATTGTTATACCAGAAAAATACTTTGAATAAACAGAACACTCGGCAGGGATATAGGACGCAGAACTGAAAGTCGATAGAGTAGAAAGTTTCTGGAATGGAAAACGCGATAGCTGCACTGCTAAACTGCATTTAGCAGAGGCGGGCAGACGCGATTCGTGCCTTACAAAGGTACCGTGTGCGAAGTGCCTGATGGATAAAGGAGCACTGTTTCCTACGCAAGTTGTAATAAATGGCTACTGACTAAGGTGTTGTTTTTGTTTATCTTACTCAAATAAAACGTTATTTACTACAATGTAAAATTTTACAAATTTTACAGATCTTATCTTTGGTATGTCATACTGCTTATTTTTTAAAACTGTACATGGAACATTTTGAGGAGGGCTTTGGCAGGCTACTGTTATTTATGCTGATGATAATCTTTTAAAAAAATTGAGTATATTTAGCCCGTACAAGGCGGTTGCTTGCAGCTACGAATAGCTGCCTCTGGTAGTTATGTGCGCTTCGTCGGACTTCTCGCCAATTTGTAAAACTCTGATTTAATACCAAACTAAAAATACAAGAAAGCAACTGTATCAAGTATTACCGTAAATATAAAAAATAAACATACTTTTAACCTCTAAATTCTACGAAATAACATTTAATAAAGAAGTATTGATATTGTATTGACAGTATAATATAAATAAATAATTATACTCTATTCGTATTTAGTGTAGCTGTTTGCTCTCTTTCGTATTCACAATAAATGATAATGAATGACATCCTTAACATAAGTTATATGCACCTTAATGCTTAAACGCAAAACCGCATTCAAAAATATGCAGCACTTGCAGTTATCTCAAGTAAAACTGTTATCACATTAGCCGCTATTCACGAAACATTTGTCCGGAAGAAACGCTACATCTAAATACTGTACAACCTGAGGTTTGAGTGGGTTAGTAGCATAGGTCCCCAGTTGCAGTCTGGTCCTGACTTTAATTATGGGGTAAAAATGTGTTTTAGTAATTAGGGCTAAGCCAAAATTATGATTCTTGAATACCAGCCCTTATTTTTTACCTTAAAAGGACGTGACACCTTTTAACTTAAAGGGAGTTTCTATTACCATGTTAGATAAACGAATTTATACTAGGGTTGTTTTGAATTTATCTTTAATTTTTGTAGATTTAACCGAACTTACTCATCCAACCTCTTAGTTAATTAATAAAGATGCAGTCACGAGAGGTCAAAAAGAAATGAATTCGTATATCAAATGGTAAAGTATACTTACCAAAAAAGAAATTAAAATGTGACAGCTTATTTATAAGTTATAATATAAGTAATAATCAATTTGCATTAAACGCGTAACGTATAAAGAAATCCATAATTTCCATAAAGTACAAATAAATAATGGCCAGTGAAAGTCCTTTTTTAAAACTTCATCTTTTTAAAAACAACGTCTATAAATGGCACAACCCTGCCCTGTAAGGACCGTCCTTCAACGTGAACTATCCGAAGGTAAACATCAGCATTGAACGGGTTATCAACACCATAAAGCACTATATTTGAACTTAGCAAACATTCCGAATGTCGACCTCATTTACTCATTTAGCGTCCATTACTTCCTAATACCAAATACAAATAAAAAGTTCACTCACCTTTTAAATAATAATATTATCCCTTAAAAAATATTTATCCCGTACAAAATATTTATTCCTTACAAAATATTTTACGACGCGTTTCGTCGCTGCAACGTATGACTGAGGAATGATCGCTTTTCTCTCGAATGTAACGTGCGCATACGAGCCTTGACCGTACACTTGAATTATTTACCGCTCATTGACATAATGACCAATATCAACACAGAATTTTACCCACCACATAACAAAATATAGTTGGTACAGTCCGGTCTCTTTTTGCGAGCTTTTCCAGTATAATATTCGATAGTGGGGTTGAGACGCAACCGGTGCAACTTGATCGATAAAAAGGTGTTTTACCTTAATTTTTAACGGTATCTTAACCTGATTGTATGGATTATTTACTCGAATGATGCAATTTAGACACGACTCCTTTGCACGTTTAGTGTTTTAGTGTATGTTTATCATGTAGGTCAGGCATTCTTACGATAACAAGATGCGTAGAGGTGTGAAGATTTGTAAAAAGTTATTGAACAGTCCGTATACGTACTTTTTTTTAATTCTTTTCTGGCTAAAAAATTTTAATTCACTTTTAACTGGAAATCAAGGCAAGGACTTAAGTATAATAAAAGACATATTTGTTTCATACAAACTATTTAAAAACCTTCTCTGCTTCGGTTTGCATTGGCTCAACTACCTCGGTGGCGGTGGTCGCGCAGCGCGCGTGCTGGTTCGAATCCTTCGCAATTATTAGTGTGATGCACAAATTAAAGTTTTATGCCTGGATTTTTAGTGTCCGTTGAATTTATGTCAGTACAGTATCCATAGCACAGTTTAGTAACAATTTCATTCAGTAAATAAGTAATATGAGAAGGTAAAAGACTGACAACTATTTACATAAAATAAATAAGAATAAAATATAAACCATATTAAAAGTAATTGCGTAGGTTTTCTATTCTAAAAGTAGTTCTTCGAGCTTCCTCAGAACGCGCTCACACGGTATTAATTCCAAATATAATAAACATACAGTCTTAAGACTGAATAGAAATGCTTTTTTATTTATTTAACACTTTTCTAGTATTGTCAGAGTACACTATAGTAGTAGTAAAAAATTTAAGATACAGGGAACATAGAAAGGCTTAAGAGTATTTCAATATAACCCATTTTCCTGTCCTGAGTATCATATATGATACATTCGTATTACTTTACTGTTTTGTCTATTAGCAGAATAGGGAACCTTTTAAACATCTTTTAGGAACAAAATTGCTACCTTTACGTGTCATACTCCGTTGGTGCTCACGGATAAATTTGATATTCTTTGTATTGTAGATGAATGAGGGATGTACAGTACCGCGTAATGTGGAAAGCATACAAGAGCTGTATGACTAGCAGTGAACGTCAATTGGTTGATAACGATAACGATGATGAAATTGAATTTTGACCATCAAACAAGAACATTAATAGGTAAACAAGAATAATGTTTCAAGTCTTAGCTCAAGTTTCACGTATGTGCAACAAAACTGCTTCTATCTTTCAACTAAACCAAGATTAGGTTACACTTTTGCGCGATCAGTGGTATCCATGTCATTGGGGAAAAAATGTACGTTCATTTGTTTTATGCAAAAATATCATCATTATCATCATATCAGTCCGTCGACGGTTACTGCTGGACATAGACCTCCTCCACGTATTGCAAGTAGGAAGCAAAAGTATACGTGGTAATTATTGTGAGCCTAAAGTATTATTAAAAGTATTAAAAATATTTCTAAATTCCTCTACAGATTTAGAATTCAGAATTAATTTTAATTGAGCTTTTGTTTTGTGTACCTGTTTATAAAATAACATAGAAAATTAATTAATAACAAAAAACTGTTTGGAGGGGGATTAACGGCCTAGAGAGTCTCTCATTGAAGCTACATACGATCTGCTAAAATAAATAATTAAGAAAAAAATAATTAACTGAGGTCACTAAATTTGTTTTTTTTAATTCATAATAAAATAATCTCACGCTTAACTTAAATATAATCATTTAGTTAATTACTCTGTAATAGTTTCAAGTACATTTTTATAAATAATAATATAAAAATTAACACCCAAAATATAATACATTTTTAATAGATAATAACCTTATGTTTATTTAGTAGCTATTTTTTTCGTGGGAAACAAATGACTGGCCGTCAAATGCGTGCGCTATTGTCACGGAAATAAAGAAAACTAAATACATTGCTTCTCTATTTAAAAAAGGATAGTATACCTCTCTAACCTGGGAGGGGGATGGACAACAAAATGTGATGCTTTGCAATTGATTGTCATGTATGCTGTTAGTACCTATCGAAAAACAAGCGCAAAAAGTGATTATAATAGTTAATATTCTTCAATCTTAAAATAAATTCTTCAATCATCAAGTACATAATTATACAATCAATGTTGAAAAAGTATCACCCAAAATGAACCTTTTACGTTGTCGATGTGAATAAGATCAGTTTTATTACTATACCTTATGATTTTCATAACGCATTCAAGCTGTTTTAAGCAAGGTATTTTTAACGAAAACGCAAAACCTACACAAACATTCTTTAAATAAAGCGATCCTTAGTACTCTAAGGATCGCTTTGCATCCTTTATAAGCGATGCAACGTTAGAATACTTTTAAATATTTAGAATCTTATAACATTGTAAAGTTACGTAAGTATAAGAAACCCGCAACAGTGAAATGAAAGAAAATTATGATGATGGACATTCGATTACGATTAGGGAGTTTGAAACACGATTAATAAATAAGAAGTTATTCTTGAATTATCTAAAAATCAACCGACCAGTTGTCTGTCAATCTCGAAAAAGGATGGTGATTTTTGTTATACTTACGAGTAAGTCCATAACCTAACGTATAAAATTTAATAAACTACGCAATGCAAGATTTCGTAGGTACAAGTTTTAAGATTACGATTGACAGCTCTGTGGTAATCGTAGTATGACTGCCAGTAATCTATAGTTTAGTATGTACAAATTAGATGTTTTTATTTGTTCTTATTCCAAGTAAACGTGAAAGGTTATCAATAAATAAAGTTTTAAACAAAATATTGTGCAAGCAAAGCAATAGCAATGCAGGCCTCTTTTTAACTAATAACTATCACGATCACCTAAGATTGACTGCAAGAATTTTCTTCTTATAACTATGTATTTTTGAACAAACTAACAAGAAATATTAAACAAATAAATACAGAAGTTATCTAGAACCGTGCTGGTTAATTTATTCTATCAATCAACTAGCCTATCGTAGTCAACTGATGGACATAGGCCTTTCCCAACACGCACCACAGAACTCGGTCCTGCGCTTTCCGACCCAGTCCGACCCAGAGACCTTTATGAGGTCGTCGGTCCACCTAGCTGGGGGGCGTCCTACACTACGTTTGCCGAGTCGCTGTCTCCACTCTAGGACACGTTTGCTCCAACTAATTTATTCAATTCATTATAATTTATCCAATGACATACAATTAAAAGAGACACACAAATGAGAACCAGGTTTAAAAAATAATATTTTGGAGTCAAATTCTTGTGCATGTTTTTGTTTCTCATATTAAAAAAAGTTCATTTCTGACAAATTATCTTAAGTGTTTACACAAATATAGGAAGTTATATATTATCATTACAATAATATTATTTAAAATCACTCAATTTTAATTAAAAATAATTAATCAATAAATTAATTAAGTTTTATATTTTTAAGATAAAGTTAGGGTGTAGTCACTGTGTGACTAAACCCTTGTCAATAAAGATAAAAAAATTGGTTAAAGTTAGGTTAAACTAACTTTATTATAAATTAAGTTCATAATCAATTTGAATTTTTTTAACAAAAGGTCACATTTTATCTCGTTTTTAAGAAAATAAATATAATTAAAAGTGCTATATTTTTACAAGGTAAAATTATTTATCGTTGATTACGTTTACAGTAGTTTTTTTATAACATAGTTACTTTTACTTGTTTTACTTTAAAAACTCAATATTTCAACTATGCTTCGGTTACACGGATATCCTACGGGAAATCACAGGTACTGTTAGATAAAAAAGAGCTAGAAATTTACACATTTGTTACTGATTGATTTCGACTGTATAATGTAGCACCACGAGTTTAGGGACGTTTCTCATATCGTTACATCAGTGTCTTAAAATCATTATGTAGGGACGGGCCTCCTCAGGCTGCCCAGACAGATATGGTTCATGTTAAAATAATCTCAAACTTTTTTTTTCTATATTTTTTCCATAAGAAACAAATTCCCTTAATTATTAGTGGTAGAGTACTTTAGTGGTAAAAGGTTTAAAACCATGGAATCCTTCTCCCGGATGGAACCATCCGGAATAGAACTATAAAAAGCAACTTAATTCATTAGCTCTAATTAAAATTAAATATACATTATTTTTAATCCTTAAACGTCCACTATCTCCATAATGGATAAACGTATAAAAAATAACAAAAGACTTACGTAGATATGACGATAAATAAATAAGGTAAAGAATATGTCAGTAATGATTGCTAAACCGTTGTTATTATCCCGTTAAGTACCATACTAACAATCACATACAAATACGTTTGTACTATATACAAATGATTTAGCTGTTGATTTAAATGCTATTTACCGAGACGTTCCGTTATAGGGCAATGGACGTAAGTACCTAAGTACATTATAAAGGATATGCAGTTATTGGAACTCTACGTTGGAAGAAACGTACCTATATAATTAAGGTAATTTTGATATATTATTGTAATAACTTACTAGAAAGACCTTTTCTGTCTGACAGTAAATTAGGATTAAAATCCTTGAATAGAAACCATCTTGCTTGTCGAAATAATTGTATCTATAAACGGTAGTCTTCACTAAAACGGTCTTAGGAGATATTTTTCACGTAGGAAGTTACGTTTCACGGAAGAAGGAACATTGTAATTGTGGAATTCTAGGGTTATCTTTCCTAAGGTTTAGCAGGTCTGACACCCGGGAAGAGCACCTTCTAGTTGTTTTTTGGTTTGAGTGTAACATGTCTAGGATATTGACCTTAGTGTCCTGAAGTACGTTTTGAATTTCCACATGGTTAAAGATGGTAGTAGAAAAAATCCCTCCGAATGAGCTTTCATCATATCGTAACAGCCCATTAATATCCCACTGCAGGGACGGGCCTCCTCCCATGACGGAGAGATACTTGGCCTACTAATACCACGCTGGCCAGACGGATTGGTATAGGGTTTAATTTGAAGTTTTCCTTCTTTCTATTTCGTAAAGATAATATTCACTGATAGTCCCGTCGTCGGTTTTTACGACACCCGTGGGATGAGATAGGTTCAGCAGTTGAGCTTTATCATAAACCAAAATAAAATAACACCTGATACTTACTAATTCGTCAAAAGTATGTCTCTTCACAAAATTGATCACAATTAAATTATCAAAGCTAAACTAATCAATAGTACGAGAACCGTAATTATTAGTAATTTATACAAAATATAATTCGGTTACTCGTCCTGACGAGGTCGTACGAATAATAAATGAGTATTATTATACTTTCTCTGTAGGCCAAAGTATTTATTTATTTTCTAAACAAAACACGTATAAAATCAAAAGTGTTCTAACCGGTTTACAAAACTTGCTTTTAAGAAGTAAGTTTATTGTAGTAAAACAAAATATCAGAGTATTTTATATGATTTATTGTCATCATTATCATAATAGCCCATCAATGTCCTGCTGCAGGGTCGAGCCTCTTTTATTTACCGAGGGAAATTTAGCATACGAATATAAGACTACGCGCCGGCCAGAAAGTTTGGTATAATTTTGGTTTAATGTAATAATAATAATTTATGTTTCGATCTATACATAAGTACCTAAGCTGATATCTGCAAACAAATCTTTGGTTTTTAGCAACAACCATTTAGGGTGATACAGACCGGTAATGCACATTATGTTATGCTTGTCATCAGATGCGCCACATGCTATAAGCTTCAAAAACCCATACTTTTTTGCAAATCTTTTTAAATCTCGATAACAACAAAGATATTACTCATTAAACAAGTTTAACAAGTACTTACTTTAAACACGTATTTCAATGAAATGTAACAAATTGTGAGTGAATGTAAGAGCAAGGGCATCAAAATAAAAATTTACCGGCCACGGTCTACAAGTTCCAAAATACTTTGAACTATTTATGATAAAAATAATTGAAATATAATAAAGATAATATTATCTTTAACTTTCAATGTTTCGACGCTGAATATAATTTAAAATGTTTGTATATATAAGATGCATTTTTATTTATATATTATAAATATGTATGAATTACAAAAATAGTATAGTATTCAATTATGTTTAGCTCTGCCTAATTTAGGACTAGGTACCGTTATGTCAAATCATGCAGGATAGTACATTGCGAACAAACTCAAAGAGTCGAAATCGGATGTATGTTAAAGACTAGGTGACGACTGTTACGTGATTTTAATTCATAGCAGTTTTCAATGGATCTTCTCCACTGATGAATGCCTGTTTATTTAGGTTTGAAATAACAAGTCTAATGACTAAATGGTATGGCATAGTGTTTTCTGCTTCTGGTAATACTGTTTTACATAGCCTTTCAAACATTTTTTAACTCTCTCGTTCATTGCCTTGGAGGAAATGGATTACACAAAAAGGAAATATTAGGCAATGTTCTGCAGTTGATTGGTATTAGTATATTTCTTACTGCAAGAATAGCTTACTTATCTCGTTAATAAAAGTATTATTGGTACACGCTAACCTTCGTTAGGCTATAAAGTACAATAATATCTGGTCTTGTGCCAAGGTTATTTTCTCATATTGCTACTTACTTAGCTTATACAGCCAACTATTTTTACAATGATCAACACAATAGTCAATTTATGGATTACCCTAGAGACAGGGCTTCTCTTAAGACGAAGACTTTCTTGGGTTATTAGAGGTCAGATTTGCGAAAAATCCTTAACTTGGCTATTACAACCATAATGTAAGATGTGCAGGCACATTTTTACTTTATCATCACAGAGAGCCAAAAGTTTTTAACAGTACAACTACCACCTTCAAAATATAATCGCATCTATTGTACGCTCCTGAGTTGGTTCAGAAATAAGAATCAAAGCGTTCCTCACTTAAGGTATAATCATCAAAAAGGTGAATGTCCTTTCTGGCATTTCTCTGCATAATGTTTTTAAACGCCTGAAGCTACAATACTGGTAAAAGTACGTACATTTCTTGTCATTGGTTTAAAGAGACCGGTTGAAGACGAACCGGTGTATGCTCAACGCCATAAATATCATATATTGCATTTACTTATGCGATTCTAAGGGTCATATCACACCAATCGATCGATCGATGCTAAAATCTATTAGTCGACGTCAATCTATAGGTGTCGTAAAAACCGACTAAGGGACTATCATCTTAACGAAATAAAAAGAAGGAAAACTTGAAATTAAACCCTGTACCAATCCGTCTGGCCAGCGTGGTATTAGTAGGCCAAATATCCCTCCGTCACGGGGCGGACCCGTCCCTGCAGTGGGACATTGATGGGCTGTTATGATGAATTTATAGTTTCTACCACACTTTTCAGTTACACCAATCGAGCCATCTTGATGATCGCCAATCAATCTACTTTAACGATCGCCAATCGATCTACCTTGATAAAAGTCATCATCATCATAACAGACCATTAATGTCCTACTGCAAGGACGGGCCTCCTGCCGTGACGGAGGTACTGGCCAGCGTGGAAGCTAGCCAGACGGATTGGTACAGGGTTTAATTTCAAGTTTTTCTTCTTCTTTTTACTTCGTAAAGATTATATTCACGTATAATCCCTTAGTTGATTTTTACGACACCCATTGGATGAGATGGGGTGGTGACATATTGTATTCTTACTCCGTCACCACACGGATTATAGAAGTAAATCGATGTTATCGACATCCCATCGATTGGTGTAATACCACTCTAAAGCCACAGGTTTAAACACAATCTTTATGTTGATAGGCCTTAAGGTCTGGGACGCTTGTTTCTCTATATCGAACCTTTATACGATTGCCATTAACATTCATTGCGTGTGCCAATTGGCCCGTGACTTTTATGTGATACCCATTTGTTATTGTCACAAAATATTTTTTGTTGATACGTGAGCTATCTTAGATGTTTAATTCTTTAGGAATTTATTATGGGATTGATTTTTAAGTACCTAACACTTTTGCAAAATAGTTTGTTAAGTTTGGATGTTATTTTGAATTCGTTAATTGATGCTTTTAAATTTTCGTTACAGAGGACATTAGACCTCAGACGCGGCTGAGATCGTCAACTAATAAGATGTCAAGCGTTTTTAAAGAAAAAGAAATTCAATACTAGTATACTTCTATTTTTTAGAGCACAAGAGAAGCAACACATGTGTACGTAACCTTGGATTTTGTTTAAGTATTCATTACAGTCATGTTGGTGACACCTTATAATATTATTAAAACCTAACACCAAAACTTTTTGTTCATAATTAAAGTTATATTTGCACAATAATTACTTGCTTCATAGTACAAAAAGTTTAAAATAATTACCTTTCAAAATTAAGTGGCAAAAAAAAACTAAATTTGCAAATACTGCAACAACATGACACACGACTAAACAATCATATTATTGTCAATCATATTTTAATTCTTGTACCGTTACTCTTACAAAATTTACTTGTGATAAATAAGTGATATCAAATACTCGTTTGAGTAGGTACGTACTATATAATAATATATTATGATTAACTAGCTGATGACCACGGCTTCCCCGCGTGGTATAGCTAGCCTAAATGTTATTCTACGCCCTAAACTACCTATATTCCAAATTTCATCAAAATTCGTTAAGTAGTTTTTGCGTGAAAGAGTAACAAACACCCGTCCATCCTCACAAACTTTCGCATTTATAATATTAGTAGGATTTCTTACCAAAAATACCTGTAACGGTGATAAATATAAAATAAAACTCTTTTTTCTCTGTTTCTTTAGGAATAAATTATTTAGAGGAAAGTATTCAATAAAAGTAAAAAAAAACTGAAAAAAAGATAATAATGTCATTCGGAAACCATTTGGTCCAATTCAATATTTGTATAGTAGTGTCACTGTGGATTATAGTGGTTGCACGCAAAGATTAAAAAAAGCGTAAAGCGGGAGTTATAACCCGAGACAATGTCACGAACAATTTCAAAGAAATTTCATAATTATTTTTAAGAACACTTGAGAGAGATCTTAGGATCATTTATTTAAACACACACAAATAAATAAGTATATAAATATAATATAATACATAAATACAAATGACGTCCATTTAATATGTAATAACAAAACGGTATTTTATAAGAAGTCAGTACCTTGATTGATTGATGTTTAACCGCTAGATTAGCAAAGGTATGTGAAGTGTAAAATTTTTAGTGTTCATATTTGGCGTATTTTTAGACAGTTTGAATATGAATATAAATACACTTTTTTTTGTTACGCCGCTGGGGTAAAATGCCTACGCATCCCCTCTCGTTGGGGGACGGGAGTGGTATGTGGGGCTCCCAGGGGTTACCCCCAGTGCACCCACTAAAAGTCCCCAGCGACACTCCTTCATCCCTTACTTGAAGGGGGCCTAGGGAACCGGCAGAGCCTTTGCGTCCAGTACACTTGCACCAGGAAATAAACATTTTTAATCTGTACGAAATCAAAATTTTCCCTTAGTTTTTTAGGACACCTATAGTAAATCCTATGGCGTATTCTTTAGAAGGGTTGGTAACACAATTATTCTGGCTCTACCATAACCTGGTAAATAAAATGAAAAAAAAAACCCAGTTTTTTTCATAAATCATGATTTATAAATAACTTACTATTGATTGAGGTTTAAAAGTAAATTTCGTACTTAAACGTTCACCTCCGCATACGCAATTTTATTACGGAAAATTAACTTGTTTTACTACCTCTTTAATAAGAAAAAGTAAAAATAATTATAACAATATAAACATAAAAATCCAACAGTCCATAAAAATTTGTCCTGCTCTACAAGATACATTATGGACCATAAATTATACATAGTCTTACAACAAAAATGCAAAAATCGTTAACTTCATCTAGAATCACAATGGGCAAACATTTTGGACTGAACTAAATGTTTTAGCTTACAAACTCTAAAATATTTCTAAAGACTTAGGTAAATATGACGACCTCGGTGGCGCGACGCTAGCGCAAGCGGCTGCCGTGCAAGAGGTTGTGGGTTCCACAAATTATTGTCCTGGTCTAGGTGTTCTTGGTGTCCGTTAATTGAGGTTTGTAAAAGGTCCCCGCGACACAGGGCATGATCCCTAGTGCGGGAGTTGTCTTTATTATAATTTAAAAAAAATATTCGAAGAATTTTTGTCATTATATTGAAGCTGAAAGTGCTTAGAACACTTTTTAGAATTACCTACTTACCTATATTCAAGTAAGTAGGTACTTTTAAAAAGTATGACTAATGGTTTCACCCTATAGACATAAGTCTTATAAATGACTGGTCAATGATTTATCATGAACGCTTTATTATAATTTGGAATATCATACTTTTCGTTTCAAAGAAATGAGTAATCGTAGTAACTTTCCAAGTTTGACTCTTTGGATATTAAATACTAGTAGTACTTACCTATTTAAAACAAATATTTTATCATAACTTTTTAACTATCATCATCATCATCATACCAGTCCATTAATGTCCCACTGCAGGGACGGGCCTCCTCCCGTGACGGAGGGATACTTGGCCTACTAAGACCACGCTGGCCAGACGGATTGGTATGGGGTTTAATTTCAAGTTTTACTTCGTAAAGATAATATTTACGGTTAGTCCCTTAGTCGGTTTTTACGACACCCATGGGATGAGATGGGGTGGTGATATATTGTATTCTTACTCCGACACCACACGGACAACTATCGCGTGTTCATTATTATGAATATTATACAAACATAGGATTTACGCAGCATGTTATTTACCTTTATTGTGCTTGACGTTTCAAAAATGATCTGTCAGCTTGCGAGTTGCGAGCACGGTCAGAGAAACCTGTATCGTAACTTCAAGCAAAAAGTTTACCGCGTTTTTTCCCGTTTGTATTATAAAATATTTTAATGTTTATATAGTTATTAACATTAAAATATAAATAAATAGTTGTTAATTAAAAACGTTTTCGCATACTGAAATAATGAATATAAATAGTACTACTAATAAGTACTTATTATATTAGAACATTATTATAAATAACTTAGCGGCCAAGGCTAGGCGAATACTCAAAAGACGAAGGTGTGAATTCTGTCTACAGCTTTACATGTTTTTTATCGTCTTTCGTTCTCTTTGAAACCGTATAACTATACAAAAATATAACTGATATAATATTTACTTGCAAACCATTATAACTAACACTAAAAATATCAAACCAGCAAATAACTGTAATAAATAGGCAGCCGCATTCAGAGAAAATCTGCAGTCGTTTCTGAACAAAACGCCATCTATGAAAAGCTTGCAAAACTTAATTTGAATCTGGTTCATGTAGGGCTTTACCGCGAGCATAAATTTCTGCCCTCCCGATGAAACAAGTAAAAGGTTCACCAAGAACTTTAGTTACAACGTAGTACCACATTTCTACAACAGATGGCATTACTGTATCGTAGCGACTAACAAATTTACTCTCGGTTTTCATTGTAGTGTTTTTCTTGTTTTCCCTAATCCCTTAATGGAGTAGACACTCACAGGTACTATGAAATAATGGAGATACTTAAGTCAGTTAATGCTGCAGCATCCATTAGTTTATTTGACATAATTATGTTTCGTGTGTTCGGCCAAGAGTTTATCGTACTTTTGGAACTGAACGTATATGTACACATAGCTTTACCAACGTCTTCTATTATTGCGATGTATGTCGGGAATACAGTGTATTATTAAACTGTTCCAAAATAGAGTAACATCTTGGAACAATAGTTTCTCGGGGTTAACATGGAACTTCACTTAGTGCTGTTATACCAGCTAGCTTTTCTTAGCTTAGTCCACTTTGAGGATGTGGAATTATAAATTTATACTATTTATCTGAAACCGTATTCGCTACACATTTACAAAATGTCCTAGATATAGTCCTAAAATAAGAAATACGTCACTTTGATCACGATACGAATTTAAAAAGATTATGACATGTAAAAAAAAACTTATCGATTAGCTTAGGACTATCGCCTAAAGAACGTATAAACATGATCTGTTTGGGATTAAAATCCGTAACTTCGAAAACGCAATGGCGCCATGGAAGTAGTGGTAGCTAACAATACGTTGTGTTATTTTATCTAATTACTAAACGTTGTCATTTAGAAAAACTTGTATAAGTACATGATATTGGGTCCTCCTGCATTAAGTCCACTGTTACTAATAGGCTTTCTTTAGTTCATTACTTGAGGTAATATCAAATTACCTTTCTTAATTCTTATTTACTTTGTAGAAGAACTAGTGAGCTACATTAATTGAGTTAACAAGTACTACAATGAACAACATTGAGTTTGTCTACTTAGGTCCAAGGACTTTACGTATTGATGAAATTAAAAGTTCGAAGAACGAAAAGTCGCAAAGGCATTTTGATAGCGTGGAACGTAAGATAGAAACCCAGCGAAAACTTTATTTCTTGAATAGATCTCTTGTAATATCCGAATAGAAGTTACTATGAGCCGCGCTTCCTGTGTGTCTATCAATGAAAACATTTTGTCGAAACGATTGTCTATAATTCTATAACCTGTGCTTTCTATGAACCAAGACATTTACTACTTAAATGATTCTTCCAACAAGTTTTCAGAGAACCTCGGTCATTAAGAAAATTTCAAAAACTTTAAGAACTATTTGGAATAAGACGATACAGTGTATTGTTTAGAACTTAATAGTATTGCCTGTAACTTTTGAACATATTATTATTTCTACTACTTAGTATTTTTGTTAACTTAGCCTATTAATATAATTTTCATTATTATTTATTGTAAATCTTAATTTTGTAATTTTTTTTGTTCAATTTAAAAGCTTCTCCAGCTACTTTAAACTAAAATAAACAACTTACACCATCATCATCGTAACAATCGATACACTTTGATCTTCCTATTGCTTTGCCCGGCACCTACGAGTACATATTTAGTGAAGATTTACTCGCCTTCTACGACCCCCTTGAGATAAACTTTATACATTCTTAATCCGTCACCACACGAATAAAAATGTTTATTTATTTGTATTTTCTCTCAATTTGGCTGGACTTATTCCCTCTTGTACGATATTATCCCGAAGTACGAGTAAGAGCGACTTTTAAGTTTTTGCTTATTTTAAAACATCCTTTAAAATATATCTACTTTAGCCTTTTTATTCTCTTTTTATTGTAAAAAATAGTGTTTCTATTTTAAAATAGATCTAGTATGGAAATGTCTGAGTGCATATTTATATTTAACTATACTAACGTTGTCCATACAGTCTACTATTCTAAGAAATAAAGGGTAACAATTTTGTTTTCATTTTACTTGTTTCCCCGGATAAAATGTCTGCTGCAAAAATTTATTTGAAACATGAAAGTGCTTAAAATATTGTGTACCTATATTCTGGCTTTGAGAGTTCACTATATTTTCGTTTCCACAAAATTCGTTTACTTTGTTTGATCCAAAATCGGTTCATCGTTCCACTAATATTTGAAAAGAGACGTGGTTGTGAAATTTATTGAATTGTTAAGTCTAAATTAAAATAATTTATTTTATAAATTACTATCTTTTTTTAAGAAGAATAAGAAGAACTTCTGCACTAGGAATAATGCTCAGACTGTTACAAATTAAAATTAAAAGGTAATCAAGAGCATCTACCCCCTTACTCATAAACGCCTCTTAAATATTAGTCAATTGATTATCTTAAATTCTTACGACTGTGTTTGATATAAGGTTTGTTTTGCTAATAAAAATCTTGCTAAAAAGTGATTGTATTTAAGAGACGCTTATGAGTAAGGGGGCTAGACTCAGGACAACAATTTGTGGATCGCACAAATAATTGTCTTCCATGGGATTCTTACCATCGATCTCGTGAATAGCAGCAGTTACTGCGACAGCCTCACCACCAAGCTATTCTAATCTAGTATCTGTATAAAATTGTATCGCAAAGCTTTGTGTATATTATAAGTAAGTCGTCAAACTAATCATAAAGGAGTTTCCTGCGTGCGGCTTCTGTATTGTAATAGTAAAGAGTTCGTTGTTATTCCTAATTTAGTTATGATAATGTTGCTTTGAATAATATACCGTATTGTTGAAAAATAATACATCGCGTGCTTATTTCTGTTGCTAACTGATCGTGCACAAAGTCTTAACGTGATTCAAAACGACTTTTTTGGTACTCAGTTATACATATAGAATGTTGTATACAACGGTATAGAATGCAGTAACAGCTGTACATTTTATATTATTCAGCATCAGTCTATAGTATAACTAGATACAGAAGTGGTTATTTGATTGAGGTGTAAATAAAAACAATGAGCATAATACGTGTACCAATGTCAGCTACATAATCTTCATTATATCTGCTAAAAGACGTTAACGCCTGAATATAGGCCTCCTTTTAACTACGCCATGGAAGTAGTGGTAGCTAACAATACGTTGTGTTATTTTATCTAATTACTAAACGTTGTCATTTAGAAAAACTTGTATAAGTACATGATATTGGGTCCTCCTGCATTAAGTCCACTGTTACTAATAGGCTTTCTTTAGTTCATTACTTGAGGTAATATCAAATTACCTTTCTTAATTCTTATTTACTTTGTAGAAGAACTAGTGAGCTACATTAATTGAGTTAACAAGTACTACAATGAACAACATTGAGTTTGTCTACTTAGGTCCAAGGACTTTACGTATTGATGAAATTAAAAGTTCGAAGAACGAAAAGTCGCAAAGGCATTTTGATAGCGTGGAACGTAAGATAGAAACCCAGCGAAAACTTTATTTCTTGAATAGATCTCTTGTAATATCCGAATAGAAGTTACTATGAGCCGCGCTTCCTGTGTGTCTATCAATGAAAACATTTTGTCGAAACGATTGTCTATAATTCTATAACCTGTGCTTTCTATGAACCAAGACATTTACTACTTAAATGATTCTTCCAACAAGTTTTCAGAGAACCTCGGTCATTAAGAAAATTTCAAAAACTTTAAGAACTATTTGGAATAAGACGATACAGTGTATTGTTTAGAACTTAATAGTATTGCCTGTAACTTTTGAACATATTATTATTTCTACTACTTAGTATTTTTGTTAACTTAGCCTATTAATATAATTTTCATTATTATTTATTGTAAATCTTAATTTTGTAATTTTTTTTGTTCAATTTAAAAGCTTCTCCAGCTACTTTAAACTAAAATAAACAACTTACACCATCATCATCGTAACAATCGATACACTTTGATCTTCCTATTGCTTTGCCCGGCACCTACGAGTACATATTTAGTGAAGATTTACTCGCCTTCTACGACCCCCTTGAGATAAACTTTATACATTCTTAATCCGTCACCACACGAATAAAAATGTTTATTTATTTGTATTTTCTCTCAATTTGGCTGGACTTATTCCCTCTTGTACGATATTATCCCGAAGTACGAGTAAGAGCGACTTCTAAGTTTTTGCTTATTTTAAAACATCCTTTAAAATATATCTACTTTAGCCTTTTTATTCTCTTTTTATTGTAAAAAATAGTGTTTCTATTTTAAAATAGATCTAGTATGGAAATGTCTGAGTGCATATTTATATTTAACTATACTAACGTTGTCCATACAGTCTACTATTCTAAGAAATAAAGGGTAACAATTTTGTTTTCATTTTACTTGTTTCCCCGGATAAAATGTCTGCTGCAAAAATTTATTTGAAACATGAAAGTGCTTAAAATATTGTGTACCTATATTCTGGCTTTGAGAGTTCACTATATTTTCGTTTCCACAAAATTCGTTTACTTTGTTTGATCCAAAATCGGTTCATCGTTCCACTAATATTTGAAAAGAGACGTGGTTGTGAAATTTATTGAATTGTTAAGTCTAAATTAAAATAATTTATTTTATAAATTACTATCTTTTTTTAAGAAGAATAAGAAGAACTTCTGCACTAGGAATAATGCTCAGACTGTTACAAATTAAAATTAAAAGGTAATCAAGAGCATCTACCCCCTTACTCATAAACGCCTCTTAACCCAGTTATTACGGATATACCTTTTCGCGTCGGATCCTTGCGATTTTTTGAATTCCTACTGTATATGTCCCCAAAGACGAGGGAAAAATAGAAAAAAAAAATTCTGCCCTAGGAAAACTTGAGAAAATGGTGTTTGATAAAAGGAACGCTAGTAAAATGTACTACCATGACCAAATAAATATATTTCAGGTATTTATAATATACAATCAAAGAAGTAATTTTTACTCATTGCATAAAGATTTAATGAACTTTAAAATACGTAAAATAATCAATGCCGTTATATTATTGATAGTCTGGCACATGATAAGCTTCAAAACACGTTTTTGGGTGAAGGGTTTTTAGCCGTTAGAACATTTAGTACAAAAAAACTTAGCATTCTTATGGCAAATTGCACAACGAAGTTGTTCATTGCTGTATCTTATTATATGCCCTTATTATATTTTCACGAAAATTCCCGATATTTTATCATATCAGGAATTTTTGTGAAAACTTTGCGACACACGACCAGGTTTGCGAGGAAAGCCTTTGTTATATGTTTCCAATAGAGAAGTACTAACACTTCTACGAAATTTAAGGTGAATATAGTCTCCACCATTGATCTTATATAACTGCCAAGCATTATGTACAGCCATATCTAAGCAATGGAATAACAATGGAAAAAACCATTTTTTCCCACGAATCGAAGTACGATACAATCCAATATTTTGATCGGACTTGTCTACACCACCCATATTTTCATTATATTTTCTTATCAATACTGGCTGATCAATATCGCCAGATTGTCCTTGATAGGGTTGAAACCAATTAATTGATGTATCCAAGACGTGTAGCTTTAACCCATTAGGGTTCACTCGAATAAACTGCTTGCAAGGATGGCCTCCATAATACGGGACCATCGCTTCATCGATGCTGTGGTTTTCTTCGAATGGATCTATAAAATTCTTATTGTTGACCAAATCAAATAGAGGAGGCAGTTTAGAAAATTTGTCGTTGGCTACTAAGTTAGTATTGTCACAACAATGAAGATGTGTCATTATAAATGTGAATCTGTCTCTGTGATCTGTCTCGAGATAAGCTATTATACACAAGCGGTATACCATTGTCAACGCTGTTTTCCCAGTACATATACCTTCTTGGTACTATCACTTGGTGTAGTCGTCATCAGAATCAGACGGTGACTCGGCGTCGTAGTTTATTTCGGCTGGAGCCCTCAACTGTGATCCTAAAAAAGTGGGAAAAACCACCACATTTTCATCCTCAGCGTCTTCATCGGTAACTTAATTTAGCGTTAAAATTATCAGGAGGGAAGATAGTGATGAAGTCGGGAATAGGATCTTCATCGTTACGTTCTAGTTCTTCAACAATTTCGTTCAATGCCAACGACTTGGTGTTACACCTAGAAATAAAAGAAAGCAGTGCATATTACTACTGTTTGATATAAGGAACGGCGCCAGATAAATACAATTAATTACTAAGTATCAAGTAGAATACCCATTTTTTTTATTTTTCTGCTAAGACTACTCAATATTTATGATATATTTACAATCATATTACACATATTATTATTAGAAATTTATATAACATACCTTGGAATATTCATCCTGGAAAAGCACTAAATAAAAACTCGATTATAAAAAACACGATATACAATTACAAGCTCAAATTCCGCCTGACAGTGGCACAATAGACCCAGTTAATCAAAGAACAATAAGTTATTATTTTAAAGTACCCACATTGAGATTTAGAATTTTATTTTGTCAGCTGTTCCTTTTATCAAACGATAGTAACAAGTGGGTTAAATATTAGTCAATTGATTATCTTAAATTCTTACGACTGTGTTTGATATAAGGTTTGTTTTGCTAATAAAAATCTTGCTAAAAAGTGATTGTATTTAAGAGACGCTTATGAGTAAGGGGGCTAGACTCAGGACAACAATTTGTGGATCGCACAAATAATTGTCTTCCATGGGATTCTTACCATCGATCTCGTGAATAGCAGCAGTTACTGCGACAGCCTCACCACCAAGCTATTCTAATCTAGTATCTGTATAAAATTGTATCGCAAAGCTTTGTGTATATTATAAGTAAGTCGTCAAACTAATCATAAAGGAGTTTCCTGCGTGCGGCTTCTGTATTGTAATAGTAAAGAGTTCGTTGTTATTCCTAATTTAGTTATGATAATGTTGCTTTGAATAATATACCGTATTGTTGAAAAATAATACATCGCGTGCTTATTTCTGTTGCTAACTGATCGTGCACAAAGTCTTAACGTGATTCAAAACGACTTTTTTGGTACTCAGTTATACATATAGAATGTTGTATACAACGGTATAGAATGCAGTAACAGCTGTACATTTTATATTATTCAGCATCAGTCTATAGTATAACTAGATACAGAAGTGGTTATTTGATTGAGGTGTAAATAAAAACAATGAGCATAATACGTGTACCAATGTCAGCTACATAATCTTCATTATATCTGCTAAAAGACGTTAACGCCTGAATATAGGCCTCCTTTTAACTACGCCATGGAAGTAGTGGTAGCTAACAATACGTTGTGTTATTTTATCTAATTACTAAACGTTGTCATTTAGAAAAACTTGTATAAGTACATGATATTGGGTCCTCCTGCATTAAGTCCACTGTTACTAATAGGCTTTCTTTAGTTCATTACTTGAGGTAATATCAAATTACCTTTCTTAATTCTTATTTACTTTGTAGAAGAACTAGTGAGCTACATTAATTGAGTTAACAAGTACTACAATGAACAACATTGAGTTTGTCTACTTAGGTCCAAGGACTTTACGTATTGATGAAATTAAAAGTTCGAAGAACGAAAAGTCGCAAAGGCATTTTGATAGCGTGGAACGTAAGATAGAAACCCAGCGAAAACTTTATTTCTTGAATAGATCTCTTGTAATATCCGAATAGAAGTTACTATGAGCCGCGCTTCCTGTGTGTCTATCAATGAAAACATTTTGTCGAAACGATTGTCTATAATTCTATAACCTGTGCTTTCTATGAACCAAGACATTTACTACTTAAATGATTCTTCCAACAAGTTTTCAGAGAACCTCGGTCATTAAGAAAATTTCAAAAACTTTAAGAACTATTTGGAATAAGACGATACAGTGTATTGTTTAGAACTTAATAGTATTGCCTGTAACTTTTGAACATATTATTATTTCTACTACTTAGTATTTTTGTTAACTTAGCCTATTAATATAATTTTCATTATTATTTATTGTAAATCTTAATTTTGTAATTTTTTTTGTTCAATTTAAAAGCTTCTCCAGCTACTTTAAACTAAAATAAACAACTTACACCATCATCATCGTAACAATCGATACACTTTGATCTTCCTATTGCTTTGCCCGGCACCTACGAGTACATATTTAGTGAAGATTTACTCGCCTTCTACGACCCCCTTGAGATAAACTTTATACATTCTTAATCCGTCACCACACGAATAAAAATGTTTATTTATTTGTATTTTCTCTCAATTTGGCTGGACTTATTCCCTCTTGTACGATATTATCCCGAAGTACGAGTAAGAGCGACTTCTAAGTTTTTGCTTATTTTAAAACATCCTTTAAAATATATCTACTTTAGCCTTTTTATTCTCTTTTTATTGTAAAAAATAGTGTTTCTATTTTAAAATAGATCTAGTATGGAAATGTCTGAGTGCATATTTATATTTAACTATACTAACGTTGTCCATACAGTCTACTATTCTAAGAAATAAAGGGTAACAATTTTGTTTTCATTTTACTTGTTTCCCCGGATAAAATGTCTGCTGCAAAAATTTATTTGAAACATGAAAGTGCTTAAAATATTGTGTACCTATATTCTGGCTTTGAGAGTTCACTATATTTTCGTTTCCACAAAATTCGTTTACTTTGTTTGATCCAAAATCGGTTCATCGTTCCACTAATATTTGAAAAGAGACGTGGTTGTGAAATTTATTGAATTGTTAAGTCTAAATTAAAATAATTTATTTTATAAATTACTATCTTTTTTTAAGAAGAATAAGAAGAACTTCTGCACTAGGAATAATGCTCAGACTGTTACAAATTAAAATTAAAAGGTAATCAAGAGCATCTACCCCCTTACTCATAAACGCCTCTTAACCCAGTTATTACGGATATACCTTTTCGCGTCGGATCCTTGCGATTTTTTGAATTCCTACTGTATATGTCCCCAAAGACGAGGGAAAAATAGAAAAAAAAAATTCTGCCCTAGGAAAACTTGAGAAAATGGTGTTTGATAAAAGGAACGCTAGTAAAATGTACTACCATGACCAAATAAATATATTTCAGGTATTTATAATATACAATCAAAGAAGTAATTTTTACTCATTGCATAAAGATTTAATGAACTTTAAAATACGTAAAATAATCAATGCCGTTATATTATTGATAGTCTGGCACATGATAAGCTTCAAAACACGTTTTTGGGTGAAGGGTTTTTAGCCGTTAGAACATTTAGTACAAAAAAACTTAGCATTCTTATGGCAAATTGCACAACGAAGTTGTTCATTGCTGTATCTTATTATATGCCCTTATTATATTTTCACGAAAATTCCCGATATTTTATCATATCAGGAATTTTTGTGAAAACTTTGCGACACACGACCAGGTTTGCGAGGAAAGCCTTTGTTATATGTTTCCAATAGAGAAGTACTAACACTTCTACGAAATTTAAGGTGAATATAGTCTCCACCATTGATCTTATATAACTGCCAAGCATTATGTACAGCCATATCTAAGCAATGGAATAACAATGGAAAAAACCATTTTTTCCCACGAATCGAAGTACGATACAATCCAATATTTTGATCGGACTTGTCTACACCACCCATATTTTCATTATATTTTCTTATCAATACTGGCTGATCAATATCGCCAGATTGTCCTTGATAGGGTTGAAACCAATTAATTGATGTATCCAAGACGTGTAGCTTTAACCCATTAGGGTTCACTCGAATAAACTGCTTGCAAGGATGGCCTCCATAATACGGGACCATCGCTTCATCGATGCTGTGGTTTTCTTCGAATGGATCTATAAAATTCTTATTGTTGACCAAATCAAATAGAGGAGGCAGTTTAGAAAATTTGTCGTTGGCTACTAAGTTAGTATTGTCACAACAATGAAGATGTGTCATTATAAATGTGAATCTGTCTCTGTGATCTCTCTGCAAAAAGTCGTGATTCAAAACGACTTTTTTGGTACTCAGTTATACATATAGAATGTTGTATACAACGGTATAGAATGCAGTAACAGCTGTACATTTTATATTATTCAGCATCAGTCTATAGTATAACTAGATACAGAAGTGGTTATTTGATTGAGGTGTAAATAAAAACAATGAGCATAATACGTGTACCAATGTCAGCTACATAATCTTCATTATATCTGCTAAAAGACGTTAACGCCTGAATATAGGCCTCCTTTTAACTACGAAAAGAAGATAGACAATGGAAAAAATTGGTACTCAAGGCGGGACTCGAACCCGCGTCACTGGACTATACGCGTCCAGCGCCATGACCACAAGCCATGTGACGCGGGTTCGAGTCCCGCCTCGAGTACTATTTTGTCTTTCTTCTTTTCGTATTTATCTAGTTATACCTAAGCTTTAAAGGTAAAAATTTATATGTAATTCCTTTTGACTGTTTCCACCGCCAAAACCTTATGAAATCTTGTAAAATTTTCTGCGTATGTTTGTTTCTGATATACGCTTAAATTGCAGTGTTAATTTGAATAAAACTTTGTTTGTAAATAGCTGACACCACGGTGAAACTTAAAACTTTTAAAACTGTAAAGAAAGTAAAGTTTTTGCGACACAGGCTTGACCCTTTATACAAGAGTTCCCTTGAAAAATATGCTTGAGTGTGTTTTATTACTACAAACAAAAATATCCTTAGCAGTGTATGTATGATTACGTAATAATTTTATTATTTAAGTAAGTACAGGTAAATGTTGTGAATATTCCATACATATTACACAAGTTTCATATTCTGAAATTGAAATGTTCTGAATTAAACTCAATTCATTTCAATAAGAACTTTGAAAATGTCTTTCATAACAGTTACTTTGGAGTTACATAACATGTTTTATGATCAATATTTTAGGCTAAATCCCGCCGGATTGACTTTTTGCTGTCTTCAGGCGAGGGCCTTTTGAGAAGGGTGGGTATCTATTTAATCAGTTAATGCCGGACCCTTTATTTTGCTGAATTAAGGTCAGTATGCTAGAATAGATACATAAGGTTCAGTAAACAATGAACTTATTTGTGATTGAATTTTTCGGTATTGGACCACTTCGACATTAATTTATTGTCAACTGATTTGATTTTAAAGGATTTTAGTACCAATTTTGATTGAAACGCTCGTCAAGCGTTTGTTTTACAAATTTCTCTCAATCAATTACGTTAATACAATATTTCAAGCATCTAATTTTATCTTGAAGCTTATTTCTACATAATTGTTTGTATTATTAAAGGGGTTCTAGGGAGAGACATTGTCGCTGATAATTATTTTGACCAACAATATCCAAAATAATTATGTAAACAATCTAAAATTTCATTAGAATTTCGAGATAAAATGAGTAGGCATAGTTGGTTCAAATGCAGGAAATAAATTAAGTTTTGTTTTCCGTGTATTTTCCATTTAGCGCAAGCGCAATCACAAATTAGTTTAACCTTACAATATCTAATTACATAAGGATGCGTTATAAATAAAAAATGTTTTAGTCAAAAAGTCAATTAAGTTTTATTTCATTTTTTTGCTGCACTTCTTAAAACTTGTACTATTTATCTTTACTTTTAGTTAAAGTCTGGGAGTTTTACAGCAAAGAATTTTTTTAAAATAAAATAAAAAAGTCGTCAGAAAACACACATTTAAACTAATATTAGCATTTTACATCAATCACACACATACATATTTAAAATTGTCTGTAAAATAGATACGTTAGAAAATTTGCGAGCAAACGATAATAAATAATTGTAAATCTGAAAGAGACATGGCATTTACAATTTCGTAAGTGACAGACATGTTACACAGAGCCTATTAAGAAAAGCAGTAAATGTAAGGTTACGTTTTATTATGTACCCAGTTATTTAACCACGAGGATTTATCGAAACAGAAAGTACTTTCCTTTTTATAACAGTCTCATTAATGTCATCGTTAAGTATTTCATAATTAAAACTTATAATCTCTTCGTGACTGGTCGGACATCCCCTACTTATTAAGAAATTTGTTTGAAGGTAATGAGCCTTCTGAACTTGGGTAAGCCCATATTGATCTAAAGAAGATTACTTTTATAATATTACTAGCTGTTTCCTGCAGTTTTTGCCGTGAGCTCTACTTTCCAGATTTGTACGTTATGCCATAATTTTCTGCTCAACTTGCTTATTGTCCTTAGTATGTATGAAGACGTGTTTAAATGTAGACTTATCAAATAATATTTGTAATGATTGTAGTACTTGACGCTCAGTAGTCTCTGTCTACCCAATGGAAATAAAAGTCACGCCTTATTTTGAGATAAATGTACGTTTATGTGTGAATGTAGTTCGTTAATTACAATCGCAATAAAGACAATTCTTTAATAGGTATTAATGTAAGATCGTTTGACAAATGTGTAAAATTTCGTAGCACTTTGTGTTTAAGTTTGTCAACAAATAGACCACTATTTTTATATATTTCATTTACAATTCCGCAGTAACATATTTTGTTACTATTGTCACTACTATTTAAGAAGGAATTTTCAATTCTGTCGCTTACATTCTTCGGTTAATTATTGCTCAAAGTTCATTCGGATCCGGAGAACGCCCGCTACTCACTACGCGTAAAATTGTTTTGTAAGAGAATGAAAATAACAATTTCTTTTCATGACTGTTTTACAAATATTGATATTTGTAATTAAAAATCTTTGTTCTTTCACTTCCACTTCCATACGTTTATGGTTGGTAAAAATGTAAAAGTACGTAAGGTATCTCTATAAATATTGTGGGTATCAATTATGACAGCTGATAATAATCTACTACATAATTCATCATTCATAACAGCCTAATAATGCCCCACTGCAAGGACGGGCCTCCTCCCGTGAAGGAGGCCACTAATACCGCGCTGCTCAAGCGTATTGGTATAGGGTTTAATTTCAAGTGTTCCTTCTTTTTTTTATTTCGTAAAGATAATATTCAGGGATGTAGTAGATTATTATCCACTACATAATTATTTTACATGTAAAACTACCAGACTGGCTTCAGTGGTAAGAATTGTACATATAGCAAAAAGTTGTCTGTCGGCATGATAGACACACAAACATATAAACCCGCTATTATGCGCTAATAATTATTAACAAATAGACCATAGACAGAATATGAATCAATCAATCATTCATCATCATCATGTTTAATTGTTGTAAACAAATTAAAATAAAATCTTTTTACAAGTTTAATTTTATTGTATTATTTATTAGTACACCATAACAAAAGAAAAACAGCTATTACAATGCAGCTAACTCAAGCACTTTAGGTCAGGCCACAAATACTTGATTCAAGCTTACCTCGGGTTACCCGATATCTCGCCTTATCAGCAAAGCCAAACCACTGACGCTTAATGGCTAACGCAGAGTAGGACGGCATGGCAAAGTATTTTAATTTTTACTAATGGAAATTCAACCGTACTGTTACAGAAATACGACATAAATTGCTATGCTTTAACACGTTCACTGCGTTACGGGGTTTTTTAAACCTCGTGCAGTGCCGTCATTCAGTGCGGACGAAAAATACTAGAGTATACTCGCTGGTGCGGGAGCTGTATCTATGGAATTATTTACTGTACGAGAGAGATAAATATATATTTTTTATGTACGCTTATTATAGAAACAGTTAAAATAATAAAATTATACGGGGTCTTACAAACCCCGTTACGACCAGAGAACAAAAATTACCTTCCAGTGCGATACGGGGTACAAAAATCCCGTATTAATTATTGTGCTCTCGCACGGGGTAGTGAGTTCATTACCATTAGTGTTGTTATAAGCGCAAGACGTAGTGTTAACCTATCGATAATGAAGCGATCGCGACGTATGTTAGAACTGTCAAATATTAAAAAGGATGATGAAATTCCGTCGTCTCCAAGTTCATCCCAACGGCAGTCTGCATCCTCAACAATTTACCGCAAGGTTCATCAGCGGCATCAGCAACGCGCATCAGATGAGTTTGAGATTATCACTAGTCCTAGTACTAGTCATACCTTTTACGAGCTACGTAATGTTGATGTGATTTTTTCTAGTTGTTCAAACAAGAAAAAACCAAAGATCACAATTTCAGATAATGTTACTACTAAAACGACTACTAAACAAGCGGAAGCAAATTTTAAGTCAATTGATCTCTGTCAAAGTTCTCGATTGCCGTTGAGGTCAGATGAAAACGTTTTAAAATAAACATGCTCAAAAAAAAAATTTTTGGATCATCGATCCTCTCCTACCTAAGTTCTTAAATAAAGTTCCTAAGCCGAAATAAGTATTTTTAATTAAAAAGTATCGTTTGTCTTATTTCCCAACACTATAATTTTATCGACATAATTGAGTTCTTTGCGTTACGGGGCAGTAGAATCCCGTATTTTATTATATCAGGTGCGGTACGGGGTTTCCCAGACCCCGAACAATTGGTTTTCTTTGTATATTCGTAATTTTTTGTCAAATCTACTGGCGAAAAGACTATAACATAGCCCATTTCATAATCTATCAGACTATAAAATAAAACAAAACCAAACATAAATTTTCAGTAAGTTAAAGATTAAAAAAGCAATAAGGGTGTACGGGGCACTTTTATACCCGTAACGCACTATGAAGGTAACACTTCACGGGGCTCATTATATCTCGTAACGCACTCAAATTCGAGACGGTTTTTGAGCTCCCGCAGTGAACGTGTTAAAATGATGCCGCGGCATCGAAAGGGATTTTTCAATGCCGCGGCATCATTTTAAAGCATAGCAATTTATGTCGTATTTCTGTAACAGTACGGTTGAATTTCCATTAGTAAAAATTAAAATACTTTGCCATGCCGTCCTACTCTGCGTTAGCCATAACTCCGTGTTTACAGGACGGACACAACAATATGCTATGGTCCGAGTAAATGTGACGTTGCCTGTCCTTCAACTCTCTGCATTAAAGTTACTGAGTCCAGATTTAAGCGTTAAATTACACAAAAATTTGTACCATACATTTAATAAATATGTATTAATAAGAAATAAATATTCACACATTCACACAACGCCATCTAGTCTTAAACTAAGCAGAGCTTGTACTATGGATACCAGACAACGGATAAACATACTTGCAATCCAGACCAATGCAAATAATCATGTTCATGCATACAAAGATTTGCATTTAACTTCGTAAATGCTTTTAATGCATGTATTTAGTAAATATTATCCCTCAAATATTCTAAAGTCTAAATTAAAGTTTAAAATTTGAACGTATATATTTATTGAAACCTAACTGATAGGATAAAAGCGTATGCGGCAAAATACTAGTGCTTTCAGTAACCTATCACCTTTCCCTTTATACCAAGATATACACACATCAAAAAAGTCTAAGCAACATGCATGATATTACAAATTTACCATTTATATTAATTTATTTTACCATTTATTTTAATTATAACGTTGTATTTTATTTTTAAAATAATATTTTTAGGGTTCTATGATGTAAAAATAACAGCTGTTTTCTTTATAAGTTCTTTTAATAACAGAAATTAACAATATTAGAATATACAGGTACATAAGAAACTAAACTTTTTTTTTACAAATTGAAATTTCTTAAGAAAATGAATTTATTGTGAAAGAATAGGACAATTTAATACAAAGTATGGCCTCCTCTGCTATTCAGAACTTGTCGGCAACGATTATTCATTGAATTAATGAGACTGTTTATGTCATCTTGCGGTATTCGCTCCCAATGGAATTGTAGCAAATCCTTCAGCTGTTGGGTTGTTGTCACTCCGTCCAAGTCCTTCAAAACACGTCTCTGGAGCATGTCCCATGCGTGCTCGATGGGGTTGAGGTCTGGCGATTGTGCAGGCCAGGGCAATACCTGGATGTTCTCCGTTGCCAAGTATTCACTGGTTCGCCGAGCTGTATGTGAACGCGCATTGTCATGCATTAACGTAAAATCGGAGCCAAAGGTTTGTGCAAATGGATGGACATAAGGTCTGAGAATATCCTCAACGTAATTTTCAGCGTTCATGTTTCCATTTACAAAAACGAGCTCAGTTCGCCTGTTCTTCATAATACCCGCCCATACCATAACTGTTGAGCCGCTGTATGGATGAACTTCCTGAACGCACCTGAGTCTTTCAGTATTTCCGGGTCGACGGTACACTCGCACCCTTCTTGTATCAGGCCTAAACCCGAATCGCGACTCATCGGAAAACATAATTTTATCCCATTGTTCCTGGGTCCATGTTATGCGTTCTCTACACCATTCATTTCGACGAGCGCGATTCCCGTGACGTATCGGTGGGCACCTGATAGGGCGTCGAGCTCGTAGGCCGTACTCATGCAGTCGATTTCGCACAGTTTGGGGACTTACATCAACACCACTTGAATTTTGTAGCCTCAAACTTATCTCTCGAGCGGTTAACATCGGCTGGCGTCTTGCAGTCAGTTGTATGTACCGGTCTTGCCGAGTGGTTGTACTCCTTTTACGGCCTGGATGCTGTTCAGCGGGTTCCCCTGTATTATTGTAGCGCTGCCAAAGACGACAAATAACACTTCTATGAATACCAAAATGTCGAGATACCTGAGATTGATTACTTCCCGCTTGCAACATCCCTACAGCTCTTTGCATTTCATCTGCCGTCAAATGACGTCGCTCCATGACGTAAAGAATATCTAACAATTCAATTTTGTCGCCAACTGTATTTAAATGGTTGGTAAAATTATAAAATCAAGACTAAAACGTAGCAATTAACATGCACTCAAATTCAAACAAATTCGCAGTCATTTGAATTTTATGAAAAAAAACAAAACATAATCGAAATTTTTTTTTACAACCAGCCAGTATGTCATCAATAACAAAAAAGTTTACTTACCTATACACTTTGAGTGAGTAAATACTTAGAAATTAATTAATATAAATGGTAAATTTGTAATATCATGCATGTTGCTTAGACTTTTTTGATGTGTGTAGTTACCAACAAAAATGTACCCATAACTTGATCTGTCGCCCTACGTACAACGCTCTTCGAATATGTATAAGACGTCAAGAATGTTTCTCACATTTTCTTATCTTGGCGTCATAAACTTCAAGGACAATATTTCGTTCTTATCCAATCCGACACGCACACATTCACAAAAGCTCTTACACTTTTCTTCACAAGTATTGAAAGATAAGTTAAAATAATCTGTAATTTAATCGCCTAATCGATATTTCAGACAGGAGCTCGACTTGTTTCTTGAAAGTCTTATTGAGTTGTCAAACTACAAGATTATTAAAATTTTACGTCGCTCTACGTTATTGAAATTCTAATTTTGTTGAATAAAATTGGCCGAAAGTATCGTATTTTTTTTGTGTGAAAAAGTATGAAGGTTAGATCAGAGCAAGGGCCTTTTCGAAAGAACGATAGAAAAGTAAGTTTTAAGAATATATTTTATTTCGAGAATTGCATTAAGGGATGACTTTCTGTATATTTTGAATACAAAGTTTTGCTTCAGATAATCTTCATAAATAATGTTATGCTCGTGGTGCTGCTTTTTATTTTTAAATAGTTTGAAAAAGATTGCTTCGGAATATTTAAATATAAAATAATGAATAACTCATTTTTATTTTTACTTAATTCAGTTGTAAGTTTACTATTTGAATTTAGTTTATTTTTTAACAATTTAAATTAAACTTTTTTGTTTGAAAGGATATAATTTTCAAGTTAGTCCTATTTAAATTTCAATAAGTTTTTACTAATCATTCATGTGTAAATGAAATTGCGTAAATACTATATATTATAGGTTATTATCGGGGTCGGACTTTTAATTAGAAAATGATTAAAATTTATTTGTACTTACAAACGATATAGAGACGTTATCGAAAACGATCATTATGTAGACTATTAATTAAATTAATGCGCTTTGGTCCACAACAGTCTTGATATATTTAGCAATGATGGAGGGGTCTTGGGTAACTAATAATTAAAAGGTTTTATTTCCTGAGATAACATAAGCTTAGTAGAATTTTATGAAACTGCATTTATTTTACGTCAACCTTGGTATACTTGTAGAAGAAATGGGAGAGAAGGATGCGGAGTTCATAGATTCTTAATCTTTCTCCATATGAAACAACTGTGCAGAAATTTTCCGTGTTTACAAACATGCTTACAAAAATACATTTTATCTTAGCTTTGGAATAATAAATGGTGCAAGTTCTAGAAATTATTGTTTGTATCCCGGGATAAGTCAAAAACATTTTGGGAGTACAGAAAAAAGTACCACTAATTTTAACGGTTATTAAAGTGAATATATTTATCTAGTTATCAGTCGTAGGTATAGCCGTTTCTGCCAAATACAATACACAAATCTATATTTTTATTTGACGTCAATAAGATATAAGTAATTTTTTTTTTTTATTATTCTGTTGAAAATTAAATAAATTCTATGGAATGAAATATTATTGCAATCAATAACTAACATAGGAGTACAATTTCTTGGTCTATTTTCAACCTTTATAGATGGTCCTACTTATGGTGGTCGAGACGCTACACATCCTTTACCGATCGTCACATTAAGAAACTGCGTAAGAAAAGTAAAAATAAAAGATTTTCTGTACCTTTAAATAAAAAATACGAAGTTCCGTAAACATTGGACATTTCGTTTAACAAAAGACATAATACTTAAGATTGGATATCATCATGACAGCACTGGGACTTAAATATTATTAATAATAAAGAATCGGCACAAAACATTTCAATCACTGATTTTATCTACTGTAAACCCATTTCATAATACAGGAGCATAAATTGCGTTGGAGGCAGGTAAAGCCTTTAAAATATAATAAACTTTTTGGGAAATTTCCAACAAAACATCCAATCTTATTCTATCAGAAAGAACTCATTATTCGCATTTCCGATTTTTTTTTTGTTATTTCGTTGAGAATACGACAGTCACCGTGCAATTTCACGGTGCCTTGAACGAAAGAGCTCAAAGATGTACAGATACGTATTAAGTCATGAAATAAGGATCCTTTGCTAAATGATTATTTGTTAACATCTTAATTTGTTCTGAATTGAACCGTCGCCGATGAAAGCCTTTAGATCCTTTAAATACCTCCGGAAACCTTTAAAGGATATTAAGTGTGTATCTGCAGACTTTGATATGTCAAAAATATATATAAAGATATAACGGAATAGATAAAGTATTGACGAGCTATCGTAACGTCATCTCATAATTGAATTACATGTATTTTAATACATATTTAAAATACATGTAATAAACTTATGATCATTATTTGTAGAAAATATTTAAATTGACGTAAAAATATAATGTAATATCTATGTTTAATTTTTAAATTTTCAAATATTTTTATTTTCATAAATTATCGCCGTACTTGAAAATATACCCAATACCAACTTATCTAACTAGCGTGGTATAAATGTTACAGCCAAAGTAATTAAATAGATACTATACATAAGGACTAGTCATTATAAATAATATCCAAATTGACTAGACAATGTGATAAATTAATCACTTCATCTAGATATTATTTATAATAGCTGATCAAAGTTAGTCAAAGTAATAAATACGGTATAACCAACTAATTATTACCTTAATTATTATGAGTATTACTATACTCTAGCACTCGCCGGCCGCTGCCGCGGCACGCTCGCTTCGCTCGCTCGACTCGTGCGTCCTTTAGTCGCCATGCTAACCTAACCAACTGTTTCTGACTTTTGCCTTAATATTTTATTTTAGGACATATTACTTTATAGCAAGAAAAAATAGGATATTTAAACAATTATAGTATCCTATTATAAAATAGGGTACTATAATACAAGACACACAAGTATTATAGGTAAAGACGATTAGGTAATATACGATTTCGTATATTATAGTAAATATATCCTTATATAAATAGTAACCACAGATAAATCAACCGCTCCGTATCATATAAATATAATCTAGTAATCTTTACCTACTTGTTTTATTACATTATCTGAGTCTTTGAAGATATTATTTATAATGGCTTGTTAATGTGATTAATTCTGCGACATTTATCACTTTATCTAAATTGAGTAGCCATTATACATAACGGCTAGTTATTATGTATAATATTCATATTTATTACTTTGGCTGTAACATAAATACATTTTCCGATCAAAGTTATATGTGCCTGTCACTACAGTAGGAAAGTGAAGCCCTATATCAATACAAATAAAATAATTAAATTTTATTTTAAATGATTACTATACTTAAATGTTTAATACATTCCACCACTAAGGAAAGAATATTACTTAACGATTTTATTTGGGCGATGGGAACATCGTTAATCCTCTTATGATACATTTAATTAATTAGCATTAGTAAAATAATTTTAAAATATTGCCTCCGTTTTCCTTCCCTTACCTACTGTTAATATTTTCTACACATTAACTATTCCAGATTTATGGAAATAGAGTAATAGTTAAAGGAACTAACTGCAATGAGAATATTTGCATCAATCAAACATTTCTGTGTTAACACAGTTGATTGATTTAGTTTAGAATCATATTAGAAACGAAGTTTATAAAAAAGTATTTGTTTTAAAAATATCTTTTTGGGTTTTTATTCTAACGAATAGGTACGTTTACCTAAATCTTACTCAAAATAACTAAGCATACCCTGACATTAAAACCTGAAAATAAATACGATTTTTAATTTTGTTTTATTTTTTTCCTTTCATGTAATATGAGCTCGAGGATTCGATTCCCACGCAGGACTATAGCTTAGACTAGTCCATGAATATTTTTTCTGTACCCAGATATTATTTGTATCCTTTAAATCAATCAAAGAAAAGCTTTAAACCAAATTTTCCAGAGCACGAGAAGTCTTTTTAAAAGAAAAAAATAAATTAGATACTCGTTAAAAGCATAACTTATATTTTAAGGTCCAAAGTTCATCGACCTCTAAACCTAACAAGACAGGTCAGAGCAATCACAAGCCACAAATCCAATGATCAAATAGTGATGACAAACATAGTTCACGTGATGTCTGCCACAGTTTGAGTTCATATAGGTTTGTCTATGCAAAGATAACAAAATAGAATGAAAATGGAACAGAACTTTTTGCTCAAATGTGTGCTCTGTGGTTAGTTTAATTTAATTCTTTTTTTAAACCTAGTGCTGTAATAAAAACTGGCCAGAGATCGCGAATGACAAAAAGTTTTCTCAGTCGTGGGACTAAGTGGGTTATAATATTTAAAAAATAGTTATTATGATCAAATAGTGATGACAAACATGGTTTACGCAGCTGTCTGCCACAGTTTGAGTTCATATAGGTTTCTATGCATACAAAGATAACTAAATAGAACGAAAATAGAACAGAACTTTTGTTTGAATGTGTGTTCTTTGATTACTTTAATTTTATTCTTTTTAGTATATTTTAACTAGAAACTGACGTAAAAGACAGGGGCGCTTGGAAGCAGTAGGATAGACCTATGTCCAGCAATGAAACTAAATAGTTAAAGAAAATGTAGTTCAAATGATATCGTTAACATGGCTAATTTTTGTTTTATTAGGTTTTCATATTTATGTTTTTTGATCTTAACATATAGTGACTGTGTAACAATACAAGACATGGTGTCACATCTTGGTAGTGGTGACACCTTGGTAGAGATGACCTTATTCGCCTTTAACGACACCCATAGGCTGTGGTCATCTTATGGGTGTCGTAAAAGGGAAAGTTTCAAAGATATTTTTTATAGTACTTATCTGCGTACGTTCAAGTAGGTTTTCGATACCAACACAATATTCTTCTTTAGTCAAGCATTTAAACCTCTCATGGATAGCAGTTACATTCAAAATACACTCACTAACTCAACATGAAAGTTCAATTACATTTCAAGAACCACCAGATAAAAGAGTATAAAAATATCTAGGACATATAATGAACAGTAGTAATCATTTGGGAACGAGAGAATCTAGTGGGAGCTTGGACATTAACTCGGTTCAGTGATTTGAAACAGACTACGTGATTACTTACCACAGTTTGTACTTACATACGAGTATAGTAAAACCTTTTTTTCATTGCAATTTTGTACGTCATACTGCAATGTTCGGTATGTCGGACGACGAAAATAATTCAGTAGGTACTATAGTTATGTGTATGTCAATTCTACGAAATTGTTCAGGAATGGGTGCATATTTTTATGGCAAAATTTATAAAGGAAATGTTAAATAAGGTAGGTTTTATTAAAGAAGTTCAAGTAATAGGGTTAAGGACATCATCAGAGGTATTGGCTGCAACTGTTGCTGTCAGGGCTAAAAAGTGATCTAGGAGCGGTTCTTGTTTCCTATTTTAGAATAAGAATCACTAAGGCAATCAGCACTCCTTTAGTCCATGTGCACTTCTTATGGTAGGACCTGGATAGCCTCTGCAAGTTCCTCGCGATCTTTTCGAAGATTTTCTATTTATTTTTGATTATCTACTATATAAAAATAAGTCGGGTTTTCCTTCCTGACGCTATAACTCCAGAACGCACGAACCGATTTCCACGGTTTAGCATTCGTTGGAAAGATCTCGGGCTCCGTGAGGTTTCTAGCAAAGAAAATTCAGGAAAAATTTCAATAGTAAAGCGGGGAAATAATGCCCGTGCGAAGCCGGGACAGGCCGCTAGTTATTGTATGTACATTATTGGACAACCTAAGCATACCGGCTAGGTAAGCAATGACTTAATAATATAATGCAGAAATAATATGAGACGTTCCTTAAGTCCTGGTCGTTTGTCCTAGTTATAAGTTAGGAAAGTGAAGCAAGTTTTCTATTTTTCTTTCTAGACGCATACTACTTTCTAGTTTTCAGTAACTTTTCCTGCACTTAAAGTTTTTATTGTTTTAATATAATATACTTAGAGTAAGGTAAAACATATAAAAATAGAACTGATACAGATTTGATTGTGTGCACGTACTATATATATTAAAGAGGAAATAAATAATTAATCTGACGAATATTTTACAAAAATCGTTTGAAAAAGTCAGAAAAATGTATTTTACATTATATCAATATTTGTAAGATTAAACGTCTGTCTTCCTTTATACAAAAGAAAACTTTCAAACGACAAAACGGAACTAGGAACGGAACGGAAACTCTTTGACACAAACTCATGTTTGTTATAACTCAATTGATTTACTTACGTACTAAGGGGTCTTCGATAAATCTTCATTTATTTATTTATTTAGCACAACCACATTCAATAGAAAACAATTTTTCGTAGTAATAGAGGATAGATATTCTGAGATAAGTTTAAATAGACGATCTCTGTGGCTTAAGTAGATGGCTGTGGTTATAGTAGATGGCCGATACGCAGAGGTTGACAACCACTCAATGCAAAGCATTGTGTATATGAACATGACTGTTTGCATTGGTCTGGGAGTGTTCTATACTTGCAATCCATCCGTCCTTTTGCAGCCCGTGTGAAGTACTAACAGTCGTCGCGGCCGACTTCGTCTACATAAAAAGTAAGTGAGTATATTAATTGAATCATAGTCTAGTAACCGTTGTCAAACCGTTTAATCTGCATGTCAATTCTCGTTCCTTAAAAACGTTAAAAATAAAGTTAATTTAACTTTTAGTTGTCAAATTGTGACACAATAGGTATTCTTGTATTTATAATTTAAAATCTTTTTAAAATCTTTTTAAAATCTTGTAATTTTCGCGCTAAAATGAGTATTTTTGTCATTATGAAACGTCAAAACCTTTGCGTTTCATTTTAGGAGCGGCAGTGCGCATACGCGAGGGAAGCGTAACGAGCGGGAAAAACAAGTTAGGGATATCGCATTATTACATTCAAAGACCCTGATTTTCATAATTTTTTTTCTTAGAATATAAGTTTACGGAACTTATAATATTTTAATTTACCGATGATAATTTCCTGTAGTTGATTTATATATTAATGTTTTATTTCTGTATATGGAGTCTTAGAAAATCTATTAAAATTTCCAATCTTTTAAATTGTGAACTGTAAACTGGCAACTCTGTTATTTAACTCTTTTTTGCCATTTAACTTAATTTTAACTTTTTCTTTACCGGACAAGAATACCACTTTGGATTAATTAAAAATAAAATTAAAAAAAATTAAAAATTAAGTTAAATTAAATACTATGTTTCGAGAATTGGCCTGCTGTGATAAACTTGTAACTGGCCGTGAATTGTTATATTAATTGTTATTGTGCTTTTTAGCTGTAAGATGCCTTAATAAAAAATAAAAATCTAAAAATTCCCCTAGTTTTACGCAGGCTGTGTAAAAGATTATTTTTACCCATTTAGTCTATCATTAATACATGTACTAAATATTAAGTTGATAGCTTCAGTAGTTGCCAAGTTATTGCTAATAGCCAGATGCTTATAGCCAAGCCATCATCAGAATATAAGCCAATAAATTTCTTTTGAGTTTTTCTTTAATTTACTAGCATTAACATATTGTGTAAGAAGCTTTTCTTTTAGTAAATTCTTACTGTAACTTGTAACAAGGCTAGTAAGTACAGGGTGATATTATTCCAATGCTCGACTTGTACTTCTGGAGCCCGATTTGAGGGAGGGCCATTATGACCACGGTAAAAATAATGACCACAGTCTTAATAATAAACAGAATTAAGATTAATACTAGATTAACCCAAAAATAATATTGATAAAAATTGTAAAGATAAATCTTTACCAGGAAAAGCTTTGACAAAACGCCAGCAGCATCATCACTTCAAAATCAAGTATACCTAATATAAAAACATACACAGAAAAACCATTAAATCATAACACATCAACCATATAAAAAAACATTAAGCAAACTGTCACAAACATCAATATATATTAATAACAACACTCAGGACATTAAGGCAGTATAAAACGGGATTGTCTCAAAAGTGTTTTCTTTACATAATACAAAGAAAATATTTTTCAGACAAGAAATATAATTAGAATACAGAAACAGCGTTCTGTTGTTACAAGTACGTTTCTGAGAGAAAAATAATCGTACATATCTTCAGGACAGACGTGGGTCGAAGTGTGGAGAAAATAGTGATGTTAAAATGAACTGAAACTATCGGATATCCGTATCCTAAAGTGTAATTATATCCAATTCCGATCAAAAGTCAAGATACGATTATATACAAGTAATGATAGGATTTGAATGATCTGTAGCCTATCTTCTTTGAATTTTGAAATAGTATATTTAATGAAAATGTAATCAAATTGGATTGGCTTAAGATGTATAATAAAATGTAGTCTAATTTAATAAATTCGTAAATTAATAGCTTGTTCTAAGAATGTCACGGTATTAAAGTTCATTTTAATTTTTATGTCATATTACGTTGAGAAATGGCGATAGTGATAGCGACGCGTACTAACTCTTTATTGTCTTCTAAAACTCTTATTAAGAAAAGATTGCAGTGTGATTTTATATCCCACAATAAAATTTCACATAATAATATCCGTATCACGATTCGAAACTAATATTTATGTCATTCCTTTACAAAACTTACACTCAATATTGCTTCTATTCCAAGCTGTCAGCTACAATGTCCGAATTTGTGGATCAACGGATACAATTTATTATTTTTTTTAGAGTCAAGAACAGCAAACAAGAGCTTTCAACTAGTACACCTACTTTGACATAATATATCGCTCTCTAGATAAACTTAAAAAAATACCGATAAAATATTGTCTGTTTGTATTTAATTTTGTATATTTGTCAGAATGAATGTGCGTCCCACTGCAGAGACGGGGTTTCTCATATTTAGAGTAAAACTTGGTTTGTAATCATTTCAATTGGTACAATTTTTTTAAATTTTGGTGAATTTCCTTTTATGTAAGGAGTAAGTTACTTGGCGTCTTAGTAACAAAGCGATTGTTTTTTGTATAAATATCCGTGTCTAGTATTTTTTACCTTTTAGCAATAATACTTTTTTATTTTTAGCGGTAAAATTTCGCTTTGTTAGATTTTATGACAACTTCAAGTTAGACAGTGTCATTAACTAAAAATCTCTTGCATTATAGAAGCCATAAGTTAATGAAAGTGTAATGTAAGTAACGTGCATGTTTGATAATTTGTCATATTGATTGATGAAAATTAAATTAACAGATCCCAGCGGTACGATCTGCGGGTATATTGATCTGTTACGGTTACGCAATTTTGTCAATGTCATAAACAATCTCAAAGTTTGGGATGATTGGAAAATTGTGTTCTAACGTATTATGTCATAATTTCTTCTGTATGCGGCGTTTAAGAAAAAAATCCTTTGTTTTATGAAAGACAACTTCCGTACCTACTCATCATTAAGCTCTGTTTTGCAGGGACTATAGCAAAACATAAACACTAAGACAATTAGTTGTAGATCAATAAAATTTTGTCTTTTTTTTATTAGTTATTCTAACAGTAAACATAAGATTTTAAAAATTCGGTTATAGAAATTCGATATAATACGAGTACATTTACCAATTACAGGTTTACCAGCATTCAAAACAGTAAGAAATACAAAAGTACATCAATTTAGAATGACAAAGCAAATAAATCAATTTAAATTTTTTCGTGGGGATTGACTAATTACTAAATTTACAATAATTATACTGCTTTACATTTGTCATAACACACATAGATTGAAACTACTTATCTTTGGCTATGCTTCATTATAAAGTGGATGTCTTTAATCCCCAATGAATAGGTACCAAACCTCCTTGGTAGACCAATGATTCTATTGAAACCTTTCTAGACGGTCTAATTAATCAACCCATAGCGCCTTGTCGCAAACGATGCAAGCAAATACAGCCCTTATTCCAAATAGGTATTAGCAATTCATTTCATTATACTTAACCTAAATTTACACACGTTTTACTTTTACTAAACTTTATCACCTTGACTCAAATAGTAAAATAATGCATCCAAGCAACTTTCAGCCAAAAATTAAACTACATAGATGCAGTTGTTTTGAAATGAATTATAAAGCAGCTAAATTGCCTCATTTCATGATGAGGCATAATGAGATGTCGATTCAGTCTTTGCTGTTATTCCCAGTTTGGGTTGAGTAAGCCTTTGTTCTATCATTTTCATACATTATCATCACGCCATGATCCACTTCAGTAGCTTTGTCTGATTTTATTGTACACAGAAAACATAAATAAAACTACCTACATCATTTTCTAATAGGTTATTAATACATCTTACATTCTAGCTAGCATGATACCAGACAATATTTTATATGACATTCTTGTCCAATCAAGCGATGTCAAATCGTCGGGGCCGCCTCACATTAAAAGAGCAGAGGCACTCAAGGAACTACTAACGTTCGTGAACAAAAGCGGAAGATATTGCAACTGGTTCACGACACAACGAGCTAATCGTTATAAAGCATTTAATAAAAAATTATAATGAAGATAAATTAAGTAATATTATAATTTAATATTCTTCACACATTCAAGGTCATTTTAGTCTTAAACTAATAAGGGTATTTACTTACTACGGCACTTTAGGTTCTTTTTTTTTAATTTACGTAGTAAATACATCTGATCTTTGATCTAATGCAAACATTTTTGTTTATGCATTAAGCGAAATCCAAATTTGAAACCTCAGTGAGATTGGGTGTGTGAGTGACAGTGTATTTGATTAGTAGTTCTAATAACTGGAAGAAAAGACACTGATTACCTTAATAATCATTACTTTATCAGATCAAGTTTGGCCTATTCTTGCTGATGACTACTAAGAACATGGAGCTGTGACATCCAATCACTATAACTACTGCTGTCATTTGCCCGCTGACGTTAGTAACTTCAGTCCAATCTGTGCTGAAACGTCAAGCAAATAAATCAAATTGCATCCCTGTTTATTGCCGTTTTCGTTTTATTCCTATTTTATTAATAAGTACCTTAACAGCTTTAAAGCAACGTCCTAATAGGAATAGAAATCATATTAGATACATGTAATGTTTAGGTTTTGCTATTGTCACAGACCGTATCTTCGTGTGGTGACTGAGTAAGAATACAATATGTCACCACCCCATCTCATCCCATGGGTGTCGTAAATACCGAATAAGGGATTATCCGTGAATATTGTCTTTACGAAATAAAAAATAAGGAAAACTCGAAATTAAACCCTATACCAATCTCTTTGGCTAGCGTGGTATTAGTAGGCCAAGTATCCCTCCGTCACGGGAGAAGGCCCTTCCTTGCAGTGGGACATTAATGGGGTGTTATGATGATTGTTACAGAATATTGACAATGCTCTTAATTCTTACCCTCTCTATTTCCAATTCACCTTGATTTAACTGTAACTCGGCAATTCAAAGCACAAAATTCAAGCTAACAGCACCTAAATTATCTTGTTAATAACTTTGCTTTCCATCAAAGACACAGCTTTTTAGAGAACCAAAGTGACATCAATGCACCCAATATTATTATAGGTCACGGGTTTGATTCCCACTCAATTCTAATCTTTGTCATCATAACAGCCTATTAATATAGTAGGACACTGGAGGGACGGGCCTCCTCCCGTGACGGAGGTATACTTGGCCTACTAATACCACACTGGCCAGACGGATTGGTATAGGGTTTAATAATAAGTTTTCCTTCTTTTTATTTCATAAAGATAACATTCACGGATAGTCCCTTAGTCGGTTTTTACGACACACATGGGATGAGATGGGGTGGTGCGTATTGTATTCTTACTCCGTCACCACACGGAGATCTAATGTTTGTGTATTATGAAAAAGAAAGGAAGAAGGTCTCCTGGAATCAGTGTCATCTCGGTCTACACTCTATGTTTGACCCAACCAGGACCCTCAGGAAAAACTAAGCATATTATAGGTACCTATGCCGAAACATCTTAAAATTATTTGTGCTTAGGTAACTTTCTCACTTAGTCTCTAACTACAACTCTCTCGGGATAAATAAGATAAACTGTTATAAGGAGAACTAAGATATCTAATAATAGATATTGTAAACAAGGTTAATGAACTTCATATTTTGTTTACTCCAATACACTTAAAATAGATTTTTAAGGTCATTAAACGGGATGTTTGATTTAATTAAATATACTTTAACATCTAGTAATTAAATAATATGGAATTTTATGATTCGTGTTTTACTACATTCTAAGCTACGAACAAGTTAATCCTATTAATACAATTAAGTCTATGGGATGACGTGTCATGGTGTCATTTACTCTACCACATTAGTATTCTTATTATCTCTACCACTAAGTATAAAACCCAAGGTAGGGAATGCCTCCCAATATTCCCATGAAAACAAAAGAAGGAAAATTTGACATGAAGTTACTTCCGAGACAATTATTTATTTATGGATCTTACAAATACGCGTATCTACTTTCTACGCGTTTAATTATTATAATATAATTAGTATATAAAGTTTCGGCCCAGATTGAACTAGCTGACATAAACCCGCGAATCAGAGCTCGCCAGTCGTTTAGACGTCAGCTTTGCCACTGAGTCAGATCTGCAAATAATATTATCTTAGATACATAACAGAACATTGTTTGTATTTATATGTTATAACAGTTTGATATCGCTTTTCAAGGCTAAAAGCCTTGCCCTCGCCTCGAGTCTCCGTATATTTAAGAGGAATAGATATCATTGTGTTCTCGACAATGAAGGAGTGACTTATTTTATTTAATGTAACGCCATTAAGGCTCCTTTTAGACCACAGGATGTTTTCTACGACATATTCCGTGTGTACAAGATTATTTTAAGTATATCTTTAAGGCATAAATAAACTAATGTAGCTATTAGGGCTTTGAAAAGAATGTGTATTTTTATAAAGGTTATTTGTTATCTTATCTTCGGGTTTTTAAATTGTTTTAAGGAATTTTAATAATAGATAATTAATGTCCCAGTGCAGAGACGTGCATTCAAACAGAGCAGTATGGAAACACCACAATAGCCAGCTGGATCGGTATAGGGTTACTTAAGACTTTTCCTTTTACCGCTCATATTGTTATTTGTAACTCTTACCTGATTAGTACTTAGTAGTTTATTTGACCCTGTGGTGATAGACAGCTGAAAATTTCTATAAAATGCAGAAACTTGGCACAGAACAAAAACCGTGTTAGAAAACGTGCCTAAATCTGAAATAATAGATGTCTTTCTTTACTTCAGATCTTGCAAGCAAAAGGTAAAATATTTTTACTAAAAGAATTTAGTTTGTATTCCAATTACAAAAAGAATCACCTATCAAGCATTTGTTTTGATATTGTTATCAAATTGAAAAAAGGTTTACCGCGTGGCAAGAGCTTGGCCGTTGCTTGGCTATATGTTTTCTACTTATGTAAAAAATATTCCAGATTACTGATTTTCCTATTTTCCACTAAAAAGTCCTCTGCGTTAAGGATTCCTGTAAACGTCTTTGAGACGCTTTGGCAAATGAAGTAGGTACTACACAGTTCTTATTATTGAGATCCTCTACCCCTGCTAAACGTTTTAGAACGTTCGAGCATTTTATTGCATAGAAACTGTAGAAACGAAATAATGCTGTCTCTATCAGATAGCTCTGGTTTTATCAACTTTACTCATATTAGTTCAAAGGGCAGTTCTTAAATAAATCGTTCAAACCTTCATCATAACAGCCCATTAATGTCCCACTGCAAGGACGGGCCTCCTCCCGTGACGGAGGGATACTTGGCCTACTTATACCACGCTGGCCAGACGGATTGGTATAGGGTTTAATTTCAAGTTTTCCTCCTTTTCGTAAAGATAATATTTACGGTTAGTCCCTTAGTCGGCTTTTACGACACCCATGGAATGAGATGGGATGATGACATATTGTTTTCTTACATCGTCACCACACGGAGAAAGTGTTAATACATAGGGGAAACCTGTACAAAACCGTATACCGGGGTAAAACAGTACACCCCATCTATTTTTTGATATAATTAAAATTTACTGCGTTTGGTATGCTCAGCGATCGTTGACCAATCAGAACTAGTTGTTAACCAAAACGAGTCGCCGCAAGCACGCGCGTTTTCAAAATATTTTATTTTATTGTTTTATAGTGACAATTATATATTTTTTTTGAAAAGTTAATGTCATTGTGTTACAGTGAAGTTTGCATCTAATATAGGTAAGTCTAATATTTATTTTGTCTAAAGTTATGTATTTGAATGAATAATACGATACTTAATTCTACGAGATTAACTTTGTTTATGTAGTTGTGAGTAAAATGTTTACACATGTGTACTTTGGGTCAAAACCGTACGGGGCAAAACTGTATATATCCGATTTTGACCCGGTTATTTGATTTTCTTACAAAGTATTTTTTTTTATTACAGATATTACAAAGGTGACACGTAGTTATAAAAGGACAAAATTGAAATTAAGCCAGCCACCTAAAAAAACCAACACCCAACATGCTAAAAACATTGTGTCTTGAAGAATACGGTAAACGTGGCATGAATGAAGACTGGGATTAATGTACGGGGTGCAAAAGCTGGGCCCATGAAGGCTGTACAGGGTATGAGTCTGAGTCATAACTCAGAAGACTTGCATGACTTCATGTGCATGAGGTGTGTCGCTGCATGTTAGATATCAGGGCAATGTCGTACACAGTATACGGTTTTGTCCATGTGTCGGGGCAAAACCGGAAAAAGCAGAGGTTCTATTTTTTTGTTTTTTTCCTGCTTATGTTGTGATTTTTTGAAATATGTTTACCTGATATTATACGTTCAGAGACTAACTAATTAAAATTGTTGATTGGAAGCAAAAGTGTTTTTATTTGTATCATCCAGAGCCTGAGACTCTTAGCTATACGGCTTTGACCCGGTCTCCCCTACATAAATTTACGCCTTAGTCCCATGGGGTTGGGCTAGTAATTTTTAAGCGTCATGTACTTATTACATTTCTTAAAAACATGTTTTTCTTCGTCTACAGTCAATATCAGTTTTGAATACTACGTACTTGCCATTAAAAGTATTACCATTTTCCTTTATATACTACGCTATTATTTAAGCACAAAAATTCTACCCTAATAGGAAAACATAGTAGTCGTTGATAAAAGAAAATATTGAAGATTTTAGGGAGCTTTATAATTATAAATGAGCCTAGTCCGATCTCTTTGATGGGCGTCGTAATTATCTATGTCGTTGAGTCTTTTGTTCCTCCATCATAATTACTAGACCCTGCCTACCTGACTATACGTATTACGAATAAGGTCATATCTAAGTAATTTTTGTAAAGGCTCTCTGTTTTGCTTTGTTTTTTTTTTTACTAAAGCTTATCATTGTTTTTTAAAAGACAACTCTGACCGAGCCTTGTGTCGATGGGACATTTACAGACTTACAATTTTTAAAGGACACAAAAATATCCAAACAAGAGATATTAATGCAAATATTTGTGTGCATGAACATGATTATTTGCTTTGGTCTAAGGGTTTCTATGTATAAGGTATGTATTGACAAAAAAAAAGTATATAAGTACTAATATCCGTTGTTCTGTTACCCAGAACACAAGCAGGTTAAGCCTAGCTTACTTTGGGAGCAGATGGCGCTGTGTAGAGATGTCCGTGAATATTTATTTATTTAATTTGTATCACGAATAATTGAAATAACCACCGAGGTGTGTAATATTGACTTGAAGCGAAAAGTGACGAACCTTAATCTGCTTTTATGATGTGACCGATGATACAAGATCAGGGATCAATCCCCACGAAGGACAAAAGTTTTTGTGATTGATAAATAATTGTCTTAAGCCTATAAATAAATGTTCTTTGTGTCCGTTGCATTTATATTTGTATAAGTTTCCGCTACTCATAACATGATGCATAATGCGGCAGTGAAGACCCACGCAGATCAGTTATTAGTAAATCATAATTGATCCAATCAATGTAGTAATTGATTATCTGACCTTAAATGTCTTTTGCATGTTGAGTTCATGTGTAGAAATTCCCTCACGACCTCGAGATCAACCCTTGTACGGAGGACCTTTGCAAAAAATAAAAAGAGTACTCATTGGTAAAATGTCAAGACACTTTTGTAGATGTTTTTATTTAAATATATTTTTTTAACAAATAAAAGAGCTAAAATACAATTTGATATACAAAAGAGGCTTTAATAAAAACGTATTAAGTAGATAGTATCTAGTATGTGAGTATGTAATCCTATTCAACATCTTTACCAAGTCCTTATGCTCTCACATATCAAAGTGGTACGTGGAATAAGAGATTTTTATTATTACTTTGTATAAGGCCTTTAAAGGTCAAAGTAGCTTGCTCTTATTTATACTAAAGTATTTTAGTACATAATTATTTGTAACTTTTAATGTCATTGATTATGTAAAGGATTTATACTATAAAGATTTATTTCGAAGGATTTATACTACACATTATAGAAACTTACCACTTCATTTCGTTCAAAAGGGAACTTTATTGACGAGATTTTAAATACCTAAATAAATAAATATTCACGGACATCTCTACACAGCGCCATCTGTTCCCAAAGTAAGCTAGGCTTAACCTGCTTGTGTTATGGGTAATAGAACAACGAATATTAATACTTCTGTACGTTTATTTCTGTAAATACATACATATTATACATAGAAACAGTCAGCCTAATGCAAATAATCATGTTCATGCACACAAATATTTGCATTGAGCGGGATCGAACCCGAGACCTCTGCGTAGCAGTCATGTTGCGTAGCCACTACGCCACAGAGGCCGTCGAATTTTAAGTTCAGGTGCAGTTAAGTATAGGTACAGTATTCATGTTACATGCTTTGCTTAGTTTAGTAGTAAACATTGTTTGAACGTGTGAGGAATAGTTTGATTTTAAATCTTTAGTAATTATGGAAAAGTTTGTAAAGTAGTTATAAAATGTTAACAGTAAATATAAATAAATTTTATTGTAGTTGCACAAAATCTGCAGGTTGAAGAATCAGGAAGCTAGTAACAAGTTGCCAGATAAATATGATTTCAGATTGTGACGTTTTATTCAAACTGTGAATTTGATAAGTGTCATCATAACAGCCCATTAATATCCCACTGCAGGAACGGGTTTCCTCCAGGGACAGAAGAATACTTAGCCTACTAATACCACGCTAGGCAGATGGATTGTGACGTGATACGTGTAATTACCGCTATATTCTTGACACTAAAACTCCATTTAAAAACATTTTCGGTATTATACAAATCAAATCTTTTTAATCAATAACCGAATAAAAACATTAAACTTTAAAACTATTCAAACATTAAAAACGCTTTTAAATTTTGTGGACATTTCAATAATTCTAGGAATGGTCGTGTTCGGAATGGGGCCAAAACGTTAGGAAATCGTCATCGGCCATTCACCTATACATAATTGATGGCTCTAGTCTACTTATCGTTCAGTTCAAAAATACTATAAACGTTCAAATTCGAAAGTGCAAAGAAAAGTAATATGTTTCAACAATAAATCTAAAACTCGTTATGTTGTTATAAATTTAACGCGTACAGTACCTATTTCCTAGAATGTAGAAAGAAAAATATGGGGTTTTAGTTTATTTTTATTTCTCCGTTAAAGGTTTATGTCGTGTCCTTGCAGTGGGACAGAGAAGATATATAAGAGTTAAGGTGAGTAAGGTTGATTTTTTTAAATTTTGTTTCACAGCTACGAAAATGCTATTATGCAGTTACATTATGACCACTTTAGAGCTTAATACCGGTGATTATATTTCTCAATTTTTTTTTAAATATTTACTTACGTCTTACTAGCCTTTACGTATACCTCCTGAAAGAAAGGGTCTTGAACAGTGAAGATGTCAAACTTGGCAATATGACGCTGGCTTTGGTTATAAATATAAATATTCCTCACACATTCACACAACGCCATCTAGTCCCAAACTAAGCAAAGCTTGTACTATGGGTACTAGACAACGAATAAACATACTTAATAACTTGTTTTTTGTAAATACATACATATACATAGAAAACACCCAGAAAAAACAACATCTTTGTGTGCAAACAATCATGTTCATGCACACAAAGATTTGCATTGAGCGGGAATCGAATCTTACAATGATATTAATCAGGTAATTATTGTTATCACACAGTTGGCTTCACATTTTGCCATTTATTATTTGTTGGTCGTAAGGTTAATTAATAATTGTTTTCATTATATTTATTTAACAATTTGCTTAGAAATCAAATCCGAGACCTTAAATCATTCCAATTTATTTTACAAGATGGATGAGGCTCAAATAACGTGTCACTTATTAGATATATCCATGACATCATAGTACTCTAGGGATTAAGCTCCCCCGATAAAGGGCAATTTGACCTCAATGATCACGGACGCGACTTGGAGGGTCTTTTCCTCTAGTAGAGAAACGCATTTACATGACAGCGCTTCTGTGAGACGGTAAGAATCAAAGAAGATAAAAAATATTACTGTTTATAATCTAAATCTTACAAAATATAGATTTTTTGACATAGTGCTGACAATACATACTTAACTGTTGTAAACGACGTACTAGGCTTCAGTCGTCATTATTATAGTGTATTCACGGAGACGAGTTAGTAGAGCGCTATCTCACTCACACAATTTTTTAATTGCGATTGGTCAGTGATAAACGCTAAGGCGGTGTACACAGTACGAGTACTTTTTAGTCTACTCATACTTCCCGTGCTGTGCAGACGTGCTCATACTTGTGACTGTATGCTCGACTTGTGAACCGGCTGGTGTATTGGATTTTATAATTTATTAATGAACTAACGACTGGCTTGAAAACACCTTCAGGTGTGCATTTTTTTTTAATAAATGGTCCATGGTAATTTTTAAGCATCGCAGGTGTGCTAATGACCCGTTTATTGTTCTTTTGTCATAAATGAGCATTACCATAGTAAAATACTATTTCCCAATTTTGGTATATTAAACTGGTGCGCTACATCCATTGTTATTATTATCATTAAGTTATTGTTATATTCTCATTGTTGAAACACGTGTTTTATAACATTTTTATATTCTCGTTGAGAGTGAGGATGAGGATGGAGGATGGAAGGTGGTCTAAATATGTTTGAGTCGAAGAAACAAGGCGATTATCACAAGGAGATGAATGCCGAAGAATTTGAAAATTGGTTTAGAGAAGTTTTAAATAAGCTAGATGATAATTCTGTGATAGTCATGGATAACGCTTCTTATCACTCTAGAAAAATAGAGGGAATCCCAACGGCCCAATTTAAAAAACAGGATACTTGTAATTGGTTACGAGAAAAAAATATTAGCTATAACGCTGAAATGTTAAAACGTGAATTATTATTCATCGTTAAAAATCATAGACCGACCATACGACGCTTGCATTATAGACGAAATGTCAAAATCACAAATCAAAACTGTATTGAGACTGCCGCCGTATCATTGCGAATTAAATCCTCGAATTTATTTCTTTCCTTCATATCCATCAGATACCCATAAAAAAATCTATCAAATTAATGTCTCTCAATTTATACGACAGACGAAGCCGCAGTAATAAACTAAGCGAACTTTTAAGAAGCGCAGTGTGAACGCACATTTACATTTCTAAGGATTTGTTAACGCCCACCGACCCTAGAAAAGTATTTTTTGTCCTTGTCATTTGTATGATAATGTGCGATAAAGAAGGCGCTATACTAACTCGTCTCCGTGAATACACTATAGGATTAATATTATTAATATTGTATCGAAAACAAAGACGTCTTTCAATACAATAGTGTTGGGTCTAGTAGTTAAATGCATTTGTTTGATATTAAAATAAATGTATAGAACAAATACACAAAAAACTAAGTATATTGAAACATAATGCTACCGTAATACTCTACTATGGAGGTGATAGAAGCTTAACCTACTTACCCGTAAGAGCTAAGTAAATCGATACACTACTGTAGTATTTTAAATAGCACCTATAAGCTATGTTAATCATATGCAGAGTGAAAACCAGTGCAAAATGGCTAAGTAACTAGGGCAGCATTTACCCAACAAATTCAAAGGTGAAATTCATGACTATATTATCACATAAACTTGAGATTTTACTGTAATAAAATTAAGACTGAAGGCAAATAATTATACGTAGGGGTTCATTTTCGGTTTAATTAGCAAGATTTAGGAGTAAATTTGAAGTAACAACAGTTAAAATATACGAGAGTTAATGCACGTTCTTGTGTTCACATGAGGAAATAATCTAATTTTCTTTTCTAGCTACTCTGGTTTCTAACCACTCGGAAAATGTTAAGATTGTAGGTAATAGAAATGTAGGCAGAATTATACAGGTACGGTCAAGGAATTTAATTGTTTAGCAGGTACACAACCTACGTAATTTAGTCGTATTATATACCGAAACAATCATAACGAATTTGAAAGATATTACACCTCAAAATTGACATAATATAATATATAACCAATAAGTATGAATAGCACTTCAAACTTCTTTGTTTACAAACTTCCACCATTCTGTCCAAAGAGTAAAAAATAAAATTTTGACAGTATTATCAATACAATGCATTGAACCAATCAGAACAGCGAATGCTACTCGATATACTTTATTGTTAATAGTGACACAAACTCGGACTAAGGATACTGTTTGATGGAGATGGTAGTTAAGGTCTAGTTTAGTTTGACTTTACTTTAGTCTGTCAACAATATAAAATTGAAGAATTTTATTTTAACACAAAATACCTGTCTGTCATAGATAGACAAGGCTAGGTATATATACCTTGTCTTATTAATTTTACGACTCCCAAGATGTCGGGGTTCGTCATCCGTCGTCTGTAGTCGGTAAATAGTAACCTGACCGATTTCAAAATTATGCAAATTGCTAAACAATTAAATTCCTTGAGTGTACATATAAAATAATAACAAAATTAATAATAAGTAAGTTAACTTGTTTAAACCTTTTATTTACACAAAAATGAAAAATAATAATAAAAAGAAATGTTAAATCATTACTAATACACTGAAAACGGGTCACTTACATAAACCTTAATAACTTCCAAAATATTGGAGCTAGCTTTATGAAATAAACACTAAAATAAAGATAATTTAACAGTCCTTAAATGGAAGTGATAAAAATTACAGATTGTTAAGTGTATTTTGGCCAAAAGTAAGTTAAATAAAAATTGACACTTTCATTAGATGTCGAAAACAGGTTTAAGGTATCAAAAATGCAATATTCATTCATTTAATACGCTGTATTATTATCAGAAACTGTTAATACAGCTGTCATCTGGTTTTGGATGCTTTCCATTTGGTTTTTAATTCAATTCTGAGGAAAATACAACCATTTCTCTATCACTGCTTCTTTGAGTTCACATAGGGTGATTAGAGGGAAATATTGATGTCCTACTCATCGACCCAATACGTCTTAAGCATGCTGAATCAGTTTCAAGTCTGGGATGCGTGCTGGCCACTTCATACGTGTGATAGCAATATCTTTACGGAACTTTAACACTATTAAATCTGTATGAAGACGAGCGTTGAGTTCCATAAAGGTGCCTTTTTCGCCGATATTTACCAAAAATGAGCCATCGTGCTCATTAATGATTTCATTCAAGTACCTCTCTGCAGTTAAAGTACCATTTTATATCACTACTAGCTCGGTGCGGCTTTCAGAAGAAATTCCAGCCTACACGTGTACAGTGCCTCCGACATAAGGTACTTTTTCTTCAATGTAAGATTGGTTATACAGGTTTTCTGTACTTTTCCAGACTCTTAGCCTTCCATCGTGCTTGTATAACGTAAACCTCGACTCATCGGAAACATTTTTCTTAACTAATCAGCCATTAGTGCTATTCACGACTTTTTTATCATCACTCTATCTTGAATTTTGATGATGTCTTTCAAGTTTACGAATATTTGCAGGTCTAGGACTGTAATTTTGCTTCATCTAGACACTGCCTCACTATACAAGGGCTTGGATTGCTTTCTCGAGCACGTAGCAAGTGATTTTTGACTACAACAGTCGTTTGAAATCGATTTCTCAACATTCTCGTCACCTTGTAACGATCCTCTTGTGTTTTTGTGCACGTTGTTGATTCTGATCTTGGTCTGCGCGCATTGGATACAGTGTCTTCTAATGGCTGGAGTACTTTTCGAACGATTGAGAGCTATAAACTAACAGTTCTCGCTGTATAACGATGACTACGTCATTTTTCTAGCATTTCTGGAATCCTTGTAGACTCTTCAAGGGTTAGAGGCATGTTTTTGTACTAATTTGATCAGAATATTGAATTTCTGTACATAGAATGTGTCTTTTTCATGATATAACAGAAAAAAGAGTAAAAAAAAGGTTTCAAAACTATTGTCAAAATTTAAAAAAATTGTCTTTATTTTTAATTTATGGATTTAATACAAAAATCAAAAATAACTTGAATGATTTTAGTTGCGCCATGACATGTGATTAAATTATCTATCATTTAGTCTTTATTTCATAAAGATAGCTCCAATATTTTGGAAGTTATTAAGGTTTTTGTAAGCGACCCGTTTTCATTGCGGCCCAGTGTAGTTATCGGTTAACACACTTGTTAGATTGACCTATCGAGTACGATGCTTCGTGTGTACTGCTTTTGATTGAATAATTTATTGTAATAATTGGACGCGTCGCGTAAAGTGCTGAGACAGCAATTAACAATTTCAAACACCAAACAAAGACGTAAAATGTGAAAGGCTAAATGAACGGTTTTGTTTAGTTTCCGCTATCATTTTTTATACTAAAGTTTTGAAACTATGTGTGTCAGAAGTACGAACGAAATCTTGAATAAGAAATGAAATGAATTTATAATATAGACTGATTAATATGTGACTGAGTGCTAAAATCATTAAGACTGTTTTACAATTGCGACTCCTGTTAGCCAGGATCAATATTTTGATCTCGCAAAAACTCTGCTACTTACCTACTTAAAGATTTCTACAAAAAAAACGTTTTAAAATCTGCAACAAAAATACTCAGAAAAAGAAATAAGACGCCCTAACAACGGGGGGCATAGAATGCAAATATCTATTATAATAATAATGCTATCGGGTATTGATGCGTATAGATTTTAGGTAAACACCTAAATTATTTACCTTGAGCCGCTCGACGTTTCGGCCAGGTTATATCAGCCATGGTCACGAGCAGACTGATGGAGCGATGTCGCGACGCGACGTTAATACCTGATAGTATTATTATAATAATAAAATGAAACACGAAAGTTTTAAAGTTAATATTGCAAATATCTACTTCAAGTTATATAAAGTAAGGAGAATTTAGGCGTTCTATTAAAAAGTCATATAAAAGAAAATTAATTTATATCTAACTAGGTCTACATAGATCTGATAGAAGCATGGTCCTTTCAGACTCGACAGTTAGGCATCGGTTATTCTGTGAACAGTCCTATTTCAAAATCACTATCGACTATCGTATTATAAATCATTTTATTTGCAGTCTCCTATTTGCAATCATAATTCAGTGTAATAGCATAATCGATATACAAACGTACATATATTTTTTACTTTTGTTAATTAGATATTTATTGTAAATACAAATACATCATAATTATTAAATATCCACACATCCAAGTACTTGACTAATCATCAAATTCAATATCAAGAGATTCCCTTACATTTTTGTATAGGAAAATAGACGTATGCACTATAAGGAAATAATTATAGTGTAAAGAGTAAAAGTGCGATCATTTTGAGATGATGTGTAGATGTTTAGCTACTATTTCATGCAAAACCTGCTGGACGGATTTGGGTAATATAACTTATGCCTTAAAATACATCCACGTCTGCGGAGTCGCGAGAAAAATATATAAATTTAAACAATCTAAATAATTTTATGATATCTCTTCTTCGAATTAAAGTTATTTTTTAAGCTATTTACACATCTCGCCCAAACCTTTTCATAATTAACGAATTTAAAATCATAAAGATATAAAAACAAGTTACAGTTACTTACAACAAATTTGTCGAAACAGAAAAACTTTTTAAATATAATCAATATTTTATTTAGGTCAACAAACTTATTCTTTTGATGTGACAACGTATCTCCGTACAAACCTCTGTGTACACAAACACAATTGTAACGTATTTTAATGGTGTGACGTCACAAGGTTGGTAGTAAGCCTCTTTTTTACATCTACAAAATAAAATTCCTCCCACCTATTGGCACGTGAATTTTATTTCTTTGTAGCATCGAAAATACCCGACGGCAGCACTCATGTTGACGATACAGCCTACATACTGGTAGGAACATTTCATTATATAATGTTTTTAAATTCGTTACACGGGGAAACATCTCTTAATGGTACAAAACAAAGTCGGAACGCTGTTCGTGTGCTCAGATCTTTTAAGCTACGCATCGGATTTTAATGCGTTTTTTATTCATGGACTATGTAAAGAGTTTTTTCAATGGGAATGTTTATGTAAAAATACGTAAAGAAGAAGTAAATGAAGCGTTTGTTATTAGTCAAATATAAATAAACAATAATCAAAGATTTAGTCGATAAATCCACAATACGTAGTTGTGCTTTCTTAGCCAAAACAATGGATAAATCTGAAAAAAAGATTCCTGAAAATTATCACTTTTGCAGGACAGCAGTCATAGTGAAATAAAACCCATTAAGGTATATTATTTTATTGTAAAAGATACCTACAAGTAATAATGATTTTAATTAAACATAGTTTTAGTAACACTTCCGCATTAAAGCCCGATTTACACATCGACAAGTACAGTAGCGAGTTAAGTAGTAGCCCCCTCTCTCGCGTCTCGCCGCGAACTTAATCAACAACTTACTACTTAACTCGCTACTGTACTTGTCGATGTGTAAATCGGACTTTAGGAACACGTCTTGCTTTAAACATACCTTTACAAACATTTGACAACATACATTGACAACACAAACATTAATTTAACGGACACAAAGAACACCCTTACTCCATTATTTCAATCAATCAATCAACTAATTAGACTATCACAAATTATTTAATTATTTATCGCCTTTGTAGCTATATTATTTGTGATGGATAAAAACAATTATTGTTAGGTATTCATACCCTTAACCTCATGCATGGCGGCGCATACCAAAGCAATTAGAATTCTATAACTAATCTAATCACATAATCTTTATATAACAAGGTACTTTTACTAACTAGCTTAATTGCTTGATTAGTAGAGCCGTGTTAATCACTTTTACATTCGAACCAAGTAATTAAACATAGGAAACTAAATTTTAATTAAAATGTGTCTTAATAATAATTAGTAATATGGAGAATACAACGGTAAAACGCGTCGGTAGGTAGCATTAATTAAAAATGTTTCTCCGAGTTCTGAGAAGCCAGCTTTGATTTAATAAGAAGCCTTTTAAAACTAGTTAGGTCAGTCGCGTGTGTAAATTTAATTAATTCACGCGTATTGTAAGACTATATTACAGTACAAAATGAGCACCTTTCTAAAAAATATTTTACTTTAGTACTTATTAAGATGTATAGAATTTTCATTTCTATGAATATCAACTAAGAGCTTAATTTCTAACGAAAAAATACTTGGAAATGTCTTAACTACGTTATTTTATTTTTTCTTATCTTTTGGTTACAAAGAATGAAAATAATCAATCCATAATATTTTAGTCATGCGTTGCTGTTGTAAAACTCGACTAAGGGAAATACAAGAAGCCTCATAGGATTACCAATACGTTATTACAAATAATTTACAAAAATCACTACTATTTTACATAGTAAGTTCGCATTTCTTTGTAGAAAATCAAATCAAATTATTTAATAATATATTGTGATAAAAGCCAGGGACTACTAATTAACAGTCCGAGATTCACCAAAGAAGAAAATCTTAACAAAAATCTGATACTTACCCGTTTTCTCTGTCAAAAGACAAAATATCCTACCTGACGTGTAGGAGGTCACGTCCCTGCAGTGGGTTTAGGTCACGAAGTCTGCTATAAATAATAAAAAAACAACTACATTATCTTTATTATTCCATATCTGCTTTAAAAACCAATTTAAATGCGGTCAGAATCACATTCAGCAGTTCAAGTATATTATAAGTAAATAATTTGTGTTCCACTACTCTCCAACCTCCATAACATTAGATTTTATGATCGTTAGTACAGCTTGTATCTAGCTAGGTATAACGCAAGTTGCCTACGAGTTCCTTAAAGCAATCAGTGTTGCCCAAGAAAAGATCATTCCACTTGTTTAAAAAGTTTATTTGTACTGTTTACACACGGATGAGAGCGAACAGATGATGGCTCTTGTTTTTGAGACTTCTTTTGTTTTTTCGTTTTTTCTTACTTTATAATTATTTGAAATGAACCGCAATACTTTCAATTTAAAATTTTCTTCGACTTTTAATATTGGTTTAACTTCAAAATTTATTCGACCAACATTTTCTTGGTTGAAATCTTACAAGTTGAAGTTATACGCTAGTATATGAATGCTAAATCGTGGGATGGTTTTACGTTCCGTAACGGCAGCTTAGCATTTCCATAGAGATTGGACTAAATCCGCGTAGAACTAGAATCATCTTAAAAGTTATTCTTTAATTCCATCTAGTCGTGATAGGCTCGATATCGAATTGAAATACATAAAATTGAAGTGCTCGACATAACATCAACCCGCGTGTCATACGCATTAAAGCGTAGTACATTTCAGAACACGTACGCGTGGTACGTGTCTCGCCCCGACGTTGCCCGCTTTACCCCATTTCCGCACAGTGAAGTGCAATTAGGAACTTATCGCCAGAGATACAGAGGCAACTTAGCACTTACTGCCGCGGAGTCAAATGTTACTAGAAGTGCTGCTTGTACTCGACATAACTGAAACAAACTTTTAGGCAATAAAGTGAAGCATACCTTTGAGGACGATTCCGACGTACTTATCCGAGCTACGTAATTGTATTGTTCTTGTTGCAGTTTATTTTGTAAGGATATTTTTTTTGTAAAATGTATTTTTATGTTTTAGTATGTACTTACGTAAGGTCAAACCTGTTGGGGAGTAATTTTTTTCTCGTGATAGTTGTGGCACTTATAAGACTTACACTATATTGAAGGAATGTGGCCGTTATAAACGTTTAGTTAAAGATAGTGCAAATAAATTGGCAATAATTAATGACTACCCTTAGTTTTAAACAGTTAAAGCTTATGTATGTAATACTTACACACAACTCTATACCAGCGCTTAACATTAAGGAGCTGTAAATAGTTAAAACAAAATAAAAATAAGCAATTAAGTCCTGTACTCAATACACATTATTGATGTTAAATACTATACGTTGTAAATATTTCATAGAGTTTGTCCACATCATTTCCAGGAAAAAAAATCATTATTCGAAAATAGGATAAATAATGTAAAATGTTGATAACAAAGTCTTGAGAAAAGGCAATTAAAAATCTGTATAACACACTCTCAACACTTTAAATGTTATTTAACATTATTTTTTCTACTTGCGATTTAAATTTTTTTCAATTGGCGGCGCTAGTTATATAAACGATTATTTGTACTTTTGTATCACTATCCGTCAGAGATTCATAAATAAATAAAATAACAGGCTCATAGGTAATGTATTCCACTTGTGATTGAAGTTACAAAACTTCCTGTTGCGACTAATTAAGGGATCAACAAAATATTGCTTGTCTTCTTTGACTTTAATTTTTTTATTAAAATGATGTAGCCCAAAATTTTATCTGTTTAAAAAAACTACAATAAGCTGCAGCAAAGCTAGCATGTTTTCACAAATACATAGTAGGTCAATGTCTCTTCATTAAACGTGACTATGACTGAGTGCAGCGATTAGACTACGTCTTTAACTGCATCAACTCGTTCTTGTACTCTGTACTGAACACAAACGTCACTCTAAACAATGCATTTCTCATTGTTAGCATCTGGGTACGTGTCCTTTGTTTTAGGACTTTACCTTAGAAATGGCCAGCGAGACACAGAGCTGCAAATTAAAAAAAATTGCGCTCATAGTTTTAAATAACGGCTTTTATTATTCTGTATTGTAAGGCTGTTGGTTTATATAAATTTGTAGTGTTTTTAATATACTTACACAACTTTTAATGCATTCAAACTGGACGACCGGTATTCTACATTTAACTATGTAATATTTTTATCTATAACTATTTGCTATCTTACAGTTTTTTAAGACATTTTACGATTAAACGTTGTATTATGGAATCTGTAAAAGGCATTTTTTTTTATTATTTTGTTTATGATGTGTCATTGTTAAAGGACTACTCATAATAATTACAATCTAGACCTTATGGCTAATAAGTAATTTGAATTTAACTTAATTTGCTACAATACACACAGTTAAGAATGTGCCCATTGGCACTTTTCTTATAGTCTCTATTAATATGAGAAAGACACTTTGTTCTTGTGTTTTTTAAGATTAGCTCTCACTGATTACACTGATTACACTTACTTCACTAATTCAAAAGGTTTAGTTCTTTTTAGCCTTCTCACTATGTCCGTGGTGTCAAGGAGCTGGATAGCCTCAACGTTCACATGATGAAGAAGCCTTTGTTCATGTGCTACTGCGTTTTTTCTTATAACTTCATTTACAAGTTCCACACCAAGGTCACGGTGGATGTCATTATTTTTGACGTACCAGGGAGCATTTACTATAGCCCGAAGTACTTTATTTTGGAATCTCTGAATGATTTCTACGTTAGTTCGTTTTGTGCATCCCCACAATTGAATGCCGTATGTCCATACCGGCATGAGTACTTGTTTGTATAAAAGTATTTTGTTGGAAATTGATAGGGTAGAATGTCTGCCAAGTAGCCAGTTCATATTTTTATAAAGGCATTTAGGGATACTAATTATATCCAAACTCAAACTAGTTTTATGTCTATTGTACAAATTATTGTTTTAAGGGGAATCAAATCCGTAGTTTACAATTTAGCCACGAGTCGGTCTAGGACATAGATATTTTTATTTTAAATTTAATAAAAATACATGTTCAATAACACAAACCATATTTTTAGAAACACAGATTTGCAATCGAAACTAAATCCGAGGCTTCTGTGTAGCAATTAATTCTCAATCAAATACTACGCCGCAGAGAAAGAGGTTCGATAGCAACTTCGTTTAATTAAGTTTCCGTGTCGTTTTGGAATATTTCCTAGGGATTTGACCAGAAGGAAACGGCGATGGCACAGTTATGGTAATGCTAAAAGGAGGTTCACGCACTCACCCAGACATATCACACAGGCAGTCTTGTAGGAATACTCTCGAATTACTGCAACGAGACTGTATACTGTATATAAGTAGTCGTAGCCACTTTACTCTTTATCTGCTATAATATTTCTGTCTCGAGTTAACTTACCTACGTACAAATATATTAAATTTCTGGTACAGTCGACATCGTAAAGTACACAAACGCTTGCGAATGAACGTGACTCTTATAGCAAAGAGATATGATGGGTTTTTTTCCGTAACCTGTCTCATTGGTTTAGAGTTTACATTGTGTGCCTGTATATATATTTAGGGTTAAGGATTCTAAAGCCAGAACGAACTGTTTTTCTACTCCCAAAATTCTTGAGTTTTTGTAAAGCGTTGAAAAGGAAAAGCAGTGAAGACAAACATAAAGAAGCAGTTTTTCTTAGAGTACAGTATAGTTGATAATAAACCAGTATAGGGACGTATTAAAAGTGTATTTTTTAAGACAGTTAACTGTTTAAAACAAAATTGTCTGTACATCACACATTACTGTACTAGCTCAACGAGGCAGAATAATAGTTACTTTGTCGTGATTAGGGCGAATAGGGTGAATTATATTTGCCCTGTTATGCCCAGACCCCACGGGAGACAAAATGAGAGCGATTTTCTCTGCGAGATTAAAATATAAAATGGAAATTATAATTTTTCTAAAATAGACTTAATTTCCATTCTTAGATTGACTTATTGTCTGTCAATTGCGATGTTATTACTGGGGTCCAGGGGTTCAATCCTACTTCTATAAGGGCATGTGCCTTGTGCACAAGTGGAAAGCATAACAAAGTTTCATAGGCAGGAGTTGTTTATCTATTGAAATCTGTCCATGACACACAATATGTTTATTTCGACACAAAATCTCCACTCAGTTTTACCCCTTTTTCCTCACTTCTGATCCCACAACCCATTCGGCGTACATACATATTTAAAACAGTTTTCGATTTTTTGTCCAGTGAAACTGATCGGAGGTTTCAAACCATCGCATCGGTTAATATTAGTGCAGTTCCTGCTTTATTTTGCCAAATTGTGTGAAAGTTAGCCTAATTTTATACCTATCGATGCCCTGTTTCAATAAGTAAGCAATCGCCAAAGTCAAATTTTGTAAACTGTACTCAAAAAGCCTGTGTTTTGATCTACAGAAAAAGTCCATACAACCTAATATTAAATTGATTTATTGCAATATTAATATTTTAATATTTGTTTATTATTAGAAAAATATAAATAAAGAACTACATTCATGATAGTTGAGTAATATATATACGAAACTTGAATAATATTTCACTATTATTCAAGTTTCGTATCTAGGGAATGAAATTCAATCAATAAATTTGTAAGACACGCCGTTTTAACTGGCAAGGGACAATTTCATTACCCGAGGCAGGATTATATTACAGTGTCTAAGTTCTGTTTATTGAGTTCGATTTAGTTTTCTTTGTTTCATGATAGGGACAATCTATTCCTTTAACAAAAGGTTGTTACCGAACTTTATTGGAAATTAGGAAACAACCTGGAATAGTCTTAATGTTTTCCTTTAGCTCTTTATTTTTCAATGTACATAGATCAACGTGTTCGTTGTGTGTAAGACTATGTAAAGTATTAGGATAAGACCTAATCTTAGCATTCCATGGATTCTCCGTGCGGGTCCATCGCGTGATAGAGGGTGGAACACTGGCGTAACAGCGTCTGGGACTTACGACCCAGATGTAGGTTTAAGGAGGCCCCCTTACAACGCGTTAGCGGTCACCTTCACTGTCTGCCATGTTCCGTCCTCTACCTATCCAAATTTGGTAGGAACCTAACAATGCCGTTTTGGACATTCGTGATAGTAGAGAGCTTCCTGAAGTTCTCGGCAGTCCTAGTTCTTTTAAAAGATTGTAGAGGGATTTAGCTGGTGTACCCCTCGCACCTATTTCCACGGCATACAGAGTAACCCTATAGCCATTTCTGGTTATCTCATTTGTCAAGTCAAAGTATTTATTTGTCTTAATTGGGTGGTCTTTAGGGATGTTAGTTTCCCACGGTACCGTGAGCTCAATAAGTACTACACGCTTTTTCAATTTTGAGTAGAGGAATATGTCTGGTCTCAACGGCGACACGCAGATATCCTCCGGGATTTTGTAGTGTGTTTCATACGTGTCAACCAGTAGAGTCCAATCGTCTGCTGGACTCAGGACCGAAAAAGGCTTGTAGGTGGTCTTTTTAGTAGTGCCTTCCTTAACAAATTGGATGTTTTGTCTTTCATTCGTAGTCAGTCCTTTTCTAGCTCTGGCAATCGACAGACTCACTGCCTCGCGTATAATCCCTAGTACTTTGTCGTGACGTTGCGAGTAATGACCCCTATCCAAAAGCACTTTGCAGCCTACCAATAAGTGTCTTGCCGTACTAATTTCTTTGCCACATTCTGTGCATTTTTTGTCCGTGGCTTTTCCCCATCTTACAAGATTGCTTTGATCGGGGAGAGTCAATTGAAAGGCGTTGAGGTAGAATTTAAGTAATGCTGGTGACCAGTCGTAAAGCAAAGTGCGCCACTTCAAGGCTAAAGGTAGGTATACAGTAGTCCCCTAGAGTAACCCATTCATTTTGCATTTCTAGGTTCATTGCGTGCACTCTGTAGCTGTTATTCTCATCTTGGTTTAAGAAAGATTTTATAATTTCTTTGTCCGATTGACTTTCCGTGTTTCCTAGACCTACTCTACTAGTCTGTGCGCCTATCATGAACTTTTTGTGGAATTGTAACCGTGACTCGAGCGCAGATGAATTTTTATCAGTTGGGATGGATTTTACAATTTCGTCTTTAGATGTTGATAAGACTTGCATTTTAGTGACTCTTAGATGTTTGTAGAGTTCCGATGGTTTTTTTAGTTTCATCCCAAAGTTATTTGTATCTCGATACAGAGCAGAAGAGTCTGCAGATTGAGCTAACCCTAGCCACGATTTCAATGTTTTCGTCACTTTAGCATCTAGTTGTTTCAAGAGGTTCTGGTTTAAATCATACACAAGGAAAGGCCAATTGAGACGGGATGTTAAATAGTTGTCGTATATCCAGACTTTTTTTACGTTATTTATCGGTTGATGGTCTACCTTTTCAATGTCGTTTATGAAACTATTGACGACATCGTCTAGTACTGGAGAGCGACCTTTATCGTTTATCTTTCTACCAAGAAATTTAAAAGGCACGGTTTCTGATATTATTGAAACGTTTTCCCCGCCAATAGTGAGACCGGGGTCATAATATGAAGTATATCTCGTATATATTTTATATTATAAGGAGACCCTTTTTATGTAATTGGAAGAAAACGAGCCAGCAGGTCACCTGATGGTAAGTGATCACCGCCGCCCATGGACACCCGCAATACCAGAAAAATCACAGATGCGTTGCCGACCTTTAAGAAGGGAAACTAATATGATAGAAGCGAATGGTAATCAAACAAGAACTTTACTCAGTAGCTCGTCATCACCTTTTAGATTTTTGAAGGACCTGATAACATGAATCAATCAATCAACTTGCCTATTGCAGTCCACTGCTAAACATAGGCCTCTCCCAACACAGATAACATACAATGTTAGTAGTGTATTATTGGGCATTCTGGGCCACTTTCGTCCAGTCGCTCAGCGAAACAAGTTTCGCTCTCGCTCAGGACTCGTGGCCCAGAATGCCCAATAATATAAATTCGATATAACCAGCGATTACATCGTTATGCAATGCAACCTTACGTTTTTTGCAAGTTCGAACAGCAAGATGTATCTATTCATGATCGTCATTATAACTTTTCGTTATTAATTGCAACCAACATTTCTGTCGGGTGGCTAACATTTGTATGTGAGATGCGATCAATGCAATTATCGAACGACTTTATCAATTGCAAACAACATTTCTGTTGTGTGACTAACAATTACAACCAACATTTCTGTCGGGTGGCTAACATTTGGGTGTGAGATGCGATCAATACAGTTTTCGACCGACTTATTTATATTATCTTGTGTATATTAAGGTAAGATGCTATTTATGTTTCTAATAAAAATAACATAAGACGTACCTAATATATTCGTTTATTTCATAAAATATATTTACTCATACAATTCGTATTTTATTAATTGTTAAATATCTTTGGCGGTGAATCGAACAGTTCGTCAGCGGAACGGACAAATTCTTGCAATTTTTCCCACTGATGTGAAGCAGTGTCGGTCTGAAATTTTATTCGCACCAGTGCTTTCTTCCAGACCTCTAAAGAGTCAGTGTGTTGTGCATCGATCGACTTGTACACCTTGCAGTCAATGTAATATTCACCGTCGTTGCTGGTTTTTCGACGTTCGTTACCGTTTGCCACTCGATAAATGAAGTAAGATGGTAAATGCTTGGTTGTTGAGCTACCATTCGATTCATTCTCAGGATCATTGCGACTAATGCCGAATATATCGCTAGCAGAAGCAGCAGACTTCACTTTTTTACTGAGATAAAAAGATTACACATTGTTAAATTTATCTATCTAAAACACATGTTTGATGTAGTACCTAGTTACACAATTTCATGCTGAAAATAAAAGACTAAATAAGACCTTGTGATAGGAATCAAAGCTAGATTCTCTTGATAACTTACCAATTAAGACATCCACGCCTGCCTTGGTATTCAAGCTCCACTGCTTTGGATAACATTTTGGTTAATATTTTAACCTTGAGTTGATATAATACAATTTTAATTGTATCTTATTAAATTGTGTTACCGTGTGGTTTTATCCGTGTGGTGACGGAGAAAGAATACAACATGTCACCACCCCATCTTTTCCCATGGGTGTCGTAAAAACCGACTAAGGGAATAACCGTAACTACTATCTTTACGAAATAAAAAGAAGGAAAACTTGAAATTAAACCCTATACCAATCCGCCTGGCCAGCGTGGTATTAGTAGGCCAAGTAACCCTCCGTCACGGGAGGAGGCCCGTCCCTGCAGTGGGACATTAATGGGCTGTTATGATGATGATGATGAATTTGTGTTACTATGATAGATTACATAAGTTGTTCCGATGTGACTATAGACCAAGACGTACGAACGTATTAATGCGAATTAAATGAGTAGCACAGTTAATACTGAAGTTAGCGCAAAGCCTGCTTAGATGAGTAGGTAATTATTAGACAGGCCAAGTAAACAATCCCCATTGTAACGACTCTAATTAGTCAAATTAATAAATAAGTTATTCCCTTTGTACCTGTATGATGTTAAGATTATAGAATACATTAAGAATTTTAAAAACCCATTTACTTAGTAAAAATTAACCCATTTAAAAGGTATATATTGTTATAGTCAAAATTCATAACCGGTCAAAACCACTTTTGACTGAAAAAACCAGTCAAAATTAATTTTGACTGACGCCCCTAGTTAAAACCAGTTTTGACTGATTTTTTCAGTCAGAAGTGGTTTTACACAAAACGATGGATACCCCAAAAGTAAGGACAGTGCACGAACCACCAGGAGAAATAGGCGCGCGCCCGTGCACGAAAGAAAATACCTTTATAGAAAACAGGGGGGATATTTAGCAAAGGATGTTTGAACCCGAGGTCATGATTCATTGTTTATTGCAAAAATAGTTTAAAACTATAAGTTATAATTTTTTACTTCTCTATGTTTATGGTGGCAGAACATACCTAATGAACGGAAAAACTGGTCAAGGTAATGGTAAATCAATAGACTGGACCAAGCCAAAATATTTGAAGGAGGTTTATACCTACCCACATCCACTGATATGACGATGATGCTCATAAATATTAAATATAAACCGGAATAAACGTGCCATGTAATTAATCATTTTTGTTTGACGTTTCGCCACAGGTTACACTAGCCGTGGTCTCACGATAACTTTACATTGCATGCGTGATAAACATTTTCATGAAATAAACTGCTGAAAATTGTTCAGCGAATGAATCAACAACTCCCCCGTAATAAAGCTGTCGTTTATGAGGCTGCCGAACACTTTGTCGTGGATTCAAATCCCACACTGGATCATTTTTTGTGCGATCTACAAATTATTTTCCTGATTCTTGTGTCTGTCGAGTGATTGCGGCACAAGTGCAGGGGACGTCTTTAAAAAAATATTGTTTTTATTTAACTTTTATGCCAAATACTATAAGATATTAATCATTTTTATTTGGTAATCGAGTCTGATATTGATCTACGGGAATCCAACCACAATCGGAACAATCTAAGTGATTGGAAAGAAGTTTGATGTCGGATTTTACGATGTTTTTATTCTTAGACAATAATAGACATGAATATGACTGATGTTTCCTTATCCGATTTTAGTGGAGAACATTTTTTCTTCTTTTTTTCTTGAAGAAATATTTATCTACAGAAGCCAGTATTTTGTTTGTGTAGATGAACAAAGGTGAATGGGTGTACACAATCTGATTATATCCTACGTTATAAAGGTTAAAACATTTTTAGATAAAGGGAAAACTGTTAGGAAATCAAATAGTCTTGTATGACGTGCACAAAGTCTTTGAGACATCGTTATCACTTTTGCTGTGGTAAAAGGTACTAAAAATAAGTATCGAGTATTATGAGGTACAAAGTTTTATAGGTTTAGTGATGCGAGCAGTAAGCTTTTCATTTTATATTTAGGTACCTACTAGCTTTACTTTGCTAAGTATAAAACAATTCTTGAGAATTCTGGTTGACTAATTATCTATTCTTTTGCTTAAGACATTTTAGTTTAAGTAGTGTTTTTATTCTTATTTCCAAGTCTTGCTATTTTGAGCACTACTGAAGAAATTTAGACTGGATACTAATGCCAACTTGCTCAATCCAAAAATAAACAAAGACAAACAAGAAGAGATAAAATGTAATTACAGAAAAGTAGGATAAAAATACAGCTGTTAAAATAATTAACTGTTTTTTTTTTTTATCCTTTATTATCATATTACAAATTCATACAAATACAGATTTACAAATAACTTATATAAACCACAGAGGTTTGAGGTTTTTTTTTTTTTTTATTTAGTTGAATAAATTAAACGGATTTTTTTTTCTGTTTGTATTTCATTTTGATCACTTTTATTTCTGTATTTTCCTTTTTTGTCTTTATGTTATATATCTTTTTTTAAATCTTGAGCCCTGACTTTCCACTTTTTCTTTTAAGTTCTGCTTCCTTGTTTTAGCGGTACCAGGTAACAAATCCTTCAGTACTATTAGGTGTCTAATGTGATAATGCTACAACCATACTGCGTCCTTTGATAACGAACACAACTAATATATTTTGTTAAGGCAATATACCATTTTCAAACGGATACGTGGGTTAAACCAAAGTCACCATTGAGTGACAACTCAATAAACACGTAAAAAATCGTATTGTAGGTTTTCTAAATGGGAAGATTGATAGAGAAATATAATTTTTTTATAGACGTATCACTTACCTGTAGGCTCGTTGGCACGTATCCCGCGTTTTCCTCTATTTTTTTTACATAATATATACTTACCGTAATAATTAGAATTGTAATTAGCTGCAAAAAAAAATTCATTTAAAGGAACTTTCTTGAAAAACCATTTCGAAAGGCTGCCATAGTGACAACCACCTCATTTTGCTTGCAGTTATTGCAGCTGGCATGATAATCACAATAAGTCAACAATAAATACCCTACTGTTTGGTTACCGTCAGGTAAAATCTAAGCACTTACCCCTTTACTCATAAACGCCTCTTAAATTTCAGTCAATTGATTAGCTTTAATTCTTACGGTTTTGTTTGGTATAAGGTTGATTTTACTAATTAAAAATTTAAGAGGCCTTTGTGAGTAAAGAGGTGTTCTACAATTACTAAGATATTCTTTTTATTTTTAAAACGAAAAACTGGCCAGTACAAAAGTTCAGATCCAAACTTCAAAATGAAAGGAGACGGTTTTTTTTCGCACCACCCTAAACAGTAATGTTTATTATTCATATTACTCACAAAAATAGTTATTATCTTAATATAGTTAACCGAACACAAATTATACTTAAACGATGAGGGAATAATGAAATAATAATAAAAAAGGATTACACCTAAAAATGCTTGTTTTGGAACGTTCTTAGGTTTATTTTAATGGTTAATACAAATTATCAAGTAACGTACTTTATAAATAATTGTAGAACGAAACGTAAATAATAGCCAATAGCAGATACTCTGTAGTACAGTTTCAATCAGTTTGACATTGTCATGACAACGTTGTTATTGTTTCAGATTTTATTAGATAAATGCATGATTTATTTGTACTTTTATATTTTATAAAAATGGGATCTTTAGATAGAGTGCATAATACACACTAAAGCTGCTCTTGCTGGATACTGTTGTTATTGCTTATTGAGCACAGGCACAGTCACTGTTGGCTGCTGTGCATTGTGATGTGTAAAGTGTGGTTTTTATCTTGGGCTCTGCTTTTAGGTGAGCTTGAGCCACCTGCGTCTATTTAAGATGAAATACTGCTTTAAGAGATGACTGTGTTAATTATAATTGTGAATAGTAATAAATATTTCTTGTGTCATATATAATAGTGTATTGTTTCTCTTTAACTACCTTATTATTTTAGATCTACAAGCAATAGCCAGCAAAAACTGTGTTATTTCGAGAGGTCTTGGTTGCTTTATTAGTGTATATTCATTAAACAATAGTTGTTGGAAGATTTTACGTTATCACGAGAGTCATGTTTTGATTGTCGTATTTCAGAGTATTCCCTCAAGATAAAGTTTTGATATATGCAGACAGTTTAACTAGAGATTATAAGGATTAAACCGATATGCATTTCATTGCTAAATGCCACAATTTGTGGTGGTGGCCTATTCGCCGAACAAAAAAAACCGTCTCCTTTAACAAATCGACTTAATATTCATAAAAGGTGTCATTGATGTTGACTTTCCCGGAAAAGCTACACCTGACTAACCAACCACAATGAAATACCTAAAATAGCCTGTGCCAGTGCAAACGCAACTCGACAGGTTGTTTTAAGGGAAACAAACGCATAAAATACGTATTGTTTTTGGCATCGTAGAGTCGAAAACAGAAATAACAAAGTTATTTTATATTGTACGATATTGTTTTGAAAACAATACTAGAATACATATCAAGTATTAGTTACAAAAATGTTATTAAATTCGTTTTATTTCTGAACTGTTGTAGTTGCAAATAAAAAGAAGGTTTTTAGATAAATTGCTGCAAGAAAAACAAATCTGGAAACAATTGTTTTACTTATATAACCACCACGATGTAATGTTAATTTTTTTATTATAGAGCATGTTATTTATCTGCTGTACAGGGTAGGTATATGAGCTGGTCTATGATGGTATATATAAATTTTACAGTTTTATTAAACTGCATTATTGGAAAATATAATATATTCCACACTGCAATCTGTTATCAAAAACTTTATTTGAAACGTCGTCTGTTACCCACTACAGACTAAGATAGAATTTGATTAAATCGAGTATGGTATCCAATTTCTACCATGCACGCCTTTCTACAGAGGAAAGGCATGGGTCTTTGCGCTATTGTTTTTGCGGCCCCCTGTTGCGGGCCAACACCCTCTGAGATCGCCCGAGAAATGCCTGATTTCTCAGCGCCCTGGCCCTTTATAATAGAAAAACCTCGTAGGCTTCAGTCGGTCCATCGTACTTCTATCTGTCGGGACATTAACACTCCTGCTCTCTGCAAGACCACTAAAAGGTTGACTACGATAAAAAAAAGAATGAATAAAAAAGTTTACATTTAAGCCGTTTATTTACAGATTGTATAATATCAAAGAACTATATTTAAATTACAATGAGCTATTTTTATTTCTAAATTTTCAAAACAATCGTGAAACTTACTCGATAGTACCTATCAACAATAAATCTACAAAAAGAAAACACTTTATGATTATAAAATACTTTCAAGTATTTTTGAATTAAAAATACAAATTAAATTATCACAGACTTCGAAACACCCTAAAATAGCTGTTTTACAAACAATAATACTGACATTTAAACTTATTAACATAAAAACAATTATAATTTACTTATTATCTATCGTTTTATTTACTAGCAGCAAACGGTGGTAATAAATCTAAAATTCTATTTTATTTTTCGAAAAAACGTACGCCTCGTAACAGCATAATAAATTCATTTGTTTTATTCTATTCGTTAAAAATGTGACTAATTGTAATCAATACAAATAATGCGACGCACATCTCCACGGCAGGACAATCTGAAAAGAAAATAATAGGTAAATAATGTAATACTAATTAATATGCACGAATTAGTATAGAGTTAAAAGGGAAACGCATAATAGCGCTTATGTATTCCAAGTCTGGTTTAAAAAGTCTTTGTTTTTTTTTTAATGTCTTTGTTGTGTCTTTAAATAGCTACTCGTCTTTTAATAGTTCATAAAGTTGTTATCATAAAGTCTCAATCCCTAACGCGGGAATTGCTTTTTTACATTCTAAAGAAGGTGACAGGAAATTGCGAAATTATTATATTTGCAGTCAACATTCATCATATTGTCCCCTAAATCATGTTAGTACATATAAATAGTAGTTACACACTAAGCAGCAGCTTTTCAGTTTGCAACCACGCATAATCTGTGGCATAGAGCCGCACGCTTTTCAAACTATGTATTAAACAACAAATAGAACATGGGGTTCAGTAGTGCACATATTTTAACCGAAATAATGATGTGGTTAAACAAAAATATTTGTACCAGAAGTTAATTGTAAAAAGGTTGGTAATACAACAAAGCATATTTAGAAACCAATGGCCGGAATTTGAAACATGCAGTAGGTACTCGGTTAGTGTATTGGTTAACCGCATAATGAACGGATTACTAAAAGTTGTGCAATAAATATACGTTATCATTTAAAACATTAAAATCGCGCTGTAAATAAAAAGCTATTTTAACATTGTACTAATTATTATGGATTTTACAATTAATGAGATAGTGTTTAATAAATGTATGTATATGTAATTCAAAATTTCGTCATCTCTAAAGAAGCATATTTATGATTAAAAAGAAAGTAAACCTTATTAGTAAGCCAAGTTATCTTTTGTGGCCAAGTTGACCAACGATATATCGAAGTGCTGCGGTGCTGGGACGGACTCGGCATCAACATAAATGGCGAGTATATCACGCACCTTCGATTTGCTGTCGATGTCGTGGTCATGGCTGAGACCATGGAGGACCTCAACACAATGCTCTACGACCTCAGTAGAGTCTCTCAACAAGTGGGTCTTAAAATGAACATGGACAAGACCAAGATCATGAGAAATGTCCATGTTGTACCCACTCCACTCACGGTTGGAGGCTCTACACTCGAAGTTGTCGACGAATATATTTACCTGGGACAGTTAGTCCAGCTAGGTAAGTCCAACTTTGAGAAGGAGGTCACTCGTCGAATCCAACTCGGATGGGCAGCGTTCGGGAAGCTAAAACGTATCTTCTCGTCCACATTGCCGCAGTGTCTGAAGACAAAGGTCTTCGACCAGTGCGTGTTGCCAGTGATGACGTATGGAACAGAGACGTGGTCGCTTACTATGGGCCTTCTCAGAAGGCTTACCGTCACTCAGAGGGCAATGGAGAGAGCCATGTTGGGAGTTACCCTGCGTGATCGAATCAGAAATGAGGAGATCCGCAGGAGAACCAAAGTGACCGACATAGTGCTCCGGATTGCCCGGTTAAAGTGGCGGTGGGCAGGGCACATAGCGCGAAGAACCGACAGCCGTTGGGGCAGAAAGGTTCTAGAGTGGCGACCGCGTACCGGAAAACGCAGGGTAGGGAGACCCCTCACACGGTGGACCGACGACCTCATAAGGACGGCGGGAAGCCGATGGATGAGGGAGGCGCAGGACCGCGCAAGGTGGCAATATTTAGAGGAGGCCTATGTCCAGCAGTGGACGTCAATTGGCTGAAATGATGATGATGATGATGAAGTTATCTTTTATGATCCTGAAGCCAATCCCTGTAGTAGGAGTGTAAACGGCGAATTATTCCACTTTGACCCACCAAGCGCCCTACTGGTGGGGCAAAGTGAAATGACTATAATTTCGCAGTGGAATCTTCCCCACTAAATACATACAGAGTTGTGCAGTTTCCACTACCTTTCCCTACTGCATGAAGATAAATTTCGTATTAATTTATCATTCCACTGCAGAAACAGACTTCTTAAAAAGGTTCATTGAAAGAATCTATCTCTGCAGTGGAAGGTCTAATTATCCTCCTTTAAATAATTATATAAACCTCTTTTGAAACTAAAAGTTATTCCTATATTTAAATATACCATTTTTTAAATCAGCACTAAAACGACTAAGTTCTGACACATAAAAGAAAAAAGTACAACCCGAATTACGATCCTCTTTTTTAATGGACTCCAATAGACTAAATAAATTGATTGATTGGCGACATGAGGCTCGTTAATGCATCCTCATATCTGACATAATTAAGGATTGATATAATAATGATAGGTTAAGGCATCGAACGTTGTATAAATGATTAGTTAGATAATATGGTCGCGTGGTCGATTAGTAGTTTGGTAAACTTAAAAGTTTGAAGAATCCCACATTTTAAATCAAATAAAGTGGCTTTCACATACGGACGGACAGACAGACAGAAATTACAGATCTGTAAGCTTTCCATTTGTTGCTATTTGGCAACAGAACCCTAAAAATGACTATAGATACGACTGTGGCGCAGTGGTGCAGTGGTGCAGTGGTGCTGCCCAATTTCTGCTACGCAGAGGTTTTAAATTATCTCAATGCAAATTTTTGTGTGCATGAAAACGAAAGTTTGCATTATTCTAGGTGTTTACAATGTAAATAAAAAAGTATATAAGCATGTTCATCCATTGTCTAATACCCACAATACAAGCTCTGCTAACTTCGATACTGTTGTGTAAGTAAGTAAGGAATATAAAAAACAAAATATTTTTTTTTCTCTTTTCGATATTAACTTTTTTATTTTACGTATCTATAAAACAGTCCGATGGTTTAGCCAGATCGTACTAGTTTGTTAAATTAAGTGACATAAATCGGACGCCGGACAAGGGACTCCCAAAGGACATTGTTCAATTGTGCGTGTTTACGTCCGAAGATGTAATCAACCTCGTAAAATGAAGAAAATGGTTGGTCTCTTCCTTGAAACTGTATTTTGACTTTGACTGTCCATCTGTCAAGATGATTTTCCTCTTAGGAGTGCGGGAAACTAAAACTTTTCGCTTTTGTATAAATTCAGTTTAGAATATTGTTAGCAAATAGTCGGCCATTACAAATTATATGGATTTTTTCAACTTGTTTTTGAATACGTTTTGCAACCTAGCTAATAGAAAACTATTGTAGACACTTTATTCGCAATATATAAATATTACTAACACAACCTATAGCTTATTATTTTATAGCAAAAGACGTAAACTTAATCTAAGCTAATATTAATAATATAAATATAAATAAAATATTAATATTTCTCACACATTCACACAACGGCATCTAGTCCCAAACTAAGCAAAGCTTAATAAATATAGCATAGAAAGTGTATAGTACACTTAACCGCATACCTAAAGAAAAACTATACTAAATGACCAAAAGTTCTCAAAAAATACGTTACTATAAATATAGAAAAATCTATAAATAAACTATAAACCAACTACAAATACATGAATTGAAGTCTTTGTAAGCCAGGTAACAATGTCACTATATCAGATGGCAACATAATTATTTAAATCAAACTCCCTACATTGACGTCTTTCACACAATACTTCACACAATCCGATTACACTTCCCTGGATTATGGAAAGAAGGAAAAACATATTCAGGAAAAGAATTAGATGCTTCCAAATAGTTTGTTGAAATAGGAACACGTGTAGCGGTAATAAAACAATTTATTACTTGCTATGTTAGACAATGATACGTAAAGATTAATTAGAGGGACTTGTCTGATTAATGACATTATATATTAATAGTGATGGTATTGAATAGGGTGATAAACACAATGAATTCACAGTGAGGTAGACACGTATATCTATATTTATATATTTAGAATTGTAATTATGAAGTAGGAGGGCCTGGAGGTCAATTATACAGGCCCCGAGCCTAGTACAGACTTCAGCTCTCACAAGGACCACTGTACCTATGTATTTTACATTTAGGAAAATATTTGTACCTTATGAGAGAAATGAAAAAAAAAATTATATAATATTCAAAGACTTATTCTACAAAAATGTAGTTAATAAGCCTTCTGTTAGGTATTCGATTAAAACTGTTAAGCGATTTTATGGAGATAACATAAAATTGGGGCACCCTCTTTTCTTGGGTGTGTGTTAGTTTAATAAAGGACTACCAATAAGATATTTTCTTGGCCTTATTTTCCAATTAAAAAACTGTCTCCAAAACCAGAGATTACGGTAAATTATTTACATATTATATCATTTACACAAACACAAATTTCAAAATTTTTAAATGTAAAAACTAAAATAATTTGATATAATCTAAGTAAGACCAACTTGAAAGCATGTAGGTGGAATGCCTGCAAACCAACCATAAACAAACGAAATCAGGGTAAGTATATAGTTTACACTAATGAAAATACGGCCAAGATACTAAATAGTTTATGCGTAAAAAAAAACCAGTTTCTTTTGAACTAAAAGGATTCTCAGAATAGTATTATCTGAAAACAAGAATGTGTTAAGAATAAAATATAAGACAGTGGTCTTGCCGCCTGTTTGATACGTCTGGCTGTCATTTTGACCAACTTGCGGGTGCAGTTTCGAACCACATGTTTCCCAGAATAGAAATTCACTACAAACTAGAAAGCTAACCTGTATGGTTTTGTATAGTATCACGATTGCTCAGAAGATACGCCAGGCTCGCGCCTTCTTGGCCACAACAAAAAAAAATGAATATCAATCCTCGTCGAGGGCGAAAGGCGACTTTACTTTTAAAACTATTCTAAAATAAGGTTGGTTTGCAAGCATAGCACTCTTATTTAAGAAAGTAGGTATCGAATACTGTTTGAATACAGATCAGTACAAATATTACCTCTATGGGATGCATACTAAATATTTCTTTGGTGAATGACTTCGCGACATTGCGACCACAGATTATTTTTTACAGCTGTTTATTTTGGTGTAATCCGTTCGGAAACTATCAACAATTATCCCACAGACTTTTAAAATATCGCGCGTTGCAGAACGAATTTTTTTTTGGTACTTTTATACCATATGACGTAAGTCCCGCCATTTTGTCAGTGGATAAATCATACCAATTGTCGTTCAAGTGGCTAACAGTATTAAAGTCTGAATGAAATGAAGAAAAAATGTTTGTCTGATGAGAATGAATCCTCCAGGGCGTAATTTTGTAGGGCAGATAGATACCCTGTAGTAAACCTAAATTAAATCCTCAAAAAAGTGTGTTTAACCCCTATTTTGAGTACTATGCAGAACTTTCATATATACGAATCTAATATGAATTAATGAGTATGAATTACACATATTGTTGTTAGTACACTCTTACTAACAAAAGCCAAGCGAGTCTTAAGTCGCAATGCGTCATAGTTGCAACAAATAAATCTAATAAATTAAGACAGACTGGCTTGGACGAGGAAGGCCGACCCTGGCGACCCCAAAGCGAAAAATACGAAGAAATTACTTGTATTTGTCTCGTAGCTCAGTTAACTAGATATTTTGTGAAAATACACTACAACTAAGTTAATATATGACGTAATAAAGATTATTCATACTTATTTATTTAATGTAGGAATGACCTAATAGGGACAATTCATTGCAATATTATGTTTTCTTTTGTTTGGAACTTGTTGTTATTTTTCTTTTTACGGTAAGTTTCCCGCGTAGTAACATATTCTTGTTTCGATGAAGCTCTATAATCACATGGTTTGCCATAAAGCTATTGGAGGGTATTTTACTTTGAAGATATCTAGACTAGACTAAAAATCACCGTTTGGTGACGGAGTAAGAATACAATATGTCACCACCCCATCTCATCCCATGGGTGTCGTCAAAACCAACTAAGGGATTTTCCGTAAATATCATCTTTACGAAATAAAAAGAAGAAAAACTTGACATAAAAAGTTTATTTACAGCGCGATTTTAATGTTTTAATGATAACGTATATTTATTGCTCAACTTTTAGTAATCCGTTCATTATGCGGTTAACCATTACACTAACCGAGTACCTACTGCATGTTTCAAATTCCGGCCATTGGTTCCTAAATATGCTTTGTTGTATAACCAACCTTTTTACAATTAACTTCTGGTACAAATATTTTTGTTTAACCACATCATTATTTTGGTTAAAATATGTGCACTACTGAACATCGGTGTTGTTTAATACATATAGTTTGACAAGCAGTCTTGCCAGCGAGGAATTAGTAGGCTATATATCCCTCCGTCGCTGGAGGAGGCCCGTCCCTGCAGTGGGACATTAATGGGCTGTTATGGTGATGATGAAACATGTCAAGTTTGCCTTTATCTTTGAAGATATTGCCGCATGTCTCATTTGTTGAATAAGACAATTAACTACTTAGCTTACTTTGAAATTCCTTCTTAAGGTAATCTGGGCTACGATGGTATGAACCTACTATAATAATGTGATAGTAATCCAAAGTCTGATTTAACCAAAGCTTTCTATGAAAACTTTATAAATTATAATATAAGGTTCAAGGATAATTTCGTTTAATATAACATTATCTTACCTAAATCGGTTTACCTACGTATTTATTTGCTTAAAGTTGTTGCTAACAGTTTGCACAAGACGTACTGAATGCCCTAGGTGCTTTGTATCGATAGATCTGAATAATATTTGTACATCTGTTCCATCTACTTACCAAACTACACACATCAAAAAAGTCTAAGCAACATGCATGATATTACAAATTTACCATTTATATTAATTAATTTCTAAGTATTTACTCACTCAAAGTGTATAGGTAAGTAAACTTTTTTGTTATTGATGACATACTGGCTGGTTGTAAAAAAAAAAATTCGATTATGTTTTGTTTTTTTTCATAAAATTCAAATGACTGCGAATTTGTTTGAATTTGAGTGCATGTTAATTGCTACGTTTTAGTCTTGATTTTATAATTTTACCAACCATTTAAATACAGTTGGCGACAAAATTGAATTGTTAGATATTCTTTACGTCATGGAGCGACGTCATTTGACGGCAGATGAAATGCAAAGAGCTGTAGGGATGTTGCAAGCGGGAAGTAATCAATCTCAGGTATCTCGACATTTTGGTATTCATAGAAGTGTTATTTGTCGTCTTTGGCAGCGCTACAATAATACAGGGGAACCCGCTGAACAGCATCCAGGCCGTAAAAGGAGTACAACCACTCGGCAAGACCGGTACATACAACTGACTGCAAGACGCCAGCCGATGTTAACCGCTCGAGAGATAAGTTTGAGGCTACAAAATTCAAGTGGTGTTGATGTAAGTCCCCAAACTGTGCGAAATCGACTGCATGAGTACGGCCTACGAGCTCGACGCCCTATCAGGTGCCCACCGATACGTCACGGGAATCGCGCTCGTCGAAATGAATGGTGTAGAGAACGCATAACATGGACCCAGGAACAATGGGATAAAATTATGTTTTCCGATGAGTCGCGATTCGGGTTTAGGCCTGATACAAGAAGGGTGCGAGTGTACCGTCGACCCGGAAATACTGAAAGACTCAGGTGCGTTCAGGAAGTTCATCCATACAGCGGCTCAACAGTTATGGTATGGGCGGGTATTATGAAGAGCAGGCGAACTGAGCTCGTTTTTGTAAATGGAAACATGAACGCTGAAAATTACGTTGAGGATATTCTCAGACCTTATGTCCATCCATTTGCACAAACCTTTGGCTCCGATTTTACGTTAATGCATGACAATGCGCGTTCACATACAGCTCGGCGAACCAGTGAATACTTGGCAACGGAGAACATCCAGGTATTGCCCTGGCCTGCACAATCGCCAGACCTCAACCCCATCGAGCACGCATGGGACATGCTCCAGAGACGTGTTTTGAAGGACTTGGACGGAGTGACAACAACCCAACAGCTGAAGGATTTGCTACAATTCCATTGGGAGCGAATACCGCAAGATGACATAAACAGTCTCATTAATTCAATGAATAATCGTTGCCGACAAGTTCTGAATAGCAGAGGAGGCCATACTTTGTATTAAATTGTCCTATTCTTTCACAATAAATTCATTTTCTTAAGAAATTTCAATTTGTAAAAAAAAAGTTTAGTTTCTTATGTACCTGTATATTCTAATATTGTTAATTTCTGTTATTAAAAGAACTTATAAAGAAAACAGCTGTTATTTTTACATCATAGAACCCTAAAAATATTATTTTAAAAATAAAATACAACGTTATAATTAAAATAAATGGTAAAATAAATTAATATAAATGGTAAATTTGTAATATCATGCATGTTGCTTAGACTTTTTTGATGTGTGTATTTAGGTTACTATCTGAATAATAAAAATGTTCGGAATTAAGTAATTTCAATATTAACATTTTGTTGCATGCCCCTCTCCAGGGATGGACCTCCTCTAGTAAAAGAGGAATAAATAGTCAGACGAGTTGATTCTCCTCTATCACTCTCGAAGAGAATATTGTGAAGTTTCTCTAGTCGACTTTTGCGAAACCCGTGGGATGAGATTGTGTGGTTACACCATAAAATTTTGCTCCGTCAGCACTAAATAATTTAGTATAACTTAAATCTGCCTTCTGCCTTTGCCCTGTAGTATGACAGTACAGACTTTAAATAAATAGTAATAGCTAACTAAAATACAGCTTTTGTTCTCGATAAAGGGTGATTGAACAGAATAGGTAATTTCAAGAGAAGGAAAAGTCGTTAGAAGTTCTATACTGATCCAGCCAATGAAATTCCATGAATGATGGAAAATACTGGTAAGGAACGAAAATTATGTAAACTGACGGGCAAGTACTATTATCATGCGAAATTAAGAAAGCCATGCCAAGTGATTATTATCATCCGATATTAAGAAAGCCATAAACAACAACACAACACAACTTAATTAATGGAAGGTTATTTACTTAAAGCATAATTAAGTAGTTTTAACAAGTTTTTCATTGCTACAAATTATTTCTTTTCTACAAAATCTTAAAGCAAAATTACGTACCCTACAAAAGTTCGTTGAATTATTAATGACTAAAATTAAAAATACACAAAAAACTATTTTTGTATTCCACTGGTACATTGTTAAATAGTGGAACAATTATTTAAGGATTTACTAGTGGGCGAGACTAACGCGTTGTCAATGAGGGGCAAGCGATAACGTGGCAATAAATGCGTGGTCACAACTGTGCTAGCGATAACATAACCACAATTGATTCTCTTACAGCTTAAACTAACTGTTACATCATTCTTGGATTAGTTTCATTATTTATTTTAGCTTCGTATTATCTTTAAATCTATTAGTATTTATATATTTTACATTGTTGTCTAGTATCCATAGTACAAGCTCTGCTTAGTTTGGGACTAGATGGCGTTGTGTGAATGTGTGAGGAATATTTATTTATTTTGATGTTGATCTTTTTCAAAGCTTTTATTTTTTGATGTGATGGTTGTATGTCCCTGTAAAGACAATGCGCACAGACCAAGAATTTATAATATTAATCTATAAAATGTAATGTGTACTTGTGTAATTGTCGTTGGCATGTCTTTGTAATAAAAAAAATAAAAATAAATAAATCATGTAATAAAATAGTACTGCTGTAATTGCGTTGTAGAGTATAAATGATAGGATTAAAAAAAAAGAATATCGATTAGCGGTAACGGTAAGCCCTCCCGATAGCTAGCTGTCAGAAATAGATGCCACATTGCCTGCGATGATAAGAGACGACGCGTAGGGTTATCTCGTCATAATCACATCAGAGACTCTTTTTAAACCTATAAGTTTAATTAGAGTTTTGTGTTTGTACATTGACAAGGTTGGGCACACCCTTCACTCAGTGGACTGGCATCCTGGTGGATATCCCAACGTGGCGGACAACCAATGGACGATGGGGGTCAAGAGATCGCGTACAGTAGAAATATTTGGAGGATGCCAATGTCCAGCCGTGAACAACTGTGGGCTGATATTATCAAGATGATAATTATAAACATAGTCTCAAAGAAATCCCATATATACGACCAAATCACTCATTACTGGTATTTGATATTATACTAGGTATATCAAAAAATTATAAACATTAAGTAAAAATATTTGATTAAAACATTTTCATTCGCAAATATGACACGGAAAATTAATTCAATATCTGTGAACATTTCATATTAGTTTCCATTGCATTTACTGAAAATTGTTTTTACATAAACTGATATGTAGAAAATCAATCACAGTTCACAAGTCTTATTAAGTAACTTTAAACAAAGTAAACTCCAAATAAACCGTATGCAATCTCGTCTGGCTAACTTGGTATTCGTAGGCCAAGTTTGCTTCCGTCACTGGAACATGCCCGTCCGTTACAATCACATACTTTCCCTACATATACGAGAATAAACTTTATTAAATACTTTCTGTCTAAAACAACAGAAACACAAATAAAGGAAGAAAATTACAAAAAGAAAGGGGTGCTGAACGAAAAATACTATGTAAGCGCTTCTCTACATGTTTTGGTACATTTCATGAAACTTGAATTGGAAAAATCTTGTAGTTTCTATTCTATTCCTGTTGTTGTTTACTCTTTAATGTTATTTATTTTATTGGTCTTACACAAAGATAGTATAACAATATTGTTTTCTAGTCGAACGAATTATTTATACGAAATCTTTTTATAGATACTATATCGAATTACATAAATAATATGAAACTTTGCTATATCTAGAAAAATTGAAAGAAACACATATTCAGAAGTAGTTTGGAATGCTGTAATTCTTTTTGCAAAACAACATCGTTTAAATTATAGTTTTATCTATACCTTTTTTATTAGTGATCATATAAATATTTTGATGTCAAAGAGTAGAAAGTATAAAATTTATATTACACATTTTCCATCCAAAGGTTGGCTGAAAGAAATCATTTCGAGTGATAAGACCGCCATTTCTGTCACCTAGTTTTAAGATAATTTGTGTACTTACTTGGTGTATTTTTATTTTTGGTGTACAATAAATTAATTAAATAAATAGAAAGTGATTTATTTATTTCAGTTACATACGTGATATGGATTAATAATAATAAAATCCATTTTAAAACTCTGTATTTTTGTACAAAACCTTTAATAATACAGAATAACAGATTTGTTAAACATAACAGCTCTTATGTTTTCATGGACTGTACGTTTTGTTTTCTTTAATAGGCTTTAATGGTTAATACTACATTATTTTAGACTTGTGATATTCGTGTTCTTACTTCATCACAAAATTTTGAACTAAATTAATATGAGACAGGGCATGATCACTAGTGCGGAAATAAAAAAATAAATGAAAAAATGCATACCATGTTTAAGTCACGGGAGGAGGCCCGTCCCTGCAGTGGGGCATTAATGGGCTATTATGATGATGATGATACCAAGTTTAATTTATGTTACAATGATTCGGCAAACGGATGAGAAAAAGGGTTACATGGTCCAAAAATTTTACTCCATCACCAACACTTTGCCGGTCTGGCTAAATGATATTTCCTGACATTAACACTAGTTTCCTTTTGAGTGATTAGACAAAAGTGCACGTAAATCAGGATTTCATTATCGTGAAACCGCAGATACTCCAGCCGTTCTCATCTCGGGAGTGGCTCATTATTAATTTAGAATGCGTTTTGTCTCGGTCCACCTCACTTGAAAACTAGCATACCGTGATTCAGTTTTATTTACAAAAAAAAATGTCGATTATGTTTTCTGAGTTCTATTAAACAGTTATTTTTATACGTTTTTACAGTTCTAAAAATATAACTGTCTGGTTACGGTTTAGAAATATAAAGTCCCTTTTGATGTTATCACCCTATCAGGGGTACTTCTTTTTAAAGAAATTATTTAATTCAGATAGAGATGAAAATATTGTCACATAACTCGTTAAAATTCGTATGGCTAGCTCAGTTTTGATTAAACAACTATCCCATGTCTGTATTTACTTTTTGTCTTATTGTTTGCACAGAGATGATTGCTAGATCAGTCACTGTGACACAATTAATATTTTACACATTTTATTTAGATGCAATTCTTGTTTAATTAGAGACTGTTATGAGTTAAAGGTATTGTTTGTAGATGATATTACCGACGCAAGTTTGCAAGAATCTTAATTCATAGCATTCACTACCTCATTAAAACAAAGAGTTCAAAATTTCATTTTAATACGAAAACATGTATGCAAAATATTTGAAACAAAACAGCTTAAAATACAAAATAGAATAAGATAAAAGTTTGCCTGGCACACCACAGCAAAAACTTAAAATAATGATAGTCTCCCACCGCAAATTGTAAACTAATATTTTAAACAAAATAGATGCAAAAGTATCTTATTTCAAAGTACATCACAATGTTTAGAAGGGCATCGATCTGACAATTTGCCGGCCAGCACGTGTGCTGGAGTTGCAAAAGATATCAGCTTACCAATTAACGCTGACAATATTCCTTACTCACCTGTAGGGTCATAGCATGAACAATTCTATCACTTTTAGTAAACTAGGATAGATAATGGTTTGATAGAAAATGTACGAATTTGAAATGCATGTATGACTCGTTTAATAAATGTGGACGAGGCCGAATCTGTTTGCCAGGATCGTGACAAGTGGCGTTCTGTCGTCTTTGCCTACCCCGGACGGGATAAGGCGTGAGTTTATGTATGCACCTATGTATGAACGAATTTGCCTGATTATTTATCCAGCCATAGCTTCAGAGGATTATAAAGCATCCAATAGGCTGAAAGGACTACAAATATGATTTAAGCAGGAGTTAGCTTTTTGCTTTAAAGGAAAAAAGTAAGCTACATTATTCACTATACTTTCGTAGATACGGACAGTAAGTTATTAAGGGATATAACTATTCGAAATTCCGCTTTAAACTTTTGCATGATTCAGTTGAAAATCGGGTAACTAAGCTCACCACTTTATAACTAAAGTGCACAATACGAAGCATGTTTTGTTGGACACTGCCAGACTACTTAGCAATTTATCACCAGTAAGTACCCAATTCGGGTGAGCCAAATTTAAGTTTATATTTAATCAACGAAATTGTCCAAGGAGTATTGCACTCTGCGGTAAAACTTCGTGGCTTAATATATTAATTAGATTTGCGGTCTCCACTTTAATTTAGATCCTTCTTGAAGGTAAATTTTATAGAGGAATTACAAAAATCCAGTTTTTTGTTATCCACGCAAATGCAGTTGATGAGCTAAATATTTAAATCATTAGCGGTTGGAAGCGTATTATTTAGCCCAAATAACACACACATACATTGAGACTATAAAAATATGAGACATAATTGAAATTTAATTTTCGGGAAGCATAGGGCTCTGCTCTCAGATTAAACCTCTGACTTGTACCAACCGACCATTTAGTACAAGTATTCGGATGATAAAAATATAATATTCTCAATTGCATCATCAAAAGTGTCAACTTTCAGCTTACTTTCTTTAATTTTCAGCACAAACGTCAAAGTTTAATTAGTAAAAAGTAAGTAAAATATTGTGTGGTTACGCAATATTTTACTTACTTTTAAGTTATTTAGTCATACTTAATAGATAGATACACAATATTGAAATATCCGTGGCGTAGTGGTTATAGTTTGGGCTACCACGCAGATGTCTCAATTATAGTCCTGCTATATGCAAACCTGTGTGTGCATGAACATGAAAGCTTGTAGTAATCTGGTTGTTTTCTATTATACAAGTAGAATGTTTATACTACCTATAAGTACAAACTCTGACTAGAACTCAGGGCTAGATAATGTTGTGTGAATGAGTAAAAAATATTATATTTTTATTCAATGTATTTATGTAAATATAATTTAATATAAACATTTACCTATTGCCAAGGTAATACTGATACTTTACATATTGTTATCTCAGTAATACCCGTTTTATATTTATATTACAGAATTATCCGCTGCGGCAGATATTCGTAACGCGTATGAATATTTGGGCCTCTTTACGCACATCCGCCGTCCGGATAGATTAAACGATTCAATCAGATCGGAATCGGTACATTTGCTGCAAATCGAAATGAATCGATACAATTGTGTATAGGCTATCCTCTTTTAACGTAAAGTGTTTGGTCAGCAAAGTTCGATATCTCTGAGTATGCTTTTACGCGGTAATGTATGAACAATATGTAACCAATACCGGGCTAGTAAACATAGAATGTATTTCTTTTGTTTTGAAATTTGTTTCTTTTTAATTAAGTTTTGCTGTATGTTATGCCTGACATAATAATATTTGACTACTATACTTTTTGCTTGACATGTCCACATAGGTTACTTGCTTGGTCATAGGTCTAAAGTTTTAATTGCTTTGAGTCTCGTTATAATTTTTATCGTGTAAATTGCATCCTTGTAAAAATACACAGAACGGAGTATTTCCCTGGTGGACGTGCCGCTGTTTTTTTTAATTGGATCTTTAGTGAAATAAAAGACATATACTCAATGGACAGACTTTAACAGATTTATTATATTATAGAGGAAAAAGGTCGAAAAGATTGTCATAAATTCTACTGGTTATATTCTGGCCAGACCCCTCAAAGTGCTACACAACAATGCAAAAGGAGAGGGAAACCTACGAATCAGCTGATGATGAACCAAAGAAAACTTTTTTGCTTTTGTGATGATAATTATTATTGTATGGTGTAATCATTAGTCGTAACCACCGCTTATGGCCTTACTACCCTGGGACACTAGCTATCCTATTAGACCTGTCATTTGCCTAGTTACCCACCTAGAGGCATCTTGATGAAGATACCTTAACTTATCGCATTTTCAAATTCTAATCAATTAACTTAATATATTAGTATGCGCAATATGTATTACTATTTGTATACTCAGTAATCTATATATTGATACACGGAATGTCAACGTACGACGTATGACTAATATTAATTTGATGGATTAAACACACGCAGTACGGAACTAGCGATATTATGGAGTACTGTTTTCTTGGTATTAAGTCAGATATTAACGTTAATACTTGATTAGTAAGTACTGTATAGGTATTATTATGTTACAGTAATATTTTACCTAATTAAGTATTAGTTGTTATCTAATTGTTATATTCATCATCACGGCCCATTAATATCCCACTGCAGGGACGGGCCTCCTCCCATGACGGAGAGATACTTGGCCCACTATACCACGCTAGCCAGACGGATTGGTATAGGGTTTAATTTAATGTTTTCCTTCTTTTTATTTCGTAAAGATAATATTCACGGATAGTCCCTTAGTCGGTTTTTACGACACCCATGGGGTGGTGACATATTGTATTCTTATTCCGTCACCACACGTAGAGTTTTTATAATAATTAATTATTATTGCTATAAAAAGTATCAAACTAATAACATGGATTGTAATCATATCAAATTTTTATTCTTATGACTACTTTTACTCGCTAACTTTACGCCTCTCATCATAATTATATATTCATTGAATATGCCATTTCTAGACAAGTCTCTAGAGATATAGTAGGGAAATCCCTATTCATACAGAAAAAAAAACGAATAAAAGTATAGTATCTAATTTTAGGAGGAATATTAATGTCCTCAGGTACGAACTTTGAGTGAGAATCGAGCCCTGTGGACATATCTATTTTAGTACCACATCTAGAAATGTCCTCTCGCCATACGATATCGACCAATACGAGTAAACGTACAGCGAATATTTTCAAAGGGTAAACCGATAAAATTTAATTATACCTATGTGCTGTCAAATTAACTGGAACAAAAAACCTTTATACAAAATCGTGTCAATATTTTTTTATTGTACCTTTTATGTGAAGAAATAAGCAAGTTATTCGCAATATGGTGAACTTAATCTTTACCAATGGCAGTAACGTATAATGTCTGAAAGCATTTTACGTTTTAAACTCAATAATCATTTACTAGATAACGTTTCCAACGTAGAATAAATGCTAGAAAGACCAATTTCATTTTATTTTTTCATACCGCTTGCAAACTGCGTCCGATTCGAATAATAATCCCGAGTCATTCAAATTAAGGATTTAGAAATCTGTGACAAAATTCGGATGGTAGATAACGGATTTAGTGCGTAAGCTACCTAGGGAATTTATTCTACGACTATTTTGGACATTATTTCTACGGACATGTGCCAAGGCCTAATTGATGAAGATCAATTTAACGACGTTCTGTAAATTTTACTAAAGATAGGCCAGTTTATATACCTACACACAAAATTGCCACAACGCTACAATATAAAAAAGATTAACTCACAATTTATTGTAAAACATTCCTCAGGCATTCAAACTACGCCATCTAATCCCAATCTAAACGAAGCTTGTACTACGGGTATTAGATGACGGATAAACATCTATTTTTTTTTGTAAATACATGCAGTACTATCGTTTATACGTCGGATAAACATGCTTAGATTCTTTTTTTGTAAATACATGCAGTAAATGTATGTATTTAGAAAGCTAGAAAGCTTTCAGTCCAATGCAAACATGTTTTACGTAGAAGGTAGGACAATAAATTCGTTTGCATTTTATTTAAAAACTTGTTTTTGTAGTACATTATCTAGTTTTTATACAGCAGCATAGTGACACTGTTTTGTTATAAAATATGTTGTTGTTGGTCTCCATGCAAGATAATTTGTGTGATATACGTAATTTTGCAAAGCCTGAAACTCGTTTATATCTGTTAAGCAGTTGTTTGCATGATTTGTCCTACTTCATTTCACCGTCAACTCGTGTGCGAGTTCTATTTTATTAAAAGAAGACAATTTTTTGGTTCTTGCTATACAAAGTAATGATATTCTTTCTAGAATTTTTGTGTAAATGAAGCTTCAAAGAAACCCATCAACAAGTAGTATTAATATGAATAGTAATTACTTATGAAAATTAAATTACACTTAACATACCTAATAAATAAAAAAAGGGTTTTCTGACTATATCCCTTAATCATTCTGCAATTTCTGACTTCCACATAATTTAATTTATTTTTGAATTCCAATCAAACCAATACAAAGCAATCCATGCTCGACACCATATATAAAAATGCATTTCATTACAAAAGCTCAAGCGAAGTTCATCACGACAGCATTACCTTTATTTCGAAAAGAATTCGAAATATAAATAAAATTTAATACGATTCTCTCCGAGTTTAATCGAGTAATAGTTATGAGTCGGTATAATCTGTGCTATGGAAACTGTATTATTGGAATGAACTTAACGGGTATTTGCATTCCTTTATTTATATTGAAAAACATTAAAGTGCAATGGTATCTCTTTTTTACTCTGTAGAATAACAATTACATTCAGAAATCGAGTACTGGCTTAAATCGTACTGTTTGGTACGTAACGAAAAAGTTGTAATAGGTAGGAGGGATATTCTTCATTTATATAACAAAGTAAGATTTCGTTGTGGTACTGTTAAATAAGCAGATTGCATTCTTAGTTATTCCAAGGTTAATTTGTTGATTAATATTCAAAAATATAATTTAAAGCCTATTTGGTTCAAAACTTAGCTGAACTTATACTACAGCTTCTAGACTACGAATAATCATCTTCATCTATGACACTTTTGTCAGACTCAGACTGAAGAGGTCATCACTTCAGTTGTAAGTGGTAAGCCTTTGGACAGTCCTCTCTGAAGGCCACGTCAAATCGTCTGTAAGTCCTCATGTAGTCATGCAATGAAATAATTAGTGCAACCAACTTAAATATTTTTTTTGTAAATATATTTTAGTGCCAAATTCACATGTGCATGATGCTTCATCACATAAAGACTTGTATCGAGTGGGAATGGAACACAGAGGTAATTATGATAAATTTAATACAACTATAGTTTCATGATCTCTTTACATTGCTTCAACTTTATCAACGTAAAGTTTTGCTCTATTTAAACTCACACACCTGCACAGTGATGTAAAACGTACAAATATAAAGTGTACAATACAAAATGTAGAGCATGTATCAAGCAGGTATCGTTGTACACGAGTCGTGGTTATGCTTCACGTGTATATCGCATTTCATGTGAGATTGATAGTGTACTACAATATGTGATACTTGATGTTGGGTTTTGTTTATGTTTTACCCGTCATATACTAGCGTTTAGTCTGTAAAACATACTAGTAATATTGTTATGGTTTCATTATATCTTTACATTGCTGTGTCTTTACCAGCGTAGCTTTTAAGTTTACAAACCTGCACAGTGATGTAACACGTACAAATATAAAGTGCACAATACAAAATGTAAAGCAATACCACAGTGACTAAAGAGTTTAGTTTCAATTATATTATAATGTTTTTTTTTGTTATTTTATAAATTTAAACCAATGCTGTAAACTTTTACAACAGTAACACCATATTATTTTTTTTCTCATCCAGTAACACTAATTTTATTTATTTGTCCGTCACAATACCGTCAATAACATCAGTCAATGTAATATCCACAAATCTATCTGTAAATAATAAGTCGCAGAGAGTTCTAAAAGCTAAGCAAACAATGCTAAGTAATAATCGACTCCTACCGCATCGTTGAATAAACAAGCCGGACTTAAACACATTAATGAATTTTACAGTCAGTCCAAAAGTTTCAGAAAACGACCGGGCAGAAAATTCAAATTTCAAAGTTGAGTGATCAAGAAAAACAACCAAGCATAAAATTCACGGCTCTATGTTTCAAATGGTTCGTATCAAGTTGGACTATTTAGTCCATTTTAGAAACTATTGAATCGTACAATCAAGTTCAAAAGTTAATGAACACATTCAATCTTACAAAACATCTCAATGCTAAAAGCTTGTTTAAGTAAGTTTCGTATGAGAAGAGAAAATATTCATATCAAATAGTAATGTAAAATGTCTTTGGGAATGCACTTGCATGTCCAATAAAGCAACCTTGTAATATTGGATGTGTTACTTTTGTACTTGACTGTACAAATCAAATTGTTCTATTTAGTCGATTTTTGAAACTCTCGATTCCAGAAAGTACAAATAAACGAATTTTATGTAGACATACAACACTAGCACTCGATACGTATTCGACTACGTGTTTGTGACAGCGCAGCTGAACCGAATTCGTTATTTTTTTATTTAGTTACATAGTACTAAAAGGATTGACCACATAGATGAAAAAATGCAAATTAATTAAATTGCAATACTGAAATAGGATAAAGAGAGTAATCAGTTGCTTGGCTAAAGCCTGTAATAATGATAATAAAATAGAGAATGCATTAACATAGCTCGAAAAATTAAAATCATTGGAAAGTTCCATGATTCTTCTCTCTAATACACATAAAACATCACAATTATGGCCCATCTAATAGCCTATTACTATAACCTACTTCTTCAGTTTTATAATATTATTGTAAGTTGAAGTAATATGGAGCTGGGTTAAGTTTTTCTTCCAAGATAACATTTTCAACGTGGCACATTTCTTGAAAAGTGCCCTCTAGGGAGACATCCTAAGTAGAACAGTTAATTATCTCTTAATTTTTGCCATAAACGATAATTAATGTGTGGGTACCTTCATAATACACCAATATTTAATAATAGGCGTATAGTTAAGCTGATTAGGCAGAGTTTATTGACCAGATCGACACCAACAATTTATACTACGCTAACCCATAAAAGTGAACTTTACAGTAGACGCGTTTAAAGGGAAAAACGCGATAACTTTAATATTAATAAAGATATTGATTTGAATTTTTATTTATATTTTTCCTTAATTGTGTATATTTTTTAATTTAGTGCAAGTTAGCCGTATATACCCCTAATTCAACAATATGATTTTACGCACTACACTCGTCTAACTAGTATTAAGCGTAGTGTATTACGGGCGGTCACAGTACTAAATAAGTGTGATTTTTATTGCTTTACATTGCTTACTCTAAAATATATTATGCATTCATTTAAACTTAAGCCTACATTTAAAAATGTCAAATATGCTGTCTATAAAGTATTTAACATAGTTTTATACGAGAAATAATATAAGACATACAGTCGCTAACTAGTGCATGGCCAATTGAAGAACGAAATCCGATCGGGGTACATTATGCTAAGTAACAGTTAGCGTAGTGTTACACGAACTTTAAGCAAAGCTGCTAAAACTTACAAAATAATATAGTAAATTCTGTAAACCATATTTTATATACTTTAACATACAATTATTTAATAGCTCATTAAACTTACCCGTTATAGTAGTATAAAGCGGAATCTCTACCTTTTTATCAACACTCCTCAAAGAATATTTTACCTTTTTGGTAAATTTCACTAAATATTTAGCTCGTCTTTGTGTCATTTTTGTAAAAATACACAAACACTATTAATATTTAGACTAACTTGTAATAATAGCTCTATTAATTAGCATTATACTAATAAAGTGTTTCAAACCGCGCACTTCCATTTTACAATGCGACAAGTGAAGTTAGCGTAAACTAAATCGAGCGATTCTAAAAATTAGCTGTACTTAGCGTTGTATAAAATTTGTAGCTTCGTTATTTTTGTACATTAGTTCATGATTTTTTTATTACAAATAAAATAGCACATTTGAAGCACTTTAGCGTAAAAAACGTATTTTCCTAAAATTCGAGTTGGCGTAGTATAAATTGTTGGTGTCGAGATGGAGGCTCGAAAGCGGGATTCGGAGGCAAATACGTCTGTCGCTGTACCGCGGTATTGTTAGTGGCTTAAATAAGAGGCTGAATTATGTACATTTAGATCCAACATGGGCTTGCGCTGTAGAGAATGGTTTGTTTACATGAGTGTCCCTAAGCTTCTGCTTTGTAAGAGTGGTATTGGATGATGATTTTACGTGTTTCCAAGGCAAGTCTAGTCGACTTGATGATGACTCAATCGGCAAACGAGCGTAATTTTGGGAGTCAGAAGGGAACCCAACATTAGGTCCGCATTATATTAATCCACAATTTATGTGCACAATGTTATTTAAAAAAGTTAAACAAACACTTTTTAAACATTAGTCTATTTTATATCTATTTTCAAAAAAGAATTATTATAATTGTTTGAAATGATATGCGTTTATACTACATATAACTAAGTTCTAATTGGGTACTGACTTTATATGTTGTAGAGACAAGGAAAAAACCACATATTGTTATTTTGAAAAAAATAAACCTGAATTGTTTTATTTAGCTGATTGAATCAAGTGTAATCCTACTACACGCAGTTCAAAACATACGACATTTACAAACTTTGTTTTAACAAAGAACGATTTAAAAGAACAAAACTCTAAAGAAAAAAAAATAAAAATTCTATACACATTGCAAAGGTAATACCATTAGTATTGCCACCTTAGAGAATTTAATTTACCCAATAAAGCTCGTGTAGCGAACATTATTGTGCTACCCGTAGTTGTAGTAGTGTATAGTGTACATTACCTATCAAGTATCCATTTCATTACAGAAGACGTGCAAAATTCACTGTTAATACTAGGATAAATTCTATTTAGTATAGAATTCTTATCCGTGTGGTGACGGAGTAAGAATACAATATGTCACCACCCCAACTCATCCCATGGGTGTCGTAAAAACCGACTAAGGGAATAACCGTAACTACTATCTTTACGAAATAAAAAGAAGGAAAACTTGAAATTAAACCCTATACCAATCCGTCTGGCCAGCGTGGTATTAGTAGGCCAAGTAGCCCTCCGTCACGGGAGGAGGCCCGTCCCTGCAGTGGGACATTAATGGGCTGTTGATATTCTTTAGTTCCATCTTTACAATATGTAGCTACAAGTTCTAAGTAATTTAAAATCTGAATGTCTTCAAAAAGGTTTTTTACGTAGGATACTAATTATAGGCGACGCTGAAGTGTCGGAGTTTTAGAGTAAGGGTCGCACACATATCAAAACGTAAAGGGATCGGCACTGCCTCGCCTTTTTTTTCGGTGTTAAACGTCAAAAATCCGATTACGTTACGATTTCGATTAGTAAAACTGAACGCCTCGAGTTGGTACGGTGACGATTCCATTGCGTTTTGTTAATTGTGCTACGACCCTAATGCTTTATGTGTACCTGGTCCTCTTACATCCTTAAAAGGAAACAGGAATAGTCTTTGATAAAGTTAAAATTAATTAGATCGTACTTGCGTAAAAATATATTACCTTTTACGGTATTTATTTTTAATTGCCCAAATGAGTAAAACATTTTTTTCAACGTAATATAATTTTACAAAATTAAGAAAATGCTCATTTCAGGCAGTCTTGCATCTGCTTTATAAATACATTAACGTATTTACAGGTGATTGGTTTTTATGCGATGTATCAATTTAAATAAAGCTGTTTCGAAATTTTCGTATCAAATTATATAGAAACCTTAATGATAATATTCTGGAGCCCTAACTACCAGTTGGTTGGTCCTTGTACCCGATGCTGGTGGGTCTACCTTTTTTATATTTTTAAATGTGTTTATTTTTATATCTATATTTAAAAATGTAATTAATTGAGAAAATATGTAAATAAAGAAATATTATTAATATACTTACCTAAATAATAATGTAGAAATTACGTTATATAAAAATAGTGTTCTGTCTTTATGCCAGGTCAACAAAAAGAATGTAGATCTCTAGCGCTTGCAAGTTATTTTTACAAAACAACTATTTGAATCTATTCGTGTAAAAGTTCTTTTGGGCAGAAAGAATTAATACAGATTTATCGTAGTAGTCTAAGTTCGTAATTTAGTTGCCTGGCATTTTTACCTCGATATAAAATAGAATGAAAAAACTATATGGGAGTCTATTTTGTTCTCGAATGTTATGTGACAAACTTTTTGCGATGTGCTTTCTTGAACCAAAAGTCTTTCATTATCAAAAACAAACATTATGTTATGTATTAACGAAAAAGTTTACTTAAATACAATAAGATAAACAATACCTTACAAAAAACCTTATAAACCGAAAAGAAGAAAGACTATGGAAAAAAATTGATACTCGAGGCGGGAATAGAACCCGCGTCTCTGGACTATACGCGTCCAGCGCCATAACCTCTAGGCCACCCGGGTACCCGTCTCGACTACCAAATTAAACCATTGCTTTATACGGCGCCGGGCCGCAACTTAGAACTTAACTGTACAGCGCCATCTAGGCGCGACAGCCGCCAACTTTCAATGTTGCAATTGAAGAGTTTACCTAATGTTTTTAAGTTTTGTATTAAATTACATATTCACTTTTTACCTATAAAGCTTAGGTAAGTATTCCTAGAAAAATCCGAAAAGAAGAAAAAAGACAATGGAAAAAATAAACAAAACCTTATCCATCCACCATTCAAACTACTTACACATAACATGTAATTCTAAACGCAACAACAACAGCATAGTTTCTAACTAGAGTATTTTAATTGTAATCGATGTTCTTACCGTTTGCCTGGTGTTCTAGAGGCTTCTCCACTTCGATAGCTGCGATATGCGCCGTCGGCATAAGACCTGCAAGTGCATGCAAGTGTTAATAAAGTTTTACGAGTAACAGCTTACGTCCTCGTTAGTTCTACGTAACACGATGCACGCTTTTATTTATAAACCTGCATTCGTGTAAGCCTATGATTTGATTTTAGTTATTTAAATATACAAATATTTCGTATGTATTTTTATAATTATTTAGTTTTGTATGTTTTAGTTTAATTGCCTCGTTACACTGCCTTTTTACTTCTTTAAATTAATAGCGTTCTACTCTATTGAACGAAATGTCTGAAAAATTTATTAAAGTAAGTAGGTACTTCTATTAATCACGAATGAGTGTTGATTTGTATTGAATAAATTTTCACGAACGAATAAAGTGTTTTGTATGGAAAAAGAACTTTATTTGATATAGATACCTAAATGAAGAGTTTAGTGCGGTGTCTAGGTGAGTCGGCGGTCGTGGTATTGGGTTAGTATTACAATTTTAACACACGCGGAACAATAAAGGTTTTAATACAGGATGTGTCAGTTGAATTTTTGTCCCTCTTATACCCATTGCGATTAATAAGCACTGTATTTTCACAAGTATTTTCGAGTCATCATACTTGGCGTTCTTTATTTGAACATCAAAACAACACTCCTTGAATTTTCCTTAATACTACACTACACTAACGGTAACATACTACTACTACACTAACGGTTAAAGAAAAGACATTACATATTCACCAAGCTGACAATTCATCACTTTATTTGGTTTAAATTTCATAAATCCGTTATCAAAAGATGGTTGTTGTATAAAAACGTTGTGTCCATCCAATCCTGTCCATTCAGATGTTTGAACTGTGCTTTGATTGATCAGTCTGTCAGTTATCCCTTTCATGTATTAAATAGATAAACCTACTGCCAATATTGGTGTGCGGTATAAGGGAAGTAAAATTGGTATGGAAAAAAGGTATGAATATTATTTTCTGCATGTAGTAGAAGCCAACTATTGGGAACATTTAGTGCAAATTTTGCTGCTGATAAAGTAAGAACTTACGAAAAATTACTCTAAAAGACATACAAGTAGTAAAAATATCTTCAAAGGAATTTTGAATAGAGCGAAAATATAATTTGTGCATACGTTAATTCACGCTTTGTTCCCTTGGAGTAGGTAGGGAGTACAAAGGGCCATGTTTACGATCTTTACAAATCTACTTTGATTTGCCTACATTCATACCTAATTATCGTCACATGCACGTCAGTTTCGAGTATTACGCACTTGTTCTTTCTGAAGGGTTTCACGAATTACGTCTTTTGTAAGTCTTTTAATTGCATCACCTACCAACGTTACCTGCTAATTTGACGCTGTTAATTTTCTTTTTTAGCCTCCTATCATTCATATTCACAATATCCAACAAATCTCAGCATATTTCACTCGAATCACAACGCAATATAAAATAAACTTTTTTGTATCGAAATTATACTAAAGACTAAAAAATCGCGTCAATTTCATTTGATATTTTGTTTCCAAACGCTTGTCACGTGACCGCTGTCATCAGTTTCTAAAATCGTTCACAAACAATAGAGCCTTTTGACAGGCAGCGATGATATTTGAAAACAAGTGACGTCATACACAGACTGAATGATATTTTGTACGTAACATAATATTTTTTATAACTTCGTTTTAGTTTAATAGCCTCTTATGTAAATTAAAGTAAAACCATCTTTAATGTAGAAGTTTTACAGATTTTTAACAATAGTTTCTGAGAATAAGTGATTAACTTCGAGGGTGGAAACGATGGATACTAGTAATGGATATAATACTATTATGTAGTAATATTTACGTGAAAGACTTAGGGATGAAAATAAAGATGATGAATTTAAGATTTTATATGCCTTTTGCCTAGTCTATCCCTAAGTTGGCTTTCACGCTGGACATTTGATGTCAAATTAAAACCACACGGCCTTTCTACCAGATTTCATGTGTCGGAGGCTATTCAGCGTTCGAGGGTAACTCACTGTCCTTATATAATAATATTATAAATTATAATAATTTAATGTATACTCGAAAACGAAATGGCTTTATCAGTTTTGACAAAAAATTCTATCATAATTCAAATTCAATAAGATCGTTATTGAATATTTATGCGTGAGCTTGACGTCATTGGTTGACCGTAATCAAAACTATGTTTAGATAAAAAGTGCAATCTATTTTAAACTTTCATTTCAACGCAATAAATAATAATATCCACTAACACAATACAAATGTCACTATATTAAACTGTAGAGTTTGTATGTGAAAAACCATAAAAAACCATTAAATTATTTAAAAAAGTCAACATGTTACTTGTGACATTACAAGCTTGTCATTTCAGAAAAACTGAAAATGTAGAATTTAAATATTGGCTGGTAAGCCACCCAATTGTTGTCACCTTAAGAGTGGATTTCGTGTCAGACTAAAATATAATAAAATTATAAAATACTTTAATCTTTGCTTTTACTTAATCATTATTATGTGATTGAATAGTATTAAATAAATATTATTGGCACTAATGCCAATAAAAGGATTCTGATAAATTTATTGTTGCTATGTTGTCACATGAAATATATAAAATATGATAAAATATTAAATAAATAATATTTGAACTTGAATAATCATACTGAACTTAGATAATCTATAGTGTTTTCTTTCATTTTACTCACTTTTATCTCTTAAGTGCCAATAATTGTAGGACTTCTAACGATTAGGTTGTTTACCCTCATTTGTTTTATATTAGAAAATTACGAAAACTTTAAATTGAAATATGCACCAATGACGTCATGCAAGAAATGATAGGGATGGACATAGAAGTAAAAAAGAGAGAAATTCATTAGAATAAAACGTTTTTCCGAAAATATACTCTAGTAACAGTCAATAACGTTGACTTTACTATTTGTTTTTATAAATATCTAACGACTATTTGCTAATACAAAAGAACTGATATGTCAAAGTAGCGTAATGATTTAGCTGATGTTTTGTTGTGCGATATTGAACCTAATAGTTTTATGACATGCAACTAACATTAACTCTATAGGTGATAAAGCCATTTAGTTTTTGACCATACATTACAATATATATTCCGTGTGGCGATGAAGTAAGAATACAATATGTCACCACCCCATCTCATCCCATGGGAGTCGTAGGAACTGACTGAGGGACTATCCGTTAATATTATCTTTACGAAATAAAAAGAAGGAAAACTTGAAATTAAACCCTATACCAACCCGTCTGGCCAACGTGGTATTAGTAGGTCAAGTATCCCTCCATTACGTGAGGAGGTCCGTCCCTGCAGTGGGACATTAATGGGCTGGTATGATAAAAGTACATTACATATTTTACATTAGTATTACTTATACTACACTAATTAGAACCTAGTTTTTGATAGAAACTTATCAAATTTAATAAATAAAACATTGAAAAAATTCTAGAATAGTTTAACAAATTATGACTAGGTTCATTTCTTACCAGGATAATAAATGGTTGTTCTATTAGCTGTATAGTTAGCTAAAGGTAAGCTCAATACACACACGAACTCTTCAAACGGACGGGTGACATCATCGTCATGGACTTCAGCTCTCGTCTCCACTGTGTACATGCCCCAGGAGTCCATTCTCATCTCTGTTACTGCTTGCTCTAATGGCTTCCTAAAATTATGGAAAATATTTTTTTATTAAATATACATTAACTTAAGGACACATCTTACATTAAGGACCGAGTTCTGTGGCGCGTGTTGGGAGAGGTCTATTTCCAGCAATGGACTGTAATAGACTAGTTGATTGATTGATTGATCCATTAACTTACTTGGCAAACATTAGGAGGTCTATGTCCAAAAGTGGATTCCTCAAGGCTGAGATACAATGTCATTAACAGACTCCAATAAAAAAAAATCTTTCTAAAAACCAGCCTTTTCACGATCAATTAGAAAATACTGTAAAGTTATACTTTTAATTTTGGTCCAATAAAAGCTTTATCAAAATTGGTCAAATTGGTAATTTAAAAGATATTAAAGCATTTCCTATAAATATTACCTACAGTTTTCATGGGATAAAGATAGCTTAACCGAATACAAAATATGGTTAAGCTTTATTAAACTTTGTCACATAAAATTGTTCATTAAAAAAAATCAACAAATTGAACATTGCAGCAAGTCTCGTTTTTCCTTTTTTATTTTATTCGAAAAATATTATAATAATATGGCAATTGGCATGATTTTTTTCTTCATAGAATTATCGATTAAAGCTTTATACATACTCGTAGTTTCTTATATTCAGCTACCTTTAATATAGCTTCTCGCAAAAGCTTAGCAAGATTTTTTAAATCACGACGCGAACTCATCCATCTTGCACCGAATAGATTATAATCCAGCCGTGTTGTCAGAACAGTATTTAATAACTTCAGAACTCGAACTAACAACGATTTTGTTAGCAAGATGGTACGTTTCGTGACCGATAACTTCGTAGTCCAGGAATTCCGACCGTATAGTATTTTAGATAGCTCGAATCGACCATTATGTCGTTAAACTACGTGTTGTTTCGAGATAATACTCCATTGAAATATGCTAAACCTAGTTTCTACTAAAAGCCGAAGTTTAGAACTAGTGAATTATCTTATCGTACAAAGCTGTTCAAACGCGAATGTGTGACGGTCGCGTGACGAGATTGTTAGTATATCGTGTTTTATATGACTGTTATAATGATTTCAGATAAGCCGTATGATTTAACTTAACATTAAGAACATCTTTGTTCTTGGATTACGCGATATTATAAGTGTATAAGCGATTGTATAAGTTTTATAAAATATATATTATATTTTGAGTTGTCTCGATGTACGTGAGTCATACAACAAGGGCTCAGTTGAAAACCAGCGCCAGGCTTTATCTGGTGATCAGATTCTGTTCTGGCTATATGCTGAACTGAGTCCGTTTCATACACTGCAGTGGAGCGTTTCAGTGACCCATTTCTTGTTCTATTTGTTGTTTTAATTATTGTATTTGTTTATTTTCAGTGTTATCTCTTCCCATCTATTTTATGTTATGTACCTATTTGTCTCTGTACCTCTATTTGTGTGTGAATAAATAAATTTTCTTTCTTTTCTTTCTTTCTTTCTATATTATGATAATATTTGATTAAAAGACACAGTTTCCGTGACAAACAACACAAAAAATACGTCTTAGTTTCCATTGTATTCTGTAAGAAAAGAAATATAGCATTTTGTTTCGTTTTACTAAGTATTTACATTCAGTTGAACACAAGTCAAACAGCACCAGGTACAAAAGATTTAAAGGCGACAGCTTGGTTTCACAAAAGAAACATTATTCTATATCTTACTTCAAAAAAGTAGGTACTTGCAATTGTACGAAGGTTCAGATAAAACAGTAAGAGAATACCAAGGTTTCATTTTCGTTGCATTAGCTATCTTTATCCAGCACAATTCAACCTTAATAAGAGGCTGACGCTATAAAAAATATGCCATCAAGATTTTTATCATAGCACGTAATAATGAAATCTCAGACAACGTCATACTAAAGAAAATATTGCATAAAACATCCTCAAACTCAAGTCCGAGGCTTCACTTAATCTTAGCTTTTTGTCATTCGAAAGTTTAATCTGTCAAGAAAGTTTATAGTTATAAAATTTTACGTTGTGTCTACAGGGGATCGAAGAGCGAAAAAGTGAGGCACGTTGGAGCAGTATGAAATTACCCCCGGGCGGGACGGAGTTTGTCTCTGCTACAGTTAACTTGAACCTGTTCAGCAATTTTACAGAAACAGTGATAACAAATTATAAACTAACAACAATAAAGAATACATTCTGTTTAAGTACTCTTTGTTTAGTTTAGAAAACAATTTATTTATCATTTTTATTTATTACGTAATTCTGTTGTTGCTTGAAGGCAATTTGTTCTATTGTTTTATTTTTGGAAATAATACTATTTATCATTTAAGTTTATTTTTAATTTAAAACTTATAAAAAAGAAATAGTGTGCTATATTATAGTACGTGTATTGTATTTGTACTTTTTTAATCAATATACTTGCCAAAGACAATTTACGCTCTTTAAATCTGTACAAGGCATAAGTCTGGAACAGAAAATGATCTGTCCATTACACAAATCGTTCTCTAATATTCGAATCAACAATCTCGCGACCGCCACCGCCGCAAAGCTGACCTTAATTTTAAATCAATGATAGTATCCCAAATTATTGAGTTATGTCGATGTGACAAATGTACGGGCAAGGGGTTTGACCGCAAAAGTTCAGAAGGAAGTTTTAAATTCAGGACCCCTAAAACATTTTTTATACCGTTCATTTTAATTAACTGCTAGAAAAATATTTAATAACGTGTAAATTATCTAATCCTTTAATCTGAATTACTTTACAAAGAATCCCGATAGCTAATAACATAGGCCGTTATTAGTCATCGGAAATTCTTTTCAACTAATTAAGATAACGCCTAATTTTAACAACCCGCAATCATCCTTCTCCTGAGAAAAGGTCTCCTTTGATGAGAGGAAATAATAGTCTGTTTACCACACTGGCCACTCGGGTGTAGGATAACTCTTTTCAAACTTTTTTCTTTTAAGGTATTACTTGAGATTTTGCTTTAAAGCCCTTTTGTATGGTTATTATTTTCTAATTAAAAAGCCGAGTGCATAAACAGAGCGTTGATACCGATTACAATACGCGTTTTTGTTTACGTGATTCACAGAATTTTTTTTTGTGATTTAACTAATTTTGATGAAATTTTAATCTAACTTAAAAGTATTATAAATAAAAAGTTATCATAATATTTTATATGTTATTAAATTTTTGATGACCAATCAAAGTAATTTAGATCACAAGTCCATAATCTAAAGTACTAAAATATTTTAAAGACGCTATAATTCCTTATTTAAAAGAACCTATAAAACGACAACCAATACAGGTGCAAAGATCGTTCGATAAAGATCTTACCAGAACTATGAATTACCAATAAAATTGCCATTTATTATTTACTACATGTATACTTTGTCCACCCATTTGAGTGGATTTTTATATCTGCTTCTATGATGATACAGCTTTACTGCTACAAAAATCTTTAAAACAAATCATGTTACAATTACGTTTTTTGGTAGGAATTGTGTCATTGGCATTTCTCTCACATTTACATAACCCCATCTAGTTCCAAACACTGCTCATCTACTATTTCTTTCTTTTCATTTTTTAAATACAACTCCCGCACTAGGGATCATCAGACATCAATTTAACGAACACAAAGAACATCCGGACTTAGGACAATAATTTGAGGATCACACACAGAATTGTCATACGTGGGAATTAAAACCGCGACCGCCGCGCTACCGAGGCTGTTAAAACTATACTACACAAAGATACTATACTATACTATACACAAGATTTGCCTCAATCGGAAAGCGAGTTCGAGACCTCCGCTTAGTAGCCTTATAAAAAAATCAGATGCGTTTTGTCGAGAAAGCTGTTTGAATGTACTAGAGACGAGGCATTGAACTCTCAAGTAAGTTCTACTAATGCTTCAGCATTATCTTTTATCTCTACGTTTACGGTCTAATAATAAAGTTCGTCTGGAATAGAAGCTTTACTCAATGTAAGACATCAAATGTATATTCGATAAGCTTCCCTTAGTTAATAGGAAAGATTTTCTAGTTTGTGTGTTTAATACTATTTTTATTCTTTAATACACTTCTCCGTGTGGTGACGGAGTAAGAATACAGTGTGTCACCACCCTATCTCATCCCATGGGTGTCGTAAAAATCGACTAAGGGACTATCCGTGAATAATCTAAAAAGAAGGAAAACTTGAAATTAAACCCTATACCAATCCGTCTGGCCAGCGTGGTATTAGTAGGCCAAGTATTCCTCCGTCACTGCATTAATGTCCCACTGCGTCCCTGTAGTGGGACATTAATGGGCTGTTATGAATGTTATGATGATACACTTACCATACTTACTACCTTCAATATGTTTGCTATCCTAACTTTAAAGCGGGGTATATTTAAAGGTGAAGCCGAGTGAAAGATTAGACAATATCTGGAAAATTTTGACACCCACAGGACTTTTACGACACCTACAGGATAACTTGAGATGTGACATTACAAAAAACTAAATGCCTACCTATCTAGTGCAGGCATTTTACGTTTTATCTGCTGAAAAAATCCTAATGAACTGGATTTTTTTATATCTTTATTTACATTTTTCACAATTAATTACATTTTTAAATATAAATATAAAAATAAAAACATTTAAAAATATAAAAAGAGGTAGACCCACCAGCATCGGGTACAGGGACCAAGCTACTGGCAGTTAGGGCTCCAGAGATAGGAACCTCCTCACAATACGTGCCGTGTCGTGTTTTTATATCTTTATTATGGTGTTGGGAAAAATCGCCATCGATATTGTACCTTAATTACCCCCAATCCTGCTCCAAGTTGGGGTTTAAAATGCCTATAATGACTGGACTATAACCAAATGAAGTCAAAGTTTGAACTGTGTGGCCATGGTAAGGCCAGTCTTAACATAACATCATTATTTAAAATTGACGTTGTTATGTCAGGCTGTAAGAATATCAATTTCCAATTAGACACAAAATCTAAACTGCATTTTGAACAAGCAAAACTATAGAAACTTTAATTAAGGTTCAGTTAGCTACAGTTTTTATTCTCAAATACATTATTATCTTTTTAATGAGTATACTCACTCTTTCAACATTCATTATCCGTGTGGTGACGGAGTAAGAATACAGTGTGTCACCACCTCATCGCATCCCATGGGTGTCGTAAAAACCGACTAAGGGACTATCCGTGAATATTGTCTTTACGTAATAAAAAGAAGGAAAACGTGAAATTAAACCCTATACCAATCCGTTTGGCCAGCGTGGTTTTAGTAGGTCAAGTATCCCTCCGTCACTGGAGGAGGCCCGTCCCTGCATTGGGACATTAATGGGCTGTTGTGATGACGCTTTCAACTCATTGTATTGATGTCATGAAAGCTAATTAAAAGATGACTTCCTAAATAAAAAACTGACTCCGAAGCCACATAGTTGATAAAAATCATTATACCAATAGAAATATGTTTACTCTGATGAGTTTTTCCTCGCGTTTACGAATTCCCGTATTTAAAAACTACCCTGTTTGTGCAATCCGCGTTTTATTGTACCGTGCTAGGATTTTTCGTATTCGTTAAATTGATATTCGTATTAGTCCCCATAACAAATAACTATCATAAAACTATTTTTATTCCATATACAAAATTTTTTGTGATAATCTCTATAATACAAATAAAAAATCTACCATAATAAATAAAACTGGGTAAAAAAAAGCAATGACATTAAATAATAAAATATCTATTTGGTTTCACAACTTTCCCAGACATATTTTATCAAATATTTGAAGTAATGTCAATCGAATAATAAAAAAATACCAAAATAATATATAAAATTTAATGTAAAGAACACTCACCCTTTCGCCATAATCGTCATTAAAGGTCTTGGGTACAAGTCTTCAGCGATGCATATCAAGGTTACTAAGAACACATATTTTTTCTCTTGAATGAAATGAAAACTTTTGCCGGGACCTGTGGGATTAAAATAACTTTATGTGTATTTTTTATCAGTAGAAAATGTAATAAAATTTACTTAGATTACAAAAATAGAAAATATATAAGAGCTGCTTTTTGCCATTACCTATATGGATGCTTCGTACAAATATAGCTGGGTTTATCGTGTGACTAAGAAGGAGGACCATTTGTGACCAGGACAGTGTCTAGTACAGATGCATATGTAGGCTTAAGAAAGCTTACAATGTTTTAGCTAATTTCAATGTTTTCTTTTTTTTTGTATCTTTACTGTCCGATATGTATCCTTCTCTACCTATCCAAATTTGTTACTTTCTTTCAACAAACAAACAAGGCAAACTTGACAGAAACCTTTTTACCAAGTCGTGTGACCAATAGGACAAGTTTTCATGCGTCACTAGAGAAGGAGCCCAACTCGTTAGGCAAAATAATATTATATTTATATTAATGTTTCGTTATGATATTTTTTTGTGTTTTTTAAGCCATTTTTTTTTCTGACGGCATTAACAATATTTTATCGTTACAGAAAAATAATAATTTTTTGATGCAATCACGAAAAATAATTTTAAAATTAACTTGTCCAAATTGGAATATTTTTATACCAAAACGTTAAAACGTAAATAAAACTTTTTTCATGTGAATTTAAAGCTGTCACTTTTTGTAAGCAGTCAAATTTTAACTGCCATTTTTGATTACTTGAAGTTATAAAATTCTTTGGGCAAATAAACCTGGTTGCCTACTTTATATTGAAATGTCAGTCGAGTCTTAAATACTCGTAAACGTAAGTAGCGTAACAAGGCTGTTTAAAAAGTTTAAAAAAAATCTCATAAAGTAATTGTGTATTTAAAATCACTAATTACTAGGTACAATCACGATTTGATTAAAGGCATAAAAAATACGTTTCAAGTAAGAAAAATTAAAGGCAAAAGGAAATCAGAAGATGAAGGAATCAGATTATTTTAAAAATAACAGCCTTCGTTCAAGTTTAATTATATTGATTTAGAAATTTCACATTTGAATTTAAAATTAACGAAACTCGGTCTATCCTTATTCAGCATTCCGATGTTATCATTTCAATTTACTTCATAATATAAACATGAAATCCCAATGTTTTGGTAAAGTAAATAGGAGGCTATGGAACTATTGAATATAAATAACGATCACAAGAAACTAATTTAAATGAATATTTACTCTTAGAATTTATAGCTTTTGAGTTTGATTTAGTCGTTGGTTTAATAGTCAAGTAAAGGAACCTCTGTTAAATAGTAATAGCATACTAAATAGAGTGACCAATGTCAAGAAGTGATTTATGAAATACTAGCTGACCCGTGCCCACTTCGTTAGGCGGCGAAAAAAACGCGTCACTTTTTAAACATATTTCATTACTGTTCCACTCCTATAAGTCATAGCGTGATACTATATAGCCTATGACACTCCTCTATAAATAGACTATTCAACACAGAAAGAATTTTTATAATCGGTTCATTAGATCCAGAGATTATCCCCTACAACGTCACAAACACACAAACTCTACTTCTTTGTAATATTAGTGTAGATTACTATAGTGATTTTAGAACTGTAAAGATAAACTAAATAAAGAGACCAGTGAATTTGGGTGACCTGGAAGGGTTTAGTAGTCAGTTTGTACAAGTGACCTCATTCTTTATACGATTGCTGTTGCACTATGATACTCGTATGTCACAAAAACTAGGGGATCCGGAGTTCCTTTGGTTTCGGAGATGGCTACAGAATTCATTGATCATATTTTGACATTAGATAAAATAGAAGTACTTATGAAAGTAAATAAAATAAAAATGATAATTTTGCGTTATAATACCTACTGTGTGAGAAAATTTTATTTTTGATTGTATTGTTTTATATCCTCGAACTAAGCCAGCATATTACTTAGTGCACTTTACGTGTGTATTGTTTTTTTAAAGTAGGTATTTAATTATGTAATAATAAGGTTGAATGAAAAAGGTCAAAGAACAGTTCTTTCCTTAGATTCATTCAAAAGCCACACAAGGTTGTGTTAACAAATTAATTTAAATTAACTAATTATTTCCTTGCTTTGTTTTTAGGTTAATAGGCGTCGTTAAGAGCAGACAGTCCTTTGAAGTCAATATGAACATAATATTACGAACGTTGACGAAACGTTGTTTGATAAATTGAGATGTTATCTTGATTTAAATACAGTTCTCTTTATAATAATACCACTGGTTCCTTCTTAACTGTAAACCTTTACTTAGAAACAGAATTTTTAATGTATTTTGTTTACATAAATAATGGTTATTTGCATTAATACTAGGGGTGATAGCATATTAAACAGTTAAAGTTAAAATAACATTAAGAAAGCTGAGTACGAGTAAGAGTTAGTCCATGTTCGAAATATGTTTTCTCAAACTTTTTCTTAAAAATCAATTCAAGTTCGAAAAGAAGAAAGACAATGGAAAAATTGATACTCGAGGCGGGACTCGAACCCGCGTCTCTGGACGTCCAGCGCCAAGACCAACTAGGCCACCCGAGTACTTGTCTCGACTATCAAATGTTTATTCGTTTGGTTTCTTGTATGAATTCTTTTACATTCTCTCTACATCGTAACTTCTTATTTTGGCGACAACGCTTTCTGTGTAATGACGGGAACCTTACATTTTAAAGGTTTTATTGTCATTGTGAATGATAAAGTGTAAAAATAATTCAATGATAGGCTTGAGCGTTGACCTTGAGCGTTCTCCGTATAAGGTAGAAAGAATACTTGCTTACGTACGAAACGTTCAAAAATCAGTAATTCTACACAATTAAAATTTTGTTCATTCCGTAAATACGTAATTGCCATTTTGACTCAGTAAATGCTAATTTGAATGTAGCAATGTATAATAGAAATAGCTAACGACTAACAGGTTAATGAGTTAATGTTATTTCTAGTGTGCTACGACCAACTCAAACCTGGAGTTAACGAGGTTATAAAGTTAGCGATATTCATAAGCTTTACCAGAAATTAATATGGACTTTGTTTCTGTATGCCTCAATTTACTTTTAACGACTTCTTATTAATAACAATTTGAGGAAAATTGGAAGGAAAAACGCCAGAGACCATAACTTATGTACTTATCACCACGTCATATCCGTTGCGGGGAGTTTAAGTAAGGGCCCGCCATATTTCAAGATTCTTGCACGCCTACTTTGCTTCTTCAACATTCGTACATCGTTTGAATTTGGTAACTACATGACCAGTAGCAGTATTTAAATCAAATATTTGTAACCTTTTTTACTAATGTTTATTAGAAATATAAAATGTCACTGCTCCCTTTTTTAGAATGTGTCGTTAAAGTGGACAATTAGCAGGACATGCATGATACAATGCTAATGACACTGACAGCTCTTTGTACTGAAGTCTGTTCTGCATTTGGGTATAAAAGGATATCTGGCATTTATTAATCCGGCAGAGATACTCCAACAACTGTAACTCCAGGAAGCTAGGATCAAAACTGTGATCAAATAACCGAGGATAGATGAAAATAGAGGCATTATAAAACCCACTAATTATTATTTATTTAAACTAAATACAAATCAAAAAGTAAGAGGATAGGTCTCTAGGCAATTCATATTCGAATACACACAAGCTACACTTTTATACAAACACACATCCTAATTTTTTTTTATGACAAAGCAATAAATATGACCGTATTGAACCTGATGGAATGCCGAATAAACTCCAGAAATGAAGGGAACGGGCGGTTATCATGAAATAGCTTCACTTTGTCGCTATCATGTCGGTCTGACATTGGGTGCATTGTGATTTATATTTAATTTTAGTACTTTATAAGGTAGGAAGGATATTAGGCATACATTATTAAATATTCAATCTATAACAGCCTACCTAATTTGGTTTCAAGATCACTCTAATTATTATTAATTAATAGAAAACAGTGACATTTTCTTAAACGTAATTGAAATCTAAATTGATAGATGTTAATTACAAAGCCTACACGCATATTGTGTAAAATCAATAACAGTAATTATTTACATTGTAATAAACAATTAATAGATGATGATAATAAATGAATGAACTGTTAAACAAACTAATGCATTTTACATAATAACCTACTATTTGGTTATAGTTCAATAATAAGTAATTACTTTTGTGATAACTAACTGCCTGTTAATGTTGATTAGAACGAAAAACATTGTAGCTGCTAATCGATTAAAATGACAAAATGGTTGGTTTTAATAATTTGAACTTGTTTGATACATTCACTTTTTTCCGGCACTGAAGCAGTAAATATCGGTCAAGGGAGCAGATATCACTTTCAGGCATTTAAAACAATTATTGAGTGACTTAAATGACAAGAAAAGTAAAGTATACTACACCCGCTTTTGAATACTGTAGTAGAATTTGTTTAACAGGTTTTCGAACTATTTTTTACTAGTCTGTAGGGTGATTGTCGTCTTTCCACGACATAAGGACGGTTTATGCTTGGAGATGAAAGTAGACAATGTGTTAAATTATCATCATCATCATATCAGCCAATCGACGTCCACTGCTGGACGTAGGAGAACCGTAAGGCCCTATTCAAACCAGCGCATTTTGTAACAACAAAACGTCGAAATAATATAACAAATGCATTTCTATGTTCCTCGGCGGCGTTGGAAATAGAACACAATTTCCAACGTCGAGCGATATAAAAGCGTCGCGTTAAAAAAAGCGCTGGCGTGTAAAGAGGATCATAGGGGCCTTAGGCGTTGGTGTTTAATAATCAGAATTATTTGTCGCGTGTTTCATATTGTACCAAAAACGCTACGCCCGATACCAGTAAGCTGTTTACGATATACTATGAATGGCCGCTCGTTGCAGTTATTGTAAAAATCTTTCCGCATTGCTTTGAAAGATCCTATGCTTTTATCTTAATTCGTTGCACAGCTTGATTAAGTAGCGGAATAAATTTGTGTAAAAAAAGTTTTTTAGATAAATTGGTATGGAAACGACTGATGTTTAAAATAAAAACTTATTAAAAAACATAATTATAAATTGAGGACTTTCGCTGCCTTGTCTTATTGGGTAAAAATTAACCTTGAAGCTGGATCTCTTGTTTAAATTTATCCAAAGGTTTAAGTTAATCACATGCCAACTTCCATTTTTTAATGACTGCATGGACCTTTTAATTTAATCTGAGTACAATTAAATTTAATAATAAAATAATATAAAGATAATAATTATATTTTTAATCTATATACTCACTATATACCAGCATAGATCTCGTTTGACTATCTTCTGCGAGAAACGTAGACACCACACATGTGTAGTTCCCACTTAGATGTGTACTAGGGTTAATTATTTTAATAGCACGATACGCTTGAAGCGGCTCCTCTGAAAAGTTTACAAAATATTAGTAACATGCTATGTCTCGCCTCTCGGGGTTCTACTAGGATTAATTAATAATTATGTAATGAAAAACCGAAAACAACCAGAACGTTGATACTAATTATTACACCTAAATAATTTTGTTTGCTTAGATGTTTCACTGGCATTCCATTTTTATTTACATTTGAACAGAATTGCTTATAGAGTTTCGATAAAATTTTCAGTCCATAAAGACTGGGTTCTGTAGTAGGTATATTACAGTCATAACATCTATTCAAGGGTGTACAGCGGCTTAGCTTTAATCTGGTATTGCTGAAGTTCATGAGCGCTGGTTACCATTTACATCATAACAGCCCATCAATGTCCCAATGCAGGGGCGTTCCTCCTCCCGTGACGGAGGGATATTTGACTTACTAATACCACGCTGGCCAGACGCATTGGTACAGGGTTTAATTTCAAGTTTTCCTTCTTTTTATTTCGTTAAGAATATGATAGTCCCTTAGTCGGTTGGGTGGTGACGTCTTGTATTCTTACTCCGTCACCACACTGAGTCGTACGTAACTACTAAACTATATATTTTACACGCTTCCACTTAATTTAACCGGCGCTCCTCCCCACTCCCATCCCATCCTCCCAGCCCGGCTTAGGCTCAGGAGGCCCCTCCAACCCACTAGGTGCAATCCGTAGTGCACTCAGCGGCATCAGCATCGCGGAGGTGCAAATATTTGCACGCAAGTACCGCGAGATCACAGACCCACTCGCTCTGGCGCTCTTGCTAGACGAGCACGCAACTCTACTCTACAAGTTAGGTTTTCATTAGGTAGTTAGGTACACACACATACTAACACTAACATGGACACCAATACACACACATCACACGCACATAACACGCCAGCTACACTCGCACTCACCACGGGGCGCATCAAGCCTAAGGGACTGTCGTTGGTTTCTTTCAACGCCCGAAGCCTCAGACCACAGGTCAACGAGCTCAGAGAGTTCGTCAAGAATCTTGGGGTTGACCTGCTCCTTATCCAGGAAACGTGGCTCAAACCCACTAACCTGAAAGGATTGTCAATTCCCAAGTACTCCTTACTCAGAAATGATAGAGCCACAGGCCTTAACGGCGGTGGCACAGCTATTTATTTCCGAAGGGAGCTACACTGTTCACCCATGGACACTCCGTCACTCACCAACATGGAGGCAACTATATGTAGGTTGTCTATGATAGGTCACGGGACTCTAGTCATAGCGTCCGTTTATATACCGTCGGGTAACCTCCCCCTGAGAAGTGATTTTGAAGCACTCCTCTCGCAAGGTAATCACGTTATCTTGTTTGGAGATTTCAACTCTAAACACAAAGATTTTAATTGTAGGACCACCAACACAAACGGTCGAGCCTTATTAGAGATTGCGGAAGCATTTGAGCTGGAGGTTATCAGCCCATATGACTGCACGCACTATCCTAGCGCTAACGCTCACGCACCCGACGTCTTAGATTTTGCTATGGCGAAAGGTGTTTATCTACCTTTAAGGTCTGTAGAAACCCTACACGACCTGGGCTCAGACCACCGACCTGTACACATAGTATTAGGCCCGCTCGAACCGTCAGCCCCTCCCACCAAGTCTTTTGTTAACTGGGATAAGGTCACTAGGTCTCTCGCCTCTGCGATTGACGAGCCCGACTCTCCTTTTGCTTTCTCTCCTGACTCGCTGGATAGCGGGGAGAAGATCGACGAAGCAGTAAATTCATTCACACGCTTAGTCACCAAGTCTGTGGAAGATAATACGAAGGTGGTCAACCTGCCTAGGCGGGCACAGCTGCCGGCGGATATCCGAAACACGATAAAGGCTAAGAACGCAGCGCTTAGAAGGGCTGCGCGTTACCCCACTCCCTCTAACCGAGCCGACGCGAACTATCTGCAGAGGCTGGTTAGATCCAAACTCTCAGACCTGAGGAACGCTAAATGGGGCAATCTCATGCAAGACATAACTCCGTCGCACCAAGCGTTTTACAAAGTGGCGAAAGCCCTTCGTAGTGACGTAGTGCAAACAATCCCTCCCTTATCTCGTCCAGATGGCACTATAGCCTTCGAAGACGAGGAAAAAGCCGAATGTTTCGCTGACAGCATCTCTGATCAGTGCTCCCCCTCTAAACAACCATGCGACCCAGCGCATCTCCGGTCAGTAGAGAAAGAACTCCGTAACAGGAACTCTCTCCCTCTCACGGCCCCTCCCATAACGGTTACGACGGACGAACTTGTTTCGCACGTCAAGAAGCTACAGGTTAGAAAGGCCGCGGGTTCCGATGGCATTACTAACAAGACGCTCAAGCACTTTCCCATCCAAGTGCTAACCGTTCTCACAGTCATCTTCAACGCTTGTTACGATCTATGTCACTTTCCCACTGCGTGGAAAGAGGCTATCGTAATAGGCATACCAAAGCCTGGTAAACCCCTCAACGTCCCTAGTAGCCACAGACCAATTAGCCTACTCAAGGCAATGGGCAAGCTATTCGAGCGAACGATGCAATCTCGTTTGAGAGATCATCTGTTCGACAGCGGCATAGCTATCCCCCATCAATTCGGCTTCCGACCCGCCCACTCATGTACTCAACAGGTACACCGTATAGTGGAATACGCACTAGACGGATTCTACCCCAAAAGGAGGAAGACAGTGGCAGTCTTTTTTGATGTCGCCAAGGCCTTTGACAAGGTCTGGCACGACGGGCTGGTATACAAGTTATACTTGTTAGGCCTGCCCGATCGGATGGTTCGATTAATTACCTCCTTCCTTAGCGGTAGGACCTTTCGTTTCAGGCACGAAGGCACCCTATCGACATCTCGGTCTATCACGGCCGGCGTACCTCAGGGCTCCCCCCTGTCCCCCCTCTTATATATATCATACACAAATGATATACCAGTACCTTCGCTCAGAAGCGGGGTACAGATGTCGTTATTCGCAGACGACACCGCCTTGTATAATAGTGTTACTATTGCAGCGGCGGTGCGTAAGCTTCAACCATCTATCAACAGATTGGGCGCGTGGTTTCGCAAGTGGCGCATAGATGTGAATGCAGACAAGAGCGCTGCGGTTCGCTTCGATGTGAAACGGCGGAATTCACTATTACGTAGGCCCGACGACCCCCCGCGACTGCTAGGTTCACGTATACCCTGGCGGCGCGAAGTCAAGTATCTTGGAGTCACACTGGACGAAACCCTCTCGTTCAGGCCGCACATACGGCGAGTGACCAGGAACGCACGCTCATATCTCGGCCGGCTACACCACATGGTTGGCAGGCACAGTAGAATGTCACTACGAAACAAGCGAACTATCTTCAAGGTTTGCATACGCCCAGTACTCACATACGCATCACCTGTATTCGCACACGCGAGCCCAATCCTTATGGAGAAGCTCCAGACAGTACAAAACATATTCATACGCCGGGCGGCCGACGCACCGTGGTATGTTCGCAACGCGGACCTGCACCGGGATATCGGAATGCCCACTATACAGACATTCATAAAACAGGCCTCTGATAGATTCTTCAAATCTGCAGAGGAGCACACAAATCACCTCATAAGGGAGGCGGTGGCCTACACCCCCGTTCTCCCTAACCCCACCACTCCTCACGTCATACGAAGGCCTCGTAATGTCCTACTGGACTCACCGGACACACTGTCCTCCGATCTGGAAAGGCTTGTCAAAGCTCAGATCCCGTAGGTCCCCCCTAAGATCTCTGTTAGTTTATACATGACCTGAACGCAGTGCGCGCTCAATCATGACTCTCTAAGTAGGATTCTCTTAGGGAAAATCAAGTGGGCGTCCCTTCAATGGGGCGACGCTTATCTAAGAAACGCTTCCCCGGACCCCAGTCTGGGGGGGACGTTCCGATTCGCTTAGCAGCCCATAGGGCAACAGAGCAGTAGGTCTGGTGGTTTTTAGCCGGTAAGAGTCCGCGCATAACCCGCAGGGACATAGGGCCTCCCTCGGTGTACTCATGAGAGTTTTCCACCTCCTCCCAAGTATAGACCGGAGGTAGTCTGGGCGAGTTCTGCCCAGGCGGCGTCATTCGTGGCGTTAAAAAAAAAAAAAAAAAACTTAATTTAAACCCCAATGAAAATAACATCCCTCGGTTTTTGAATGACTGATCAAGTCAAAATCAACTAATTAAGTGTCAAAACTGTCATTTTAGTTCCTGTAAATGATAGTTTTGAGACTAGATTAGTTGATTTGACTTGATCAGTCATTCAGAAACCGGGGGCTAATGACATGACGTTGATCATTAAAACAAAAATTATATCCTTTTTTCTTTACAACTGTTATACTGTTTAGTTCAATTTGTAATAGAGTGATATAGAACTCTACTGTAAAGATAAATTTCTAAAAGATGACAAGAAAAATCTCAATACGCGAAGGAAGTTACGTGCCATCAATAACAAAATATTTTATTGCTAAAGAAATAATATTCATAACTCATTGTGTGTATTAAGATCAGTAATGTCGTAGATTCTGAATTTCTGTACATATATTCTGACGAATAAAGATGTTTACAATATCACAAATTTACAAAACCTCGAATATACATATGACATATTATATTCAATACATCATTATTCTGATTTATATACTTTGATGGATGATTGATTAAATTTCTTGAAATTCCTCCTCGTTCCATCCACATTTGAATAATTTAAATTTCCTTCTATGAATTTTTATCACTGGTAATACTATGATTTTCTCCACATTCCTTACACGGCATAAAATAGGTCATCAATTCGTGAGAAGAATAATCCATCGCGTTTGAATTGAGCTTTCGTGACTGGAGCGATGGCTAGAAAACATTTCAACAATTCCTGTCGCTGTACATTTTAGTCGAGTGAGAGTCATAGCCGTCACAAATGGCCTTATTACCCGTTTATTTATTACTCGTGTATTTAAAGGCCATAAAAACTAAAACACAATAACTTTTATTACTTTTACACATAGCTTAATAAATTTTAGAAAATACCCTATTCTTTTTCGATTTAATTACTTTTGCGATGACCATTAATAATAGTCTTTAGTTTGCATTGAAAGAAAGAAAGAAAAGTTATTTATATAGTACATACATTGCAGTAACTACAGGCGAGTGGATATCAAATTGTGCTGTCTTCCATAAGGCTAGACATTGCAATTACGTAAACGTGGGATTTTTGATATTCGATCTTAAAACATATTTTAGTGAAGACCTTTCCTAAAGTCCAAATTAAAAATGTATCTACTATCTACTTTATATTCAAACCTATATTCCAAGTAGTCACGTATTCTCAACGAATAAATCAACTCGCAATATGTCACGATGTGTTAATTCGATAGTGTTTTTATTGTTAACGTTCGTCGTCTTCGATATTATTCGATCATCTGTGATATTATTGATCATCCTCATCATCGTCATATTAGCCAATAGTCGTCCAATGCTAAACATAGGCCTTATCCTAATCTTGTGCCTTCTTTATTTATTGGATTTGCGATGCCTTGAACAGGTCTTCTCTGTTTACTTTAAAAAGGAGTCTGTCCACCCTGCTGGGTTTCCCGTTACGCAGTCGCCATTCTAGAGCATTTCTTCGTGACAGTCCGTATTCCTCTTATGATACTTTTATCGTTTTAAACTTTTGTTTTTTTTGTGGAACAAGCTCGCTGCGGCGATATTTCCGGACGGTCACGACTTAGGGAGCTTCAAGAAACGAGCGTACTCCCTTTTTAAAGGTCGGCAACGCATCTGTGATTCCTCTGGTGTTGCGGGTGTCCATGGGCGACGGTGATCTCTTACAATCAGGTGACCTGCGTGCTTGTTTGCCTCCCATTACATAAAAAAAACTTAAACCTTTGTTGGTTCAAATATTATCTCCAAAATACGAATAAATTACAGCTTTTGTGTAAATACTGTCATAAGACTTAAGTTATTTATTACCACTACTATAAGAATGATGCAAATTAAGTCACGTTTCTATTAAAATATTGATTTGTTTATTTTCACCAACTTTCGTTAATTAATAATTGTGTCACTATTAAACTTTACTTGTTAAACTCATTGTTTAAAACTGCTGTAGTTTTCCTTGTTTCAGAACACATTCATATTGCTTCTGTTTCGTCCAAGATAATAGAGTCGTATTGCCAGTTAGATTATTAGTATAATTTCGAATAGTATTAGTAACGACACATCGAATAACAAGGAAGTTTGAAGTTTGTAAGAAGTTTCCCGCGTTATGTTTACATAATATACACATGTCATTTACCGTACGGTAACAGTCACACGATTTCACATTTCACTTACCTGAGTTATTCCGCATGATAAACCTCCTTTTTCACTTTATCGTCTGTATGCTACATAAAGTTAGCCTTTCTCAACATATTCCATGATAATACAGACTACTTATCCGTGTGGTGACGGAGTGAGAATACAATATGTCACTACCCCAACTTATTCCATGGGTGTCGTAAAAACCGATTATGGGACTATCCGTGAATATTATTATCTTTACGAAATAAAAAGAAGGAATACTTGAAATTAAACCATGTACCACTTCGTCTGGCTAGCGTGATATTAGTAGGCCAAGTATCCCTCCGTCACGGGCCCGCCCCTGCAGTGGGACATTAATGGGCTGTTATGATATAAGACTACTATAAACTTACGAAATCCATTTATATCATGACATACGACATAATATCTGTTGATATCCAGTGTAAAATAAAACTATGAAATATTACTTCAGGGTAACGGATGGCTTTTGGCACCTCGAGTTGAAAGTTTGACAATCTGTCGCAACATAGTTGATAGTCTTGAACTCTTTTGGCATTCGATGAAGAAAGCCATAAGTTAAATTTCTTTCTAAATTGACGCTACGAAGGTAAACATTTGCTATAATTTTTATGTACGAGTATAATTTATGTCATTGAAAACGCTTTTTTTATCTGATAGACAGACAGTGCTTAATATTTTAAGCAATATTTTTTGTATACGTCATACTTCATCATAATAGTCCATTAATGTCCCTCTGCAGGGAGGGGCCTTCTTCCATGACGGAGGGATAGTTGGCCTACTAATACCACGCTGGCCAGACGGATTGGTATAGGGTTTAATTTCAAAATTTCCTTCTTTTTATTTCGTAAAGATGATAGTCCCTTAGTCGGTTTTAACGACACCCATGGTAAAAGATGTGAACATGTTGTATTCTTAATCCGGCACCACACGGAGATTACGTCACATTTAATTACGTAAAAAAATTTAAAAAAATACCTGAAATTTTAAAGCTCATATCAACTTTTCCTTTTAAAAGTCCAATAACTTGAGGTTGCATAGGTGGTATCCATTGATACACTAGGCCAGTGGAACCGTTGAAAAACCACTTAATTACAAGTCCAGGGCCAGGTGTCACGCCCGTACTGAAGTCGCAGTCTAGTATCACTGATTCTGTGCCTAATTCCACTAACGCTGGTACTTCTAGACGATTTATATTCACTGCTATACATTCTGTGAACAAAAATAATCAAGGTCAATACGGCAAGTGTGTCATATTTTTTACTAAGTTCATTTGAAACTTTTTCTACTTTTTCAAATTGTGTATATCGTAATTAAAATAAGTCGATCGTATCGTCTAAACAATGATAGGAATTATTGGAAACAATTCAAACTATCTGTAGTTCTAGGAAATGTATGTAACTATTATATATTAGGGTGTTATTTGATTGTCCATATTCCCTTACTTCATTGTAGGAGGTTGATATGGATGTGTACGCATCAGTGCGTACCATGATGATAGATAGGATAAAACAAAAGATAGTGTTGTTATAAACAAATCTATACTAATATTTTATAGAGGTAAAGTTTGTGTGTTTGTGACGTTGTAGGGGGTAATATCTGGATCTACTGAACTGATTTTAAAAACTCTTTCTGTGTTGAATGGTCCGTTATTTCTCGGGGAGTGTCATAGGCTATATAGTATCACGTATGACTAATAGGAGTGGATCAGTAATGAAATATGTTTTAAAAAGTGACGCGTTTTTTTCGCCGCCTAACGAAGTAGGCACGAGGCACGGGTCAGCTAGTATTTAATAAAACAAAACTTGACACAAAATCAAATCCATCAGGTGACCTGCTGGCTCGTTTGCCTCCTTTTACATAAAAAAAAACATTTAGTATAATGTATGATCATTTATGCCTACTTTTCTTTATCACTGGAAAAGATATGGTCACTTCACTGCCATCTTGAGCTTTGTTGTGATGATATAAAACAATGTTACATAAAAAATCTATCAAATAACTTCGTTGCGGTTAACGCAAGGGTAACTGAGGTTACCAATATAACCCTTGCGTGCCTAAGACTTAATTAAACCTTTAGTTTTCGAATATTATTATAGGGAAGCTACTTTTATTATTGACAGAATTTGACCTAAGGTTAATTAAGGTTACGCAGCGTGAACACGATTACATATAACAAAGTCGAATGACTCACTATTCGAATTGATGTATCGAATCGAAATGTAGTTTGAAAGTAAATAATCTTTATACAAATAGAAAAAATTTAAAAAATTAGAAGTAAATAAATTCTGTCTTGCCATTATTTTTAATAGTTTCAATAAGTTCAAGCAAACTTAAACTTTATAGGTAACTCATTAATAACAATCAATATTTTACTTAAAATATCTAGAAGACTTGAAGTTTGTCAGCCTAAACTGGCGTACTGTAAGACGCTCTAGGACAATATGCACTACGGTACGCCTTAGGCTACGCTTGAGCAAACAAGTAAACAATGGTAACTGTGCGACGCAAGATGTCACTGAGCCAAAACTTGCGTTTATTTTCTTGTATAATGCTTATAGAATAGTCAGTATGGAGGTTTTAACATTGCTGCTAGATGTTTGCCCTGTCAATCTCGTGGCAAAAAGACATGTGACTGTTGTAATATGCTACATGAGATGTATAACTAACAAGTACATGAAGTGCCGTTCACAAGTTCTCAGATTCTAACCCAAGCTAGTTCTTTGAGCCTCGATATTTATGTCATAATAAAATATTGTAAATCTTGTTATTGCCTTAAGACAACACCAAATGATTCCTTTCGTGTGTTATCTTTTTTAAAACAAACATAAAAAAGAAAAACTCTTTTTTCTCAAACGCAAATCCCGTAGATCTGTTTATAAATTTTGACGAGCTCCATTTCGGTATAAGTCACTTTACATCTACTTGCAATATCCCCCTTCGCGTGGATAGAGTAAGGGGGACACATATGCTCCCTGTTTTCCATTCCTTTCACGGTTTTAGGAGACAGCATGTATTTTTACCGTGACAGCCGTCGTCTTCAGTCATACGCTAGTGCAATCTTTAATCTTATTAATAATTTAGTTCGTCTGTCTTTCGGTTTTGATATTGAGTTTTGCATCGATATTGCATGTCTGGTTGTAACAGGGTTAAAACTTTTTTTTGTTTTTGTATTCGTTCGAATTTTAAGTTATGTAATTCAGGGTATTATATTATCAGGGCAACTGCTGTAGATGACTTTTAGGTGATGGGTTTATATCGTAGCGCAAAATGTGGCTAGCGCATAATTAATTATTATCTGCTTGAAATAAAATTATCTGCATAGCATCTGATATTCAAGAAAATACTGATGAATCTATATTAATATTATTATGTCTAACCAGCAATTATAAGCCAAGTTTTTGTCCAATTCTGCCGTTATTACCTGCAACGTTACTATTAAAAGCATTGAGGTATTTTTAGGTTTTGAGAAAAGTATCCACGGTCTACGATCGAATAGAAGACATGCTATTTTCGGAATGTCCGCCTTAAGAGGTACCTATAGAACCTTATTATAGAGCGACGCGAAATGTAAAGATTAAAGTAGCCGGTGGCAAAGCAAGCTTGTATGAATTGTAGTGCAAGAGGTCCGGGTTCAAATCCCACGCAAGATGGTTATAAGAAAGTAAAGTAAAAAGAAGAAAAACTTGAAATAAATAGGGTTTAATTTCAAGTTTTACTTCTTTTTATTTCATAAAGATATTATTTACGGGTAGTCCCTTAGTTGGTTTTTACGGCACCCATGGGATGAGATGGGGTGGTGACATATTGTATTCTTACTCCGTCACCACACGGAGAGAAAAAGAATTAAAAAAAACAAAATTAAACTAAAAAGCTTTACGGATAAGGAAGCAGCAATAAAATTTGTTAAGAGTCTTAATTTTCAATTTTACAATTTAATTACAGGATTTTTTTTATATAACATATCTACTTTTTTATTGTTATCGGAACTAATTTGTAGCTGACAAACGAAGAATCAACTTAAATTCCACCCTCTCCTTACAAACCAACTTACTTTTACTTCTTAAATCCACTACCTGCTAGAAAAAAATTACAATAAGACACAATATAATAGCAACCGTTTAAGGATCACAAATTGTCTGTAATACTTCATAATAGGACATTTCATGTTATATCTAGAAATACAAATCCATGAATCCCGGACCCCTTGTTAACCGTTCTAACAAATCTCAATACCTCTCCGTATTCTGTACTAGGTTTATGTCAATAGTGCAGTAGATGAACAATGTTCCAACACAAAGAGAATCTCCGACCAGAGTGGGTGATCTCGCACAGCGGACTTGATTCACTGCGAGTGGTTGTTTAAATATTAATGGACCTTGCAAACCTTGATAACGCGAGTTAGGTTGTATAACTGTCGTATCCTTCTACTATTACTACTATTTAACTGGTTGTTAGATTAAAATAAGTATGCATTTATTTTAAACGGATAAAATGTCCTACTCTAAAGTTTGCTAACAGAAGTCCCGAATTCTTATTATTTTATCTATTAGAACAATTAGAATAAGTCTTTGCGTTTTGCTCGTAATAAGCCTTCTGTATTTACTTTTTCGTCCATAGTACATTCTTCAACTGCTGTAATAAAGAAATTACTGCACACAAAATCTTAACTACACTCTGTGATCGATTTTTCTTTTTTTCAACCTATAAAGTGAAATATCCCAGCGATCGATTTAAAATAAATACCTAAATAAAATATACTGAAGGTAAAACTGATTTTACAAACCATTATCAAGCAACAAACATAACAACTAAGTTTTTTATAAAATACGAATGATTTATTATTGATCGAACTTGATTGAACTTAATCATCATCATTCCTATTTTTTATGTGTTAGTTTTCCTATAAACAGGTCTGTAATCATTCATCGTTAATATTTTTTACAGATACGATCTCAAAGCTATCTTAATCCAATACATCGAGTATTCAAACATTGAAATAAGATCTTGATTTTTGCTCAGTAAATTTTTATGACTGTCAAGGCAAGCGTTTTACGATTACATTAATGTTTTAAAATACATTTTATCGTTTGAATTAATCGTGTGTATATCAAAATAAACGGGACTGACTTCCATACCTATAGGTTTATAGGCAGAATAAAGGCGCGGGCCCACCGCGGCGCATGCTGTACACGGGCACGCGGCGCATTTTAGCTGGGTGTATTAATTTGTTTGACAACGTGGGTCTACGTTTCCACTGGAGTGCACGAATATGACCCACGACTATGTATAACGTGGCACGGCGCACGGAGAGGCTACGCACGTGGCACTGCAATCCACGGACGAAACTGCGCTGCGATAAGTGAGCTGTACATAGTCGACGGTCATATTCGTGTACTCCAGTGGAAACGTAGACCTACGTGGACAGCGTTGAGCTATGTAACCGCGTATTCGAGCAAGACACGCATGTATCAATGACGTCAATTCATGCGTAGCCTCTCCGTGGGTTGCAGTGGACACAACCAGATACATTTTCTTTCAAAGCGAAGCTTAAAACACGTGCGTAGTCTCTCCGTGCACCGCGGTGGGCCCGCGCCTTTACGATGCGCAAATTTCGTCATCTATGGTTTGGAACCGCATGATTTACAGCTACCTTAACGTTGGGTGTGTATAATGCTAGGGGCGACAAATTTCCCAAATTTGTCGTCCCTAGCTTTACACAGGATAAATTTAAATTCATTAGCAATTTTTACCAGCGGCTGTTTATATAATACTATGGACTTTGAGCCCATTAGATTATACTCAAATGTTATGTTTTTTAGTTTAGTTTTAATGCATTAGAAGTATATTCCATATACATGCAAATAGGCTAATTACATAATGTATCTTAAAGTACTAAAATGCGTCGAATTTACACACCAATCATTATGACAGATTGATATCAATAAAAAATTATAATGCATCAATGTGTAACAATGGTTACAATCAAAGTTATAGTTCGGAAATACAGTTATAAATAATATTTTAATGATAATCGGTAGTTGCATGTTGTTTCCATCATAATAATAATAAAATTTGATCAGATATTGTCTGTTATACATTAATCATAATGTGTGCGTATGTGGAAAGTTATGACGGCTACTAAACCATAGTAATGGTATGTGACAGTTCAACAGACAGTATATTAATCACATCATATTTTCCTATGTCGTTTAGGATTCCCTTTTTTACAACTTTAAAACGAGACCCCAAGATGTTTTTTGCTCAATTAAACATGTGGAAAGATAAAAGGAAAAAAGTTTTACGTAGAAAGTTGAAATATTCACGATTTTTTATAGCCCTGCGTCTCGTTGAGTCAAGTTCTTGAGGATATATTTTGGGAGTATTTTTAAACTCATCTCGTACTTGCTTTATTTATGAGAATACATTTCTGAGTGTGCAAAATTAGGAAGACGTACGTAATAGAATACAATATTTTATTTATGTTTACATTGTTTTGGTGTTATAAATTGTTTAATAATAGCTAAATTTTCCGTGTGGTGACGGAGTAAAAATACAATATGTTACCACCCCATCTTATCCCATGGGTGTCGTAAAAACCGACTTAGGGACTATCCGTGTATATCATCTTTACGAAATAAAAAAAAGGAAAACTTGAAATTAAACCCTATACAAATCCGTCTGGCCAGCGTAGCATTAGTACGTCAAGTATCGTCACAGGAGGAGGCCCGTCCTTGCAATGGGACATTAATGGGCTGTTATGATGACGATGAGATATAAAGTGGTGGTAGCTGACAGTTGGTGCTGTCTTCAGTAACAACAGTTTAATAGATCAGTACAACCCTTTGTCTTTATGTCTCTAGTTACTGTATGAAGCCTTTCCATTGCTTTGTAAGAATGTCGGAGTTGAACAAGCAAGTAACACACTCGCGGGTATTTATGGGCAGCACAGTTCGCTTACCGTCAGATAAGAAACACGCTTGCTCGCCTCCCTGTTTTATATAATGTATAATTCACTAAGCACTTTTTAATTACGCATTATTTTATATATGTTAGCAAATATTTGTTGGTAAATACGTACAAACGATAAAAATAAACGATACAAACGTCCGAACATAATTAAGTATTAATAAATAATTGTTTAATTTTCGTTTGCGCTTTATTTTTAGAAGAAATTAAATAAAATGTATATCTCATTGAGGACAAAGGTTAAATAGAAGCAGAATCTAATAATTATAAAGGTACTTCTACATCGCTAAAAAGATAAAATGAAATGTTGTACAGATAATAATATTATATTATAATAATCGACGACCTCTGTGGCGTAGTGGGTAACATGACTGCTACGCAGAGGTCTCGGGTTCGCAAAATCTTTGTGTGCATGAACATGATTGCTTGCATTGGTTTGAGTATCGTAGTATTAAGTATCTTTATCAGTTGTCTGTACCCATAGTACAAGCTCTGCTTAGTTTGGGACTAGATGGCGTTGTGTGGAAGTGTGAGGAATATATAAAAATGTGTTAGATTAAATGATAAATTTCTATATTGATACATACGCTTTATTAAATATACATAGTACAGATACATCCCCAGGACTAAAGGCAAGGCAACGAATAGTAGTCATGAAAGAGATGACCTCGGTGGCGCGACGGTAGCACAAGCGGCTGCCGTGCACGAGGTTGTGAGTTCGATCCCCACGCAGGACAATAATTTGTGAGATCCGCAAATTATTGTCCTGAGTCTGGGTGTTCTTTGTGTCCGTTAATTGATGTTTGTAAAAAGTCCCCGCGGCAGAAAGCGTGATCCATAGTTGGGATCCGGGAGTTGTCATTTAAAAAAAAACAAATAGCTTCACTCAGTCTGACTACACGTATGCGCTAGATGTACACTGGCTATTCCCAGACCACAATATGAGTACCTAAGCAACCATTCATAATTATGGAGCTTAACAACATAACTCTTAAAGAACCTTTATGACTTAGAAATACTAAGTCATAAGGTGCTGTCGTAACGTAAACAAGTACATTTGGTAATTGAGTTCGGTGAACTAATTGCTTCATATTAAACTTAGTTTAATAGTAACTACTAGTCAGAAACTTAGAAAACACATTCAAAATTTAGTAATCGAGTTTGTTGTTACCTTGTAAACGTAGGTATGGATTAAACGTATAACGAATCCTACTTTCTTTGTTGTTGTTGTAGTAAGAATACGTGTCCCAGAGCTAAACTAAGCAAAGGCAACAAGAAGAATCGCAGCGTCTTTTCTAAACACATAAATGAAAGGAGACCAAGACCAACGTAATTTGACGGAAATATAAATAGTTCTCCAGCAGTGGACGTCCATAGGCTGATAATGGTGATGATAAATCATAATCATAACAGCTCATTAGTGTCCCACTGCAGGGAAGGGCCTACTCCCATGACGGAGGGATGCTTGGCCTACTAATACCACGCTGGCCAGACGGATTGGTATAGGGTTTAATTTCACGTTTTCCTTCTTTTATTTCGTAAAGATAATATTCACGGATAGTCCTTTGGTCGGTTTTTACGACACCCATGGCATGCGCTGGGGTGGTGACATGTAGTATTTTTACTCCGTCAACACACGAATAGACTCCCATTTACATGAAGATATATATACCTAAGGAAACACTAAACTTGAATCACAGCTTAAAGTTTACGATTACGATATCAATTAAACGCTATATGGAACATGCTATAGAATATAATCTGATCTATATCCTACGAAACCGACAATTTTCATCCGAAACCTTATAATTTCATTTACTAGGTATTATTATTCGATATCTATTATAATATAGTAAATATTAAAGGTCGACAGACTTGAACGTAAACTACTGAAATGAGAAACACGAAAATTTGGAGGGTAGATTCCTTTTATGACGTCGGCACGCCATAAGAAAGCGTACTCTGCAATTCAGACTAGGGTCTAAGGATGTATAAATTGAGGATGAAATTTTGTATAGGCATTTCGTATTGTTGTATCTTTATATAATCTTCTCGTAAGAAAATACGACTAGCTTCAAAATGTTATTTATAAAATGTAAGTTATTTATTTTGTTGAAAATAATGTTTGTCTGATTTATTTCGGTTGTCATTGTAGATATTTTAGGTCATTTATAGATTTGAGTTATTTATAGACACGTATTTACAAATTATTCTTTCTAGTGCAACTCTGTAACAATTAAAGTATCGAATAAAATAATCCTGCATTATAATGACTATTGGCAAAACATTCTGAACTCTGGTACTTTAAGTCCCACATTTTACTCGGTAGAATAGCTTGGTGTATATCACTTGCTTGCTACCGGCCAAAATAGTTAAGTCAGAATCACATAAATTTAGCCTTTAAAAGACCTTGCTCCAACGCTACTGAATTTCGCCTCAGTGACATACGGTTTTTAAATCTTTATGCTTAACAAACCTGTGAGTCTTAAAGCTGGAATTTAATACAGAATACACTTAAAATTAAAGTAAACTTAACATATAAGTACAAAACTAAGGTTTGATTTAAATAATCAAAATCGACAAAAAAAATTACATTGTTTTGCTAGAATTTAGTGACAGGTATCCTAAATGTCGTTGTCTAGTTAACTTGATTCAAAGAATTTAGATATCCGTTAAGGCGTTTACTCAGAGAAAGCAGCATTGTATATTCTTCTTCCGCGTATTGGAAAACGCAGGGTGGCAACTCACACGATAGACCGACGACCTAGTTAGGACTGCAGGAATGCTATGGATGAGGAAGGCACAAGGCTTAAGTTTATCCAGCACTTACTGTCTCATCATCATCATCATGGGCGTGTGACGAAGGGATACTTGGTCTACTAATACCACGCTAGCCAGACGGATTGGTATAGGGTTTAATTTCAAGTTTTCCTTCTTTTTATTTCGTTAAGATAATATTCACGGATAGTCCTTTAGTCGGTTTTTACGACATCCATGGGAAGCGATGGGGTGACGACATATTGTATTCTTACTCCGTCACCGTGATTTAATCCCTCAGCTTAGTAAGAATCATCATAAATATTAGCCAATAGACATTGGCTAATATTTATGATGGTAAGCTGAGGGATTAAATATTACATGAAGCAAGGAAAACACACACCCTAAGACTATCACAACTCGATGGTTAGACATAAATGCTTAATGCATAGGAGGTTTTTGAAGCATTAGTGATAGTATCTACATAAACTGAGCGTTTTTTATTTGAACCATAAACATTAATCGAGATACTAGCACAAAGCCAATATTCGTAAAGTGCAAACAATTTTTCCACAAAAATATGTGATAGATTTTTACCATATTGTGCTTTTGCCAACATGAGACTTTTTAGGTAATAAAATATGAACTATATAGTGTCTAACGTGCTCGTTTTTTACGCACTCGACCACTTATTTACTTATAATGATTTGAACATGGTTTCTGCATGATTCAGTGATTTTGGAAATCCAAAACTTACACATTTTAGTGGATTTAAAGGTCCTAGAAATTTAAAACTTCTACGTGCTGTATAATAAGGTGCTCATTCCGACAAAAATAAAAAGGTACATCTGGGAATATTGAATTTATGAAGATAGTCTATTTCTTTTTATGTAATAGAAGGCAAACGAGCCAGCAGGTCACCTGATGGTAAGTGATCACCGCCGCCCATGGACACCCGCAACACCAGAGGAATCACAGATGCGTTGCATGTCTATTTTCTCAAACTACTTAAGCATTTATTAAATATATAAAATTTCTGATTTCAATATGCTCAAATAATATGTGCCGGTTACAAATGAAAATCTCTTAGGAATTTCCTGTAAAATCAAAGCACGCAATAGCTACCAGACACTTCTATTTACTTGAAAGGTTACATTTGTATCAACACATCACGTTTCATACTTGATTCAATAAAATAATTTATAACGTTATAGGACATACGAAAGTATTAAATTATAATAAATTTTATTAAAACTGAAAAACCTCTTATAGGCCTTGTACCTGGTATTATACAAATACAACCTGGGCTAACTATAAGAGGCCATCTTCTAAGTACTACTTGCCATCTTGCTGGGTAAAATATTCGCTTTTCTGAAGATGAGGATGCAGATTAGACAAAACGTATGGATATTTTTATAAAAGAGAAAACAAGGCCTTTAAACAAAAATGTACATAATGTACTAATTATTTATTTATGCATAATTGATAAGTATGTAATAAGAGATTTAACCTACAAGTAGTCTATGACATCTTCCTCTCTTTTTCATATTCACCGTAACCAACAAGGTCTATTATTGTACCCTAAACCACAATTTTAAGAACTGTAAATAAGATTATACAGTGCTAAAACTTAAATCGGTTTTTAGAGATTGCGTGGGATTTGTATTTATGCCATCCACGTAAGTCCCAAAGCACAACCGCCCACTTTGCCAAAAGTCTTATTCTATCCATCACACGTTATATTCCAATATAGTCAGCAAACAATTAGAGTAAGTAAGTACGTATATCCCCAGGAATTGTCCGACTGCATTTAAACGTCACATGTAATTTAATTACCATTAACGATAATTGCAACTATAATGGACACAATTACCATACTACATGCTATGTCGATTAATTTATTAAGTCCATACATTTAAATTAATATGCAAAGTGAATAACCAATTTCATAAAACGTATTTATAATGCACTAGAATTCGTCAGTGACATTTTGCGAGTAAAAATGATTAATGCTTCAGGATATTTCATTCTTCATTATAGCTCATTAATGCCCCTTTGCAAGGATATGGTTGCTTTGCAGCGTACTTGAAAGATGGTTTAAAAAACAACTTCAAACATGTTTGCTAAACGGTCGCGTATAGGGTTTTACATCAAGTAGCTACGTTTGTTTTCTGTAAGGTGACATTTTTATGAACTTTCTCACAATTACTTTTACGCTGAGGCACTTTCGACACCGATGGAATAAGATGGAGTGAAGATACCACTCCAGTCTTCTTACGTATTCTCACTTCGTAGTTACCTCCGTAGTTGGTACGCATGAGATCCCAAAATTAAATGAGCCGTAGCCCCATATTGCAACCAATACTTAAACCAGCCATAAAAGTATAATTATGATCACGTACCCGGGTGCGTGTGTGATGCATAAGAAGAACCATTAAACCAAAGCAAAGGGCATAATTACGCTAAGGTACATTTAATTTGAAACACAAATTACAGGACACGTAAAATGACACCTATTTTACTAATTTCTTCCAACTAGACCTTTGGTATGCCATAGGTCATCAAAAAATATTTATTTCTTATCGGGCCTTTAGTGTCCCATAGCAAAGACAGGCCTCTTCCTGGGACGGAGGGTAACTTATTCTACTATAATCACCATGGACAAATGGGTTTATTTCGAGCTTTCCCCTTATAGCGATATAATTTATCACCGGATTTAAATAAGTTTTCCGTATAAATCAAATAATGTTTATGTCGGTTAAAAATCTAATTAAACGAATGGATGAGGTTGTTTGAGTAAACTACATTTATGGAATATATTGTAGAGTTTTGCGATGATGTGAGAAAGTTGCGAGACATTTTTATTCCAAATCAATATTTGAACCATCTTTAATATTCAGAGTGGATTTAGTATAACCAATCGAATCGTCTTTTCTCTGAAAAAAAACCCCTTAGTTTCTGATACCTTGGTAACATAATTTACATACTTAAATGTCATACGAAAGCATAAACTACTGAATAATAAAAAACATAATTTATAACTTATGCTACCTGCTACCCAAACAAATTTCATGTCTCTACTTTATTAGGTTAAACGCATTAGGCCAATGACATTTTTTGTGTGATATATTTTTTTATTTTTCCGTGTCGTCTACTGTTTTACCGAGTCTAATGTAAACAAACAAAATTGAGCTTTCCCTGACGAGTTGTCGACCTCACCGTCCCTTTTTTTCCCTCATTAGCCTCTGTAATTCAAATTACTACGGATTACAGAGGAAATAGTAGAGAAAGGGAATATTTTTCGATGTAATAAGATGTAGATATTCATTGTTCTCTCATTCTTTACGAGGATAGTGTACTTATGTTTAGTTTTTTGCTTTCAAATGCTTTTTATTACGACCCTCTTGTAATAAATGGTTAAGGTTTTCGAAATAAATAGTAACATTAAGTAGTTACATACTGCTAACTAAAGTACCAATAATAAAAATAAAAACCCAAGTACTTTCGCATGTAATAATTTACTTTACTAGTTTACTACGAAGAAGATTCAAGTAAAACGTTGCTTTAAATGCACCTTGTAAAACAGAGTAAACTGATCATAAAATTTAAACGGGAAGAAAATAGATAATAATTAACCCTTAATAAAGATGTAATGTGTAACCTCCGTGTGGTGATGGAGTAAGAATACAATATGTCACCACCCCATCTCACCCCATGGGTGTCGTAAAAATCGACTAAGAAGTAAAAAGAAAGAAAATTTGAAATTAAACCCTATACCAATCCGTCTGGACAGCGTGGTATTAGTAGGCCAAGTATCCGTCCGTCACGAGAGGAAGCCCGTCCCTGCAGTGGGACATTAATATGATGTTATGATAAAAGATGTATTGAGTATTGCGCATACATTTTAACACAACGTAGGTCATAACTATACTGAGTAGTAGTTTAGGAAAAAATATTATCATCGAAAAATAGCCAACCGTTTGAGAGACATGACCGTTTAAATTTTTACTTCTTGTTATGATACATCTTAGTAGTAATGTGCTAAAGTCAATAATTTAAAATAGCACAAAAAATATTTTGCCTAACTTATAGCGGTGATCAAACCCACAATCTCCGGCATGGCAAATACATTAACCTCTCCTAAATAGCTGACCCATGCCCACTTCGTTAGGCGGTGAAAAAAACGCGTCCCTTTTTTAAACATATTTTATTACTGCTTCACTCCTATTAGTTATAGCGTGATACTATTTAGCCTATGACACTCCCCGATAAATGGACTATCCAACGCAGAAAGAATTTTTAAAATCGGTTTAGTAGATCCGGAGATCGAGAGAGATCACAAACACACAAACTTTACCTCTTTATAATGTTATATAGTAATAGTATATAGTATAGAAGAAGTCACTTTATTCTCTAAATAAAAAAAGATAATAAAAAAAAGTCACTATATAAATCCCATACACGGAAACCCAAAACCAATTTGCGGTTATTCAATTAAGTTCTTTTTAGTACAATAATGAATAGCTGCAAGTGAAACTTAACTCTCATATAATGCAGTTCATGTATAAAGGCGAGCTTAACTCACTAATGAGTTCTCTTGGCAGCTAAGCTTCCAAGATCAGAGACAAGGCAAAGAAAGAAACATATTAAATAGAAAAGATAGTGGCTACTTTGTGTTTTTTTTTAATTTAGCATATTAGAATTAATCTAGTCTGTGGTGAGTTAACAGATTTCGTGAATTCAAAATTTCTTTTTGTACGTATTTTAGAATATTTTGCAAATATTGTAACTAAAAACTAAGTTATAATAAAAATAGTTTACTACGAGGATTTATTTTATGTTTAAAGTTTGCTTTAGAAGAAGAAATATATGAAGTAATAAATAATTGTAGACTATTACCCGTACTTTACAATAAGATTCCAGCACCTCAAAAGGAAATTAAAAAACACAAATACCTTATTCGCTTCAATGGGCTAAAATTAACCTTACAAACAATTTTGTGTTAACTGGCACGCGGAGTGATCGTCAAAAGTTTATAAATTATATAGTAGCTACTCCCTACGCGTTGAAGTAGACCTTGTGTCGGGTTCAAATAAAAGTAGATTATAATATGTGTATTTACTTCCCATTACTACGAAGTAACTTCTACTAGAATACTAGAATCTTACTAAGTTATAACAAACAATTTTCTATTGGGATTTATTTCAAATTTAAAGTTTGCTTTAGAAGAGGAAATATCTGAAGTAATAACTGATTGTAGACCATTACCCGTACTTTACAATAAGATTCCAGCACCTCAAAAGAAAATTAAAAAACACAAATACATTATTCGCTTCAATAGGCTAAAATTAACCTTTCAAACAATTTTGTGTTAACTGGCACGCGGAGTGATCGTCAAAAGTTTATAAATTATATAGTAGCTACTCCCTACGCGTTGAAGTAGACCTTGTGTCAGGTTCAAATAAAAGTAGATTATAATTTGAGTGTATTTACTACCCATTACTTCCTCCCTTTTATGGAGAAATCTGTGTAAGAATTTTTTTTTGCCTTTATTTTATTAAGAAATGTTTGTTTTAATAGGTTAAGTATGCAATCTTTATTATACCTACATACTTTACGATATATTCAAATACTATGCTATTATTACCTATGCAGCGATAAAAACAGTTTAAAATGAAAAGTTAATATTGAAACAAGTTACAAATACACCGGAGTATTAAGTGTAACGTCACATAAGGCCTACGCAGACCGGGACGGTGCTTTAAAATGAAAACTGCCGTGCGATCCCTTTCAATGCCACGGCATCATTTTAAAGCATAGCAATTTATGTCGTATTTCTGTAAAAGTACGGTTGAATTTCCATAAGTAAAAATTAAAATCCCTTGCCATGCCGTCCCGGTCTGGGTAGGCCTAAAGAGTACCAAAAATGAGACTCGGATTCAAATGATGTAAAATAACCTAGTTCGAGAGGCTTCCTTCCTGGTAGTTGCCTAACTTAATTGCAAATGGCAAACCTATATAGAATCACAAAGCACCACAAATTGAGGTGAGGTTTACATACAAACGTATTACCCAAATAATTATTATAATATTCCACGAACATATAAACTTCTCAAGAAGAATGCTAAGTTCATTTTACAAGTAATTAAGCTTTCTTTGTAATGTCTGTTAAACTCCATTCATGAAAAGAATACACTTAGAAATATTAATATTTTTCTTTTACTCCTACATTCTTGTAGGTATAGTGACCCGTGCCCACTTCGTTAAGCAGGGAAAAAAACGCGTCCCTTTTTTAAACAAATTTCATTACTGCTCCACTCCTATTAGTCATACCATGATACTTTATAGCCTGAGACACTCCCCGATAAATAGAATATCCATAACTAGAAGAATTTTTAATATCGGTTCAGTAGATCCAGAGATTACCCCCTACAACGTCACAAACTCTCAAACACACAAACTTTACCTCTTCATAATATTAGTACGGATTAAATCCTTCTGAAATTCACAAAGACCAATAGCAATATAGTTTTTCAAATAAACTATAAAGACCAAAATAGCATCAACGTAGCTACCACGAAAAAGATGAAAACATGAACCACTTAAAGTTTAAGGTCGTCATTGGGTGAACAAAGTTCTTCACTAGCGGTCATGTTCCAAAAGAGCCCAAATAACGTCTCCGATTTAATAATTGAGGCAGGTACTGATGGATGACTAAACCTTGGCACTGAGTCAAGTAAAAATATTTAGGTGGCTCTACGTCTAACGAATTTTCCATAATTTTTAAGTTGAAGTGGCCTAGAATCTGGCGTTGGCAGGTGTGATTTATAGTGCGTTTAGGCATTTTTACCAACATATTATTAAAATGAAATATAGTTCAACTAGGACCATTAAGTCGGCGTCTGTTGTGTTATCGCTTTCTCTGTCTCTACGGTCTTTTATTCTATTTGTGCTTCATAACTCATACTTCGTGAGACAAAAGGGTGCTCTACCGATTTGGCTGTCGCGAAGCGGTCGTCTATACGAGTGCCTTGTACGAGATTGTGGGTTCGAATCCCTTGCGAGATAATTCTAAGTATTGCCTTGAGTCTGCAAGTTCTTTATGCTTGTTTATTTCATTTCTGTAAAAGTTTGATCCCTGAGTATGACACAGGGTTTGATCCCTATTGGATTTTTTTTATTAAATAGAAAACGAAAAAAGATTAGTCTAAAATCCCTTAGTAACATCTATAGGTTGATGTATTGATCCTCGTGCGTTGATGAACTTAAATACGTAATGTCACGAACGCTTTCTCAACCTTGAGGCTGTTATTGTTTGTGTTTACTCTATTTGCATAATTTGAATTAGGAATTATTTGTCTGTTTAAGTTTACCTGCGTACGTTTTATTTGCATTTTGATAAGCGTGTCGAAGGTTGATGGATGAGGGAGGCACAATAACGCGTGCGGTGAAAGTTTTTCGAGGAGGCCCAGCATTGGCGTCTTTTAATTTTGCTCTTCATAGGATACCCAAAAGATGAACCTTATAGTTCAGTATTAGGTATTAACAAACTATTATTTACTATAATCTCTATAATTACTATAATTATTCTCATGAATAAAGCATTACTCTGCAAGGTCTACTATACTACAGAGGGTTATTATAAATCTGCTTTTAACCTTACTATTTTCTAATTATAAATTAAAATAAAGACTAACGAAGCCAGTAATTACCTGTGTGTACACAATCAGCACGGTACCCGTCTTTCTACATAAAAAAACTTCTTTACTTACTTGTTTTTACTTTAACCCTCTATATGTGACATACATTACGTATTCTTCATCCGTTACTACACAGAAAATTTACTTACACATGTAACATTATATTTACATTTCGCTATACAGTTGAGCGGTAAATAAAATGACGATATATTTTATGCTAAACGGGAACCTACAAGATCAAATCAGTCCTACTCGTCCTTATTCCAAAATAAAGTTAGTAGTGGTCTTTGAAACACCAATTTATCGATCCTTTGTACCATACCCAGTTTAGTTTGGCATCACACTTGAATAAAGACAGATAAACGGGTTAGCCAGAGACAAATAGACTAAGACCTACGTCGTACGTGAGTCTATATCGGTAGGTTTAATATTGTACACACGTAATAGAATAACAAAGCAAAGTTCTTGTCTGCTGTTAAATTATGACACGATAGATCACTCTCCGTGTGGTGAAGGAGTAAGAATACAATATGTCACCACCCCATCTCATCCCATGGGTGTCGTAAAAACCGACTAAGAACTATCAGTTAATCTTTATCTTTACGAAATAAAAAGAAGGAAAACTTGAAATTAAACCCTATACCAATCCGTATGGCCAGCGTGGTATTGGTAGGCCAAGTATCCCTCCGTCATAGGAGGAGGCCCGTCCCTGCAGTGTCACATTAATGGGCTGTTATGAATGATGAGGTCACTTTACGCAAACTAGTTACACTATTTAGTTTTAAACTAAACATGGCTACCTAAATTAAGGTTATAAATACGATTCACTAAATTATTATTTTAGTATCTAACTATAAATTAATATAAACACAATATGAAGTGAATCTCAGTAAATAATTGTTCCGTACCAGTTGTTAGGATCAAATTAGAAGCGGAAAACAGCGAAGTTTTAACGACATCTGACTGCTAACAAAAGCTTCGATTTAATCCGCATGGAATATCAGAATAGTATTATAAAATTTAATTTACATTAAACGCCCCGCACCCTGTTCCCCTGCCCTGTTAGGCGCCGGTTGCTGGCTATCGTGTTAAACATGTTTCGTGCTGCTAACTCTAACCGCAAACCCTTCAGCAATATATTACACAAACCAAACAAAATTCATAGTGAATTATAATAAAATACTAGTTCAGCTTGACGACCTTTTTAAAAACCGCTTTGCTGCTACAAAATTTCTTCGGCTAAATTTTAAGAGTAATGAAGTATAAACTATTTTTAAAGCTTAAAGTTTGCTGTAAAATTTATAATTTATTCAATAGTAATTTGATTTTTTATTCATCGGAGTAAAAAATACAAAGTTCAAGAATCAGAATTCCTCAGGCATTGTCCATTATTGACAACATTTTTTTATAAATGATTATGATTTTTAATACTTATTAAAGAAGATACCACCGTAATGTCATACTATCATATAAAATATGACACTTTTTAATAACATAAAAAAACTATCGGTAGAACGTACAAAATATATTTGACCGTTTTTTTTTCACAAACAACTCGTAGGTTTATCTAAATACTGGTAAGTCGCATCAATATCCCGCAGTAATAAATACTCTGCTAGTACCCACAGTTACGGTTTTATGTGTCATTGTTTTATAACGTCGAACTGTTACTTAACTATTAATGACAGCCGATGTTCTGAAAACAATATATTTTAATGAACTCCTTTTCACCAAGGGACAGATAAAGGGAAGTTCGAAAAATTCGTTTGGTTAGCAACAAGTATTGTTCTTTTTACTCCCTCGGTAGCGCAACCATCGTGCTTGATGTTGCAGCGGAGGTTTTGAGTTTCAATTCCAAGCAAGACAATTAACTTGCGACTTCGTTTTGACGAACTCTGTGGCGTAGTGGTTATATAACATGACTGCTACGCAGAGGTCTCGGGTTCGATTCGCGCTCAATGCAATTCTTTGTGTGCATGGACATGATTGTTTGCATTGGTCTGGGTGTTTTCTATGTATAACATGCATGTATTTACAAAAAAAAACAAAATGAAATAATAAAAAAAAAAAAGATTAAGTATGTTAATCCGCTGTCTAGTACCCATAGAACAAGCTCAGCTTCGTTTGAGACTAGATGGCGTTGTGTGAAGGTGTGAGGAATATTTATTTATTCATTTAAAGTTTTTGCTAATAATGAATTTATTTTAATGTGCAGAAGTCGAAATATTTCTTCCGTATAGAAACAGTAGCGTACGTTATAAAAATAAATGATTGTGCTTAGCTCGTTTTTCACTGGCGCTGCATCAGTGCAACGCAAAGCTTAATTTGGACCAAATTTAAAAAAGGCCTTATATTGGTAAGCATTTGAGAGCATTTTTATCTCCATTCTATGTTACGGTCAATGCTCTTTTTACTTACCCTTGGGCAAAACAAAAGTACTAATGAAACAATATTGTTAAAGAGAGAAATTAATATGAAATATGTACGAATTTAAATTATAATGAACCGCGCATCCATTTTACAGAAATGGTCAATCAGTATAGATAGAAAGTTTTAACATTAATTAATAGAATTAAATTTATAAGTACATTATTTTAAATATGAGATGAGCATGTAGTGGTTACTCGCCTTAATGAAGGTATTTTGAAGTCATTTTTAATACAATACAATTATACGTAATAATTACTTAGAGTCCTTTATATTTTGTTATTCTATAACATTTTGATATTCGTTTGACCTTGGGGTAGGGAATAAGAATAAAAAATAATATTCCTATTTTCAACAAGTCGACTAAGAAAGCAAAAATGATCTATTCCGATCGAATACCAGAAACTAAGATTGTGCAAGAGTTATCAAAATCAATTCATGCAACCTTACCTCTACATATCTGTAAATACATAAGGATAACGATGACTTCGTTCGTATTAAAAATCTAAAAATAATAATATTATTAATTAGCTGACTACATAAACATTTAATATGTAATAATCATACAAGATGAAAATAATTTTGGAAAATTTAATTTTCAATTTAAAACTTCTGTACGATACGAAACGTCACGATCCGTCACCGAGAGCGTTCGCTTTTAATGTTATTATGTTTAGATTCTAACAGTAAATAAACCTTAAATGCAGAAAAATAAATACTTTTATTAAGTACTAATTTCACACAAAATTAACTCTACACTGTCGAATGGGGACCAGGTGATTTTTAACACAGGCATCTCATGTCTATCACAGACACCAGCTTCTCACACAAATATTGGAAATTCAATAAAAAATGTCACTAGTTATAAGCTATAAATTTTTGGGAGAAGAAAATAAACTATTATATTATATATAATTATTAGACATAGAAACAAGGACCTATAACTAATTAACATTAAACGAATACCAAAGGAGACGGTTTTTTTTGTTCGGCGAATAGGCCATTAGGAATAAAATGCATACAGTTTATTCCTTATAATCTCTAGATAGACAGTCTGCGTATATCAAAACTCCCTCAAGAGGGAATACTCTGAAATAGGACAATCAAAACATGACTCTAGTGACAACCTAAAATCTCACAACAGCGATTGTCTAATGAATATACACTAATAAGGCAACCAAGAACTCTCAAAATAACTCAGTTTTTGCTGGCTATTGCTTGTAGATCTAAAAGAAAGAGGTAGTTAAAGAGAAACAATACACTATATAATATGACACAAGAAATATTTATTACTGTTCACAATTATAATTAACACAGTCATCTCTTAAAGCAGTATTTCGTCTTAAATAGACGCAGGTGGTTCAAGCTCACCTAAAAGCAGAGCCCAAGATAAAAACCACACTTTACACATCACAATGCACAGCAGCTAACAGTGACTGTGCCTGTGCTCAATAAGCAATAACAACAGTATCCAGCAAGAGCAGCTTTAGTGTGTATTATGCACTCTATCTAAAGATGCCATTTTTATAAAATATAAAAGTACAAAAATCATGCATTTATCCAATAAAATCTGAAACAATAACAACGTTGTCATGACAATGTCAAACTGATTGAAACTGTACTACAGAGTATCTGCTATTGGCTATTATTTACGTTTCGTTCTACGATTATTTTTAAAGTACGTTACTTGATAATTTGTATTAACCATTAAAATAAACCTAAGAACGTTCCAAAACAAGCATTTTTAGGTGTAATCCTTTTTTATTATTATTTCATTATTCCCTCATCGTTTAAGTATAATTTGTGTTCGGTTAACTATATTAAGATAATAACTATTTTTGTGAGTAATATGAATAATAAACATTACTGTTTAGGGTGGTGCGAAAAAATACCGTCTCCTTTAGCAGAGATAAGTACTTGAATTTAGCAGAAAATGAAGCCGTCGAAATCATAGTAGCAATGGGCATTTCTTTTAATAAATAAACACTGAAAATGAATGTCCAAAAATTAAAGAGACACAGGATGAATAGGGTATCAAAGGTGAAAAGAGTTTTTCATCAAGTTTCGATTTCAAGGTTTAATTGAGAACCCTATAACTAGAAACATATAGTTTCAAAGTAAAATAACCGCTCGCTTGCTTCTGGTAGCTATAGTTACCAAAACAAAACGCCGAACTTTGCTTCTGGTAGCTATCGCTACCAAACTTTTTTTTCTATTTAACGACTTTAAACTCTATTTTGTAGTCTACAAAGTCCATTCGAAACGTTTTAAATTTATAGAATAATAGTTTGTCTACCAACTGAATGCAAGTTTGCAACATCACCAGAGAAATTTTTATTTTTATTTTAAAGTTGAAATTTATAGTCGCCATATTGTAAATTCTGTGTTAGTGCATGCTCCGAAGTAAAAATGCCGTAAATTTACTAATTAATTTTTTATTAATAAGTGAAAGGTACTAAATTAATCTAGAAAACATTTTCTATGATATTAAAAAAAATATTTTAGTATGATTCAAGTGAAATGTGTTAAATTCAATAATTCCAACGTGTACTTGAAGCCGGTAAAATTGGTTGAACTTTAAACTTTGGACTCCAATAAAATATTATACATATACTTTCTGTAACATTAAAAAAACATAGATTCGTTTGTTATATTATTGTCTATCTAAAACAATAAACAATATTTACGGGGGGCACTTGAAGCGATGGCAAATTAAGTTTTAATGAGAGAAACCGCGCCGTGTTCATGCGTTAAATTTCGTGAGCAAAGTTCGACGACTTTTTCAAAATCGTAAGCAAGCGATAGTTCATTGGTTGCGCTTTTAATGAAGTACGACTTTAACCAGAGCGTGAATACTGATTTTAAAAGGTACATAAACAATGTCAATTACTTGAATGATTCAAGATAAAATTCCACATCATTTCAGAAAAAAAGGCCTTAACTAATTTGGATTAATTGACAATATATTGTTAATTGAAAATTCTGAGGTCAGACACATTTGAATAGAATTCAACCGAAATAAGGTTTCTGTTTAAAATTGAGAAATATACAAAATAAATTATTTTGACCTTTATGTGCTTGAGAAAAATAGTTTCTATGGGACAGTCAGCACCTTTTCACAGTTATACAACTCTTAATAATTGTGTACCATTATGAAAAAAGTGTCTTATAGTTTCTCTCTAGATTATTCTCATAGTTCTAATCCCTTTGTAAATCTGCCAGTGACTTACAGACAATGATTTTTACGTTCATTAGTGAATGTTATCTACATGAATAAAAATGGTTTGCCCTTATAAAACTTTTACGTATATTAAGCAGTGCTAGAGTTCCATCTTTATCTTTGCCATCATACCTGCAGTGAATTTCTAGTCATCTTTTATTTTGTCCGACAATTTAGAAAGTCGCCCAAAATATTATTAATCCTTTACCAGTCTACAATAAAATAGTGTTTTTATTACAGTAACTATTGAGCTTACAAACAAAATATGTATTTCAACAGTTTATTTACGCAAGGGAGAAGAAAATTTTTAGACTTTTAATATTTAATTTCGTGCGGAAGAACTCGCGGACGTACAAACAAGGACGTAAAAACAACGTACAACAAGGAATAAGGAAAATAATATTTAAAACTTGACTAACCCTTTTTTTCTTTTTGGAATTTAATAAGGTTTCATGTAAACAGATCTGGCTTTTATAGATTATTTCTTTTTGACCGTTTCCTAAGTGGAAAATGAGTTTCCTAGTTTCGTGATATTTATGCTGTGTTACCCTATATCACGTAACCAAATCCCAATACAGAAATTGTTTTGAGAAATTCTTATTTATTTCATTAAATTATTATTGCTGAAAAGGAAAATAGTATAAAAATAATCATGTATTTCCGAATTGTAGTTGATTACTGCGTCGTTTTACTAACAAATCATACACACTATTTCACACTATGACTCTTATTAATATGAGAGCTCATTATTCAATGTCCCAATTATAAAACGTCCCTGAATTGAACTATTTAAATAAACGCACGTACAAACAATATTATATTGTCACCAAGAAATAATCAAAGTCTTTTCAGCTACTTTATTACCTCAAATTCTTTTATGGTTGCTGTTTTTTAAAAGCATAGGTACAGAAGACGGCTTTATAAGCAAAGCTAACAAAAAAAAATCTTTACATCAGGATTTGAACTTCATTTTTCAACATAAACCATGTTAAGAGTTAACTGCTACATACTGCAGATTTTTCTTTTATTAAGTTTGACAGTCGAACGTCTAACGAGCATGGACCCCGGGTCAACTTAAATTAAATATATACGTGATCACCTTAGAGAGTTCTAACACTAAAGGTATTAAGGGCACGTTGCCAAATGTTGATAGAAAGAATGGAACCAGTGGCGTTAGCTGAATGAACAATGACATAGATTTATGAGAGGTCATGTGTGTTTAAATCTATCCTATATGAAATACCGAGAACACAATTTGCTTCTGCATTCTAAATTATAGTATGAACCAATTTATCACTTCTTAAAAATATGCATAGAAGGAACAAAAAGGGAACGGTAGACGCAAGTTGGGCAGACTGAAGTTATGGCCCTCACAAGATGAACTAACGATCAGGGAAAAGTTGACGGGTAAGGGAGGCGTAGGACATAAGCCAGAAGGTATAAGTCCAACTGTTAAGGTACCATTAGGTGCAATCTATAACTAACGATGAAATGTAAACGTTAACAAATTAACGCAGTGATCTCACAAATTAATCAAAACTATAAACAAAATCTATTAAATTTTTCGCGATAATTTATTCTTGGTTGGTCAGCATACTCCTAAGTGACATAAACAAATTTTCAGAAACGGTCATCATCTACTGATCGAGAACAACTCGATCTTGTACCGTATCGACATGCGCCATATCGAAATCTATATCAACTTTGACTCGTTTCGTAGAGAAAATATCTTCAAAAGTTTTTAGTTTTTTGGCTTTTACGACAGCCTCTGAATAAGTTGGGATAGTAACATAATTTAGTATATATTTACTCGTGATACGAATCCCTTCGACCTGCTTTGAAAACCTTTTACTAGACCAATTTCCTCTCGAAGTGAAAAAAGCTCATTCGTTCTATAGATGTTACACAACTCTTTGCGATATGCACAAAAAATATTTTCACCACGTACACAAAAAGTATCAGAGGTAAACTTTTTTCACTTGTTATTTGGTATCTAAAACAGTTCTTACCTTATCTCTGTTCCGCTACGAATATTTTTACATTTATTTATTTTCCTGCAAAACATTCTGGAACAATCCTACACTTTGGGACAATATTCATGGCGTCACACGTATGTAGCCGAATATGTTTCCGAACGAATACAAAGTGTTTGTTGTGCGACAAAGCGGTACGATTGACCGTTCGGGAATGTAGCCGGGTCCAATTTGGCTGCTTGGCTACAATTGCAAGATTTTATTAAGTTTGGTCCTGTTTTCGAATTGATTAGTGCGAACTCACATTGTGTACCTATTTATATATTTATAGGTTTGCTGTTGTTCTTGGTACCATTTGGTTCTGCTACGTTTATTTATTTAGATCCGTAGATGGATGTTTCTACGTACGTATACTGAATGAGGTTATTTTCTTTCGTTAATGTTTAAGCATGTCAAATTTATGCCGTAAGGAGGCAAAGATACTTCTTATTGTTATTGCGCAATAGAAAACTGGACACATCCTAATCTAACTTGTTTGGCCACCTAATGTGTACAAGTTTTGATAGTTCGTTTATTGGCTTACTAGAGTTAATAACAACTATATCACAGAAGACATTTGCATCACTACCATAGCAGAGCATACAGCAACAGATGTCTAAATTCCAATCTGAATCAAATTGCATATCAAATTCTAATCATAATATCAATGTTCGCAATATTATTAACATAATATTTATATACTCCCCATGTGATGAAGCAGCATACATGGTATCATCACCCTATTAATATTGAGTGTCGTAAAATCTAACTAGGTCTTAGCTAGGTGGACCGACGACCACATAAAGGTCTCTGGGTAGGACAGTATACGGAAGGCGCAGGACCGAGTACTGTGGCGCGTGTTGGGAGTGGCCTATGTCCAGCAGTGGACTGCAATAGGCTAGTTGATTGATTGATTGATTGATTGATTGATTGAAAATCTTACTAAGCGAAGTTTTCGAATGTGGAGAAAAACTTGACAGACCTGAATCTAACCAGTCTCGCCAAAGTGGTATTAGTACACTATGCCGAAACAAAGTTCCATTAAAAGGGTCCATCTTAGCACTGGGGCATTTGAGAGTTAATATGTTACACTTAACCTTTTCGTCACTACAACTGCTACTTTTACACGGAATTTAAATCTTTTCTCGTAGCTCTTTAGCGAATCGTTTCGTTCAAGAATGGATCACTCAAACTCCTTGCATACTATTTACGAGACTATTGAAAGCTCGTTGACATATTCTCCCATAAAAAAACCCCCTATAAAGTTAGAGCTATTTCTTTAGTACTACTCCAATAAAAAAGACAACCTCGTGGGAGCCACATCATAAATTTAATAAAGTACGCTTACCGTCGATCACGGGGAATGTTAAAAAAGTAGGGAAAGCTTCGAAGAACAAATTCGTTTCTTGAAAAAATGATAGCACTACGTCTGAGATATAATACTGAGTCAAGAAACTTACGATTAATTTAACGAAGTTTGATCAAAGTGTTGAATAGGAAGAACATTATGATCTTAACCGCCGTTTGCTGGCCCATTGCAAGGACAGGTCTTCTCCAATGACGGATGGTGACTAGCCCTGGTAGTGCCTTGCCAGATAGCAGGCATAAAAGTTATAAATACTTCATTACATAAAAACCAAATAACTTAACCAATTTTGATTAAATAGCCACAATATTAACTCGGAAATGAACTCTGTTAAAGAAAATTATTGTTTTTGGCTATAAAACGACTGAGGGACAACAAAAAAAATACAAGCGAATTGTTGGAAAAACAGGCTAATTTCAGTTCAAATGGATCGGATTAGCCGGCTCATTACTTCTCTTTTTTACGTTTTTTTTAAGGTCTCGCGTTGAGCGGGATGGCTCCGTGTGGCGTTCGTCCGTAATATCTAGTACACTACAACTGCTCAGTGTCGCGTTGACGTCCCGTCCCGCGCCGCGCCGCGCCCCCTGTGTGCAGAGACCAATAGTTTGCAAGTATAGCCTATTTGATACCCTAGTTCTTCCTGTTTGATAAAATACCTTGGAATCATTGACACAGGAGCTATATGTACCGTTTACACCTAGGAATCTACAAACCATGAAAATTACTGTCAGGTACCCTAATGCATTCTTGCCCTCTTTTTGATAAAAAAAATATTAAATAAAACACTCTTATAAAGAAGTCAAACTTTACTTAACTCTTGAAATACATCAACTCCCCATGAATATTAATAACAACCTCACTTTAGTAGCTAACAAGAGGTCAAAGTACTTTTTAAAATATGCATTACCTTGCATTACCTCAACGGCAAGAACAAGAAGTTACACCGAATAAATGAAAGTAGATAATTAAACAAGATTAATAGGACAAAGCAAATTAAAAGCTGACGAGACTTTTATAGCTTCTAGCTATCCATTTCTTCATTAACACTTGCAGCTGCTTTTTGGTTCGTTTTTCTGGACGTTTTGTCTGTGACATCTCTCCCTTACGAACCTTTTCCTAAGGCGTTTCGCATGACTTACGTAACAATGCTTGGAAAACACGGCGGTAGACTTCTTTACCAAGAAACCATATAGGTCGGCCAAATCTATACTCGCTTATACCACCTTTAAGCAATAGAATGTTTCTACATTTAGGCGAAGAGTGTAGTAGCTAGTGAAATGAGTGGCTGTATGACTTAAAGGCCTATGTCTAGGGTAAGTTACTGCTTAACTCTGACATTGTTGATACTTATCCACCATCAGATGAGTCAACTTCTCAATGTCACACTTCGGAATAATAAAAAAACAAAAACCGTTTCGAGGTTAGTCATAAAGCCCACTGTTCTATCTACAGCAGCCTTTGTTAATAAAGAGATATAGTAAGATTTATAGACTCAGTTCTAGTTTATTCTATCTCCAGATGGCTCCCAATGGTCACCTGTAACTAACGATCGATGCTTTGAGTGCCAGCATCCGTTATACGATGGTAATACTTTATAGTAAATACTAGCTTTGGCGTATAGACAGAAACGGTAAGATTTACTCATTAAGTGCCAGTTAATTCAATGGTTCTCGAAGAGTAATCGGTTTTAGGAACAATATTAAGCGTTAGTTATTTTATAATAAAATATGTTAAATGAAAAGAAGTGTTAACACTTGGAATGTTTGTGGTGTAAGATCGCAGACATAAAAAAATGGACTAAAACTTAATCATGACCAATGAAATCTAATGTTTATTTGTGGAACCACAAAGAAAAATGTAATTTTAAAAATACAACTCTTTTAGTAGATACTTGGTAACAGGTACTTCTATCAACTACGAGAACGTGTATCCAGTGAATAGTGAGTGGGTGTCATAAAAATAAGGAAAAATAGGGAAATTCGATATTATTCTAAATACAAACTGTATGCACAAATAAAAATAGTTCTTTAATGGGCGTAATTGTAGTAAATAAAACTGGAACTCATTCTGATATCATTGGACTGGCCAGCTTGATACTACTTTACAGTGGGACTTTTAAGAACTGGCTGGTAAAACCACAAGTAACACGAAATGGGTTCAGAAAGATATTAAAAAGATAAAACCATACCTAATATTAAAACCAAATCATCCTTAAATTAGGACATCTTGCCTTAAAAGATACACTTTTGACATGAATCCTCTGGTTCAGAGGCCATCTTTAGTTGGTACTAGTTCGTAAATTGTAAGAGGCTTGCATTCCTAAGTCAGAGCTAAAAGAACATTGATAGAAGGAACAGGAATTCATACCTTAGTGTTTAGAAAAAGAAGAAAACGTACATATAATATGATATAGCAAAATGCGAGCGACCAAACCAATTAATGCTGTGCACGTAACTAATTGCCTTTGTTGTTTTATAATACGTAGCCTGGCTAAATGTTTGTTTAGTTTATGTTGTGAATTTACTAGATATTTTGCCCATGCATTTAATATTTTGCTTAAAACTTTTGACTGTATATATACGTGAACCTAAAAGCTGGGAAACTACTACCTTGTGTATGTTAAAAGGTGAGCGTACTGTTGTACAATATAATCTGTATTTTATTGTTGAAGTTAGATTCACAGAAATTATAATTGCAATATATTAATATTTCATAATGTATGCGTTTGGGAGTAAGAATAAGCTCAGGAACAAATGGTAATAATTTATTTTATTTCAATGTTATTTTATCTATATTATCATGCAGCTGTAACTCATCTACACAGAAAAACAACAAATAAAATTGTCTTCAATCAAAAGATTGAAAAACGTCTTCTCAAAGTAGGCTGTTTTCAATTAAAAATACTACGAAACAATTTTGTTACGAAACATTTATTCATGACGTTTTCAAAATAGATTTTCCAACCTACGTGTAAAATAACCTAGATGATTTCTAGTTACACCAATTTTGGTTTGCTCCAGTTGCAATAGATGCACAAGTTTTAAACATTCTCACGTTATATGATGATCCAGGCTAGTCACGTTCAAACGTTTCCAGGATTTTACTCCCACGGGCGTTCAGCTATAGAAATAATCGAGATTTTCTCGAACAACTACATAAAAGAGAAGATTTTTCCAAAGGACATAAAAAAGTTTAATTTACACGCAAGCGATAACCCTGGTATAACAAGCGCCCTTAAACTTGGGAAACCGCGGTAAGAGGCTTGTTCATAGCCTTTGTTGCCTCGTTGAAACTTTCAAGAAATTAATATTTTAATAGTAGCAGGTCGACATACATTATTTTGTTTGTGCGGCAAAAGAATATGAATTCATAGGGTCGTCCCTTTATTATAATATTATTATAGTGGTATATAAAAGTTAACCAAAAAATAGTGGCAAGTTATCCAGTACCTACTACATGTGGAGTTAGTTTCAATAAATTAATTTAGAAAAAAAATTGTTTATAAAAGCTTAATTAACAGAAACGCTATATTTCCAGACAGAACACTTTATCATTAGAACACAATAACAGGTATATAGGTATTTAGTAGTAAACGTGACTTACACTGGGAGTAACACGTGTTAACTAGGAGTAAAACGTGATTCATAAAACGTTAGCTTAACACTATCGGGCTATAGTTTTATTTACTCTGTGCTTTTAATTTTTTATTCTATTCAATTTATAATTTAATGGTACACGATTCTACAAATAGTTGCTGTGAATAATAATTAATTCCTAGTACATTTTAAATTATGCTTTTGTTGTTATTTGTATGCCAGTAATAAATAGTCTTCTTGTGTATAAAATTGATACAAATAAACATAAAACATACTATTCCTGTTAAATCGTCTGTTATTCACAAAAAAATATAGAATAACTATGAATATAAAATATTATTTTATTTTTCAATAATTGAATAATTAAATGTTTGTACGTGTTCACCTTAAAAAATAAAATATAAATAATATTCTATTTTTCTACATTATTTTCTAGAAAAAAGGCAATCAGCATACAAAAAAAGCGATGCAATCGCATACTTAAGGTCAGATAGGAAAGTCAAAGATCACTCAGAGGGCAAGAGAAACTCATCTGCTATAAAATGGGAAACGAATCTTAAATCTCAAGACCCGTAGTCCGCCTGTGATAGATGTTGCTCTATCGTTTGTTTTATTTAACTATGGCGTTGTGGTTTATAGTCCATGTTACTTAGAGCTCATGGGTTTGATTCCCGCTTTAAAAGCTTTTCGTAAAAGTCGACCCAAGGAAAGCAACACTAGTCAAGTGAGAGCAAAAGATGACTTGAAATATAAACCAACCTGCCAGCTTGGCATTAAATATATGGCTATGGTTAGGTTTTTTTAAGGCTATGGTTTATTTCATTCATGGAGTAAACTGGTATTACAAAGCTAGAGTTTTGATGATTGGTGTATTAATTTATGACAAAAAAGTAGTATTGATACAACTAAGTCGCTGTAACTTATGAGAGTCAAAACTTTTTTCGATATGACATAAGGTTTGATAAACAAAATTACAGATTCCTACTAATATTATCTCATAATGGTCTACATGATTGTAATAGGTACATTGGTATACGCAATACAAAGTTAGTAATATAGAATATAGATAGATAGTAAATACAGTGCCTAGATTTATTAAGTTATTCTGTTGCTATTCATTTAAAACTTTTTTCTAGCTTTGATAATTTTTAGTGTGTGTTATAATATTACAATGAAAAAGATAGACACAAGTAAAAAAATAATGAAATATACATAAATCGATTATACCGTTGTGGGGATTATCCCCTTGTCGAAAAGGATTTTACAAGCATTCAAAAACGCACACATTTCACAATATCCTAACCCGCAAAAACCATTTAAGGATCGCACAAAGTTTTGTCACATGTCAGCATCGAACCCACAACATTGTACATATTACAAAAAGGCAAAAAGACCTATAAAATTTGTGTCATCCACCCAGTCTAATTCACGAGAACGAGTAAAATATTAATCAGAAAAAATGTAACATCGAAATGTGAACTTTTAACAAGGCCGTCAGATCTCCGCGCTAATAACGTAGAATGCACGAACAATATTCACGAACGAAGGTAGCCCCTCAACGAACTGCGATCCCATAGAGATCAAAGAGATTAAAAATATATTATTAGGTAATCCCTTTGATCCAAATCTTATGCTTCAGTAGCTCATATAATATGTAAAAGAAAGTAATGTGAGGCACATAATATGGACTCGTTCAATACGGCTTAATATCTGGAAATCCATCTTTCTTTCTATTAATCACGTTTCCACGTACAACTGCTTTACTGAATACAAGGTGAATACAAAACGATGCCTTTGTATTGCAGAGAATAGGCAGTACAACCACAAGAGAAGTTACTATTTGTTAAGTAGAAGGTATGTTACTACAATAACATACTATTTGAAATATTAAATTCTGCAAACTAATCTATTATTTCGTAGTTTCAATCTCCCGTTCAATTTCTTACGTAATACTTGTTCGGAAAAAAGGCTTTGAGAATTCAATTGGAATTTGCTATTGAACTCCATTCGACCGTCGGTCGAAATTAATCTAAAACTCTTGATTACAAATAGATGAAATTTCAAATAGATATTATAAAGTTTGAAAACTTCCCCGCTGTATGATAAACAGAGGCATAAAATGTTTAATACAGTTATTATTATTGACCGTAGCCACAGGCATAACAAATTTGATATAATTAAAACATGGAGTAAATTAATAACCATTAATGTGATTGTGTATGATTTGGATTCGATGTTATTCATATATTTAAATTCATCGCTAAGGGCTACCTTTTAAGCAGAGGCTTTAAGCGAAGGCTTTTACAAAATTGTTGAATACGTTATCGACATGTTATCGATAAAAATTCATTGCTATAGATATCATTGTCGTGGGTTCTTATTGCTTGTTCAATACGGAATCAATTAGGCGCATTATTCTTATAATATTATTAAAGGTGAATAAAATGTAATCTTAAAAGCATTTTGTGAATATTTAGTTCTGTTTATTCTACCTATATATAGATGGTAGGTTCCTTGAGTGTTTCATTACTGTGTTCTTGTTGGCGAGTTTTGCTCTGTTTTGTGTTAATTAAAAATAAATTGATGATTTAAAATAACGCTTAGCTTTGAAATATATACAGAATAAGTATGTACACATATCATTAATTAACGAATACGTTTTAATGAATGTCTTATAATTTTGAGGTATGAATGGGCTCTTCCACGAATAAAGAGAAACTTGACCAAGAAATCTCTCGCTTGTCAGAAGCCTTAGATCAAAATAACATATTGTTATGTTTCTGGTTTTTCTTGTTTTAAAGACTATGACTCCCCATGTTTCTCAGTTGTATTTATTTGTAGTCCGTCACCACATGGACAAAAAATTAAAGCTACTATGGAATGACTTTTCAAAAAAAAGTCTGAGAACATAGCATGGGGTCCAATATTTGAGGTATGGTATAATTAGGAGGTTTAATGGGTATAATCTAAAGAAGTATTATGTACTATATGTATGGTGTAAAAACTGGCTACATCTAGTTCATAAGAAAGTGTCTGCTCGTTTATCACATTGCAATTCTAGTTAACTACAGTGGATAAATAAGTAGAGGTGTCTCTATCATTAATCGTAGTTCCTTAGCGTGGACTCCATTTAAAAGTCATTCTTTTATTTGCAAGCTTCTAGCTACAGTTTTTTTATACTTTCATACTAGCTCTTCTATGCTTTACATTCGTGTATATCGGTAGGCTTAGTTGAAAACCGACGCTTAACATCTTGACACCAAACCTAATTAAATGTTACAATACAACAAACAATTTTATATTTCTTTGATCATTAAATATAAAACTGTTCATAAAGCATGCATTGCCTATTATTTTAGAAGAAAAGAAACACGAATATTACGTAAATAGACGGATAAACTGTAAGCATCCTAATCAATAGCAACAAAGAATAATATAAATTAATACTTAACTATGTTTATTTTAAATGGGTGTTTCTTCGAAATTCGATTCTTTGTCTGATTCATATGGGCAATTTTTTTTTCACATTTTGGCTTATAAAACATGTTTTTGTCAAAGATGATAACCTAATATACAATGTTTGAAAAAGGCACACTTTTTTATGAAATGGTTTTCGAGATAATTAACTTAAAAAATTTTGAGGTCATATAAATCAGAATCAGGAACAAAAATGAAATTCTAGTTATAAAAATCAGTCATTTATTTATTAAAATCACAGTTGATAATCACAATGATTATCACCACACCTAAATCTAGTTATTAGAAGCATTGACAACTTGACAATATCAATCATTATCCGTTCTGCCATATTAACAATATGTGTGAAATTCTGATTAATATAGTATTTTTACCGTATGAATCAGGCCCATATAAATCAAAATTTTGCCTTTTAACATCGGTTAATCACTACACGTATACAATTAAGGATTGCTATTTATACATAGGCTTTTAGTCCCCAATTGAATTATATTTCCAACAGATTCAAGTTTGAAAACCATTTAAGTTAATTATAACAGCCAACATAGTAATCAGAAACACAGATGAACCAAAGTAATATGAATCAGATATTTACATTTATAACTCCGCAACAACACGAACCAGCCGCATGTAACGTCGTGACCACGTCAGCAGAGTCCCTGGCTACCACCAGCACTAGAAGGGATCTCCTGATGTTTCGTACTTAGCTAGGTACGTTCGAGTAAAGCGCGCGAATATGAATCAGACTTTTGTGCCGGACACTCACAATTTTTTTTTTTTTTAAAAACTATCGCAAATATTAGTACCATTTTTTTTTGTGTAAAGAAACAACTAATATTCTATCGTAATATTTATAACGCACATCGATTTGTTAATAAGAAAAAATGTTACTGTTACTAACGTTCAAGAAACTGGGGTACGGACACACCATATTAATCAGAAGAACGCTTTTTAATATTTTTTTTTAAACATATAAAAAACTATTATTAAAAAACAATAACGTGTGCTAGATAGGTAACTGTCTATACTATGTTTAAAAAATAATTGCAGTTTGGTTGGTCTGTTAGTTACAAAGAAAAACCTCCAGACATCGAAAATGTTGGGCTCGAAGAATCACCCAAATAACTAACTTAATTACTTTTTATAACTTACAATATCTATAAACTTTAATCAACATTCATATTGGTTTATGACTGAAATTAAAAAAAATAATAGTAGCAAGTAATAATAGTAGTTAAAACGACTTCAAATTACTATTAAAGTATGACCTTTTAACTATTCTGTAAATATTATAACAGCTATAAAACGTAGAATGTTATTAAATTGTTAATGAAAAGTCGCACGCTACTATACTTTAATACTTACTCGTTATTGCCTGCAACTTCATTTGCTCGATCAAAACTATAAAAATTGTGTAAATTGTTTTAGAAAATTACTTTAAAAAAATTGTATTTTTTTACTTGTAAGGTCAAAGTCAAAGGTTTAGTCAAGGACAACGAAGGTTATTTTGCAATCAAAATTACTATTCACCCTCGATTTTACGGGACTATAGAACTATTTATTAATATTTAGGTACATATTAATATATACTAGACATGCAGACCTTGCTAAATGATTTTATATCTGAAGACTTTTTACTAAATGTTTAAAAATTCTTTAGGGTTAGTAACACTTATAAGTGTTACTAACCCTAAAGAATTTTAGAACCCAAGCTTAATATAATTAGCTATGTAAACAAGTACAAGAGAAAGTACTATGAGACACTAAATAATTATGGCTACGGGAAGAGAAGCACTTTAAGAGGCTTTACATCGCTGGTACTAATAAAAGTATCTAACAGAATAAAAGAAGAAAAACAACTACATAAGTGAGACCTAAATTTAAACAACTGTAAAGCACACAGGCGTTGCATCATCAGTTATAATGGCAGGTGCATTACCGACTAGGGCGATGGCAAACGGGAAGGAAGAGTGGGAAATTAGGCCGCCGGCTCTTTCACAAACTAAACGAAATATAGCACAAACTTATAGAGCTACGTAACGTCGATGTTAATTGAGAGAGCAATTCTGGCTAAATAGTTATCATCAAAAATATAAATTTAATATGAGTTAAAATTAAAGAATGATTAGTTCTAATTAACAATAGAAATGGAAAAGAAAGTAATCAACATTCCTAAAACCTTCCAATGTAGGACAAAGTCAAGTGTTAAATGTTATTAATAAATTGTTGAATGAAATAATTTTACTATGTGTAATAATATGAACAACCTACTTATACCTATTCTATTTCAGAAAAAGTCTTAACATTTCTAACCTAGACAGAAATAAATAAAAAAGACGGAAGTATTAAAATACAAAAGCTACTTATTCAATTTTCAATTGAAATTCTATTTAAATAAAGCTCATTATTCATTAAAAATAAAGGTCAGTAATATTGTTTGTTCATAAAGCAACACACAAAAGAATTAATTGATAGCAAGTTCATTGGTACAGCATTTATGAATAAAGTATTAATCTTAATGAGAGTAAGGACACAAATTGATGGGGAGAACAACACAGACCTAATAAAAGAGAATCTGATTCACGTTGCCTTTGTGGAATAACGTTCGTATTTCAGTTGCCGGCTACAGAGAATAAGTTAATCTCTTTGTTTGCGAGCGGTAATTATTTTCCTCTGAAATAAATTCTCCCCTTTTTAGCTTTTTAGCTCAACGATCAAAAACTGAATACGTTTCTTTGTGTCACTGCTAATTAATTAGCGCGACCTTTCACGTTGCGTCTGTTATTTTATTCATATTTTTATTATGATTTGTTTCGTGTAACATCAAGCTGTTACGAATACATTCCTTTTAGTATTTTTGATAATATAATACTTTCGGCGGGATGGGCGTCGTTAGCATTGGTCTGCAACCTGTCTAAGAGAAGGCAAACTCTGAAATCAAACCCGGTGCGACGGGCATCGTTAACATTGTGCTGTAGTCCGTCTAGGAGAAGGAAACTCCGAATTTAAACCCGGAACTGGATTCTTCGTTTGGCGCAAGTAGGGTCCAACCCAAAATATGCGGCAGAATCCTGCAACCAATCTGGCTCCACATGTATTGGCTTGCCTTTCCTGTGGATTTAGCTGGGGAGGTCGAGAGGGCGGCGTAGGTCTTAGGCAAACCTGCGTTTTCTTGAATGTTGCCTAGGCGACTCATTGCCCGTGGAGAGGTCACTTCACCCACGGAGTCTAAATTCGTGGAAACCAACACGGGGAGCGGCAGTTACCGGTTATAAGTCCGCGCGGATAGGCGTAAGCGCGGGCGCCAGGGTTCGTTCTCGTCAGTGGGAGGGTCCATCGTAGGCCCATTGATCAGCTATCGCCCGCTTCAGCTGGGCAGCCCCCAGCCAATAAGGTGCTGATCCGCCTCAGCTCTGACTTGTCCCTTTAGGGTGTAGGGGACACTAGGTAATCTAGATGGTTGGCGCTGTGACATTCCACACCTGCCACTAAACAGCAAAATAATATAAAAACCACCAATGTTCACTCGTCCATGCGCATAGCGACATGGAATGTCCGAACCATGAGGACAGGCCTCCCGGAGAACAGTGGAGGTTCGGGCGACGCACAGGACCTGCGCAAAACTGCAATTATCGACGTAGAACTACGGAGACTTAACATCTCAATCTCTGCTCTTCAGGAAACCAGGTTACCCGATGAAGGATTGTTAAAAGAAGCTCATTACACTTTTTATTGGAGGGGAAAGAGCGCCAGCGAGGTGCGTGAGCATGGGGTTGGATTTGCTGTTCGAAACGATCTCCTTGATATGCTCGAACATCCACCGCAGGGTGTCTCGGAACGCATTATGCTGCTCAGGTTGAAGACGACATGTGGCTTTGTTACTTTTATATCTGCATATGCTCCAACTTTAATGTCGACAGATGAAGCTAAAAACCAGTTCTACGACCAACTGTCGGACACTGTTAATTCAGTAAAGGCCAGCGACCGCCTCTTTATCCTAGGTGATTTTAATGCACGAGTTGGTCAGAACCACACAGCATGGAGTGATTGTATTGGTAACCACGGTGTAGGAAAGACAAACGATAATGGGCAGCGTTTGCTGGAGTTTTCTTCCAAGTACTTAATGTGCGTTACCAATACTTATTTTAAAGGAAAATCGCCCCATAAAGTGTCATGGAGACACCCCCGTTCGGGGCACTGGCATCAGTTGGACCTAATTCTTACCCGTCGAAAGGATCTTCGAGATACACTGCACACTCGCTCGTATCACAGTGCGGAATGTGACACGGACCACTCCCTGGTTGCTAGTAGAATCGCGCTATCGTTTAAAAAAATCCATTCGTCCAGACCACCCGGCAAAAAAAAGATTGACTTACAAAACCTTGCGAACGATGAGATGCTGAAGTCATTCGAGGCTCTCGTGCGTGAAGAAACTGCTTCCTGGGGTGAAAACGTGTCCTTGTCGGAGGGGTGGGAGAAGGTCAAAAATCTGTTGACACACACTGCTGCGAAGGCTTTCGGGTATCAGAAAGCCAAAAATCAGGACTGGTTTGCGGAAAACGCCGAACAAATACGTCCGTTCTTGGACTCAAAACGCGAAGCTGCCCTGAAATACCGTGAAAATCCTTGTCACAACAACGAGAGGGAGTGGAAAACATCCAGAGCTGCACTCCAACGGGTCACACGACACTTCGCCAATACTTATTGGACCGAACTATGCCGCAGTATACAATCATGTGCTGATACTGGAAACTTTCGCGGTGTTTACTCGGGCATTAAACGGGCACTTGGACCTGTCCCCATAAGGACAGCCCCTCTGAAGGAAGTTGATGGGTCAGTCATAACAGACAGCAACCGACAACTTACTCGATGGGTGGAACACTTCACTGGGCTCTACTCAACTCCAGTTAACATCTCGCCATTAGCAGTTCAATGCGTTCCGAAACTGACAACCTGGAGTGAGCTAGATGACCCACCTACCATGGAGGAGTTGATTAAGGCTACTAAACAGCTTAAAAATGGCAAGAGACCAGGTGGTGATGGAACAACTGCAGAGGTAATCAAACTCGAGTGCATAACACCTATTCTACACGATCTTTTGTGGAAATGTTGGGAGGGAGGGTATATTCCACAGGATATGCGTGATGCAAACATCATAACCCTGTACAAGGGCAAGGGCGACCGTGGCGAGTGTAACAACTATCGCGGCATATCTCTCCTCAGCATTGTTGGCAAATTATTTGGACGTCTGGTTCTAGCCAGAATTCAGAAGCTTGCCGACCGAGTGTATCCTGAAACGCAGTGTGGTTTTCGCGCCCAGCGTTCCACATTGGATATGGTTTTTACACTTCGGCAATTGCAGGAGAAGTGTAGAGAGCAAAAGACCCCTCTTTTTGTTGCATTCGTCGACCTCAATAAAGCCTTCGACTCGGTCAGCAGGGAGGGTCTTTATACTGCACTCGAGTGTATCGGATGTCCACCACTTCTGTTGACGCTGGTAAAGCACTTCCACGAAGATATGAAGGGCAGCGTAGCGTTCAATGGCAGCACATCTGAGCCGTTTGACGTGCGCAGAGGTGTGCGGCAAGGATGTGTGTTGGCACCTACCTTGTTTGGGATATTTTTTGCCTTACTACTGAAAGTCGCTTTCGGTAACGACCAACAAGGTATCCATCTTCACACGAGGGCGGACGGGAAGCTTTTTAACATCATATCACTTCTCAAGTCGGAACGCCTTCGCGAAGACTTATACACAGATAGTCTTCTTTTCGCTGACGACGCAGCCTTCGTAGCGACATCTGCGCATGATCTTCAGGCTATCTTGGACAGGTTTTCTCGAGCTTGTGATCTGTTCTCCATGAGCATAAACACAAAAAAGACAGTGGTAATGGCGCAAGGATGTGTCGAGTCACCGAACATCATGTTGAACGGTTCTCCGCTGGACGTGGTTGAAAATTTCTCTTACCTGGGGTCGACCTTGTCGAAAAGTCTCTCGCTGGATGCGGAGATCGACATTCGTATCGGCAGAGCGGCTACCATGTTCGGACGTTTGAGTACGAGAGTATGGCGTAATAAACATCTAACTGCACATACTAAGATGATCGTGTATCAGTCATGCATTCTGTCCATACTTTTATACGGAGCTGAAGCGTGGACCACGTATGCGAAACAGGAGCGCCGCCTCAACACGTTCCACATGCGCTGTCTCCGGAACATATTGGAGATCTCATGGAAGGACAAAATCACCAACGAGAGGGTTCTTGAAATCGCGCAGCTGCCCAGTCTCACAGCTCTAATAAAACAGAGACGTTTGCGATGGCTGGGGCATGTGCATCGAATGGAACCGTCTCGCCTACCGCGACGTGTCTTGCTTGGCGCCATAGCTCACGGAAAGAGAGACGTTGGGAGGCCAGTGCTCCGTTTTAAGGACTGCGCAAAGAGAGACATGTGCTCTTTTGGTATAAGCCACGTCGGATGGGAAAAGCTGGCCGAAGATCGAGATGAGTGGAGAGAGCGTGTGCTCGATGGGCGTAAAAAACATGACACCACCTGGTTCGAAACTTTAAGGACTAGGAGAGCGAAACGTCACCATACCGACAATACTCCTGCAGCGCCCGGAAATTTTGTCTGCAGAGTATGCGGCAGAATCTGCCTCTCTAGAATTGGCTTGCACAGCCATGAGAAAAAATGCATGGCATCCACGAGGCAATAATTAATGAATCGTCTGAAATAGACGCAAAGGCCCATGATGAATACTTTAAAAATTATACAAATGTGTATATTTCATTTGTTCCACTATTAATTATTAACGTGGTTACTAAAAGTGTTAATAGTTTCTACTAAAACAACATAATCATCTGAAAACACTGTTAATTAATTGAAATAGTTAAAGAAAATTTTTTTTTTTTTAGTTTTTCTAATAGTCTCACGACAACCACGTGTATTACTTTTCAAAAGTGACTTCAAAGAATTCGTTCCTTACTATTTATTTATTTATTCATTGCACAATGTACATATGTTATCATTATATCAGTTACAAAATTTATAACTAAACTATAACACATACATACATGACCCTGTAAGGGTATTGCAGCTATTTTACACATATTATATCATATTTATTAAAATTTATTTTCTATTAATTACAATTGTTATCCAAATTAAAATTATATATAATGTTTCAAATTCTTTTTTCTTTCTTAGTTACTATCACATAAATATTTATTTATTGCACAATGTATAAATATTAGTTACATAATTATAATTAAATGGGATGCATACATGATCCTGTTATTTTATTGCAACTATTATTACACAGTACATAATATATTTATTTATTACAAGTCTCATACAAATATTATATACTATAATTACACGTATATATATAAAATTTTCCTTATACAATATTCTACCAAGTATCATCCATAAACTCTATAATAGTATAATAACCCTTTTCTACTAATAATTGCTTTAGTTTATTCTTAAAAATAATATTGCTTGTTATGTCTCTTAGGCTATCAGGTAACTTATTATATATTTGAATACTGCGATACTGTGGACTTTTCCTATACATTTCTATTCTAGGTATTGGCAGAATTAATTTATTTTTGCGGCGTTCATTCATATAAAATGTAAACAAATGAATGTTTTTCCTCACAAACATAGCCATTTCTAATATGTAGGTATATGGATGGTAAGGTGAGTAATTTTTCTTGGATGAAATAGGGTTTACAACTTTCTCTTGGTTTTATATTAAAGATTATACGTATACATTTTTTTTGTTTAATGAAAAGGTTATGGGAATCAGTGCTATGCCCCCACATTATAATGCCATACCGCAACCATGCATAAGCGTAGGCATAGTAAGCTGTTAATGCACAGTTTTCCTTTGTGTTCGTTTTAAGTACATTGAGCCCATATATAAATCTATATAGTTTGTTTTTAATTTTTTCGACATGTTTTTTCCAATTCAAATGAGTACCCAATGTTATTCCTAGTAAGTCGAAATCATCAACTTCTTCAATATTTATTTTTGTTGTTACTGTTTTAAGATTAATTTCCTGTTTTTGATGTGGTTTAAATTGTATTATTTTGGTCTTTTTATTGTTAATTTCAAGATTATGGTTTTGAAGCCAGTGTTTTATATTTGTGAAGGTGTTAATTATTAAAGAGTTACTGTCTTCGCTGTTTGAAGGACTTTTAAAGAGGATGGATACATCGTCCGCGAATAGTACACAGTGCTGATCACATATTTTTGGCAAGTCATTTATATACACTAGAAAGAGAACTACACACACTTCCCTGTGGAATAGACCAGTTTGTAGTTAGTGTGTCGGACCTTACGTTAGTAATTTCATTTGTTTTATTGTCTAGGTGTTCAATTTGCACACATTGCATCCTATCGGTCAGGTAGGATCTCAACCATTGATGCACGTCACCCCTAATACCTACTCCCTGTAATTTAGTCAATAGTATAGAATGAGATACTTTATCATATGCTTTGCTCATATCGAGCAATAGCCCAATCGCGTAGTTTTTGTCTCTGATGTAAGATAGGATTTCTTGTGTGTAGTTGTATACTGCTAAGTTAGTTGAACGATGTTTACGGAAGCCGTTACTTATACTATGTGTTTTGCTTGGTTAAGGCGAAGTACTGAAGGCCCAATTATGCCCTTCACATACTTACGCCTTTTTCTTTAGGAAAGAAAGAGAGAATGTAAAGGTGCTGGGTAAAGGTTAGCAGCGGTCTGGCAGTGCCCAGCCATTGCTCCATGAGTGGCGCTTACCATTTACCATCAGGTGAGTCGCTTGCTCGTCTGCCGACATCAGGTAATAAAAAAAACTTATTAAACTTATTGCGCTCTCATCAAACTTCGCGTTTAGAGTGGTCCGTTGTTGATCCTAGCTTACAGTAGTCACTGTAACGCGAACAAGGTGAGATTATGCCCCTCATAAAAAAGCCATATTTTCGTTTCGTCTTCACAAAGCCTCAGTTATTATGTTTGTTGATACGAACGTATATAATCAGTTACATAATCCAAGGTACATTTTTCTCATTACATTATATCTTATAAGCCAGTACTTTCGTAAAACAATCTGTGGGGATATTGACTGAATAACTGAGATATTCATGAATATCAAATGGATTACTCCTATATATATTTATATAGGGACCATACGCAGGGACACTGCGGATTGATAATCTTAGCATTCAGGTGTATGAAGCCTTAAAAGCTTTAGGTGAGTTGAGGTGTGTTTTTGTCTTGGGACAAATATTGTATTTGTAACGAAGAAAGGCAAGAAATTGAGATATTTTTATATCCTATTAGCATGTTTTGTTTGAAATAAATTGATATGAATTTCTGGAATACCTTTTTGAATTGAATCATATTCTGTGTACCGCGTAAATTATACGAAATCGGTACAGTTATATTAGTATAATTTTAGACGTAATTTTTGCTGTCAAGTCAGAAATTGTATTGTAGTAAATTGTATAATATATTTATCCTATGTTAGAAAGTTTATCTATATAGAATTGCAATTAGAAATCAAATTTCGATAAACTAATAAATAAATAATAATAAATATTCACGGACATCTCTACACAGCGCCATGTGTTCCCCAAGTACCTACTCGTAAGCTAGACCTAACCTGCTTGTGTTATGGGTAACAGAACAACGGATATTAGTACTTATATAGTTTTTTTTTGTAAATACATACATATCAGACCAATGCAAATAATCATTCATGCACACAAATATTTGCATTGAGCGGGAATCGAACCCGAGTAGCAGTCATGTTATGTAACCACTACGCCACAGAGGTCGTCGAACTAAGTTTAACAATTTTACTTAACACGTGTCTCTAATTATTCAAGGTCGACAATTTTCCAATTTGTACATTGATTATTAATTTTAGTAATGTTCATCGATTTCTCGTTTAGGGCTAGTAGTCATTAACTAATATTGTTATTATACCACGTTAAGTGAAGACTACTTTTACAATAAGGTAATAAAGAAAAGTATATTTTTTGTTGTTGTTTTCAATATGGTTAATATATTGCTGAGGTGTATCTTGCTACTATTTTGATATGGAAATACAGATTTGAAAGAAAGAAAGAAAGAAAATACATTTATTCCTGTTTTAATGTTGAGATACAATAAGAATACAGACAATTACAAAAACAAAACAAATATAGACAATATAAAACAAAAATCATGACAAAATCTGTGCAAGAATCGGACTCCACTCAGCATAATGCTGCGGCACACCAAACAGTAATGCTCAGTCGCTTACAGCGCTGATTTTTAGTGAGGCCCAAATGATTTCTCTTAGTCTGTCTTGCTCACTACATCTCATTACAAAAGTGATAGTAGTTATTACTCGTACTTTTATCTTGAACTAAAACTTAGTCCCTCCATAGTATGACTTAACTCAACGATCACCTGAATCCTCTATGCACTGCACGACATGACGTCTTCCTTTCCCCAAATGGTTATTTTGCAAAAAAAAACACGCAAAAACATAACTAAATATAATGAGATTTTAATAAAAAGAATATTATTATATTGATGATATCATAAGCGGACATCTTTCAACTTCCCTGAAGTGGAAAAACCTACGCTGAGGACCTCTTCGAAGTACTTCAATAAAAAACATAGGGATTAATAAAAACCGATCAAGTGGGAGACGGTCTTACACATGAAGAGTTCCGATTTCGTATCAATTAGGAAGAAAAAAAGAAAATATATTATTTCTGAGTTCTTGTTAAGTGGCCAAAGAAAATGTGATTATTATTTATTTTTAGGAGATATGGTGATAAGACAGAGATGTTGCCTCTTAATGATATGATCCTAGCTTGTTAAGTCTCATGGCAATGTAATTTTGGTAGCTAATGTATCCTTTCATCTAAACAAAGAAACTGCTTACTACTAGGTACTTGAAGGTAAAACAGGCGGGGAAATTGTTCTTACTAAGGAGATTTTTTGAAGTAGGTAAATGTAAGAAGTACATTGCAAACCTACTACTAGATAAATATTTTATTTAAGTTTAGAACTTTTGTTTTTTTTTACTAATACTACTCACTCTACAAAACCCTGTGTAGCAGAGACTTTTACAAACAACATTATCTGATAATGATTGAGCCCAGAACAAGATATCTGTATAGTGAGCCATAAAGCGCTAAATTCTCGCTCTTGACTAATCTAACCGCAGAAATGACACATAGTAATATTACCTAAATATGTTGCATAATTTCCCAATACAGTTACTCTGAAAGAGTGATTCATTACCCTTTGTATTCAGCATTACTGTGTCTAACACTAGAGTGGGTAGCATTAAACTTTTAGTTAATATATTACCATTTGCTGCATACAATCGATAGTTTAGTACAAGTTATTGCTTACAGCATATGATTTATAATATTCCTGCTAAGCGTTACTCCTGATATATTACTATAACAACTTCCCTCTGTTATTTAAACATCACAGAGTATGGAAACTTTTATTTGTTTGTTGAAGTATTAAGAATACATTATTGTCATCACTTTAACTTATAGAAAAGCTGAAGAAGGCTTATGGACTTTACGCATTCTCATCTTTACTTCTAGGAATAAAAGGCGGATTTTAAACAAACTATAAAAATTTACGTTCCGGTGGGGTGATAAAGCATGAAATATTTCCTTCATCGCTGAGATAACTCGTCTTAGTAAACTACCGCAGTGTGACGTTCTCGTAAAAGTCATGTATTAAAGGTAAAATTAGGTGACAAACGACTAAGGTAGGGTTTTGTTAAATACGGTAAATTACCCTTTCTTAAATAAAAAAAAAAACTATTTGAAAGTTTAACCACATGCTTTCTCACAGTGCGTTACGTTTATTAACAAAGTGACATTCCTTTTAACTTTATTTGTTACTCTTATGGGTTAGCAACTTTTGCTTATTGAGTTGAGAATAAAATCATGAGAATCTTATTTAAATACCTATTTTCGTACAGATGTTTCGCTTAATTGAAGTAGGAAAACATTACACTTAGCTACATTGTATTATAGTTTATCAGATGCACACATTTTAAATCGAACTATCAGAGATTTAAGTTTTGCAGTGATATCTGTAGACAGACTTTGTTCTTTTTATGTGTCGGTGTTAAAGATGAAAGAGCTATAGCGGTGTCATATTCTTCATCGGTTGACACGGTTTTTAGCGATAAACACTGTCATCAACAAATAATGACGTATTCTTTACCGCTTTCATTATTATTTGATAAACTTAGAATTTTAATAATTTTTAAGTAAGAATAGCAAAATAAAACATTATTTCTATGTAAGACATGTCTTGTGTATAAAGTAGCGTATTATAGATTGCGGAAATGTTTATCAAACATTGAAAGGAAAAAAATCAAAATGATCGGCGAAAATCATTTGCGAATTTTTGACAGAGATCACAATTCCAGTAACTTACATACAGTTACATTGTTTTCTAAAACGCTGTTCTATATTTAAAGACATGCCTAAGGGACAAGTAATACACTCAACATTTCTGCAAAGGATGAAAACCTAGCGGAAAACCATGTGGCATTTTGACCGGTGCACTACGGTAATGATAAGCAAACTCTACCACCACTTACACTAGTAAACACACTATTCTGCAGTAATACTACAAAGACTGATATAATATAATAAAAATGTTCTAAAACTCTTGAAAACAAAGAAATGAAAGCCAGGCTACGATAAGTCAAACTAATATTTTGTGTGTGAACAGCATAGACCACTTTAGAGTCAATGATTTCTTGGCAAAGCACCAAATTAAACAGATAGCAAATTGTATGACGAAGAAATGAAAAATGCTATTAAAAGTTTCGTAGACTTAGTTCATTCTGTGTTGGTTTGTCTGAGTATTGTTTTTGTTCAGGAGGAAAACGAGCTTATTCTTGCACTAACTACTTAAAATAACAGTAAGAATAATATTTTTCACACATTCATACAACGCCATCTTGTGTGTGTAAAGTATGCTGAATTTGTACTATGGGTACTAGGCAACGAATACCCATAGTTACATAAACACTTTTTTTTTCTAAATATATACTTACATTCATACACAAAAAACTTCTATAAAAATCCAGATACAAATTTTAATGTTCATACACACAAAGATTCAGCAAGAATCGGAGATATGTGCGCAACAACCATAAAACTCTACGCTACTGAGGTCGTCAATAATTCCAATGAAAAATATATGCAAATAATCTGGTAAAGTAATGATCTGATTTTTAATCCAATAATTAATGTATTTTTATTAATTATTATCCAACTTCATTTCACACTGCACGCCTGTTTTCGTCCCAAAGGGATAAAAATGAGATCCTGGAATTGCGACCAGGCGTATAATCGATTTATTTAAAACTACTTTGAAACTTAATAAAATTCATGCAGACTCCAATGATTAATGAACATACAAATACTTGTGACATTTGGGACTTGAGCTCAGTATATACGTGTGATTCTTATTACTATATTATTACATGGCTGCTACGCAGAGGTCTCGGGTTCGATTACCGCTCAATCCAAATCTTTGTGTGCATGAACATGATTGTTTGCATCTCTGTTTGGTCTGAGTGTTTTCTATGTATAATATGTATGTATTTACAAAAAAAAGTATTTAAGTATGTTTATTCGTGGTCCAGTACCCATAGCACAAGATTTGCTTAGTTTGGGACTAGGTGGCGTTGTGTGAATATGTGAAAAAAAGTAAAAAACAAAAAAAGTTAGGCATTGCAATGACATATTATACATTAGATTATCGCGAATTGCTATAAATCTTCACCAGGAATCGACGAGGATAGCTACAATGGAATTATCTAGCCATCAACACATTCACATCCTTTGATGACCTCAAAGTATGGGCATAACCCTGTAGTGGCTACGGAAGGAAAACATAATTGACTACCGTGGCCTGGCACATTGTATAAGTAGTTAAGTTAGTTTTAATAGATTTTAAATTATCGCGATTTGTATACATAATACTATTTTTACGGGTCTTACTCGCGGTGTTACTAATTATCCTAGATACTAGTTATATAAATACCTAGATTTTTCTCCGACGTTTCGGCCGACTTGCAAGGGCCGTGGTCGCGGAGGGACTGTCCCTCCTGTCCTATTTATATAACTAGTATCTAGGTTAATTAGTAACACCGCGAGTAAGACCCGTAAAAATAGTATTAAGTGAGTTTTAATCGGTAACATGATAAAAAACTTCGATACACTTTCCTATTAAGTCTGATATAATATGTAAGTAGAAAGACAGCCTGAAAGTATGGTTTACCAAGGACAGTAAAAATATGTAAGTACGCATACTTCGTTTTTTTGATGCCGTAAGCGCCAGTTATCATAAATACTATTCTATTAATAAACATTGATAACAGATCACGTGCATCGAAACTCATCTAACAAAATAAAAATATAGAAAATCCAATAAAAACTGAGAGCCCTACCCACCAGGTTCGTTAACGCCAGTAAAAGGTATGCTTAATTAAAAACTAAATGAAGTCGATGCAGCATACAAATAGTGACGGTCATAGAGCAAAAGTTAATTCATCAGAGAACGTTATATTTATTTTCATCCCTTACCAACTTACGACGCAGATAAAAACTCCGTAATCCCTTTTCCCGGTCATGTGTGTTAAAATTTAACGAAAAGCTGTGAGCAGTTAGGAGTAAATTGACTCTAAACTTTCACATTTATGATATTAGTGGGATACAAGTCTATTGTTGCCACATTTACGTAACTACAACACTCTACCTACAGGATAAGCACCTAAAGTAATTGTAAAGTAATAGGTTTTAACGTGATAAGGGTTAACTTAATGTCATTAATCGGGACAGTTTCAGTTCCGAGCTTATAAATTTAAATTTTCCGACAAAATTGACTTACTACTTTTTGGCTAATCGGGATGCTTAATGACTAAAGTTCATAATCAATTTATATCAAAATATCTAATGTACCATGTTGATATACAACGCAAAAGTTTTCAATCAAATTATGAATGTCAGCAAATTATTTAGCGGACTTTCCTAATTTGTACAAATATGATACCTTTTGTGTAAAGGTTTCTGAACAAATTTAATAAAACTTTAGACTTTGAATCAATTACGAGTGAAATATCTTATTGTAGCAATGACAGGGAGATGATTACGTAGGTTCATTGAAAACAATTTGTTCAAATTCAATACGACTCTGCTAATCTAATCAGTGAATGCTCATCATTTTGTTACTGCTCTGATTGTTCTTCCAAGAAGTAACAAACTCAGAATACTAGGTGTTACAATATGTGAAAAAATCAATAACTTGTCTAGTACCCATAGTACAAGCTCTGCTTAGTTCAGGAGTCGATGGCGTTGTGTGAATGTGTAAGAGATATTTATTTATTTAGACTGTCGCTGGAGCTAGCCTGTCCCTGCAGTAGGACATTTCAGGTCCGGTAAGGCATAGGATGAGAGGAACAGGATGGAGAAAATGTTGCAGAAGATTAAGAAAATATATTATATAAATTATATGAGTACTTACGCTTTTTAATTTTAAGGGTTCAATTTAAAATGCTTACTAAGAAACTACATAACCGTAAGAAAATGTATGGTGCAAAAAACGAAAAAATCATAGTCAAAAAGCCCATAGCCATGGTACAGGAGGCCAAATTCCAAACCATCCATCTACCTTGGCTGACGTAAAGATGTATTATATTACGGCGGCGGCGCAGGAAAATTCGAGGAATACATTTCAAACGACGTACGGAAAGAAACTTCTACGAACAAGCCAAAGCCTGGAGCACGAAACATACGATAGGAAGGATTTTGATGTTCAAATGACATCTGCTAGCTTTTTATATTTTAAATCTTTGTCGCATATATTCGCGCAGCCGCATTTTCACCACTACAAAGAACATTATTCCTCTTCACAGAATATTATTTAACTACTACACAACTTAAATAATGTATAAGGCCTAAAATGAGACTTGCATTAAGAAACTTGTTGTAAGTTAATTAACTGGATATCTGACTATCCAATTTCCAGAAATAGGATTTCTGCTAAACTTTCTGTCTATGTAGTCCCGGTAAACTTGGATGGAACTTAAATGTTGGTCCACAGTTCGTTGCATTGCAAACGGACACTACTTCTATTGGTTTCTGCTGGAAACAAACAAACCCATTACTAAATCGAACAGTTCAATAAAATGAACACTAATTAAGTCATTTGTATCCACAGCTCTTGCAGTCTTATTTACCGTGTGTAACATGTACTGAAATAGCTTAACCGATAACATTAACATAAGAAATATATTACCAATTAATTGTTTCTTGTAACGACCGTTTTATTAATAATATGGCTCATATATAACATCCATTATAACAGTGCTTACTCAATTCACGTTAAACAAACATTCTTTCACAATAACAGACTAACCCTTCGCCAGTATGAATTTATTATAGCGCCGCGTTACAGTTAGAAGATATTGTTTTCGTAGTTTATCTCCCTCAAATAGTCCATGAATAATGCATTGTTGGCATAACATAATATAGGTTAAACGTTATATATATTTCATGTAGGTTCTTGCGGCAGTTATAGGCTTTCAAGTAGATTGAAACCTCCCAATTGTTATTACGCACATATTACTTTATGTTTGTTTATCAAGCTACATTGACTGATAATCATAAGTATACGTAGTAATAGTTATATCTCACGGAACATACTTCACGTCGTTGTTTACGTCGAGGTTCAATAACACGAGGGGTAATAAAAAGTTATCGATATCAGAAATCTAACATCATGTGTCCTCTTACTATAAAACTTTGTCAGTTACCTTATTACATTTATATTTTATGTCAGTCTAGACGTAATGTTACATAGAATTGCTTTTTTATTTTTGTTAAATCAATATTGGCGCTTAAACGAATAATGAGATATAAAAATGAACGTAGTTACATGAATCATAAAACGCAATATCAAAGGTTTAAAGTTGTAGTATGTATATGTTACGGGCAATTTGATAAATCCGGGCACTATTAATAATGACCGGTCTGTATTAATAATGCCCGACTCAATTGGGCAATGTGATTAATACAACATAATTAATCACTTTGCCCGGCCAATAAGAATAATGCCCACGCTATCTTGGGCAAAGTAATAAAATAGGTGAACTGTAGTGTTTTTGTTTATTAAATGAAATTAAACTTACAAAATTTTCATGAAAAGTTAACAAAGAATAAACTATTGGACATGTAGTTAAAAAATAAACATTTTACTTAAATGTTTCTGGCGCGTTGTGGTCGCCATACTAACCTAACCTAACCAACTGTTTCTGACTTTTGGCTTAATTTTAGGTTTTAGCTTTTTTTCAAGCTATCTCAAACACTAACTTATTACATGGACCACGGGCCGTCGGCCATTATTAATAAGGGCCGGTCAAAGTGATAAATTTATCACTTTGCCCATCGTTATTGGGCTTTATTAATAAAGACCGGTCCTTATTAATAATGCCCAGTTAATCACGTTGCCCGTAACATATATAAGTATGATTAAAAAACTACTCTTTTAAAAGGTAAAGGCGAATTAGATTATTTTTTACACAGCATTTATTTATTATGAGTTCACAGTACGGGTAAAGTTAATAAAGCAATCTATCCTAACCTAGGCACTGTGCGATAGTAGAAGTGCATATATATTTTTAATTGCGGTCAACTTTTACCATAAGCTTAAATGTATACAGTTTTTATATGGTAGCCTAACCTAACCCTTATGGATCCTTCTAACAATAAGGTAATGTTCCTTAATTAGTAGTACATTCATCACCTTTTATAGTGGGACAAGTAGGGGCGGCAAAATTAAGTTTATTAAGTAAAAAGTTAGAAAATATTCCTCTCACACATTTACGCAATGCCATCTAGTTCTAAATTAAGCAGAGCTTATTCTAGGGATACTAGATATAACATTAATATTAACGTTAATGTAAAACGTGCGTAGAAACTTGTTTCACTTTCGTAGAGGCGTTTGCGTCAGAACCTAATAAATAATCAATACATTTTTGACAATGACATATTATTTATTTGCGATTCATAAATTCCACTCTGGACCATGACACTCCCAGATTAACGACATTGTGAGTCTTTCGATAAGACACTGGCATAATATGTAACGTTTCAGATGAAGTCATTCACGAATAAGCAAGTCAAGCCACTCTGCCTACAATAACATCCTTCTCTGCAATGATCAAACACCATTTCTGCCTTCTACTAGTCAAAAAATCATAAATTTAAGTGTTTTATTAACTTTATCGTATTTTAGGCATAACCTCCTGTTTTGAGAAAGCGATTTATGATGCTATTTTTATTGTAAAAAAAAGAATCGAAGTGCCTTTTATCGAACAAGTAATTTCATGCAACTTTAAAGCGGATAGTGTTTCAAGTAATCCTCTTGTGCTGCGGGTGCACTAGGTGATTTTATGTAAAATACAGGAAATCCTTTTAACAAAAATAGTAGTTTCTGAGAGCAACACGTTTCAAAAAATATTACTTATTGGATACGGTTATATAAATAAGACGGCACCCTCCGACACGAAACGATGACCTGGAGAAGACGGGTGGAAATTGTATAAAGAAACTTACATGGGACCGCAGTGTGTGGCGCTAACTTGGGAAAACAATTTAAGTGGCGTTTATGAGTAAGGGGGAAGCCCTTACTCATAAACGCCACTTAAATTTTAGTCAATTGATTAGTTTAAATTCTTGCGGTTTTGTTTGGCATAAGGTTGGTTTTGCTAATAAAAATCTCGCTAAACAGTGATTAAATTTTAGAGACTTTTATGAGTAAGGGGGGTTATGTCTAGAGATGGACTGCTTTGGCTCAGTTAAAGATGGAATAGTTTTAATAATGAACAAACTATTCTATTGTTACTGCCATATAAAAGATCTTTTATTCAAAATGTAATAATTAACTTTATACTACGAGTATCTTTGCATAAGAAATCAATTACATTAAAAAATATATTCACATAAGCTTTGAACTTACCTGTATTTGTATTAGAAGAAAAAAAACTAATAGAATAATAAATATTCAGCACAAAGTAGAAGCCACAAAGCAAAGCCGTCAATATATCTTAAAGGTAAAGTCGGAAAACATTTCGCAATCCGTATCAATTCCTTTGTATAACGCAGAATTGGACAGTTAGAATATGGGGTCCTCTCTGTTTACTTATGAATCTATATTGTTAAGAGGATAAGAGGAAACAGAAGATTCGGATGCTATCGTAACCAAAAACACAGGAAATTAGGGGTAATATCCGCATGTGTTCCGATTGCTTGTCAAACGTAAGATCTCACTTGACTTTGTTATAATCAAAGGAAAGTATATAACTTGCTATTGTCTATAAATATATTATTGTTTGTATTATATTGTTAGGCACAAAAGAATTGTTGCTAGTTACATAACATAATTTTGCTGAATCGGTTTCTTAACCAATCAGATGAAAGAGCTCAAACAGTAACCAGTTATCGAATATAACTTTTGGATTCCTTAAATATTTTTCTTCTGCATATCGACAATTTTGTAATATTTTACTCTTTCGGCTTCCAAAAACACCATCTCATAAGAAATATTGTCATAGCACGGGCGCTTTACACGATCTCTTAGCTAAAATATAAAACTTATTGTCATCACAAACGGTAATCTTCCCGACAACAGTGATTATTATTACTACTCATTAATGTCCCACTGCATTGACAAGAGTCCTCCAGTTTTAGGAGATAATTTGGGCTACTAATAGAACGTTGATTAGACTATTCGTGCTGTGACGAAAATTTAACTTACAAAGTTAAATTTTCGTCAAGAGTTTAAGTCAAGTCGGCCTTGAAGATACAAAATTAATCATCATCATTTTAACAGCCCATTAATGTCCTACTGCAGGGACGGGCCTCCTCCCATGACGGAGGGATACTTGGCCCACTAATACCACGCTGGCCAGACGGATTGGTATAGGGGTTTAATTTCAAGTTTTCCTTCTTTTTATTTTGTAAAGATAATATTCACGGATAGTCCCTTAGTTGGTTTTTGGGATGCGATGGGGTGGTGACATATTGTATTCTTACTCTGTCACCAAACGAAGAACAAAATTAATGGTGACCTTTTATTCTTACTCCATTACCACAACGAAATTAAGTTAATTTAGAAAGCCTTATTAAACATATAACATTTTCTGTTTAATATTTTAACACCAATTCTAGAATCCAAAGCTTTTACGCTCAGTAGTAATGTTAAACATAATGTTTTGCCTGTAAACATGAGAACGTACATTGCTTAGATTAGTGTTACGATCAAAAGATGTTAGCTAAAATGATTAAGTGTGAAATGTACGCGGATGAATGAACATCTTCATTATAATTCAATCTGCGAGAATGATACCATCTGTGTAGGTGGCTAAGTGTTATCTTTTATGACACTCTAAATATGAGACGAGGTAGTGACAATATGTATTCTAAGTTTAAACGAGTGTTTCACAATCGCTTTAATGTTTATATGAAAGATAAATTTTGATGTTTTGACAGATTTTCTTTACATCAATCAAAAAGTTATGTTTGTGCTTACTAATAATTTAAGGCTTTTGTTAATTAGCTAAGTGGTTTATGAAGTACTTTTGGTGAAGCTGAGAGATCATTTTCTAATACAGGGAAGAAAAATAGTTTTTTTTTCAAGTAAACTAATTTTAGAGCAAGAAATTCAGTCTGTAAACATATCATAGGTTGCGTAGCCCCCTAAAGTTGACGAACATTAAATTTTCTGTAAAAAGATTACCGAAATAAATTATTTCTATTTTATGGAGACATGTTTTATATATTCTTCTCTTTAATGGTCATACTGTTGTCTGTGTAAATATATATATGTAAAGACTAACTATACTATCATATTATATTATAATGAACTAAAGGCCCATACGTGTTAAATGGGAGATCAAAGAGTAAACAAACCTTATATTTACTGAGAGACCGTTTCACTGCCACTGATTTCGATAATGCGATAACATTAAGGAAGATTTTACAATGTCAAAGTACGGATAATTAGACAGTATACAATCAATGGTCTGTGAGTCCACTCAAATATTAGCAATTTGCACAAGGGTAAATTCTGACTTAGTACGAGACAGCTACTTGCATCAAGGTTTCAATTCATCGAGACTCGGAATTTGGTGAAGCTATGGTATTGAGTGAAACTTCCACACTATTGACTATGTTTCAGTTAAAGGCGTAAACAGACTGACAGGCATTTTTTAGTTATTTGGTACAAAAAATGAAGCTACAAAACAATCTGCCCGCTGAAAAAAAAAAAATCTACGAACTCCACTTATATTAAAAACTAAAAGCATTAGCAAATAATTATAATCTATTCTCCAAGCTATAATAGACAAAATGTCCTTTCTCTACAATAGAACATTAGTATAATATTTCCTTAATTATAATTAGTTAGGTCAATGCCGAAAAGTTAAATTCGATCTCATAATAATGGTAGTTATATAGTTTAAAAGCCAATAAACCGCTTCACATTACTGTTAATGGCTAAATTTAACGTAGTTATCTACTTGAAACAGCAGCGTAGAGAGTACGGTGATCAGATTTTATACATTAGAAGAGCTCATCTTTTAAAGTCAAGTGCTCAGTAATGTGACCTCCTTTCAAATACCTGCTCGGAGGTTAGGGAGGCATTCAAAACACATGTCTAGTATTATATTACGGAAAACAGAACCCAAAAAATATGCCAATACGATAAATCACGTTCAATGGTCGCGTGGGATGCGATATTTAGAAAAAAGTGTAGCTTGGAATTTAGAAAAAAAAATACTAAAAAAATAGTGACGACACCAAGTCCCAAAGCAACAGTTGAGAGATTTATTATCTCGGTCATGCCAAAAATGACGGCTATTTATCACAAGTAAGTTTTCCAAAAATTTAATTTAGATTCTTGATATTTTAAGATTTGTTTTATGCAAGGAATGTTAAGAATTGTTATACCTAATATACTAAATTGTATACATTTACTTTAATTAATAAAGGTAATACGCAAATAACTTTAACTTGTACTACGTATAAGTAAGCTTGTTATTTAAACATCTAAATAAAATTGAAGTCTGATTGTTACATCAAATTCACTCCACACAATCCGACAAAGGTAATATGGAAACTGAGAATACCACAACGTAAGAAGCAACCCTGAGTCTAGAGATGGTTTTTTAATTTATTTTGATTGAGCTGGGTGGCAGATAGCTTTATCATTAAATAATCCTTGATTATATGGTTATGTATAGTATACAATGGTTGCAGCGCCTAATTACAGTTATCTACTATGTTAAAAAATTATGACGTAAAAAAAATGCAGCAGTAGAGTTTGTTGCGCCCACAGAAATCTAAATAAAAGGTTGCGCTGCTTCTTCTCTACTAGCGCTTTGGCGGCGGTGGTAAAGTTTTCTAAACTTGGAAATGTATTTAAACTTAGATTAAGTAGTATAAATGACGTCAAAAAAGATAAAACAAAAGTTATATTAATTTTGATTAAAATATTGAGTTTGAGTAAACTAATAGCCATGTAGGTAGCTATCATCGACCAGTTCTACGAAAAGTTTTCAAACGATTTGCATTTGCATATCGTGTTCGAGGATAAGCCGGTGTAGGTACATTCAACGCACAAAAAATAACGCCGTCTGCTGTTTTATAATTACCATCATAGCTTTCAATCTTGGACTACATTGGACGCTTTCTATCAGTTTGGATACAACCATGTCTTATTTAAAACGTAGTATAACATAATGTTTATTTATTTGACGACCTCTGAGGCGCAGTCGGTATATTACATGGCTGCTACGCAGAGGTCTCGGGTTCGACTCCCGCTCAATGCAAATTTTTGTATGCATGAACATGATTGTTTGCATTGGTCTGAGTGTTTTATATGTATAATATGTATGTATTTACAAAAAAAAGTATTTAAGTATGTTTATCCGTTGTAAAGTACTCATAGTACAAGCTTTGCTTAGTTTGGGACTAGGCGATGTGTGAATGTGTGAGGATTATTTATTTGTTTTTGTTTTGCACAAAAACAAATAAACTAAACAAAAACAAAATAAATAAATCTCTTAAAAGAAGGCTGATAAATGTATATTGAATTCCTTAACGTCATTTGTTTTTACAAATTGGCGGCAATTTAAAAAGTGCGTGTCATGCGACCAAATGAAGTTTACTAAAGAAAATTTTCGCTCGCGTGATTAATTATTATACCATGATTTATATCGTTGCGGTCTTAATCAACAATCATTTTCATACAGACTTGGATTAGCATTTCATCGGGTCCTTTATTTATTGAAACGTTGACGTAGAATAATTCGAAATAATTTATTTATTCTTTTAGGTTTGCTGTAGATACTTATGCTGCAATAAAGATTTATTAAAAAAAACCTGTTACAACTAAACCACTTATAATAATTACGAATTTCCATTTACATGGTGATTTAAAGAAAATCTATAGACTAGGACTAAGTTACTTATAAAACCAATTTGATGAAATTTAAATAGGACCTTTTAAAACAAAATATACTTTTTTAAGAATTGTTCAAGATATGACTGAGCTTTGAGGTAAAAACTTAAAAAAATATATAATTGAGAACATCATCCAGATTGGGACCATAAATTGAAGAAACCTTGTTATGTTAGGTAAGGAAAGAGCCTTGCCCTACTAATATCACGCTTGCAAGACGTTATGATGAAAGGTTATTTGTCATTCCTTTTTGACATATTACTTATTTACAAATATTATTTTAAAATACTTATTCATCGTTTCTCTTTCCACTTATTTTCTATTTTGCGTTCTTAGTTTTTCACCACACAGACACTCTATTTAATTAAAAAAATAATTCAATAAAGCTTCTTATAAAAAAGCTTTTATAAAAAACTAAAGCATTTTATTAATTATGTTATTTTTAATTGCAATAAATGTCAACGGGGTGCTTCTTCATAGTCTTACTTACTTTATCAGTAATAACATTAAAGTTTTCCATTTTAGTTATAAATACGTATCTATTTTTAGTTATTTTATTTTTCTTATGCCAGAGTCTTTGATCTTAAACATGCACAGAAATTGAAAATTTGTTTTATTTCAAGTTATTAACTGGAATTTCTTGATTTTATATAAATATTTTTTTAGAAATTATGTACATAATTTGTATGTTCCCCGTACGATACATGCTTAATCCTTTGTCCAAGAGGCTAAACAATAAGACTTAACTTAAAAGACTAACAAGACTTTACCTACAAAAAGAGACTACATAATAATAATTTGCTCTATCATCAGCTACTCGCAAAATATAGAACTTTATAACTAAATAACATTGATATAAGTTTTACCTCAGTGACTCCTCCTTCAATAATAAAGGGAGACTTGCCCTATAAATAACACGATACGAAGAAGGGGTCGCTTATGTTTTCCCAAGCATTTTTCTCAATGTTTGTTTGGTAATATTTCTTTAGCCGCTTTACTACACCTTCGAGGCTAAATTTCGAGCTAAAATTAGTAATTCATAACATAGAAAACTCAATACTTAATATAAGCACTGCCTTAATTACTCCAATAGATACCTACACAAGAAAATACTCTTCCAAGGAGTATATAAGTTTTCCCCAATTAATGAACCTATCAATGTTTTAATGAAAACGACTACTTAGATAATTTTATAATATTATAATAATATTATCGGCATATTTTTAGACACGTTCTGAATAATATTACTCTCAAGAAGTTGACTGAAGCATTTTATGTAAATTATTATGTTAATGTAAAATACTATCTCTTGCGAATACTTTACGATAAAATTTTCAAAACTGAAGTTTTATTACTTAAACATCAATGTCAGCACGTTTTATTAATCAATACTTATTTTTTTTTAAGTTGGGATCCATTTTTAACATTTATATTTAGATCGCCGAGACCTTCAGTAGACTTTGTACTGGCGTGTATATCCACAAAGGCTACGGTAGAATCTTATCAAATTTGATATAGAAAAGTGAAAGTGATGTCGCCGACACACGGTTAAAAGGCCTGATTATACCTACATCTGGGTACTCGGCCTCGATACCTTACCGAACAAATCACTTAAACGCTAGCCTTTTTTTAAATATCTTGTATTTGAATAACTAGGAAAGATTAAAAATAATCAAATCGGTGATATTAACGCTCCCACACTAGTATCAAGCCTTCGTCGTCGCCAACATAATCGGGCATTGCGACCGTTACCAGCGCCTTGACAGCGAGAAAAAAATCAATCGTATAGTATTGTCGTGCAACCCACGTTTCTCTATGGGGTACTTGTCTGATGTTTATCGGATGCTTCTCACAAAAGATTATTGCCCTATCTACATGTAAAACACATGAAACTGACAACAAAGTGATTTTAACCTACCTGTCAAATTACCCCGGATTCGAAAATTTTCATCCGAACATTGCACCGAAAATTATTTCAGTTTATTATTCATTATAATCCGTGGTAATGGAACTTCCTTTATAAAATTAACTCGTCACTATTTGAAAATGCAGTCCGCATGCCGAACATAGAAAATTTACTATAGTATGTAAAATGTATGAAATAATAGAAATTTGATTCTGCTAAATAAAATATTTACATGATAATGTTTATTGTATTTACTTTTAATAAATAGCTGTCGAAGAATACACGAATTGCGAAGAGGTTAGAGAAACTACCATATCTCAAAGAAATCATAAAAACCGATAAAGATAACGTTATGATTAAGCAAATAATATCATGTCTTCGAGAGGAAGAAAACTCTATACAGAATATTATCATCATCATCATAACAGCCCATTAATGTCCCACTGCAGGGACTGGCCTCCTCCAGTGACGGAGGGATACTTGGCCTACTAATACCAGGCTGGTCAAACGGATTGCAATAGGGTTCAATTTCAAGTTTTCCTTCATTTTATTACGTAAAGATAATATTTACGGATAGTCCCTTAGTCGGTTTTTATGACGCACATGGAATGAGATGGGGTGATGACACACTGTATTCTTACTCCGTCACCACACAGAGAAAATCTTATACCAAGGCGTTAACTTGTTATAACTAAGAAAAGTTTTCTTACCGTGTCTAAAGCAAGCCCGTCCAAGTCAAGATAGGTCAGTATTTCAGGGACAATTTATTGACGATATCTTTGGTTGTGGATTTCTATTTAAAGGTTTAAACAACTTTTATCTATATTTAAGTTTTTATTAACTTATATTTATTACTAGCTTTTGCCCGCGGCTACACTCGCGTTAAATTAGAAAGGGGCAAAAACTAGCGTATGTTACTCTCCATCCCTTCAACTATCTCCACTTAAAAAATCATTTTGCCGTGAAAGAAAGACAAACAGATAGACACACTTTCCCATTTATAATATTAGTATGGATTTTACTGAGTAAATTAGTGAGACTTGAGAAAGTGAATGAGGCTATTACTATTTAAATAGAATTCGTACCTAAGAATCTGTATGTGTGTTTAATACAAGCATTGCTCTATTAAGTTCAACATAATCTAGTTCTCAATAAACTAGTTAACTTATCAAATGACCTACTCATTAACTAGATAATCACGATTTAATTACAACAGTATTGTGGTCAATTGATTGACCGGTGTAGGTTAAATTAAAAATAAAACAAAATAAAATAAAAAATCATTTATTGCTTTTTTTTACATCTCATTTATCATTTATTGCTTTTATGAAACACAGAAAAAAAAGAAAATACAACAATTAACAAAAGTATTACTTTCTATTGCATCCTTAGGGATGCACTAAAATATTTTTTGCACTCGGCAGGGACCATCTCTGGATGTATCATATTGTGCGTTCAAAGATGGTATCTGCCTTGTGTATCCATTACCAGATTAAATATCTCTTAAAGGATCTCTACGTCTTGGCTTCGTCCCGATGTATGCCTTCCAAAGAACCGGGTCTCCAATAGACCAGAGTATTATGGGAAAGCAATTGGAGAAGGCTCAGTTTGTGCGGCACAGAGTGGTTACTCTAGGCAGCACTGATTTAAGCTCTGGGCATCGCTGATTTTCAGCGAATTAAGATAGGAAGAAGTAATTTTTTGACTACTTTTTTGGCCACGGCTATTATGTGTACATGGACGTAGCTGTTTGATTAGGTCAGGGTGTTTTAAAAAGTAGACTTGTGATATGCCTAGTATAGTCGACCTCATAATTCTATGACTATTCCTATAGTACAAGCTTTGCTTATTATGGACCCAGATGACGTCGTGTGAATTTTACCTATGTGTGAAGAATATAATTATTAACCAGGCAACATTCCCTAGTCTTCACTGGGAACATGATAAAACTCAAAACGTATTTGTATATTTTTAATTAAAATTCCTTCTGACTGAACATGATGCAATTTGTAAATTAATGTGCGCAGATAAAACGGCACTTTTTGATTAACCACCAAGCCGTTTATGCCCGTTAGTATCACAAACAGTATTAGTATGGTTTCTTGTTTTTCTAGTTGTCTTTTAACTAAATTTCAATAATCGTTAGGTATTAAATATTATAAAAACTGAGTACACTAAAACTAAGATAGATTTTTTTCGTAATGATTTTGATGTTACTTTAAGAATCACGATAAGAAGAAATTATTTTTAAAGTAATGTAAATACTGCATTTGGAACTTTCGCAATATTGATCATTAGAGCACTTTAATATATCCGATATCCTTCAAACGAAGACAATAACATTATTTTTAAGTAAAAAAAATATTTATCACAAACAATAGAGATGTATAAAAACTAAATATACAAAAGTTACCTGTCTTTCTTTTGAAGTTGGTTATACATATCCAACGGCTGTCAATTTCGTTAATTCCAAAGTGGCAGTTTCCCTACCCTCGTCTAGAGACCGCCCTTATATTTCAAAAAAGTCATTAGAAGGTGCCTCTAGCCTTAAGGGCTTTTAAGACTTCATTTAATCTGAAGGGATCGTCCCTTAGGAATCTAGCGGGACCACGTAGCGACACTCAATTAGAACTGTTTATAAGAATAGCTTTTCTCAATAAACGGAGTCTCCCTTTTTATATAGGAATTTGGTCTTCTCGACGTTGCATTGTTTTTATCGGAAGATTTCAAGGTCATAATCTATTGTTAGTTTATTATTTCTTGTCTAGCGAGTCAAGAGAAAATATATCGAGTGGTGGTGTACCAGATGATATGTATTTCGATGCTACACTTAATTAGGTTTGATGCCCATTCATAACAAGTCTGTGCACACCGTCCCATGTTTATAATAATTTGGGTGACGATGGGTAAGGAGTGGCACCGCCTTTAAAGTCAATGGCCCTATTTCTAATGAGTGAGTATTCGGGTATCGATCTCTTCTTCTTAAATAAGGGATTGAACTACCTACGTCTTTTAAAGGATTTCAATATATTAGTCATTTACAAATCGCTTATGTTTATTAGGTCTAAACCCGTGGATATCATGGAAAAAAATCAAAAGTCCCTTAGTTTTCGTGTATTCTTTTCGCTGTCTTTACACTATTTTACATCAACGAGTAAAATGAAGAAATAAGAAACAGTTACGCTTACTCACAAAGCGTAACCTTTATAATATTATGAGGATATAGAATACATAAGTAACATTAAACATACATAGCGGATTATCTAAGTAGAAATCTTGGTAATAGTTGTAACCCACACAATGAAAGTTTAGTAATAAATCTCTATTAGTTGTGAACTAACTGTCAAAAGGTTAACGCGTCGGTCATTTTAACCTGTTTGCTGGATACACACAGCAAATAGTTATTCGCGATCGATTTACTAAATATGGAAGTGAATCGTGTTAATAGATGTGTTTTTTTATTTGAATGGATAGCAGATAATCTAATATTATTAGATCACTCATATGTAAGTCAGTATTTTCTATGGCAGTTTCAACTGTTATGTTTAGTTGTTGTGTTTAATTTGGAGTTAGATGCCCTAGGCTAACTGAATGTTTTATTACTATTATTAAAAAAAGCTTCATACTAAAGACTTTTTCACTTTTACATATTTATTAGAATTTAAATCAACTAAACACAAAAAAGTATAATTATATAGCTGTATGTGACCAACATTGACAAACGGCGCGTACTAATTCTGAAACGTCAGATTCCACGAGTAAAGATGTCAACAATAAGATGTCATTTCAAAAAGGTGGAAGAAGAGAAATTGTGATGATAGTAATTTTGACATGTTGTGAGTAAGGTAGCTGTTAACAGGTTTATATATTGAACATGATCAAATTAGATTGCGTTTCTACTATAAGTATAAATGTAATTAGAATCAAATACTCTCTTAGAATCCAGTAATGAAAGAGACACAATTTGATAAAGCCATATGTACCTAACATGTGAGGACGGAGTAAGAATACAATACGTGACTACCCCATCTCATCCCATGGGTGTCGTAAAAACCGACTAAAGAACTATCCGTGAATATTATTTTTACGAAATAAAAAGAAGGAAAACTTGAAATTAAACCCTATACCAATCCATCTGGTATTAGTTGGCTAAGTATCCCTCCGTCATGGGAGGATGGTCCCTGCAGTGGGACATTGATAGGCTGTTATGACGCTAGTCTAATATTATGAGTAATATTGTTACGATTTTATGTTTAAAAAGAATTAAGACTTTGTGGTGTGTTATGTAATAGTTCAATTTGATAACAGAGGCCTTCAGCTACAAGCAATTTCTCAGATTAGCGATTGATTCATTGCCGAAACTATTTGTTTGACCTATTTATTAATACTGCATTGCCTAGATCGGCTACATAATTATACAATCAGAACTTAGACATCTATGTTAGTATTATCGCTATTATATACCGCACTACAGAAACATTTTAATACGAAATTGTACCTAAATACAGTTTTTAAAAGTCCGTAATAAGCTCACGACATTATAATAAGGAAAATGGCAGAATATAACGATCGAGTGCAATTAAAATGTTCCACATAATCGGCCCTCCATTGAAAGTCACGCACGGTAGCATTGTTCGAAAAAAATATTTTGAAAGTTATTCTAACGAGGTTTGTTTAGATATTATTTTTTAATAATAATTTTGTGGCTTCGTAGCTGTATAAGTTATTTTACAAAATGCTTAATTACTTGTAATTTTTAAAGCAAAAAGCTTTTGTGGTATTAAACTGTCATACTAGAGAAAAAGAACGAATCTAGGTTTATAGGTTAATAAAGTATCGCAATACCAACTTGGTCAGCGAACCAGCGTGGTATTTCGTAGTATATCTGATCAGAAGGGGTCTTAAATAACTTATTATTATCCACAAATTTGTCTTATTCTCCGTTTAAAGAAAACAAAAAAAAACTAGCAATTGTATTCGGCTTCTTGTGCCTACTCCACATTGCGACTCCATCGGGCTAGCATCTCATGTAAATAGCACTTTCAAACGTCATTTTGTTTGGTTTATGAGTCAAAGAAAACCTAATAACCCACCCTTGTACTTGGAATCTCCTTTCTTTTTTATGCAACAGGTCGCCAACGAACACTCAGCTAGGGTACTGTTTTCGTTAGACTACGTATATGTATAGGAAACTCATCATTAGGCTACCCTTCAGTCTTATGGATAAAAAGTGTACTAAAATCTAGATTGCCAAACTGAAAAAGTAATTTTACATAGAGACCCACTTTAGTTTTTTTGCCCTCACTTTATTTTTACGTTATAGGGGTCATAGTAATAAGTATTTTAATCAAAATTTTCAAGTATCTCTTATTACTGTACAAAGAAACCCAGCGACAGCCGAACGGACGATCAACGGAGCTTTAGTAATACGGTTTCATTGACACCCTTTGTATACGGAACCCTAAAAAAATATTTGTGTAACCTTCAGAAGGAATGTACGTAATATAGAAATATAGTCAATGAAAACAATCGTTTTGGAGAATTCAATGCTTCACTCTCTGTTTGTTGTTGCGGTAGTGTTCAACTGATACTTTGTTATTTACCGAAATAACAATGAATGAATTCCTAGTCATCTCAACCCAAATTAATTGACCAAACGCTCAAAATCATTACTTTATTCAAAAAAAGTCTTTATTATTCCTCACACTTTCACACAACGCCATCTAGTCCCAAACTAACAAGAGCTTGTACTATGGGCACTAGACAACGGATAAACGTACTTAAATACTTTATTTTTGTAAATACACGCATAATTATACATAGAAAACACCCAGACCAATGCAAACAATCATGTTCATGCACACAAAGACTTGCATTGAGCGGGAATCGAACCCGAGACCTCTGCGTAGCAGTCATGATAAATAACCACTACGCCACAGAGATCCTAAATGAAAAGAAATAAAACTTTTTGGTAATACTAATTCTCTAGAGACTCCTCAGGTATAGATTTATGACGGACTCCTTACAACACATTAGCTGTCACCTTCACAGTCTGGCATGTTTCCTCCTCTATCTAAGAAGAATTGTTAGGATTTGGTGTGGTCACGTAAATTTATTTGTACGTCTTTAATTCGTAGTCTTTAGAGATTGTGATAAAGAGATATCGGTACAACACTATTTGTTTTTCCTTTTTTTTTTCATTATTTTATAGATATAATTTGTGTCCAATTTTGTTATTTTTTTGTGAGTTTTTAAAATAAAACATACTAGTGTTACTTTTAGGTGCATGCTGTGACAACTTAAAATAAGAAAAATCTTAATCCTATAATGTAAGATGTTAAAATGTAATAACTACTGATTGTCCTTAATAAATAAAATAAAAAATAAACACATTTTCTGAAATGAAATACAGGAATATATATAAATATCTTATCTCAGAAGTGAGGTGCAGATTTCTAATATCAATATAGCTCTCAGTTTAGATCTTGAAACAAACGAAAATATAGTATCTGGGTTTGATTGAGATTTATTAGTGTGAAGGAACAACGTAGCGAACTCCTTCAAACAGAGCGCGGCATTTATCATGGCATACATTATTATTATTGTTTATTTTTATTTGATTTTGGTTACTCGATGATCCGATAGTTTAACATCTTATTCGTAATGAGTTTAAACCAAAAATATGACGACCTCTGTGGCGTACTGGTTATATAAGATGACTGCTACGCAGAGGTCTCGGGTTCGTTTCCCGCTCAATGCAAATCTTTGTGTGCATGAACATGATTGTTTGCATTGGTCTGACTGTTTCTATGTATAATATTATGTATGTATTTACAAAAAAAAAGTATTTATGTATGTTTATCCGTTGTCTAGTACCCATAGTACAAGCTCTGCTTAGTTTGGGACTAGATGACGTTGTGTGAGGATTATTTATTTAATTATTTATACATTACTTTCTTTCTTTCAAACTTTTTCCACATCGCTGTAAAGTCCGCCTACACATTGCGACATGTAACATGCTTTGAATAAAGAAGTACGCTATATTGTTACCCATTCTTAGCAATCACTTTGTGATAGGTGGAAAATGTATTGGTACTATATAGTACCAATTTTATTATGCTATTTGGGAATTGGCTCTATTTTTATTACTGGCTGAATAATTGACGCTAACTCTTTGAGAATTCAATTGAGGGTTGACTGTAAGGCCAAAGCAATTTCGGTTTTTTAAAAGGTCAACCTATTCGTTTTTGTGGAATCGAAACGTATACGAGGTGCCTACTGGCATGTAACTTAAATAGCTTTATTACTTAAATTCATGGCTCTGTTTTGTATTTGTTATAAATAGTATAATTAAAAGTAGTGTTTAAAACAAAATGGACAGCGGTTTAAAATATTGTTATTGCATAATATTATGTCGAACAAGCATTAGATTTATAAAGGACAACATTTTGTACCTGTAGCAAATAGGCTAACAGCAGCGGTGTCTGCTCAATAGCAAAAATAAACGGACAGCGATCTCACTAAACACCAGACGTACATTGGCATTATATAATTTCCTAAACTAAAAGAAACATATTTTTGTAGGGAAAACCACAGAAACACCATGAAACGCATTGTAAAATAATTACAAAACATTTTCCTGGTGACATCTAAGCAAAATATATTTTCAACGTTCGCCTTTAGTTAAAAAATTTTTTAAAATGAAACACAGACTAAGCCTACTTATAACAATCGATTGGCCAGTAACGAAGACCCCTATTTTGTAAGTAAACCAACAGAGAAATGTGTCATGTACCACCAACAGTTGTACAGTTTTTAAAACTTTTCACCCTATGAACATAATTTTGTTTTCATTGGTCTGGGTGTTTTCTATATTATTATGTAAATAATATGTATGTATATATACAAAAAAAAAGAATTTAAGTATGATCCGTTGTCTAGTACCCATAGTACAAGCTTTGCTTAGTTTGGGACTAGATGGCGTTGTGTGAATGTGTGAGGAATATTTATATTGGTTATTTATTACAGTGAATATAATTATCATGATATGATATTTTCGATAACTTGCTCTCCATATTAATTCTTCAGTCATTTCCACAATCGCCAATTTGCCTCAAAATGTTTATAGGTAAATGGGAATCTGGTTTACTGTGAAGTTAACAAGATTCGTTTTAATTAAATAATGTTTCATTTTCTGCGGTTGAGTTTCGGGCTTATGACGTACATTTTATTTTCCTATCTATTTTAACAACAATGTGCGGTTTTTATTGTCTGTATTGAATTTAAAAAAAAAACATTTTTAAACAGAGTTCCTTTAATGAAATGACAATGGTTTGAGCAGATGGGGTAGCGATGTTTTTTATTTTTGGCATCTCCAGTACTGGTTTAAAATGCCCTTTGTTTTTTTGCTGGTCTTTTCAAAAGGGACATTTAACGCTAGTAGAACTTAATTGTTTTTTTATTTGAGCAAAGTTGTAAGGATAAGTTTCACTTTTCCATTAAGTGGGGGCGTAAAATAGACGAATTATTATTGTCTGAAATTAAAACATACGACCAAGCTGTTCAAAATCGCGTAATAAAACCTATGCTTATGCATCTATCTGTCAAATTTTCATCCATCACTGTAACCAACATAGATGTTAATATACTTGCTATTCACAACCACTTGAAAATTCCCTTTAAATTCTGCATCATAAAGTTCCATTTTTTCTCTCAAATATATTATATAGCTGCTGTAAATTTATGTCCACAAGCAAAAGCAAACGACTTATAAGTAGATGGAAAGGTAGAGGGAGAGGACACTTAACCGTAAGATAAATAAACACTTTTAAGCTCAATATTTTGCAAACAGATCCCTGAATCGAAAGCGACGTGGACACTTCAATATTTTTAAGAATTTATATTGAGGATAGAAGATAAATAATGCATATTGTAAATAATGTATGCTGATATAGAAGATAAATAGTGAATAATTATATTAGCTCAGTAAAGCTGGTAGTAAGTACTCTCTCTCTGGTTTGAATTACATGGAGAAAAATTGTGTGTGTGGTAAAGATTTTTCTGAACCCAGATGTTCTTCGTGTCTTTATAATGTAAAAAAGTCTTAGTTCAAACAATACCAAAATCGACTCAACTACTATTATATACGAGTATGATCTGAAGTGGAAGGTAATATGATTGACGGACTTCTTTTATCGACAAAGATGAATAATAGTGTGTCAATAATGATAGGTTTATAAGGTTCGACAGTGTCAGGATTACGAATCAAGTTTATTTAATTATATGTAGGTACATAATGACCATGTAGATTGTATAGGTTTTCGGAAGTGTTTGAAAATTTTACGAGGTAAATATTATGGCATTAAAATGTCCATCATGGCAGTTATAGAATGTCACAGCAGGGTACTGTCATGTGTCAATTCAGGGAAATTTAGGCCATAGTTGGTATTATTTTAGGTAAGTAGACGTCTTTAGTTAGCTTTTCAAAACGTTCGGGATGGTATAGAGAAGTAAATCATCATTATAACTCGGTCACCAAATGGATAAACGCCAAGTTCACATCATTCCTTCTGGAAGAAGCCTATATACTTACCTACTACCCATAAATTAATGTACTACCTATAAATTAATGTAAGTAAAATAATAAACAGCTTTTGTTTTTTACGTGTGAAAATCCTGTACCTAGGTACAGTATGGGGACATTGATAATGTGATTGGCTTTTAAAGAAAGACAGCAAATCAATGAGTAAGAAAAGTCCATCCGATTACCGAAAATAGCTGAATAATTTTAGCATAAGTTTTGAAAATTATCACATTAAAATGTATCTTATGGCGTTTGGCATAAGGTTAAAATTATAAAATATTGAATCCCTACTTACTTCTATTTGACATTGTATGTTTCGTTATGTCTTACTAAGTGACACCGGTTACCTGGTTACGGAAACATTGCACTTCGATAAAAAGTCATTGCAGTGCAACAAAATATAGCACTTATTTTTAACATCATAATATACAATTTCAAAATCATCAATAAATTATAATCTCACTTTCTCGCTTCCTCATTGTTGTCTGTCTTTCTTTAAAAACCAATCATATTATCAATGTCCTCATACTGTACTATATTTCAGTAAAACAATAAGCATGTACCGCGTGTTTTTCACGCAGTCACACATTATCTGCATATTTCGTTGTCAACTTTTATTACCCGCTCGCAATAAAATGGAGTGTTGACGATAAGTACTCTAGATCTACTGACATAAAAATTTTTAGATGTTTATGTGCTTCGTATTCCTGATATTAAGAAGTTAAAAGTCTTTGAATCAGACTTTATAAAGTCTGAAAGTCAGAAACAGGCCTTCTGCATTGATGAATCAAAACGTTGGCAATTAATACTACACAGAGCACAATTAAGTATTAGTGGGGAAGTTTATGTAAAGCTTTTTTTATTTTCTATATCACAGATAATATGCTATTGTGCTGTGTGAGAACCGAATTAAATATATTTTCTTTCTTTCTTTCTATTATTTAATAGTCTATATGAATCATAAATTCTCTACGCTTTTCGTTTCTATAGCTATAGTTGGATGGTTTATAAATTTGTAATCACCCAAATATCAAATGAAAAAAGCCTACGACCCCAAAAATATATGTTTTTCATGTTATTTATGGACATCACATCTTTTTATGCAGACTATGGTAGATATGTTTGCTCTAGCGACGTGTGAAAGTGACTGCAACGAACCAATGTTTAACCACAATTGCAATACAACAAAAGTAAGAAACAAGGAAGGTAAAAGTTCCCTTGCCTTTGCCAACGTTATAAGTACTAGACAGATATACATATTTATAAACTTTTTACTAACGACTTACAAATTAAACGAACTTAGATAAAATACTTAGATACTTATAATATATAACATCATCAGATCTATGTAAACATTCATGTTCAATATGGACGAGAGAGGCATAAGACCGCGGGGATCACAATCGAGGTGGAAATGTTTGGAGGAGGTCTATGTCCAACAGTGGACCTCCATAGGCTGATATGATGATGATGATGGTTGTGTTGTAGTCAATGCAAATCTTTATGTGCATGACACATAGAGATTTGCATTGAGTGGGAGTCGTAGTGGAAATATAGATAGGTTTTGCAACAACTAAGTTTTAAATAAAGAAGAATGGTTTTAACAATAAGTTATTAATACCACGATAGTAGAACAATACCTACACTATAGTAGTACCATACCGTACATAAATAGAGTAACGGAAAAATGACCTAAACCATAATCACATAGCTATCTCTTTAGACTTTTATAACTATACATTTAACAGGCAAAAGGGGCATCCTGTTTACCTCTGACATAAGGATTTTTACAGACATGAAACTAACTAATACAAAGCTTATGACAATCATTTAGTTTGCAAAAATAATTATTATGCGTGGGATTGAAACCACTACTTCTCGCAAGGCAACCGCCTACACAACCGCTTTGCCACTCAGGCAGTTAAAAGTAATAAAATACAACCATCTACATTTAAATGTTTATATCATTTCATATATAGACGATCTCCATTAAAAAATCATAAATAAGGCCAAAAAATTAAATACAAATGCATAATATTTGTTAATTGTAAGTTCGTAATAATACACGTGTACGACACAAGTGTGGAAATAGGCCTCGTAATAAGTAAAAGTTAATAACATTTTAAAATACTTTTTCTATCTCGACATATTTGTGAATAAACACAAACCCAAAATGAAGTTATCCAAAATATAATATTGTTTAAAAAGGCCCAACAACAAAGAGTACAATCCATTTCGTTAATAAAAACGTTGGAATATAATAAAATAAATAGTCTACCAAAGCAGAATGTTATAAAATTTTACTATAGTAGTAACAGCAGGCAGAATAAAAAAGATAAATGAATATTACCTACTTTGTTAGGGGAGAAATACAATAAATATACTTACCCTTACCTTTACAATCAAATAGGGTAAATAATAAAGTCAAAAAGAGAACACAAACTATGAAAAAAAAAATATGATTACAAACTTCTTTTTATTTGTATAGATTATGGAGCTACGAGTAAAGTTTGTGACATTTTTATGGACTTATTTTCGAAACCGTAGTATAATCAGTACCTCGATTATGATCACGTTTCCTTTCTCCAAACTTTTATTTTATGATTTACAGCATTCACGTGAATCATTCACGAGAATAAATTTTACTTTTTATTTTACCTTAAAAACAGGTGAATAAAGACTGGGAAAAAATATTTATAAAGCGTCATTATTATTCAAAAACACGGCACAACAATTACCAATCAGAAGGCAGGATGACGGGAAAATTACACACAAGCTAAACTTTCATCACGCAACATAAAACTGACAGAGTTAACTCGTATAACAATATATAAATAAATATAAATTATTACTAACTTGAGCACAAAATCAGCAGCACGAAATGTATTGAATAGTTCATAGTCTCTTATTTAAAATTTTCGTGTAGATACTTTCGAATACGATGTTTTGTTATAAAATAAATTCGGCAACCGCCGCCGTCCGATTCAATGTTAGCCCGCCGACTGAAAACTTTGAAGTATGAACCAATTCAGTAAGCTTTGCGCATGCGTCATCATGCCTGCCTGTTGAGTTACTTTACAAGTTACTTAATACAACATTAAAAACATAACGGCCACTTAGTATTAATATACAAATAGGGGTAGTTGCATTCCTCGCATTCCAGAGAGGAAACATGTTGTTTATTGCTTCCCATATACATTTATTTTTATGCGTATGTAAATATTCGAGAGATAATACTTCGCAAAATATTACATTTAAGTTGGTTATAAAAAGAATACGTGAATGCGAATTGCTTTTATATGGTGCTTTCTTGTGATTTGCATCCTACTATTTGTTGTACCGTTTGTTCTTGCTTTAACATACTTTAAAACTTTATTAAGTATAACTAGAATTATTGTTATTGCTAACATAAGCAGTTTTATTAGCAATAATATTAAAATGTTTCTCAGAACACACTAGCTTGGAGATACTGTGTTCTTTTTTTAAAGTACAAGTATGACGGTAAGTGAACCTTTATAAGATAATTGGCAGTTACTTCAAATTCAGGAACCTAGTTCAAAAAAGGGAATCAAACTAGAAATAGAGTAGTGAGGAACTAGGCGAGAAGAAGAAATAAGTGATACAGGCGACATGAAACGGGATGTTCTTGTATTACCTATTGATCCGGAGACTGGTGATTGGATCATCTGGGACCCGACAAGCTTAGGGACTTAGCTTAGGTAGCTTACCGGACTTGACAGACTAGAACACAATAACAAGATTATTAAAGTGAAAATAAAATAATTTGACGACCTCTGTGGCGTAGTGGTTATATAACATGACTGCTACGCAGAGGTCTCGGGTTCGATTCCCGCTCATCTTTGTGGTCATGAACATGATTGTTTGCATTGGTTTGGGTGTTTTCTATGTATAATTATGAATGTATTTACGACAAAAAAAAACTATTTAAGTCTGTTTATCTGTAGTCAAGTACCCATAGAACAAGCTTTTCTTAGTTTGGGACTAGATGGCGTTGAGTGAATGTGAAAAAAAAAACATAAGCCAACACCATCTGTATGAAAATATATCGTAATATCACCAAAGGTAATTCCATTTAAAGACTCGAGTCGCATGTCAACTCCCGTCTACTAGGATGCCCTATAGGTTTCTACGATAACGATGAAATAAATAAATGTATGTGTTACAAAAATAAGCGCCACGAAGTATTACCCGACACGTATTTCACGTAACATTCTCAGGAGATACGGACGACAGCTCATTCCCGAATTCGTGACCGAGCTGTCTTCTACGTCTCAACTTAGATACAAACAAATATAATTTCTGAAAAGTTCAACTTGTTAGATCTTGTAGATTGTCTTTTTCACTTACAAAAGCCTCGTGAAATTATCATGTTTCTTTTATATTCTTCGATGGATAGGTCATTATGTATGTAGGTACTTTGTATGTATGACTCGGCTTGCGTAAGAAGCACCATAGCGACCGCACAAAGACAATTTCACATATTTTACTAAAATGGATTTTTGCAGAGATGCGGTACGTGCGCAAAGATATTGTACTTCAGAGAATGTAAGCGTATTTTACGGCTAATATGGAACAGTTTAAGACAGCCTTTCTTTCCTTTGCGTTTTTCTGACAGAAAATCGCCGTCTGATATCCTGGATTCCATTTTGAAAATTGCGTTTAAGTAGAAATTGTTTTATAAGATCTTCACGAAGTCGTACAGTTTATATTTTAGTTTTAAAGCTGTATGAAAAAGTATGCAATGTAGTTTAAAGATGTTGCATTGTTTCAAGTAGAATGTTAGTTCCAACGTCATTTATATGTAATCGAAATATTTATATGCAAATGAAATTCTCTCATGTGATTGCAAAACTAAATGGAGCACTGATTAGATCCTACCGTGTATTTTGGAGTTCCAAGTAATTTATTATGTATATTTTTAGTGTAGGTAATGGAATACATTGGAAGAGAAAAACATGAATATTCGTTCATATTTTTTTTTTTTTTTGCATTTAATGTTATATGAGGTGTTGCCTTGCCATTATTAAAAACAAGTAGAAAAGTTTAAAAGAAAATTTTATCTTTTCTTTGCATGGGTCATCCGGATAAAACTTAAACTAAAAGTACCTAAGTAGCAAGCAGATTGTATTCTAAGAGTAGTAAAATTACAATACAGATAAATAAAAAAATATTTACAATTTTTATTGTAAATTAACTTCTAAACAAAGTAAACAATAGGTATGTATAACTCGGTCTTTTCTGTAAATATTTTCACTTGAATACCTGCTAGGGTTAAACAAAAGCAGTATAAATTACAAGCTGTGTCGCCATATCTTTATAAATTAATAATAACTCTTTAGAAAATCCCTCTTTCCGTTGCTATTTACAAAGCCGTATGTAAGATTAACCCAAACAAATATGAAATGAACGTGAAGAGAAACTATTATATTATAATACACTGTTTACCCTTAACTACACCGCTGGCAAAGTGTTTGTGTTTTTGTGGCTGACTTACACAAGGTCGCGTATTCGAATTTTACCGACGGTAATTATTTTCGGATGAAATATTTACTAAATTCAGTTCCGATAAGCAAAACCCTACGTATAAAGTTATGTATTAAATAAACGTCTGTACACACTAAAAGACATAAAAGCAATTCTTGAATTATTTTATAATTTTCCCTTCTACATTAAGGAACTCTAAAGCTTTCTTTTCCCTAGTCACGCGATTGAAGTTGCACTTACCAACTAATAACTTAATAACAAAACTGAAAAAATATAAGTGGCGGTTAGTGTCCCACATCTTTTAGCGAAAAATATTGTCAAAGAAATGTAAACCTTGTCACGTAACAAAATATGAGTAAAATTGCTTGCATCATGGTAAATAATTTTGAAAATGAATATATTTTGTAAGAGTGTATGCTAATGCTGGTCATTACGTAGTTATTTAAAGTTTTTTGACTTTAAAATAGATCGACGTAGGTATAAAAGTAAGTAGGTACTTTCGAAGACACACAAAAATCAAAATCTATACTTCTATATTAATATTATAAAGAGGTAAAGTTTATGTGTTTGTGACGTTGTAGGGGGTGATCTCTGGATCTACTGAACCGATTTTAAAAATTCTTCTGTGTTAAATACTCCATATATCGTGGAGTGTCATAGGCTATATAGTATCACGCTATGGCTAATAGGAGAGGAGCAGTAATGAAATATGTTTAAAAAAGGGACGCGTTTTTTTCGCCGTCCAACGAAGTTTGCACGGGTCAGCAAGTATTGAATAAAGCTACCACTAAAGAGACTAAGTATTTCTCTACTCTATGCAAAGTCCATGTCTCTGGAGCTGTAACCAAGTTTTAGTAAGTACAATGTTATGTACCTATATAAATAGTTATAAGTATAATTGCAGTATTTTTACATGGATACATGCGACACAAAATCGTTTGGTTCTATGCTTTAATTTTACTACATACCTTTCCCGTTTTAGTAATTATTTGTATTATGCTTTGTCACTATTAGAATTTACGTAATTTCATTAAGTTTTCATCAGCACAATTTGGACAACCGAATGTTTTTTTTTTAATTTTATTCTTCTTAATTACTCCTAACGTAGCGTTCAACCAAATAATTAGCTTTACAATAATAATGAAAACAACTAAGCAAATTGCGTAGAACGGATTCAAACACACGACCTCTAGTTATTCTGGCAGTTAATTTAGCTATCGGTACTACGTACTATTACGTTAGTAACATGTGAAATAACAACAGAGTTCGTGCTATTGTTGACGTCTAATTACGTTCTGTTTACATTACAAACAAATAAGGCTAGAACACACTGCTGTATATGCTTTAGTCAATCTATATTTCGAATTTACTAGAATGATTTGTTTGACGAAGTTACCAAAATGATCGTGGTTTAAAGCAGGGCTCTGAATACTGTTAAAAATAAGGTATCGATACCTTCATCATACTATGGTAACGTTACTTGTAGAGGTATCGTTAAGCCAGGTATCGTTAATTGGGTGGATTTTTACCGGTAAGTTGACTTATCGCTATCGATGATTTACCGGTAAAAAGTAACAATACTGTAAGTCAAAGTTTGCTAACGTTACCATAGAAACACCGTTAATTGTCATTATAACTCTTTCCACTATAATAATCTATACATAATATTAATATAATAAAACTGTAGAAAAGTCGTTATTGTACATTAAAAAAAAATAGCCAAGGTATTACAAGACAACCAATAGAACCCATTTCCAGCAGTTTTGGAATTTTTGTATGTTTGTCTGTAACTGTACCTATATCTGTGTTCTAAAATTTGTTCGGGCATCACGTAAAAAGTACGAAAGCAATGTAGATGATTTTTATACACAACTAGCGATCCGTCCCGGCTTCGCACGGGCATTATTTTCCAGCTTATCTGTTCATTTTCTTTGCTATAAACGTCACGGAGCCCGATACCTTTCCAACAAATGCAAAATCGTGGAAATCGGTTCGTGCGTTCAAGAGTTATAGCGTCAGGAAGGCAAACCCGACTTATTTTTATATAGTAGACGATTGAAAGTAACTTGAAGTTATATTTAGTTTTTATTTAGTTTTATATGTTAGTGTTTCATTGCAATCGGTTCCGTCTATTAAAAGATATTTCAATTTAATTAATTAATATTAAACAGAGCCATCTTTCAACTTAGACTGGACTGCATCAATAGTTGAACTATGTACAATCACGGAAGTTTCCGCTTGACCATAAGTATACATAGACATAACATCTATGTAAACTATGGAATGCAATAAAAATATGAATAATGAAATTATGAATTATTACATGAAAAAAGTCGTGATTATCATTTTCACGTATACCTAAATAATATCAATCTCATACCGAATATATTCTGCATAATTCCAAAAGTCCGTTAAACAAAAACCAAGTCGTGAGTGTAGAAACAAAAACAGGACTTTCTTCGATAGTACTTACTCATAAAAATAAATTGAATTTAAATAACATTCCTTTTCTCACAATCTTATTATAACTGCAATTTTAACACACTTTTATAATTATTTAATACATATATACATATATACATTTTAGGTATATAATTGTAGTAATTTAATGAACTAATAATAATTAATTTTTAACTCTTAATTTAGATTTATCCCTAAAGCTGCCTCATTGATAATTGTATAATTATGTATTATGTTATTTAAGAGACTCCCTGATCTCACAGATAAACAGCCTCAGCTGTTTTGTGAGACTGATGTATAATTTGATGTAAACTTATTTGTTAATAATAAACAAAACAAAACAAAATAAACAAAACAAAAAAAACAAATAGTGAAAAATCAAATCATTAAATAAAAATACTATTTAATTTTTAATTAAAAATAATATTTTAATTTAACTAAAATACCCGTGAACAGTGACGGTGAATTTAAGTTACTTGGCTTAATAAAATATAAATAGTCACTTACCAATCATCAAGATTTATAGACAATTATGTTTACTCGTTGGAATAGATACATAATTTCAACACAATTCAATAAGATTCGATAGCCAAGGGTATAGAACAATCGACTTTGATGAAGTAGACGTGCGTTCGAAACCGGGTTGTGCCAAGAATTCTTTTTGGTTTTTTATTTTTAATTTATTTGTATTTTATCTCAAAGAAAACAGTTACAATATCCTTTGAAATGGCGAGCGAAAAAAAAATGGTTATATTTAAAATGCATTCTCTCTGGCAGCCACTCACAGCCCGTTACGGTCACAGATTTAAAAGCGTAAAATTTCACCGAGGTCATTGCATAGGCGGGTGACCACTCAGTGGTATTTTATTAACCTATTGATTTATGCGTGATCATACAAAAAAAAACATACGTGTCGAATTGATAACCTCCTCCGTTTTTTTTCATCGGTTAAAAAATTAAATGTATGATTAGTGATTATTATGAATTGCAATTAATATTCATTTTAATTTTTTTATGAAGAATGATCAATAAGACTTTAAATTGTATGAGAAACATTTTCGGAGATCTGATGCTATGAGTTGAAATGTTATGTAAGAAGAAGCGTCCCTGTTGTGCGATATTGAACTTAATAGTTTTATGACATGCAACTAAAATGAGCTCTAGAGGTGATAAAGTCATTTAATAAATTAATTAATTAAGTTAATTAATTTAATTGTCGACTATACATTTTTTTTCGTAAACGAAGTCGCGGGTTACAGCTCGTATTGAATAATAATAGTAGAAAACAAAATAAGAAAAAATAAAAAAAACACAAAAAGTAATTCATTCCTCAGGATCGAACCATAGCTGTTTTCTTTTCAGCCAAGCTCTATACAAGCAAAGCTATCGTGTTGACAACAGTTTTGATCAAATTGTCAATCTAGTATTGCGCTTTGAAATTGGCTTGACTTTTGTCTACTGTCATAATCACTCACTACAACTACACTGAAATTCGACCGCAGATGAACGACGCAGCGGGCGACGTTGTCGTTCAGTCATGCGCGGCTCCCGTACACGGCACGAGTTGGCAACATCGCTCGTAGGTACCGGTAAAAGTGTCGATACTCTTACCGATACATTGTTATCGGTAAAAATTAATTCGATACCAAAGTAAAACTACCCGTAGTATCGTTACTAGGTTAACATTATGAAAGTAACGTTACTTAACGATACTTATACTGGGAATTTGGTACCGTTAACAAGCCCTGGTTTAAAGGACTTAGCTTAAGGTACTTAGCACGCTGTATTACAAGGGTCAGCTAGATTCAAAAATTGAGACCTCGGCACTAAAGACGTAGTGTAGAGACCTCTTTAATTAATAACCTTATAGAGGTTTAAGATACATGACTAAATGAGGTACAGGATCGCGAGAGGTGGAAAAGTTTGGCAAATGCCTATTTACAGCAGTTTACGTTTTTATGATTATAAATAGTTACAGTCATCATGACTGTAAGTCATAATGTTCTTGTACGATTATTTGAATACTAGCTAGCAAAGCCGCGGGCAAACCGCGGCTTTGCTCGCTTACAATTCGGGGTAGCACTGTTCCCCTTTCCTGGACACAGAAGAAAAAAAAAACCAGCCTATGTTACTCTCCATCCCTTCAGCTATCTCCACTTAAAAAATCACGTCAATTTGTCGCTCCGTTTTGCCGTGAAAGAACAGAGACAAACAGACACACTTTCCCATTTATAATATTAGTATGGATGTAAATAAAATAAAAAAGCCAATACATCAAAGTAGCACTAATAACTCACACGACTAACAAGAGTTTCACTAGTTTACCACTTCTCGCAACATTTCAGCCGCAGCAGTTTACTCACCAAAATGAACTATGAATGCTAGTTAACGCTAGCTTGAATTTACACGTATCATTAAAAAGTATTGACGAACTTAAACATATACACGGCTGACGTCATTGTAAGCTTAGTCAAACGAGTAATGCAATTTTTATTGCATGAATGTTTTTTTTTTCAACTTGAAATCTAAATAAAATGTTGTTGTGTAAATTTTTACGGTAATGAAGTATGGTCTTATCTATATCAAAAGCATAAGAGAAATCAATGGTTTTGTTTTAAAGTTAGAGCAAAGATAGGAAAAGCGCTGCGAAGAAGGAAAGGACAGAAAAAAAACTGCCTTAGAAAAAATTTCAAAAAAGAAAAATATTTTCGAAAAATGATTTTGTAAAAAATAAAAAAAAATTGTACTTTGGATCGGTATCGGTTGGGATGAGGTAACCAGGAGGCCTGGGCTAAGTGCAGATGTGAGTGGAGATGTGACTGTTGTGGACGTATTATATTAGGCTCAATTATTTAAATGTTGTGTATTTGATAAATCATCGTCCTTATCACGATGGTCTCGACGTTGTCGTTTTTTTGTGTCCGTTACATAAATGATTGTAATATTCCTGAGACATAAAAAATATTTCCTTAAGCAGATTTATTTTAAAAATATCTATTTTAAAAACATCCTACCGGAAGAAAACCTACGTGGGCGAGCTTTCAAGAATCAAAGATTAAAAACCATACAACCGAAATTAGAACTTCCTTATTTTGAGTCGATTAAAAACAACACTACGTCATACTACGAGTACTTATCAACTAACGTCAAGTGAGCCATGTAACGCAGTAGTACACACAGCAACACATCAAGTTAAACATTTTCATTTGAAATTGTGTCTTATTTTAAGATATTAAGGTACATGAGTGTCTAGCTTGATTAGTTGCTGTGTGTACAATCCATTATCAATAATATTACTCTTCTAAACATAGTTGCACATGCAAATTTTGTTGTCTCTACCAGCAGCGGTATAATTCCTGACACCCTTTGACTGCCTTTAAATGTATAAACTCACGACACCTCTAGTCACTTGATCGCAAGTTCCTTTGTAATCAGACGTTCTCTACTATCGTCATTTAACTACCTTTCAAATAGTTTAGTCTCGAAACTTCGCTGCTATTTAGTACCTTCGTCATACAAGTATTCAGATCAATGTTGTTCGGATGTTGGGAATATAACTTTAATTCTAGTGGCTGTCCTGAAGCATTTATAATCTAAGTCACGCTTCTAGTAAAAGGTAAAAAGTCAGTGTCAATAGCTCATCTGTAGGTTGGCGTAAAAGCAATGATGTTTGTAGGGTTATTTTCCTTCACAGAGAGTAGCCCCTTTTTTGCTGTGAGGCATTAAGGGGCAACTGCGATGAGCTCATCATAATCATAACAGCCCATTAATGTCCCACTGCAGGGACGGACCTCCTCCCGTGACGGTGGGATACTTGGCCTACTAATACTAGGAAGGCCAGACGGATTGGATTGATTTTTAATTTCAAGTTTTCCTTCTTTTTATTTCGTAAAGATATATTCACAGATAGTCCCTTAGTCGGTTTTTACGACACCCATGGGATGACATGGGGTGGTGCCATATTGTATTCTTACTCCGTCACCACATGGATAAGGCCTATATGTACGGCGCGTCTACTGGTTGATGTAATTGTAAAGTTAAACATAAGTTTTTTCTAAGAGATGTTGTTACAGTAGGGGTTAGAAAATTAGTTAGAACCAATTATTATTTATTTTTTTACTTAAACAAATGTATAATACACACACATACGTTACAATGTCGCCTTGGTTTCTAATGAGATGGTTACCCTAAGAATAGTTTATAAAGGATGCACAGGAAATAATTTTATGAGTCACAAATAAGATTGTAAAATAACGTCTAAACTTAAACGACACTTTGGTCTTTGAATGATTGATGATTGATGGCGTCAATTTAAGTTGCATCCGTGCTTAGTCGCGGTGGGTGGCTAGTTCAGTGACCATCATCATCATCATCATAACAACCCATTAATATCCCACTGCAAGGACCGGCCTCCTCCCGTGACGGAGAGATACTAACAAATAATCATATTATTGTCATGTAATGTGCAAGAATCTTAATGATGTATTGTTCCTTTTTTTTTAAAATAATATTCGTAAAATTATTACCAATTCAATAAAAACTTTTGTACTCGGCAGATTGTTTAGTATCCATATATTTTTAATCCACTGTCAGCATCATAAATGTGACAATAAAATTGTCATTCTTGTAATCTCTACAAAGCATTTTGAATAAATAATAGTACAGCAACGGCATTTTTCACAAATACTTAGTTTTTGGCAGGCCTGGCAGCTTTTTTAGAGGGGTTCTAACATGATGCTGGCCAGGCGGATAGGAAGTTAGGGTTTGTTTCTAATTTACTTTCTCTAGCTTTCATACTTTACGTAAGTACTTTACGTACTGTACGTGACGGAGTAAGAATACAATATGTCACCACCCCATCTCATCCCATGGGTGTCGTAAAAACCGACTAAGGGACTATCCGTGAATATTATCTTTACGAAATAAAATAAAAGGAAATTAAACCCTATACCAATCAGTCTGGCCAGCGTGGTATTGGTAGGCCAATTACCCCTTTGTCATGGGAGGAGGCCCGTCGCTGCAATGGGACATTAATGGGCAGTTATGATGGAGAAAGGATGTTTACAAAATTATATACTTAGTCCGTCCCACAGGTTTCAATGAAAATAAATCCTTTTCTGTAATAAAATAATATTTATTTGTAAATAATTAAAGTAAGTTGCATATTCTCTCAAAACAATGTGCAAAAATAGACTTTACTTTTAAGTAGTTCATACATCTTTTTTAAACTAATATTACAAACCAAGGTTACAATTAAACAATTAATTATTATATTCTATAATTTAATCATTTGTAACAGTAGAGATTTATGGCAAAAACATTAAAAAAACTGAAAAGAATTAACGAAGTAAGGCACCCCCTCCTTATATTTGAGTCTTAGAGTTTTGGACGTCCGGAACGGAAACCCGCAGCGTACTTCCGCGCCTGTTTTAATTTACACCCCTAGATATCAAGAATTTAATTTATATATTGTATTTTGAAGCAGGTTTATAAAGATAGTTGAACATGGCATTCGTTTTTGTAGTCATTGCCTTCCCCCATTAAAACAAGGCGTGAGGTTATGTAGGTATGTAAATTTTTAACTGTTATACTTTTGACAACAAATCAATGATTACATACAATGGAATAAAAATACAAGTTAGCCCTTTGTCTTGCAGAAATTGTTTCCTAATTAAGATACCTAGGGTTTTTGCTCATTTTCCAACTAGCTGCCACTGGGGCGCTTACCCAAAATAGTATTTTAATAGATAATGCAAACGTAGAATTACGTAAAATAAAAATCTCTAATAAAACACTTAGAAGTTATTCTGCATGGATTTCCACAGTTTAAATATTTATTACTTAGTAGATTACTTACATAGCCCTACAGCGATTGGAATTATCTATAAATCGTGGAAGAGAAATGTGAAATATTCTTTAAGCGAACTAAACTATAGCATCGGTAGCAAAAACTTGCAGTTAAAAATGTTCTAAATCCATTCAGGATCTCTTCCTATTCATTATTTTATTTTATTTTGTTTGGGACGCTTACAGCTGTAGTACAAATAGTACTTAAAATTAGTTACATATAATATGCCAATAACAAGCATGCACATATTAATAGAAAACTTTTTAGATTAAGTTATAATGTTCAAAAATTAGTTGAACTTATATAAACAAAAGTAACAGAACTTAAAGTTAATTCACATATAAAATCAGGGTGGCAGATTAAAACAAAATTGTAGGTACTTTACTTCTTTATATTTAAAATAAAATAATGCTTTACAATACGTAGACGTCTGTTCAGTTTCATCGTCGTGAACCGAGAGAACTCCCGCCCGTGGCGGCCATCTCCATTTTTCTTCCTCGTACAAAGTTACTATTTTAATAGAAAAGTGATACTAATGTGTAAATGTAACAAATAACTATCATAATATTAATAACAAATATTTAAATGCATTTAGCCATTACTAAATAAGTTTTTAACTATATTCTTAGAATATTCAAGTTACGTTATTTTCGACAACTTCCTACAATGACTAATTATGTACTTCTTAAATTAAATAAGTATGAATAAATTAACAGGTTTATATTATCATTAATATTATCAACATATAAGGCTCCTAGTACCCATAACTCTTTAATTTTAACACTAAATAAATTTTAACTATATTCTTAGAATATTCAATTTGACAACTTCCTGCAATGACTAACTATGTACTCTTAAATTAAATACGTATGAATAAATTAACAGGTTTATATTATCATTAATATTATCAACATGTAAGGCTCCTAGTACCTATAGCTCTTTAATTCTAACATTCGGCCTTTCCTGACAACAAGTTTGTCCTCAAACTTAACACGTAAATAGAAACAATTGCGGAAAAATAAATTATCATATCTCTTTATACAATGCTACAGCCATCGAAAACAACCCATGGATCTATCAACATGAACTCTGATGTTTTCGAGGCCGAATTCATTGTACCAGTTGAGAATACCCATGGATCTGTCAACATGGTCACCCAATACTCTCAACTTTCGTCATCAAAATATTGATTAATCTTTAATCAATACTTTAAAACGGACTGAAAATACCCATGGATCTGTCAACATGGTAACCAATATTTTCAATCTTTGTAATTTGGGTCAAATAAAATGTAGATTGATCTGTCAAAATCCACCATTTTAAATGACTGAACACTCATTCATATCTCATTAACTCATTAATGTGGTAGGTACATATTATAGCATCTTTTTTTTTTATCTACTTATTACATAATGAGAATACCCATGGATCTATCAACATGGTACACAATATTCTCAGTTTATTTTTCCTTTAATCATAGACTTTATAATGCTGATTGATCTGTCAAAATCAAGCATATTATATCCCACTCACAGGGATATACGATTGATTAACTTATATAGCTTCTATATTTGACAAATATAACATATTCAAATAAATTACATATATTTTACTTTTAATATCAGCTAACTATATTAGAGTACATTCGAAACTTATATTATCAAGTACCTAATTAGTTTTAGTCATCATGTTCAATTATAAAGATATTAAAATTCTTGATATTTCATTTAAGCAAAATCATAAACTCCAATAACCAGACACATTATATTGTTATGATAATTAACAGAAATATAACTCCTCGTAGCTCTGAACATAAATTACAATTTACCAATGTTTCATTGATTGGTATTAAAAATTGACAGTTATGTTTTTGTTGGTATACAAAATAACACTATTATTCCATTAAACTATAGACTATACATGTTTAATCCAACTATGTAAATCATAACTCTTAACTTATACATATTTTGTCTTATACATATATATATAAGTTAATAATTATTCAACGTCGGAATCATTACTACTACTATTAACATCGCCATTATTGGTCTCGCCATTAGAGATGGATATCCAAGGTTTTATTCGGTCGGCCGCCCATATATTACAGTAACGCTTTTTAGTTATTTTTGTACCAGGTATGCTAGCTACTTCATACCTATCATTTTCTAAGACTTTAGTTACACGAAAGGGTCCAGTAAACTTTGGTAGTAATTTCTTACTTTCACCGTCATTATTAGGGGTTGGTTTTAAAATCTTAACTAAGTCGCCTAGTTTATATTGTCTAGCTTTGATTTTTGTCTTATCGTATCTACTTTTCTGAGCCTGTTGATTCTTATCTATATATTCATTTATCTCTTCTCTTATTTCTTCTACATCACCTAACTGACGCGTCTCTTCAAAAATAGACTTAAACACATTATCTCCTTTGCTAACCATTGGTATAGCAAAAAGAGCCTCAGCTGGCGATTTACCTATTCCTTTATTAAGAGTATTATTTAACCCCCACTGTAATTTGCCAAGCATTCTATCCCAGCATTTCTCACCCAGTTTATTAGTGTAAGCATTAAGAGCGTCTAACACCGTTCTGTTGTACCTCTCCACTTGCCCATTGGCGCGCGGAGAAGCTACTGCATTAAGAATATGGTTTACCTTCGATTCATCACAGTAGTGTTTGAATTCATGTGACGTGAAGGTCGAGCCTTGATCTGATATCAATCTGTTAGGGTAACCAAACAAGCTAAAAGTATTGTCTAGAGCACGAATAGTAGGTGCAGACTTTAGATTACGTAATGGGGACAATATACAAAATTTGGTGAATCCGTCAACCATGACAAGAAGATAGGAATAACCATTATTACTTCTTACAAATGGTCCTAAGTGATCAATATGGACTGTGTCAAAGGGTTTAGAAACCTTATGAATCGGATGCAAAAGGCCTTCCTTTGGCCCAGCTGGCTCTTTACTATATGCACACTCTAAACATGAACGTACATATTTTTCGATAAAACGTTTCATTTTTGGGAACCAAAAATCTTTACTTATTTTGTCAATGGTTTTTTCTACACCAAAATGACCAATCTCATCGTGGTTAAGTTTACACAAGTGAAATCGAGCCATTTTAGGTACAACCCACTTGAGTTCATCTCCGACTTTTCGAAATAGTCTATTATTTTTAACAGTATAAGTTTTCTTAATGTCTGAATACTCTTTGTCTTCCAAAATTTTTCTAATACGTAGCAACTCCGAATCCTGCAATTGTAACGTCAATAGCCAGTCTTCTTGAGTTACTCTAAAAACAGTCTGGTCTAGTTCGATGTTTGCATCCGGTTCACAAGGCAAAGGGTTCCTACTTAAGGCATCGACATGTGACATTGTATGTCCCGGTTTGTATTGAATGTCAAAGTCGAACTCTTGCACCGCTATCCACCAACGGGCTATACGGGGTATAAGATCACGCTTACTGAAGGTGGCTCTTAGAGCGGAACAGTCCGTTACCAGAGTAAACTTGACACCTAACAGATAAACACGGAAACGCTGCAGCGAAGCTACAAAAGCCAATGTTTCCAGCTCATAAGCATGATAGTTTTGTTCATCAGACGTAGTCTTCCTACTGAAATAAGCAATAGGTCTGGTCAATTCTGTATCGCATCCCCTTTGTAACAGAATCCCACCAAGTCCGTATCTACTAGCGTCTGTATGTAAATAAGTATAATTTTTAGGGTCATATATTCCCAACACTGGTCTTTGTATCAACGCTGCCTTGAGTTGTTCAAACGATGATTGTTGCTCACTTTTCCAACACCATTGCCGACCTTTTCTGGTCAGATCAGTTAAGGGTCTTGCGATATTGGCAAAATTCTGTATGAATTTTCTAAAGTAACTAGCTAAACCTATGAATTGTCTAACTTCATGCACATTCGATGGAACTGGAAACCGTTCAACAGCCCCTATTTTATCTTTGCCAGGTCTAATTCCGTTCTCACTTATCTCATAACCTAAATATTCAAGCTCCTCTTGAAGAAAGTTACATTTTTGTACATTTAACGTTAATTTAGCATTTTGAAGCAATTTAAAAATATTTTCTAACCTTGCGAATTCCTCCTCAAAGTCTTTTCCAGGTATAAGTATATCATCCATATACGCGAGAGCGGAACTAAACCTAGAATTACCTAATACTTGGTTAATAGCCCTTTGGAATACTGCCGGAGAATTAACTAGGCCAAAGGGCATTTTTTTTGAACTGATAAAGACCATCTGGAGTTATAAAAGCCGTGAGGTGTTTACAATCATCACGTAGCCTAATCTGATAATAACCGCTAGCCAAGTCTAACGACGTGAAATATTTGTTGCCATTAAGCATGTCCAACTGGTCGTCGATCCGCGGCATTGGAAAGTGATCGTTTTTGGTTTTCCGATTCAAGGCTCTGTAATCAACACATAGACGATACCCTCCCGTTTTCTTTTTAACTACTATAATGGGGCTGGCATAAGAAGAGTTTGATACTTCTGCAATATCATTATCAATAAGCTCCTTAACCATTTCTCTCACCTTTTCTCGCTCGGAGTGACTTAAGCGGTATGGTCTGTAGACCACGGGAGTGGTATCTTCTAATTCGATATTCATCTCAGTAATATTAGTGCATCCTAACTCAGACATTGTCTGTGCAAAACAGTCTCTATATCTATTAATTAGGTTTAAAATATTTTGTTTTTGTTGCGGCGTTAGATTAGGGTTAATTTTTATATCATTTAGGGTAAATGGAGTCAGGAGGTCACTGTTAATCTGACGACAGCTTAAACTTGAGCTACTGATGGAAGGGCCAGCAGACAAAATTCGTTCTCCTCGCGATATCACTGAATCATTATGAAAGAAAATAGGTGTCTCTGTCGGATTGTAAACAGCAACTTGACAATTTCCCTTATCAATTTTATAAACACCGCCCATAACACAAAAACTTGTGTCATCAATTCTCCTGATTCCACTTTTAATGTATACATCACAATTGGAACTACTATTGTCTACACATTTGATATAATCCATGTGGTTTACAAGAACAGTATCATTCTGAATTCTTAAAACTACCTTGTGGTCGTTCTCTTCGCCTACATCAATATTACACAAATCATCTGAAAATGATCTCTTTATAATATCCAACTTATCATGAGTTTTTATTACCATTAGGTCTGTGCGTTCTGTAAAATCCTGTCCGACTAACAATGGCTCACTTAGTAAAGACGACTCAATAACGTAAGCGTCAATATCTGCCCTAACTTCACCGATACACAAAGTTAATTTTGTTATTCCTAATGGTACGGAAGATCCATTGCCAAAACCACGAATATTTGGAACATCATTTTGTATTATAGGTAACGAGTATTTATCCGCGACATCCTGACGAATCAACGTGCAATCGCTTCCAAAATCCACATAGCATTTTAAATTAAAACTATCATTAACAAGTGCCATTTTATAATATTTTGAGTCCGATCTAGATATTTGTGTAAATAAAGTTTTCATATCAGTTTTGGTATTGTTATTCAATTGTTTGTCTTTAGACCTGTAACAATCGTTTTTAGTATGTACTACTCGTTGACAATTATCACACCGAATCAAAGGTTTCGTACACTTATTAGCAGTGTGACCGGTTTCTTTGCAATTAAAACAAGAAACTTCGCTGATACTCTTACTGCGGCATGTGTTTGCCCTATGACCGGTTTTATGACATTTAAAACACTTTATATCGTTTGATGTGGAATTTGGAAGCGAACGCTTAGCAAAGCGAGTAACGTTAGTTTCCCTACATAAATCTTTGAGGAATTTAAGAAGATCCTCTGGGTCATTACATCTAGCCGATGACGCACTAGCCCTAGTGGTCCTATCCTCTATTCCATACACCAGGCAGTCGACTGCACGTTTTCCTATTATGTTACATGAATTTAATAGTAACAATTTTTCATAGTAATATTCATCTACTGATTCTCCTAATTTCATTCGCCTATCTAACATTTCTGACAACAAAGCTCCATAGTTAGTTTCAGAAGGAAAAGCTTTCATCAACCTATCTTGCCATTCTGTCCACGTTAAAAGTATGGTATGGAGCCCCTCATACCACTTTTTAGCGTGGCCATCTAATTTTGGCAAAGCGTAATGGGCTGTTTGTTCGTCCGACCAATTGTATATCTTTGAACATTCATTAACCTTGGTTATCCATACTTCAATTCGTTGATTCTTTTGCGATGGGTCAAATGTAGGTATAATATTTTTATGATACGTAATTTTATTTTGGTGCGTTACACTTTGAATAATTTGTGATATATCACTAACACTTAATAATAGATTGGGTTTACTTCTGGTAAGGTCAGCTTGAGTCCCTGCAAGTGGCTGTACAAACTGTCGAGCGTCGTTATTCGTTGCCGACGCCTCTCGAGGCCGCTCGACGCCCGTAGATCTCTGCTGCACCACGCACTGCACGGGAGGAGTCAATGTCTCTCGAGTTCGTGTTTGTGTATTCTCCTGAAACATTTACATGGTTGCGATACATATGCGTGAAATAAAATTTAAAAAAAAAAAGGGATTCACTAGAAGAAATAGAGGGATAATACAGACAACTTCTTTCAATAAAATATTAATAAATGTTTGTATTTAATCTATTTACATACATAAAACCCTATAATATAATTTTTATGTACTAGTATCTCATACAACTCGCATATAAAATAATAATATAATATGTACCATACACAAGATTATATAGTATAATAATTATGTCGGTTTTATTTATACAACCTGTATATAATAAATAATATCTAGACATGGGGCTAAATAACCATGCTTATCAAAGAAATAATTATCTTGGATAAGTTAGTATCCACGACCCCGACTCGGTAGTCAAAGTCATTAACTACTGAACCACAGAGAATGTTAACTATAGCTTAGATAAAAGATTAACAAAAAAAAAAAAAAAAATTATATACTTATGGTAATAAAAAAAATAAAATAAAAAAAAAAATAAAAACTTGGTGTATGTACTTGAGTGCAGATTCGGTAGCTATGAATCTTATGGCCCCATGTTATCTTAATGCATATGATTCTTGTTTAATAATTATTTTTAAAACAGTTATTAGTACCTCACTCACCAATTTTGTTTAAAATATGACTCTTGTCATGTGGTTAGTTAGGAGACTGCTCAAAACTTCTATAGCTGGTAGCATCTATTAACTCGATGTATATAAAGGAGTATATAAAAAGATAAAATACTTCTACAACCCTTTAACAGGTCTTTATACTATAATATTATTATATTATATTAACATTAGTTTTACTCCCAGTAATTAAATGCTTTCCAAATATGAAGGAAAAAAAAAAAAAAAAAAAAAAAAAATCTTCTAAGAATATTAATAAAGAAATATGAACCCTACACGAACACAGATTTTAACTTGTAGGTAGGTAAATTTACTTGCCTGTGATAGTTGATACATCAGCGTAGCCTCTGGGTTATTATCTTCAGATTGTTGCATTCTCTGTTGCTCGTCCATGGCCCTAGAACTACCGCTTCTGGTCCTGGAACTGTACCGACGGCGTCGTCGATGGCGACGCATCCTCTTCGTCTTCTTGGTTCTCTTACCCTGGTTGCAGCGTGTACTTGACGAAGAAGATCCGCTTGCCGAACTAGTACTGAGCCGATGACGGCGCTTATGTCGTTTAGAGCGCCTTGTACTACTTCGTGAGCGTCGATGGTGTCGCCCATTGTTCGTTTCTGCGTCCATTTTGGTTCAAATCCCACTTCTGATATAAAATCAGGGTGGCAGATTAAAACAAAATTGTAGGTACTTTACTTCTTTATATTTAAAATAAAATAATGCTTTACAATACGTAGACGTCTGTTCAGTTTCATCGTCGTGAACCGAGAGAACTCCCGCCCGTGGCGGCCATCTCCATTTTTCTTCCTCGTACAAAGTTACTATTTTAATAGAAAAGTGATACTAATGTGTAAATGTAACAAATAACTATCATAATATTAATAACAAATATTTAAATGCATTTAGCCATTACTAAATAAGTTTTTAACTATATTCTTAGAATATTCAAGTTACGTTATTTTCGACAACTTCCTACAATGACTAATTATGTACTTCTTAAATTAAATAAGTATGAATAAATTAACAGGTTTATATTATCATTAATATTATCAACATATAAGGCTCCTAGTACCCATAACTCTTTAATTTTAACACTAAATAAATTTTAACTATATTCTTAGAATATTCAATTTGACAACTTCCTGCAATGACTAACTATGTACTCTTAAATTAAATACGTATGAATAAATTAACAGGTTTATATTATCATTAATATTATCAACATGTAAGGCTCCTAGTACCTATAGCTCTTTAATTCTAACACACATAATATAAAGATTTACCAGAAAACTGATAAATGTTATCTATCAAAAAGTAGTAGCTTTCAATCAATAACAATATTAAAAAAAAAACAAATTTGGAAAGTCAATCTAACAATCAGAGAGATTATTAAGTAATTTAATTTCATTTGTACATTAAAATCACTGCATACTACAGTAATACTGTATAATTCTCGTGGGTGCTTTAGCGTGGTTCAGTAAATCAAATAATTTACTCAGCACAGAAGAGGGCTAGTCTCTGGAAATATTCCTATTCTGAAAATAATTTGGAATACAAAGGTACATCTTCCAGAAATTAAGAATAGTTTATGCCTTCTTAGAGCTTATGTTAGTTTATGCTCTTTAAAGCTTATCTTGAATTACTAATGTTATGTTGATTTATAAAAGGTAACGTGTCAATCGTTTTTTTAATCCTTTTTTTTAATACATTACTTCTCCTTGCAGTATGAAACAAAGAAGTGCGTACATTATAAATTCTAATTTCATCACCGTCACCACAAAGAAGAACAACAGTTAACTAATAAATAAAAACTTTATTACTCCATTAAACTAAAAGATTATAAAACGATAAGTAAACTTAATTATAATTAATGAGCATTTTCTAACTCTAGTGTACGTACGAAGTAAGAAGTTAAATCGATTTGAACATGTGACGCTTATTTTACTGCTGTTGTACACACGCGAGGACTATCAATAGTAAATCAACATGTAAGCTAACCTGCAATTGTACGGTAAAACTGAGGCTATATTTTATTCCTTGAACGATAAGTTTTGTTTCTAAAAATGGAAAAATGGATTACGACTCGTAATAGTTTATGGGTTTTGTCCTTTCTTCGAATCAATTAAGGATAACAATAACAGGATAATGTAATATGCCTTGCGACTTCTTGGCATGAAATTTAGTAAAAAAAATATGTCTTTTAATTTTTTGTTTTTTTGAATGAATTATATTTTTAAGAATCAGAATAACTATTGACGATGGTAAAATTGTGATACATTTATTTACATGGAAAAGATTGAGCATTGAGAAATTTATGTTTACTCAAACTTACTTTAAGATTTGCGTTATTTTTATTTACTTTGGCCATGTTTTAATTGATGATGACTTTTTGTTTAACATAAACATGTTTTTCATTCCAAGGCCAAACATTACCAGACTAGGCAAATCAAGCTATGAAAGTCAAAATGAAAATCATATGACTTTTACTCAACCAAACAGTCTTTTATGAAAACTTTTTTTTTCGTATACATTTTCTTTAAACTGTGCTGGATTATAGCATAATATACGTAAGCCTTTGCTAGTAACACCGTTGCATATACTGTATAACTCCTTAGCATACTCTACACATTCATCAGCATACAACCATTAGTAGAATAACCAGCGGCTCGTATATTTAGCAGTATGCAACGTCATGCCTATTAGAGTTAACAACATGAGTCTCAAGGTGAAGACCGTAATGGGTCTGTCAGAATAACAGCACTGTACTAAATTAATTGCTATGCCATTAAAGCTGGGACAGGTACTAATTTTGTCCAAATACAATCATTGTTATTTCTTATCTGTGGTTGTGTGATGTTGCTTATATGCTGGGAAATCAAAATTAGAAAGCTGGCCTTATTGCTAAAGGAGTTTATGTCAATTTTTTCTTTCTTTTGTTTTCGTAGTGAGCATTTTTAATAAGTTTCCTCATAGAGCTATGGGATAAGATTATAGTATGTTGACCTATGTGTTCTTAGTCTGTCAAAAGACGAAAGTTGTTGTATTTTTAACAGCCTTTAAATTCAACGGTATAAGGTTGATTTTCTCACAGCGTAATAGTTATGGATTTTAAAGGTATTTTAATGTCCCAAGCTTTTAATGTTGGATTTTTACCTTCCATTTTTAAGTTCTTACCTGTCATACAGAGCATTAGATGAAAAAGTATGTATGTCTGTGCCTCTACACTTTTTTTATGCTTATTGTCTAATTTTTTTGTTAAATGTTCGTGAAAATGTTCAATGTTTCGTTTTCTTACCCATACCCATTTATTGTACTTAACACTAATAAAAACCTAAACCTCGAATTCAGTAGCCTTCTCCTTTTCCAAAGTCGGTTTAAAATAGATTAGTATATAATACTGATATTGTATAAAAGTATACATTAAAAATACTACAGCTAAATAAAAAGAAAAGCTCTCTTTACATTCACATAAAAGGCCTGGCTTAAATATGTGGATAAAAGTAAGATATAATTTTTAAAAAGTATGTTTTTACATAAACCTAAAATTATAATGCGGTTTATTTTATCCTGCTTACCTAAGTACTTTTATAAAATAAATTAGTGACTATGGCCCGTTAACAATGTATCCCCTTCTCCTTAATTTTTAAATTGTTTGACCTAGAAACTTGTAATTACTGACGCAACTCGGCCATGGTGAAAACTTTTTGAAAGAAAATTATTTTGGGTGTATCCTGTGGAGCACTTTGTTAACTTATTGAAGAGGAACGGTTTAAAAATTTGTTAATAAACCTTTTAATTATTTTTTATTTGGATATTTAGTGTGTAATTAAAAAGGTTTTATTTACTTCACCTTGAAGAGTCTTACGTCAATTATATGGCTTTGTAGAGACATGATAATTAATGTATTGTCATCCGTAAGGCCTTAGTGATGTGGCCTCTTGTTGTGCAAGAAGTCGCGGGTTTGAATATCACATAAAACAATTATTTGTGAGGTTCAAAAATAATAATCAAGAGTCTTATATTCCTGAGTTGTATACAAGCGATCTTATCAAAAGTAAATAAATTGCATATAGTTATCTTGTTTTCCTTGTAAGCGTTTTGGAAAGTTTATTAATTACATGTTTCCCTTGCAGTGTCTTATTAATTATACAATTTTTATCACTCATGTCCCGAGGTTGTCCTAAAATTCGAATAAGTTTCATTCGACTCCAAAAATAGAATTGCATGAAAGGTAAAATTAGACAAAACCCCGTTTATAATATATAGGCTCACGCCCTTCCTACGCAGGCAGAGACTGCGAGCAGTTGTATAAACGACGATCTTTACATACCTGCTGAAGTATAGAAACTTATTCATTTTGTCAAACAAGCACGTTGGTTTAAGTTATTCGCTACATATTTTTTAAGGAAACCTCATATTATAAAGCCTAAGATTCACTAGGGGACAAATGTCCCACGACACGTATCGCCAGCGCCGTCGGGTTAAGTAGAGCGACGTTACCGGACTTTGTTCGACATGTCTGGCAACATTTTTTACATGACCACGTCCGCGTCGTGTCGTGAAACATTTTTCCTATAGTGAGTTTTAGTCCAATCAAAAAAGCAAGTGTAGAGTGACCTAGGCAATTTCTTTAGGGATTTGTTCAGGGTGCTTAGAGAATAAACATACTAAAAATCCCTGCCTCTAGGAGCGCCCCCGGAGGAGTGGTTTAAAGTTCCCATTTTTTACTTCTTCGCTAATTTATATTTAAAACGATGCGTCGTAGTGAAAAAGTGTCTACTACGTAATGAAAGCTAATAAAATTGTCTACAACTTTTGACTTATGCATTTCTTAATTATTCCTAACTATTTTTGAAGTACATGTTTACAAAAGTAAAATTTTCGAAAAGAACTATACTTTCCCTTAAACGCAATTGCTAAAACAGTTTTATCATCTACGAAAACTCTACGACACTGCTACGCTCTAAGTGTAAGTAGGTATCTAGCTACAAGTAACTGAGCTACGCTTTTAAGTCTACGCGTATGTGTACTCATAAGTCAGGGGCAAGAGGAAACTATAATAATAAAACTGAGAAGCTTTGCCTCTCTTTGTATTTACTGTAATTACAGTGCAGTGTGTGCTCTTGATATTGCTGTAATGCAACTACTACTAATTTGTTCGTCGTGTTCGTTTTCCTTTATATGTATTACGTTAAGTTATTTTATGTAATTTCTTTTGCAGCATAGATGGTATGTTTAAAAGATAAATTACTTAGGATTAAAATACAGACTGCTCTTTTTAAATAAAACAAGCATTTATATTTTTTTATTTTATTATTACTACTCTTTTTTATTTCTTTGAAAAGCTATTTGTATGCACTATTTTTTATGTTTCTATGTATGTATTCTTGTTACAGTATTTTGAAATCTGAATTTTAGAATATTGAAATTGCTATTAGTCTCCCAAGATTATCTTAACAAAATAGAATGCCAGTCCTTACTATTGGATTTTATACATGTAAGTAATATGAGACAAAGCTTCATCTCCCATTTAATCCACTAGCGAAAAAACGGATATTATCCTCATAGTCAAAAATACTAATATTATTAACTCCAAATAAGCTAAAAACTTTAACCATATTACAATAAATAAATTATATACAATTGCAACTGAACCCTAAAATCCGAATAGCACAATTAACACTTGCAATGCAAAACGTAATTCATGCGACCTAAATGACGCAAGATGAAACCAGTGTTTTTTCTTGGCAATATAATTCGGAAGCCCTCCATTTTGGTATTGTGCCAATTGTAATACCTATATCCAGGAAATGAATTGTTATATACCCAATATCTAGAATATCTTGCGTAGCAAAATAGAAAATGGTATGTTTAAAACATTTTGTTTGTCGACGAAGAAAATACGGGGGCGGTATTAGGGATCCACGTTCTGAGTGGCTGAAATCGCTTGCTCATCGGTAATAGGTAAAGCTGATACGACATAATGCTTAACTTATGACCTTCTTCGTATTTCGCTTACACTTTTCCTTGAAGAGTTTTCTGGATGATCGGTACACATATTGTGATGTTGTTCTGAATGTGCTTTTGTTACTATTGTAGTAATATTGCTTTTTTGTTTTATCTTGTTTTATGAGAGCAGTTAGATAGATTGCAATTATTTTCGACGCATTTATCTTAACAAAGGTAACTAACTATAAAGTTTACTTTTATGAAAAAATAGAGTACATTTACCACTCGCCATGATTGGCGTAAATCTGGTAAAATAAAGGTAAGTGCAAGAATTTATTATCTCTGATAAAACTTAACTTATATATATTTTCGCTTACAAAGGTGGCTTTGACTATCTGAGATTTAGGTTATCCACCCGCATTAGTATTTTGTATGTTAGTGTTTGTATGTTTTAATTATGTGTACCTATCAATAGGTATATTGCTAGTGTGAGAAATAGAAATGTTTATATTGTTATTAAGCCTATGTTTAGATTATGTTATAAAATAAACATTAAACTCGCTTTAAAATCAGTTTCTTTCATTAGAAAATTACTTAAAAACAATACAAACATAGGAAAATCATATCATAACAATAACCAAATATAATAATACAAATAGCAAACAAAGGCTAAGTACTGTAAACATTTCTACCCAAAACAGTAGAGCCACTTTATAGTGCATCGTACCACAAATGTGGGCAGAAGTTAATGAGCTAGACTTCAAATGCAGGCATCTGTTTACGTACACACACCCCACAATATAACTAAGAGATACACTAGTCACTGACATTGTGAAAACCTAACTGCGAGGTGTGCTTAATCGTGAAATATGGCGTACCTTACTCTCTGCGAAATACTATCATGATATATTAGTTATAAAATTATGGTATTATAAAAATAAACGCTCTTTTATATGGTAGTAGATGGTATAATAAAGTTTCATTTTTAATTCCTGGAAAACAGGAAGAACTTTGAAAAGCAAATCATTAACTATTATTCTGAAAACTCGAGTTCAATTCCTGCTAAATATAAAATATGTTTTGAATTAAATTTAATAATATTATTTTAGTTCACACAAAGTTATTTAGTACCAAAGTACTACTTGTACTATCCACAAATAAATGATTGTTTTGAGCATGGATATACACACCTCAACAAAGTCTAGGGATATTTGGTATTTACTCAATTAACTCCAAAATTATTGAAGATAACATACAACATGTATATATTTTTATAAAGGTAATTTATCAGGCTACAATCCAGAATTAAATAAAAGTATTATTTTTGCGTAAATAATTTTTTATTTAAATGAATAAAAAATTTGGAAAATTAGTAAAACTAACAATGAATTTGTTTCTTAAACAAAAGTGAAAATAATCGAAAATTAATCTGTTTTTAACTGTTATGTGAGTAATCAGTAGTCAGTAGATTCAAAAAACCGTAAATAACGGTCCTGCAACGGTTTTTCATGCTTGGATTAAGTTATTCAGGTCTTGATGCGGTATATTGTTACAGGTCCGACTAGGATACAAAAAAAGTTGCTCTTCCATCGCAAGTTTATGCAGGAAAATTCATCAAAGTCCTTCTTTTGAACATGTCCTACGGGTATTTTATGGTTTTGAGGTTAGGCGATTGAGTGGTTCAGCATAAAATCGATACGTCGTGCTCCTGCAACCAGCTCGTCATCACTCTCGCTTTATGCGGACGGGTGTTATCGTCCATGAGCTTAAACATTTGGCCCAATTGTAGTCTACGGGGGTAGATTATTAGTTCTAGCACCTCGTTAAGTTATTTTTCAGCCGTCATGGTGTTTCTGATCAAAACGCGCTCTGTTCTTCGACCGACACGAGTTTCCGTCCAAACCATTTGTTCCATCGTGGTATGAATGGATTTCCTGAGGATGTTGTAGACGGCTATCACAACCAGAAACTCGCCCAGCACGTTCTCTACGTGAATCCGAGTGGAAACCGAACCGGGACTCATGTGTAAACACCACTACAGATAACAGGTCATCTTTGCAGAGCAAATGTTCTCTACTCTCACTCTAGTCATCGTGCGCGATTTGCTCAACGTATTGATGGAGTTCAAAGCGGTTTGCGAGCATAAAGGTGGGCTTCATGCCGCCTTCTTCTGACAGTTTGGTCACCCGCAAGAGGTTACACCAAGAGCTGGAGCCTCTAAGCCAGCTGCATGGTAATAACATTTGGCAGCCTTTTCGCGGGAACTTGCAAAAATTGATCATGTCGTTGAGTGGTGATAGACTTTTTGCTGTGATATCTTTCAGCCACTTCACCAGTAGCACGATAACGTGACCATAACCTTAATTTCATATTTTGTATTGTTCCAATCTCTTCAGCAATACTATGCTCAGTACCCGCAGCTGGGAGCATGCCTACTGCCCTTAACATTTCCTCTATGTTGAAATGGCGCCGCTGCTTGATGCACACAGTATTAATCATTCGAAACAAACGTTTAAATTGTAATAAAACTTAAATTTTACACAAAAAAGCAGTCAAAACTTACTGTTGGTAAATGAAATTTTCGAACTGGACTACGTTTAGGCCGCGTAAATCTTATATTTATAATTTTTTTTTTTAAATTCAAATTTAGAATTGTTGAAAAAGGTTAACAAAGTAAGTTTTTATCAAAAGAATTAAAATCAAACCAATTTTTTTTGAGTTTTACAACTTATTACAAAATTTCGTGAAAATATCCCTAGACTTTGTTGAGGTGTGTACTTTAAATCTCAAAAAAGTCCGAAAAGTCTCTGCGATAGTGGGCTCGATCACTTGACTCTTATAAAGCAAAAGCAAGAGAGGGAAACATTCAGCAATAAAAGATTATTTAGGGTTCTGCGCCAAAATAACTGAAAAACATACAAACACATTACCGCTCAATAAAACAGTTCGTGAAGTCGTGAATCTGATTGCTTAATTGCAGACAGACGGACACCTGGACATAGAAAGTCATGACGTTGTTAAGGGAATACAAAAACAAAATCAACAAAACATCTACTGCTGTATTTCTGTTTTTAAACAAAATATTAGACAGTAGACGTGTTCATGTATATGTCGCTGGGAAATGAGGCAACCAGTGATTTCACGAAATCACTAGGGATATCACGAAATCCCGGTAAATGACGAAAATGACTCTTCCAATAAAAAAGAAATGCTCATATTTTTGTTTGTAAGTTAAAAAACACAAGTATTCCAACTTCTGTAGGTTAGGTTAGAACTGTGACCTGTGGCGTTTCGACATTTACCGGAATTTCGTCATATCCCTAGGGATTTCGTGAAATCCCTGGTTTCCTCATTTCCCTGCGACATATACACACACTGTAAATACTTGTAGCTTTGTAGGTATGTTTGGAAAACTCCGCTATATGGAGCATGTTCTATAAAAACTACTTCTACTGCGTTTTTAACATTGCTTTTAGTAAGCCAGATATATATTTTTCGTAAACAGGGCACCATGTTAAATTGTAATATTCCACAAACAAACAGCAGGGGACATCACGCAAGGTAATTCCAGATAAATGCCAAAAAATATTTATTTTGTAAGTTACGACAGGTTAGGGCACACCTCAACCAAAATTTTTAATGTAAGTAATATTTTAAATTTTATATTGAGTATTTTAAAACAGCTTCTCACATGACGAGCTTAGGCGTAAGCCACGCTGTCATCTAGCAAGCGAGGCATCTCTTTTCATTCCGCTATCTTCTACGATATGTTGCCTAACTAAATACACGAAAGGAAAGAAACATTTGACGTACGAAAATAGTTAAAACGATGCTGACCCTAACTCGCTCGCCGTATAGTCCAACTGGCCGTTTATATTTTTCTAGCTGTCGGGTTCGCCCACAAGCTAGTTCGCTCGGCCGCAAGTTGATTCGCTCGCTGTCTAACTGGCAGTGTATCTTGCTTTTGCGCTTGTAATGTAACATCATCTGAATTTTTAGCAATACTTAAAATACGGTTAACTCTTTTCAAAGTAAGAACAAAGTTGTATTTGTAAACAGTTTTTCTTACCAATGTAATGCTCTTATGTCGTAAATTACGCAATGAAAAAAGAAGACAAATTTCTATTTCTTTGGAATGCTTGACTCTATGAACATAACACGCTCACTCCCGCGGGATCATCTTTACAATTTATTTTCTATTTTAGCCAAACTTTGTATTAGAATTTTCTAAGAACAAAATAAACTTAGAATTATTTATTTGTTGTGTGATATTAATATTATATCGATCGTCAATTATTTGGAGAAGTAATACACGGTGATACGAACACCAATGACAGGACCCGCCCGAAGTCTGTCAAGATAAAAATAACAATTGACGCAAAAAGAAAATGTTTTGTTGTTCTTTTAGTATTTATTTTTACTTGTTGAGTACTATAACCATTATTATACAATGTGACATTATAATTTCAATCAACTAGCCTATTGCAGTCCACTGCTGGACATAGGCTTCTCCCAACACGCGCCACAGAACACGGTCTTGCGCCTTCCGCATCCAGTCCGACCTTTATTAATTAGCCTTTGTCAAAATATTTCTTCACCAGCCAAAAAACGTGCACTTCTAGACATTGGTTCTAACTGTATTCATCGAGCGCGATTTTGTGGCTCCCTCATGAGCCTCTCACAACCTTAATCAGGTCTTTAGTCCACCGCATGAGAATCATATTCATTTAGTTTTTCAGTGACATGCATTTAAATGGGACAGGTGGTGACCTGAACAGAATTCCCGAAGTTATTTTCGTCATTAGAGTCGGCTAATGACGACAATAACTTGGGAATTTAATACTAAGTCAGACATAACCATAAACAAACAAACAGGCAGACAAACAAAGAGTAAATTAACAATGTCATTTTAGGTATTTATGTCTCGTATACTGCAATTTATGCAGTAACTGAAAAAACGTGGATTTAATGTTACAAACAGACGCTTTAATATTATTTAAAAGTAAAGATAACAGGCCATGAATCATTTGCTTAAATAATATTTAGTTTATTATTATAAGTCTTACAAAATTCTTAAGTTCAAGAGCCGTAAATAGTTTAATACTGTGCAATGCAAGCGCATTCCACAAATTCGTGAGTCGAGTCTTTTGCAGTAAGAATGACCTTTTGTGGAATCCTTTGCCCTTGTTGTCAGTACGTAGTGTGAAAGCACTTGAAAGATTAAATAATATCTTAAAAGTATTTTTATTTTGTACTAAAATTATAGTTAAGTATAACATATAAAAAATATATATTTTTTAAAACAAATTGTTATCATAACATACCTTTAAATTTGGACCCGCAAAAGTGCTGGCATGATAACTCATGATATTCTTCGGGTAATGGAAGAGAAGTTGGGCGAATTAATACCACACTAGCCATATGCATTTGTATTAAGATGTAACATCTGCATAGATTTGCATTTGGTCTTTTATGTCATTTTATGGATTAGCATCAGTGTGGTGACGGATTAAGAATACAATATGTCACCACCCCATCTCATCCCACGGGTGTCGTAAAAACCGACTAAGGAACTAACATTTATCTTTACGAAATAAAAGGAAAGAAAACTTGAAATTAAACCCTATACCAATCCGTCTGGCAAGCGTGGTATCAGTAGGCCAAGTATCCCTCCGTCACGGGAGGAGGCCCGTCCCTGCAGTGGGACATTAATGGGTTGTTATGATGATGATTAGTAGGGATGCAAAGCTTTTTTTAACATGAATGATCACAGAAAATAAAATGATTTACCAAAGTTTGATAAATTGTCTATGGACCTAATTTTAGAGTAGGTATTATCTTTACAAGTCTTATTTTAAATTTAATCTAAAAATGACTGAGTTTTAAGACATACTACAACTCAACTTAGCCATGCTTGTATAACACAAACCTCTATAAACCAAATGGAATGTGATCTAAATCGAATACTAATACTTCAGTTAACCATTCTCTCAAAATCCATTGTGAATAAACACATACTTCCTGGTAAGCAATGCATTACTGTTTTATTAGCATATCATTAATAAAATATCGCAATACACATATTAATGTACCTACATGAGAAAGTTGAAAGTCGATTCAGTCCTCTTATTAATATTTGACGAGGTTCGATGGACCGCACGGTTGCTGACCCGTTACCTACGTATAGGGTTGGAGTACGTTGCGTGCTTTCTATAACCCTATTTGTGTTTGTTTGTATTGCTAATGCTTATAATTATAATATAACCTTGTTGTTTGAGGGGTAAAATGGTGTATTGATACGTTTATTTTTAACTGTTTCCTAAAAAAAGGGTCTCGTTTTTTACGTATTTTTAGCCGGATGTAGGGTTTTTTTTTCATGTGTTTAAGGTAAAAGCTCCTATTACGGCGGTAGTCAAAATCGCGTCCTATTACGGAGGTATTTATATTTTCGTGTTTTATTCTGGTTTTATTCAGTTTACGTACAACAAAACGAAATCAGTTTATTCTACATCTATTACTTCATGATTTACCTGACGTTTGCAAGTAAAGAACATAGATAACTAATCAAAATCAATCAATCTGTGTAACGGCATCGACGTGAAAGGGATTTTCATACAAACGCTGAACAACAAAATTAGGTACACTTATATTTAGAAACTAAGTTTTTCGTATTAATAAGCCGTTTATGATGGTTTATTTCTTATTCATAGCATTTTCTTACTATTATACTCACTATTTCAATAGCTTGTTTTATATTTGTAACTCGTTTTATATCCAAAAAATAAGAAATAAAATAGCGCCGTAATAGGACACGATTTTTTTAGATTCGTCCTAATACGGTGGTATAACTCCGTAATAGAAAAAATACTGGGCATGTTTAATTGCTTGTAACTTTCAATTTACTAACTTACTGAACTTGTTTCAAGATTTTTTGAAATAATTATTAATCTCATAAACTAAAAACCATATTCTGCGGTATGTATTCGTAGTTAGAAATCGAATTAAATACGAAAATTGTTGAGTACAAAATGTGGATTTCTTAGAAAGGGTAAAAATAGGAAGGTGTATTTTAACTTATCATAAATTATTTATTTTGTATAACTGTTGTCTACTGTTTACACATATGAGCCAAAAAACTGTTATACTTTCATTAAACATTTACATTGTTCCATTTATCGAAGTCTTGATAGGTCCGAATTAGGATTATTAAAAACAGGAGTAGTTTTCCTATTGCGGTGGTAATTATTTACAAGTAAGTCTTTGTTAGGATCTATGATTTCCTATTACGGCCCTATTCATAGAACATAAAATTACAAGTTTTAGGGTACCGTGCCGTGATTATTGATTCTGAGAATAGAATTGATATGTGATACGTAAGTTTTTTTGTTTTGTATAAAACCAAAAGCGATAAAAACTTTTAAATATACATATTCTTTTTATGTAAAGTTATGCAATCTATGTAATTTTATATTTCTGTTTTTATTTTACTAAGCATAAAAAGAAAAGTTAATCTTATTTTACTAACACAATACTCTTTTTAGAACGAGTATTTCTATCTATACTTATTACTTATATATGTCGGAGCGTCAAGATGAGCCTCGTTGCGGTCTTGGTTTTCATTAACAATCGTGGGCGTTGTAACGACCGGGATTTGTAAATAATAGGCACACTTCTATTATACAACGTCTTATTATTTAATTATGTTACTATTTAAAGCGAAATTACAAATAGTTAGCAAGATTAAAATAGATTACGAGCCAATAGGTTAGCATTGCTCTTCGTTTTCTTGCAGTTGTCAATAGAATGACGGCTGCCTTCCTTCGAAGTGACACTACTACTCTATTCGGGGTTAGCCGCTCATAAAGTTTATTTTACAGACAAACTTCTTGATTAAAAGAAAACATAGAAAGAGTTTAGACAGCATAGAGTTGTTAATAAATCAACAATAAATCAGTAAATCGTAAAGTAATGATAATTAAAACAATCCATTAGCGGCGCGGCGCGCCGACATATATAATATTATAAAGAGGTAAAGTTTGTGACGTTGTAGGAGGTAATATCTGGATCTAATAAACCGATTTAATAAATTATTTCTGTGTTGAATAGTCATTTATCGGGGAGTGTCATAGGCTATATAGTATCACGCTATGACGAATAGGAGAGGAGCAATAATTAATCATGTTTAAAAAAGTGGCGCGTTATTTTCGCCGCCTAACGAAGTGGGCACGGGTCAGCTAGTAAAAAATAATTTCGTTAAAAAAGATACAAATCAATGGTCAATGAATACCAAAAATACAACTTACTTTACTAATTAAATTAAATTAAATAAATCTTTATTTCGGACAAAATCCATATTTTACAAACATTTTGTACACACATAAAAACAAAAGATTAAAATACATTTAAATTATTTGATAAATATTTTTTGTACGGAACTTGGATGAATATAATTTCTGACCCTCCGTATTAGGAATCGTCTACCGCAGTAATAGGCTCTGACGAAAAAAATACCTCCGAATTAGGGAAAATCGACCAGACTATTTAAATCTTTTTTAAAAATTAACTAATATCATTAAAAGAAACAAACTCGACAGTAATACAAAATATAAATTCCACTTTTGATGATGACATTTTTTTGCACAGTTAAAAATATTTACAAATGCTTATTTTTGTTTCTTACTTTGAAATGTTGCGAAATACCTCCGTAATAGGAGCTTTTACCTTAATATGTCAGAATGTGTCTATGTATTTCCAGGATTTTGGATTTAATTGAATTTATTTTTGGGTGTTAATTAAAGACAAAATTTTCATCGTCCGTTATCGTCTCATCACATCGTATCTGCAAATAAGATTGGTAAATGCTTCACCACGAACACCCCGTAATTAATGCAGAATTGCGACACTAACGAGAAAATAAGTTAGTTTTTGTATTATTAATCCTTTGCTACACGTATCCCTATATTTTTATACTTTCTGCTGATGAGAACCAACTTCAATGAATTCAAATGAACTACTGGAAAATTTTAGTTTACTTCCAATGGTTTTGTAGCTATAGTTACATAGTATAATACTGTGATTTCCTATTTTTAGTATCATATAAATAAAAAGCTTCATTTAAAAATCTAAACTGCTGCTATCCAACCATTTATCGAAAATAAAATAACCCCAGCAATGTTTATAATTATAATATAAGTATGTCGACAAAGGGTTAACTTCGTAAATACGTTTATGTTTTAATATCCCTCCATACAGAAATCTTTATTAAGCAACAATTGTAGACTTTAAACATATCAAAGCGGTTTTCATTTAAACTTTTGAATGCAAACCTCAAATAGAAGAGCAAAATACAAAATTATTTTTCGTTTCAAATGTGTTTTGTTTTTTTTTAATAAGTTTTTGTTTGAGTTTTTTCATGATTTATAATGTGATTTTTGTCGTTCTAACATATTTTTTTTGCGAAGTTGACTGTTGACAGTGCTTGAAATAATAATATGAATACTATAGGAATAGTCACAGTAGAGCACATAACCGAATATGTATCCTTATATTAATACAGTCTGTAGTTTAAGCATTATGTCGCTGTGTTACTTTCACAATACAGTGTTATTGAACACGTAGTAAAGTAAAACATAAAAAAAGGAACCATTGAAATGAAACCAATATTACTCGCATTACGATAGCAAGAACATTTATTAAAATTGCGGACAGCCCTGCGCCGTTTTTCATAAGTTTACTTTTTTAATAATGAAATGCAATAGGAATGGCAGTTCAATAAAGCGACTCGGAACCCACAATTTATGTCCGCATTAGAATGACTAACGTTGGTCAATAAGTTTAAGCACGATGCATTAGTTCTATGAGCTAAGAACTCTACGCCCTTAATCATTTACCTGCCAATCGGGCTTTTCACTTCCATTAATAAACTCTGAGGTGCTAGTTCAGTAATTAATTGAAGTCCAAAACCGTCATTGGACGAGTACCTAAGTGCCCTATTTTCAATAATACGTTTTCCTGGAGTGAGAAGTCGTTGAAGAGAAATGGATTCGGCGAGTGAACACTTCGGGTGTTTTGACCAAATACCGACCAAATTACCTCTCTTTGTACACGCTTGACTTGTTTACCTTTTTAGCTTGTCACGCTTTAAATAGTCGTAGCTTCTAGTTCGGTAGATAAATAACTCGACAATTGGTATTAAAAAGTAATTCCTGTATTTAAGAGATTAAAGTGATTCGATATTTATTGACTACTAGCTGATGCCCGCGGTATTACCCGCTTAATTGTTATTTTACACCATAAACTACCTATATTCCAAATTTCATCAAAATCCATTTAGTAGTTTTTGCATGAAAGGGTAACAAACATCCATCCATCCTCACAAACTTTTGCATTTATAATATTAGTAGGATAGGATAAGCAAAGGTGTGTCACTTTAGTGCCTAACAAATAAGGTGAATATTATCTTCACTAAATAAAAAGAAGGAAAACTTGAAATTAAACCCTATACCAATCCGTCTGCAAGCGTGGTATTAGAAGGCCAAGTATCCCTCCGTCAAGGAAGGAGGCCCGTCCCTGTTGTGGGACATTAATGGGCTGTTATGATGAAATAAGTTGACAATTACGAATTTAAGCTCTCTAGATATATCAGACCCCACAGCTTAAAAAACCGGTCAAGTGCGAGTCTGACTCGCGCACCGAGGGTCCTGTACAAACCTATTTATTTTCCCGCCAAATTGTGATAACGTCAGGATTCAGCTGTTTAAATACATTTTTTTTCGCCAAAATTCAAAAACGTCACGACTTAGCTGTCAAAATACATTTACCCGCCAAAATTCTGTGACGTCACGAATCATCTGTCAAAAATTCTGTGACGTCACGACTCATCTGTCAAAAATTCAAAAACGTCACGGCTCAGCTGTCAAAATTTTATTCTGTGACGTCACGACTCAGCGTTCAAAAACTCAATGACGTCACGACTCAACTGTCAAAAAATATTTTCCCGCCAAAATTCTGTGACGTCACAACTCATCTGTCAAAATTCTATGACGTCACGGGTCACGTGACCAAAATTCGATGACGTCACAGGTACGTGACCTGTGACGTCATAGAATGCTTTCCCGCCCAAATTCTATGAAATCAAAATATAATATGATTGCTAATAAAAAGGTAGCCTATGTTCTTTCTCAGGGTCTAAAGATTGTCTGTACCAAATTTCATCGAAATCCGTTCAGCCGTTTAGGCGTGAAAGAGTAACAGACAGACAGACAGACAGACAGACAGACAGAGTTACTTTCGCATTTATAATATTAGTATGGATAAATCAATTTTCATAACTGATTGAGAGGAAAACATGAAAAGCACATCGCAAGTAACAAAATATAGTAGTATGTTAGTAGGCTAAGTATCCCTCCGTAACGGAAAGAAGCCTTTTCCAGCAGTGGGACATGAATAACTGTTATGATGTAACAAAATATAGAACAATGTACTAACATAGGTAGATATTATAACGTATCGCATGAGTAGGCCAAGATGCCATCTTCTGAGAAGTTTCTTCTTTGCAGAAGGACTTTTAAGGGTGAGTGTAATGGCTTTATACATTACACTTATATACATTCTCTTAGATTTAACTAGGTTATTCTGTTCATTGAACTTTTGAGTGTTGAATTATTAAAATTTAAGTTGTTGATGGATTTAAACAAGGTCGTTATACATGTGTGTTCGTGACGTCATACTCGTAATTCTTAAGATGGCGTCAAAGCTTTTGTTTTATTTGAATGCTTTGTTATTATTTAGAGTGGTTTTGAAATTATACAATGTTTCGTATCGTACCTTAAACTTTACATATTTATTTCACCCAGCGCATTTTAGCTATGGTGACTGCCAGTAATTCTTCGAAAAAGAAACTTGGATGATCAGCTCTCGCATTTTCCTTCTGATGACTGCTATATCCACTTGTTGTAAACTTAGATTAAGTAGTGTTAGATGATGTCAAAAAGATACAATATTTAAACTTATGGGTGATTCTTCGAGCCCAACATTTTCGATGTCTGGAGGTTTTTCTTTGTAACTAACAGACCAACCAAACTGCAATTATTTTTTAAACATAGTATAGACAGTTACCTATCTTGCACACGTTATTGTTTTTTAATAATAGTTTTTTATATATTTAAAAAAAAATATTAAAAAGCGTTCTTCTGATTAATATGGTGTGTCCGTACCCCAGTTTCTTGAACGTTAGTAACAGTAACATTTTTTCTTATTAACGAATCGATGTGCGTTATAAATATTACGATAGAATATTAGTTGTTTCTTTACACAAAAAAAATGGTACTAATATTTGCGATAGTTTTTTAATAATAAAATAAATTGTGAGTGTCCGGCACAAAAGTCTGATTCATATTCGCGCGCTTTACTCGAACGTACCTAGCTAAGTACAAAACATCAGGAGATCCCTTCTAGTGCTGGTGGTAGCCAGGAACTCTGCTGACGTGGTCACGACGTTACATGCGGCTGGTTCGTGTTGTTGCGGAGATATAAATGTAAATATCTGATTCATATTACTTTGGTTCACCTGTGTTTCTGATTACTATGTTGGCTGTTATAATTAACTTAAATGGTTTTCAAACTTGAATCTGTTGGAAATATAATTCAATTGGAGACTAAAAGCCTATGTATAAATAGCAATCCTTAATTGTATACGTGTAGTGATTAACCGATGTTAAAAGGCAAAATTTTGATTTATATGTACCTGATTCATACGGTAAAAATACTATATTAATCAGAATTTCACACATATTGTTAATATGGCGGCACGGATAATGATTGATATTGTCAAGTTGTCAATGCTTCTAATAACTAGATTTAGGTGTGGTGATAATCATTGTGATTATCTAATGATATTTTAATAAATAAATGACTGATTTTTATAACTAGAATTTCATTTTTGTTCCTAATTCTGATTTATATGACCTCAAAAAATTTTAAGTTAATTATTTCGAAAACCATTTCATAAAAAGTGTGCTTTTTTCAGACATTGTATATTAGGTTATCATCTTTGACAAAAACATGTTTTATAAGCCAAAATGTGAAAAAAAAATTAGCCCATATGAATCAGACAAAGAATCGAATTTCGAAGAAACACCCTTATATAAACTTTGAATAAATAAATAAATACTGTATTGGTTGTACTGTATACATTTGCAAGAGCTTTTGTCTTGGGAAGGATACCCAGGCCAAAAGCTCGTGGAAATGTGCAAAGCGTAAAAATCGACCACTTTATTTGCATCTGCCGTTTTGGAGTTCAGAAAAGAAGATGATTTTTTTACCCATCATCCTCTTAGGTATGCTTCTATACCACAGACATTTGAATGTCGGAATACTTCGGTGTTTAAAGCCAGTTCGACAATTTAATCTAAAATGTCTCGTAAACACTGGAATTAAAACATAACGATAAACTTTACAGTACTAGAGTCGGGTATTTCACGAAGAGTCATTAAATTAAGTACTTAATGCAACTTGACTTTTTTCCCTTGCTTAGGAATAAATATACTACATAATCTACTGTCATGAAAAAACTCTTAAAATCACATGTTTTATTTATTTATTTATAAGGTTTATCAACAACTGTTACAATCATACATTCAATTTAATACAATCGTTGATTTATCTAATTGTACAGCCACTTATAGATAAACACAGCATGCACATTAATTATATAATAAATTGTTAACCACAAGGTTTACAATTAAGAGTTTTTGATGTTTGATTGTCAGGAGATAATAAAGACTTTTTTTAGACATAAGTTCAGATAGATATCAAGAAGTAAAGACGCAACCCACTTCGAGAGTTCAGTAAAACTTGCAATTTTAGTACAAACTTGTGCTAAGCTTACTTACGCTCAGGTCAATCGTACAATAAAAATTACATACATTTTTTTCTTAAGAAAAAGTAACATTCTTATGTATTTGAAATATCATCACCATCATAACAGCCCATCAATGTCCCACTCCACCTCCATGACGGGCCTCCTCCCGTAATGGAGGGATACTTGGCCTTCTAATACCGTGCTGGCCAGACGGATTGGTATAGGGTTTAATTTCAAGTTTTCCTTCTTTTTATTTTGTAAAGATAATATTCACGGATAGTCCCTTAGTCGGTTCCTACGACATTCGTGGGATGAGATGGGGTGATGACATATTGTATTCTTACTCCGTTACCACACGGAGATTATACACTCGAGAGCAAAAGTTCCGGGTCACTAGCATTTACTTCAATATCTTGAAAACGAATAAAGCTACCGTATTGAAATAAATTGAACTTTATACACAATTTAATAATCTTTCATTAAACATATAAAAACTTATTGATTGGCGGTAAGTAATGGCATTAAAAAAGTTATAAAAAAAAAATCCATTTTTTTTAAATCAGAACTTCTAATTTTCACTACTGTTTTTGATTTTGTTTTTGTTCTGTCATAAAATGTATTTATAAGCAGTCATCCAGGTATCCAATAGTCATTATTAAAGTGGTAATTATGTCACTCACACCTGAGGAATGTACGAGAATCCTCACGATCCTGGAAAATGGGAGCAGTCAGCGAGAAACAGCAAGAATAGTCGGTGTATCGTTGTCTACAGTTCAGCGTGTTCGCCAGCGGTTTCTAGAAACTGGTTTGAACCTACGCAGACCAACAACAGGCAGACGCAGGTGTACGACGGCACGGGAAGATCGATATTTAGTGAACTACTGATAGCATACTATGAAATCGGTTTCTTACGGGAACAGCACTGACTCATCATTTTTTAGGACTTGGTGGAAGCAGCCCTTCTGCTTGGACTGTAAGACGGCGACTTGCTAAAGGTAATTTGAAACCATTTAGACCCGCAAATGTTCCGAAACTCGAGAGACACCATCGTATAGCAAGACGAATTTATGCACGCGAACACTCGAATTGGACGATTGAAAATTGGTCAAATGTCATATTCTCGGACGAATCAAAAATTATGCTGTATACACAGAGCTTGTACTGATCGAAAACGGTACTCTTAATGGCGTAAGATACGTGGATGAAATCCTCAACGAGCACGTCGGTCCATTTATGGCAAGACTTGGTGAGAATGCCATCTTTATGCAGGATAACGCCCGTCCCCACACTGCTCGTGTAGTGCAAGACTACCTTGATGAGGTGAATATTCGTCCCATGGTGTGGCCAGCACGTAGCCCCGACCTCAACCCAATCGAGCACGCCTGGGACGAGCTAGACGACGGGTAAGACAACAAGATCCTCCTTTAATTACGCTTAGTGACTTAAAACATGCATTGGTAGAGGAATGGGAGAACATTCCCCAACAGTGTTTCAGAAACTTGGTGTACAGCATGCCAAATCGCATTGCAGCAGTCCAGACAGCACGTGGGGGTAATACCAAGTACTAAACCGTGTTAAAACTACTTGTAAATATAAAAAATTCAATATTTTCAGTTTTGGTTTTACAAGCAAAATGACGCCATTTTTAATTTGTCCTTTTAAACATAATAAAATAAATGGTCAGTAGTAAATGTAATGCATTTTATTTTAGTAACATTAAATTGTCTATAAAGTTCAATTTATTTCAATACGATAGCTTTATTCGTTTTCAAGATATTGAAGTAAATGCTAGTGACCCGGAACTTTTGCTTTCGAGTTTATATTATTAGATAATTTAACTTATTTGAAATATAACTTAATCTAATTAAATCTTAAACGAAATTAAAAAACACTTACATAAAAATGAATTCTATCAGAGTATAAAACCATTATAATTAAGAACTAATTGCTTAAAATTCTTAAAGAATACCTAATATTAATTAGACATTTCATAATAAGTAATATTAAATCAATTAAAAACTTAAAACTTTTGTAGTACTTAAATTGTGTACCTTCTTTTATAATAATATGAATCTCTTTTTAATTGGAATAAGATTTAAAATGACAAATTAATTTTCTTATTTCAAAATTAATATGATAACTTTTAAATTTTTCTAGAATCTAATAAGTAATTAAACTTTTTATTGAATTTTCTTGAATAGCAGCAGACGAGTAAGCGATTTATCTGGTGTTAAGTATTCTAAACGTTATACAAATTATATTAAAGAATCGCAGGTACACTGGCTATTCGTGTGAATTACAAAATATTTCAGAACAGTCGTATTTAATACAAAAGTTATGTGCACTATTCATAACAGCCCATTAATGTCCCACTGCAGGGCCTCCTCCCGTGACAGAGGGATACTTGGCCTACTATTACCACGCTGGCCAGACGGATTGGTATAGGGTTTAATTTCAAGTTTTCCTTCTTTCTATGTAAAGGTAATATTTACAAATAGTCCCTTTGTCAGTTTCTACGACACCCAAGGGATGAGACGGGGTTGTGACATATTGTATTCTTACTCTGTCACCACACGGAGAGAGAGAACAGCCGTATTTGATACAATTTCAATTACTATTATATGGGTATTATCTGTGTGTAAGGTGAAGGAACAGTTTTAGGCATGTTGTGGGGTAGGAGAAATTTGCGGGATACATGACACTAAAACCATTCCTTGCAGCACGCAGCGTCCATAAAACACCTACCTACCACATTAGATACCTATTTTTATAATTGTTTATAGTTTTCATAATATTGTCCTCTGTCATTAAAAACTATGTACATAAAAACAATATCGTATATCATTGAAATTAGTTTTAATACTATGTGCATTCAATGAGGCATGTAATTAATATCTACAATAGATCACAAAGCTAGCATAAAAGCTAGGTTTTTTACTTTATAATTTTAATTACACGTAAACATTATTGTACAAAACTAATATCAACTAAGCTTTTCAGAATATAAAACAGCAATATAAACTTTAATCAACATTACCTACATACTATTTTCCTTTGTACACGCCATTTACTTGCAATTAAAATGTTGGAGCTGTATTACCCTATCAGGCAGACATCAAAAGGTTAATGGAAGTCCATCAGCCTCATCAGATACAGTGTGATGAGGATCCAGTAAATATTTCATGTTCAATCAAAGTAAAAACTGTTATTTGTCTCTTTATTTTAATATACAGAGAAAATATTAATAGTGTCAGCTGTAAAGAACCATGGAATAAATAAATAATGTAGGTAATGATTTCTTAGTTAATTGCTCTACTAGGTTTTAATAACAAAAAGCTTCTAAAATGAAATGAAAATGAGAGCTAGATTAGTAAGCAAGATGTATATTACATATTTTTTTAAACAAATGAAAATGAAACAACTAATCCAGTCTAAAAAATATAATCTTTTATTTCTTAATGCAGTGTTACCTATCACCATAATACCTGTAACCATTTATAAACCACTTACAAGCAGAATGTATTAAGTACCTAATTACATTTTTATTAACAATCTCATGAATAGAAGTTTGTCAACTTCTATTCATGAGATTGTTAATAATACAATGAACTAAACTTTTACATTCTAGAAACAATTAAAAGTAATTATATGAAGTTTTAAAATATATAATATGAAATACACACTTACATTCATTGTATTCACATCTTAGGCAGAGATTATTGAGGACCGTACTATGAGGAGGCCTATGTCTAGCAGTGGACGTCAATTGGCTGATATGATGATGGTGCTGATGATACAATAATCCTTGCAAATCTGCTTTTACATTCATAAATACGCCAGTCGGTTCCGAGTGCTACCCTGACCTCAAACTGTATCTTCTTTAAAACAAAGTTTCATATTTAAAACAAAATTATATATTATATTTTTGACACATAAGTAGTGTTTCTAAACTGAACACCCCTCAAACGCTCGTGTTATAACTCACAGGTCACACAGTCAACGTTCAAAGTTGTCGGAGGGTCAGGTCACTAGCCTGTAGCATAAACCCTTGCGATAAACGTCATTTATTTTTAACCTACTCTGAAACGAGGAGGAGGTTCTAAATTCTGTTGCATTTATTTTTAATGTTTTTTACCTCGGAACTCTTTTATATCTTTACCATTTAAAAAAAAAATGTTTTTCTGGTTGAAAGTGTTACTTCTAAGTTTTCATCTAAATAAATATAATATACAGTGTAAAAGGTATCAGTTTCAATGGTCTTATCATGAAGTTATTTTTAATTAGATTTTTTTGCTTTGTTTCATTAGTGGCTATAAGTTTTATTTGAAATTTCTATTCTTGACGTACCTAATTGCTTATAAGGTTCCATTGCATTGCTCGAATGTGCTTTATTCCATCACAGTATATAACTTGTTCTACTGAGACAACGTTAATTAAATAGATTTATATCGTCCGTGTGGTGACGGAGTAAGAATACAATATGTCACCACCCCATCTCATCCCATGGGTGTCGTAAAAACCGACTAAGGGAATAACCGTAACTACTATCTATACGAAATAATAAGAAGGAAAACTTGAAATTAAACCCTATACCAATCCGTCTGGCCAGCGTGGTATTAGTAGGCCAAGTAACCCTCCGTCACGGGAGGAGGCCCGTCCCTGCAGTGGGAAATTAATGGGCTGTTATGAATGAATGAATGATATAGGGCTTGGAAAATGAGGAGGTCCATGTCCAGCAGTGGACGTCGAGTGGCTGATATTTATTTATTTATTTATTTATTTATTTATTTATTTATTTATTTATTTATTTATTTATTTATTTATTTTTATATTACACACGACAAATTACAATTAAAACAATACACAACAAAAGATACAGAGATATGATATGATGATGATGATAATAATATTAGGGCTTTTATTATTTTATTAACATAGACGGTTTACAAATGGTTGCAGTTAGTCCTTTAGCCGACTTACGACACCCTCATATTTACTTCATTAATCCATAGACATTTATGTTTTCGCATTGACACTTTAATATTTTTTTAATAATTACGTTTATTTAATAAAAACAAAAAACATCTAGGATTCATAGAGCGTACAAATGATTGTCTTGCGTGGCATACTAGTCGACTACCTAATGTATTTTATATGTTCATTTTCTTTTCACATAGAAACAAGTACTAATATTTCTTGTATCTTAAGCATTTTATATTTAAACATCTATACTAATATTATAAAGAAGTAAAGTTTGTGTGTTTGTCTGTTTGTGTGTTTGTGACGTTGTATCTCTGGATCTACTGAACCGATTTTAAAAATTCTTTCTGTATTGAATAGTCCATTTATCGGGGAGTGTAGTATCACGCTATGACTAATAGGAGTGGAGCAGTAATGAAATATGTTTAAAAAAGTGTGCGCTTTACGCGTTTATTTCGCCGCCTAACGAAGTGGGCACGGGTCAGCTAGTTAGTTATAAAGTTTAAAGGGTTTCTTTGTTTTGACATTTCTGCCCACATTATAAAGAACGCTTGGAATTTCATGTCTTAAAAGAATTTGTTCAGGTCTGGCTGATTATATTTGTTAAAATAAGTTAAATACTACATTTCTTTCAACAACCAAGGCCACAGCTTTCCGTCACTAGTTTATTTTGTTTTCGAACACTAATTTGCTTTTTATTACTGAGTAGTCCAAACATTTAAAATAATTACAAACACAATAAAAAAAAGTAAACGATGTGCAGTTCAAAACTATCAATAAAGACTACAAGAGATATTAAATAGTAATTAACAGTATGACGATTATTTACATGTTCTTTTAATTGAAATTATGTAATTCTGTTACATTATGCCTACTTCTGACGACAAAGCTTAATCTATTTAAGCCTATATAAAACACAAGTTTATAAATAAATAAGTGTTAGGTTAGACAAAGACAAACACTTTTCATACATGCCATAAATAATAAATTCAATATAATATCAGCTTCCAAAGTTTACTTACTAAAAATTGCTTCGTTCATTCAAAGAATAGATTAAGTTAACACAGTTTGACGTAGCCCGTCGGCGAACCATTTTGTTTACGCAACTTCGAATACCATCTATTCAACAATTTAAAATCGGATTACTGATCGAATAATCGATATCATTAAATATGCAAACAGTCATAACACGGACTTCGTTATTTTGTATTTGCAAATAAATTCCAATAGTTTTTGATACATATTTCAGTAAAAAATCGTGTATCGTGCGACACGAGCACTAATTGCCACGGAACATTGGTGCCCTGATGACGTGCCTATGTTTTATTTAGCCGCCGACAACAACACATAGGTGTCCGAATGATATATATAATTCGTTTACAGTTACACTCGATACTATCGATTCTTATTAAACTTGTATATGAACAACAGTACAGGTAATTGACTGAACTCGCAATCGAGTACCTACTTGGCCTGCCAGTTCAACCCTACACTTTGGCTTGCATAAATTATAAAAATACTAGGTCCTAGTGGATAATTTTGTAGGTCTTAAGCTATAATTACAACGAACGAACTCAGTAGCGTACTGGCGCTACTTACACTTCAGGCCACAATGGAGCTTAGTAATAAATAATGGAAAAAGTTATCCCAAAGAGTAACTAGTTTAGTTCTCTTGAGAATTATGGTAATAAAATATAAATATTTAAGTAAAAATTGTACTTTCGGGGTAACAAGTTGAAAGATAAAGTCAAAATGTATATTATATTCATTAATGTAGCGAGCCGCTGTTATGAAATATAAGTTAATTATTGTGATCCCTGTGGGGGGTTCGACCTCATCGTTTAACAATCTCTTCCAGTGACCTGATTATATCACACATTGACCAGGAATAGTTTAGAAAGGGTTCTGCAAAACTTTCCTTGTGATTCAGTAATACGACCTTTGTAGTTCAGAAATGTAGAATGGTAGAGTAAAACTGTTTTGATAGTGGTGAGGTAGCCTTGTGAAAAGAAAATTGTTTTCATTGTTGAATAAACTATAAGGTGTGGCTGGCAAAACAATAAGCCTGCAACCGAAATTCTATATTACCTTGTGAGTATTTTTCTTCTTCACAACCCTAATGCTTAGACTGCCCACCTCAAGTGGATTATGACTTTGATTAACGTTTTCTTTATACTATAAATTACGTATAATTAACGTCACCTGACAACAAGAACCACAGAGAAATTAGGTTTCTTACTTGTGTTAAGCTTATTAAATTTGATAATTATTTAGTCTGAGATTAGTAATAACAACCATGTTCACGGCACCCGCACAAGGCGCATAACCACTTTGCTACTAAAGCAGTTTTAAAATAGATCTTTTAGGAATTGACGCAAACCATGGGAAGGAACTTATAAACACAAAATAAATATCGCCCAAGAAGAAATAGGAATATGTACATATATGGGTCATTTCCCGGGTGAGGATCGAGTACACGATTCTACGATACAGTAGCCTCGAGGTGACCGCGTACATGAATGTCCCATTGAGGCAGACATTTCGGAAAATCGTTGCATAACATATTCCAGTATTTTCCCAAAATAAATATGTTTCATGTTCAAAAGTTGATGATATAGTACAGATTATTGTCATTTTACTTAATTTATCTTAAGTTTGTATATTAATTTGATTAGCATGATGCAGAAAATAACTTATTCTATTTGTACAAAGTTAATGAACTTTTTTTTAGGCACGTGGAAGTTCTGAACAGACTTCAGGGCACTGAGATTGTTTATGAGCATTCATCATCGTACTCGTACTGACGACGTAAACCATATTATACTTAGTGTAGGTATGTCGTTTCGAAGGCCCTCGAAAGTATAAACCTAGATACATTTATAGTCCGCAAAGTAAATAAGGCGACTACCCACAAAAGGCCTTAAATAAACAAAATATTACTAGACTACAAAGTTGGAATGTTCCAGATTTATAAACGCTGATATTATAGCAATGCATTCCCAACCATTCAACACGAAACAAACACCAATAACAATTGAACATCAAAGTTTTGGTCAACTATTGGCCACAAATGTACAGTTGTGTATTGTACACTGTTATGTCAGTATATAATGTTAGTATAAGGCTTTAAGTGCTGGTAATTATAATTGTCACGGTGCATAAGTAGACTGTTGTTTTGATATTAAACAGCTTTTCTGTTGAGGTGATGTTTCTGGGAAGGTTGATGATTTTTCTATTCAATTAATCCCCACACATTCACACAACGCCATCTAGTCCCAAACTAAGCAGACCTTGTACTATGGGTAAGAGATAACGAATAAACATACTTAAATACTTTTTTTGTAAATACACACATTACATAGAAAACACTTAGACCAATGCAAACAATCATGTTTATGCTCACAAAGATTTGCATTGAGCGAGAATCGAACCCGAGACCTCTGCGTAGAAGCCATGTAATATACCGACTGCGCCACAGAGGTCGTCCAGTTAAGGTTCGTTTAGTGAAGACTAAACGAACATTAACTGAGACTAAGATTAATCAAATACTAGTTAGTATTTTGTCCCCCATCGTACTACTCAATTTGGTACAAGACCGCGATAAATCCTTGTGTAAGGAGTAACAGTATGTAGGTTGTCCATTGTTTTTTTAAGCCAACAGTTTATGAAATTTTGTTTCACCAAAAATATTTCCATTATTACCATTTCATGGAACTATCAATTCACAGAATATAATACAGTTTAAATGATTCTCACTAAATTAGTTTTGATACAAACATTTTATTTTCGATAGCCTGAATAACAAATCAATTATTCGTTACACTCATATTGTTTAGTTAACATAAAATTTTGTACAATTCACAATTTTGTTTGTTCAAATTTGTTTCTACCCCTCGTCGGCCGTTGCCGAAACATGCTCGCTTCGTGCAATGTTTTCATGTGGCCAGTTGAATGGCCTGCGGAGTGGCATAAACTGATATTTAAAATTTTCTTTCTTTGATATCTATCAAAAAGAGAAAATTATTAACTGCTGTAAGTTTTCCATAAGTTCTTTTATACTACACACCCGAAAAACTACGAGGTGGAAAAAGTTTTACTGTATGACAAAAAGTGAGCCGTGGTCTAAACTGGATTGCTCTCCAATTGTATAAGCACCCATTCTAATATTAATAGCAAATTCAATGCTTATAACTTTCATTTTACTCACAACAATAATAAAAAAGCATTTTTAAACATAGATTTATTTAGCGGGAACTCAATACAAAAGTAACAAAATAGACTACTCGATATTTTCCTCAACAACTCTATTACCGCGACGTACAATGTAACGAAGCCGATTTGGGACGTTTCTAATTTTGAGAAAATCCCCCCGCGGCTAAATAAGGGCAAAACGAACGCGCTCTATCGGTCTGCTGGCTCTGCAAAAAGTTTTGAAGGCTTTAATTTTGCCGGTTGTTAATTCGTGCGCGACCGATTCAAAGGCAGTGTCGGCTATTATTAAAAGCGTAAATTGTCAAACAGATGTACCGAACGACTTTGGTTGCGTCCAGCCAACGTTAAAACGCTATGAAAATTGCCGTGCTCGGTTTAGCCCTTTCACAATTTTACATGACCCTATTGATTTGTTGTAAATCTAAATAATTTATTATTTAATGATGCAGCTGCTGGTGTGTAATTGTTTTCGTTCGTAGTTAAACTTTCTAACAAAATCAAAGTTGTACTTGTTTGTAGCCTTTGGGTTTTTAGTTTATTACAATTCTAATTTTAGTTAAACGAGATTAAAACTTGTGTCGCGGTATTTTTTTACGTATTTAATTTTTTTTAAAAGATACTTATGTGTATATATAAGATCCTTAAAATTCTAATCTTGACTAGGATTCCATTTTATGACACAGACATAAGCGAACTTTACTTTTACTAACATGCTGGTCTACATGCCCTTATTTTAATGGATGATAAATAATATATTACATTATTAAACTGTTAAGTATTCTGTCCTGGACGTCTTATAAACATTTTGACTTGAACACTAAAGTTAATAGCGAGCTGTCACTTCAGTACTTAGTTATTAGCGACTCCGACTTCGTCTCAAAACTTATTCATGTGCTTCAATTATAAGCGCTATGCTAATTTGATTAAAATATGTTTCAGATTTAGACTCAGAAACTTTTCTAATAAACATTTCCATTCATTCATTTATAAAACTGAATACTCGAAAAGCTATTGCTTTTACCAGATTCAAATTAACAAAATTTTACTTGGAAATCGGCGTAAAATTTCAAGCGTCTATACATTTTTATCACTTTTTATTTTCCACTTTTAAGCAACTGTAACTAAACTCGTGAAAATGCCGACTGAAAGCTTATTCAAATTAGGTCAATTAGTCGTTCCGGCACAGCTCTGTGTTCTGTCTATGTAAGTATTTATCCCTAAACCCGGAACGAACCGACAAATAGGCAAATGTTTATCATTTAAATTGCTGAGTCAATGTAATGTTCGTAAAGAATTTTGCTCAGTCATTTTGAGAGAATGGGTTCTTTATGTTGATACGAGATCGTTGAGTGGTTGACCGATTTATTTGTACTACGCACCCCGTTAGTGGGGCACAGCCTAGCTTTTTAATATCGACTCGGTACAATTGCAGATACTCGTATACAAGAAGCTTTTTATTACTCTGGTTTTATCAACCTATTGTTAGTTTCCTCCTATTGGAATGATATTTAGTTTGTTTACTACAAACTATTATAAACAATTATTTATTTATGAAGTAACACAATAATTAACATAGAAATAACTATAGGTAAACAACAAAGTTGATCGACATCATCCAAAACCAAAAAATATAAAATATGATTCGATTATAATATTTTGTGCGATGCAGATTCTGTTAAATATAATATCTAAAACATTGTGATACTTTATAACTTCGTTATTATACAGCCATTTGTGTAGTATAAATAATTTGTATCTGCTAGCAATGTTATTTGCCCACGCTGGTTTTGCATTCGTCAAACAAAAAAAATACTTATTCTCGAACATATTTTACTCTGACCATTATAATACAAAATCCTTTATTTTCTAACTATACCTGATGTTAAACGTACCTACTTATAAAATATTGTGAGAGCCAAGTAATCATTAAATCATTTAGATAAGCAACTAACTCAAAGTACAATAAATCAATAAAGTGGTATTAAATCAGTCGTTTTCTAAGACTTCTTCCAATAATCCGATCCTCTGAGATTCACAAGTATCACGATAGTAAGTTTTTGGCATCCATTTACACCGATATCTATGTTCTTCTTAACGACTTGGAAAAGTATGTTATTGGGCTATTCGTCATTTCCTAAGTAATTAAACGCGAAGTTGCACAAGTCCGTGTCGAAAAAGGAGTCATATACTTTGTGTTCATGCTCGCAGCGGCTCATAGCCTCGGGAGGTGCATTTAAAAATCGCTTTCAGTGGTTCTATTTAAACAGTGTGGGGTACAGTTTCACTCGTGGTCGGACTCTGCCCAGGGGAATTTTCTTCTCAACGTGTTCCTCTGATGGACTGTCCTGTTTTTTGCCCTTTGATGCTATTGTTACTTGAAACTGCGTGTGACAGGTACTTGGAAATGCAATAACTATATGATTACGTTTTTGAATAAGTTGCCTTAGAAAAATGTTAAAAGAACAACTTACAATGGTTTAATGAATTAGATTGTTATCTATTTTATTAGTGATTTAGCCTTTTATTACAACTTTTTCAAAATATTATATACGTACTTATGAAAATTAAAATTTTAAACTAGAAGTAATTCAATAAATAATTTCCATAGACGGTAACCTTTAGTAAAATAGTTTAGCCTTGGAGAAAGATTGATGTTTACTTTATAAGTAACATACCCCTCATAAACGCCTCTTAAATTTAATCACTGTTTAGCGATATTTTTCTAAGTTATAGTAAAAAGAGGCGTTTATGTATAATGGAAAGGGGGAATGTAGTAAGTCTAAGATTTTGAATGAGTTGTGGTAAGTTCCTCAGTTCATCTTTCATCTACGAATAAGGTTTATGTCACTGTCAAAAACAAAAATCTCAGACCATTACCATATCTAAAATATTAGTTTTACATTTTAAATGCTTGTAATTTAGGTTTTACGCAAGGCAAAATCAATAGCTAAGTTATGTTTCCAGCCTTATCTTCTATCGTCGATAGCATACTACTTGTTGAATACCTCTAAGCCTAGTTTAATTACTCCCACGGGATAAAGTCGGTTGGTAAGTAAACTAACTATAATCAATGAATGACCGTTTCGCAAAGGCGGTAGGGCTCGATGTCTACACAATGCAAGTCCATAATGTGCCTGAGCATGCATTTTTACATTGGTGTGTGTGTTTTATGTGTAATAATACAAAAAATATAGTATGTACACTGTCTAGTACCTACTTATTGCACTAACTCTGATAAGTTAGGGACTAGATGGCGTTGTACGAATGCGTTAATTATTTAAATTTATTGTAACAACTCCTCGTCCTCCGTGTGGTGACGGAGTAGGAATTCAATCTTCACCCTGTCTCATCCCACGAGTGTCGTAAAAACCAACTAAGGGACTATCCGACTATATAAAAACCCTACACCAATCTGTCAGGCCAGCGTGGTATTAGTAGGCCACCTCCACAGAACATTAAAATACATTTTAATGTTCTGTGGCCACCTCCCTCCGTCATGGTAGGAGGCCCGTCTCTGCAGTGGGACATTAATGAGCTGTTATGATGATTGTTACAATCATGTTTTACCTTGATCATAAAAGCTTAATTACATCAACGTAAGTTACTAAGACTTATTGTGTAGCAGATGTAGATGAGTATTAGCAAGCAGCTTCGTTTTATTACAAAAAGAAATAGCCGAGTAAATATTTATACATAGCAGTAATACAAAATGTTCTATGTATAAGTATACGCGTGTATATAGGCCCTTATCACATCGGGATGTAATACAGAGGGTATTAGGGGTTGTTGACATTCGTCGGGTACAGGTTTCCGTCCCTAGATTACAATCTACAGGTATTCGGTCAGGAAACAAAAAAAAAAGAAAGCTCGTTAGACGTAATGTCGACAATACCTTACTTTTTAAACTTTTACTTAATTTTCCTTATTTTCACCTAAAAGAGAACTTACTCAAATTGTTTTTGATCTAAAAACTATTCATGCGTACACGTATTACTCAAGTAAATCTGAAGAGAAGCCTTTCAAAACCCTTTATATAGAAATTTTGCCGTTTTCATATAAGTGATTAAAAAAGTTTTTTATAGACAGTTCTATAAGCTTTAAGCTTACTTGTTCTTACTTCTTATATTTAAATCAAAGGTTTTAATCTGCATGTCAATTCTCGTTCCTTAGAAATGTTAAAAATTCGGTTAAGTTAACTTTAGTTGTCAAACTGTCGTGTTTCTGCTATTGCAATTGTAATCTTTTGTGGTCGTGTTAAAGTTTTATTTAGAGTGTGAAATTCGCTCTACGAAAACAAAAGAAGAAAATCATCTAGCCAGTACCTATACTTATTCTCACTGGAATGCACATTGACCAGCTTGTATTATGTTATGATAACCAAAGGTATAAGTGCCTTAAAATAAGGAACATTCGACAAGCACAACAGCATAGCAAGAGATGATAACTCCGAATCAGACCTTAAACAAACCTGCCACATCGGTTTTACTAGGTCAATTTCAAATAGTAGAGGTCCTATTTATTAAGGTCCAGAGTGGCTTACACTATTAATTACAATGCACTTAACTAGTAAATCTTTTACGATAAATGAGGCAACTACTTAAAAGCTAATACCGCATTTTATTAAAAGGTAGGTAGGCAAATGGATATTACGAAAGGCAGGGCTGAGTAAAGTGAAATTTTCTAGAGGAGTTTAGTATTGGACGTCTATTTACTAACAGTACGATGATTATGAACCAAACTATAAGTTATCCTATTTGTTGGCGAGTTAAGTTGGCGAGATGCGAGAGAGGGGGCTACTTCGTACTTAACTCGCCAAAAAATAGGATGGAGATCTATTCAAATAAACTTAATCAACAACTTACTACTTAACTCGCTACTGTACTTGTCGATGTGGATATCGGGCTTTGAAAGCTAAAATAATAAAAAATTTAAATTTTTATTTATGTTTCAAATTAAGACTAGGTATATAAGTAAACGAAGAAGCTAACCACATTTGTTTAAAATTGTACAGAGTGTAGGGAAGTGAGCTCCTAAGACGGTAGTTCTAAATGGTAAAGTGAATGGACTTGTTTGGGAGCGGGTTAGCGCAAAGGAACACGAAAGCTAAGTAGATTCAGCCGTTTAGGCTAAATAAGTAAGTTTTATTCTTTATAATTTCAAAGCGAAACAGTGTATCCTAAAGACTTTTGAGGTTTTCCAATAAGTTGTATTTTTAATTTGATATGTGTAATATTGCTTAGTAGTTTTCTCCTAACTTGGGATGAGATGGAGTTACCACATGGACCTAGATTCGCTTCTAGGCTACGAAACAAAATAAAGAGATATAAAGAGCACATAGTATACCTACATAGATCTTACAACAAACTATGTATTTATATAAAACTAGCTGACCCGTGCCCACTTCGTAGGGCGGCGAAAGAAACGTGTCACACAAACTTTACCTCTTTATAATATTAAGTACTTATAGAAGTATAGATATATGTTTTAAAAGAATTATAATCTTAACTCTGGGCAGAAAACAATGTCTACTAAGTGCAGAACATTAAGTCTCTCTTTACGACACCCCTCCATCATTTTACGCTACCCTCCATCATTTTACGACACCCTTGCAGTTTGACGACAACCTTGCAGTTTTACGACATCCTACATCATTTTACGGCACTCTTGCAGTTTTACGACACCCTTGCAGTTTTACGACACCCTTGCAGTTTTACGACACCCTTGTAGTTTTAAGACACTCTTGCAGTTATACGACACCCTTCCATCATTTTACGACACCCTAGCAGTTTTACGACACTCTCCGTGAATTTTACGACACCATTCATCAATTTAAGACCTTCTAGCAGTTTTACGACACCCTCCATGAATTTTACGACACCCTCCTTCATTTTACAACATCCTTGCAGTTCTACGAAACCCTTCTATCTTTTACGACAGCTTTCATCATTTTACGACACCCTAGCTGTTTTACGACACCCTAGCAGTTTTACAACACCCTTCATGCATTTTACGACATCCTAGCAGTTTTACGACACCCTCAATGCATTTTATGACACATCCATCATTTTACGACATCCTTGCAGGTTTACGACATCCTTCCATCTATTACAACAACCTTCATCATTTTCTGACACCCTAGCAGTTTTGCGACACCCTCCATGCATTTTACGACACCCTCCATGCATTTTACGACAACCTCCATCATTTCACGACATCCTTGCAGTTTTACGACAACCTCCATGCATTTTACGACACCCTAGCAGTTTTACGAAACCCTCCATCGTTTTACGACACTCTTGCAGTTTTACGACAACCTCCATGCGTTTTACGACACTCTAGCTGTTTTACGACACCCTTGCAGTCGGACAACACGCCCCATGCATTTTACGACACCCTAGCAGTTTTACGACACCCTCCATCACTTTTCGACACTCTCCATGCATTTTACGACACCCTCCATCATTTTACGTCATCCTTGCAGTTTTACGACACCCTTCCATCTTTTACAACACCCTTCATCATTTTACGACACCCTAGCATTTTTACGACAATCTTAAGTCTCTAATTGTAAAACTTTTTTAAAGGTACAATTCTCTAATACATTATTTCAGTATATCTCCAGACGTTTAAGCAGTAGAAGCAAAATAAACGTTTTTAAGCGTCCCTTTTATAAACATATTTCATTACTGCTCTACTCCTATTATGCATAGCGTGATACTATATAGCCTATGACACTCCCCGATAAATGGACTATCAAACACAGAAAGAATTTTTAAAATCGGTTCAGTAGATCCAGAGATTACCCCCTACAACGTCACAAACACAAACACACAAACACACAAACAAACAAACACACAAACTTTACCTCTTTATAATATTAAGTATAGATAAGTATAGATTAATTTTCACAGTCATGGCAACACTGGCTTTGTAAACGTCAGACGTGAAAAATTTTGCTCTTCAAATTAAAAGTTTTGTTTTAATATAATTATATAAATTTTACTTAAATTTAACCACAAAATCAAAATATAATCATCTAAGATTACAATATAAGTGTTATAAATGACAAAAGGAGCTTGCTGAACAGTGTTTGGATTTCATACAAACGGATTTTGATTTGAAAATCCCAGGGAGTATTTACGTATCGTTTTGTATTAATTACTTATACACTCCACAACACGTTTAACTCTGCTCATCTGCATATATGAGCTTCGTCCATCACTCATCGGCATAGTTTCTGTCTCCTTTTACTTGACAACTTGTGGAAGTAAAATCGAAGACTAAGACGCCAGCCCATACAATAAGACACTCTTATGAAACTCACAAACACCTCATTTATTGTACATCTATGTACTTAATAGTATAATATCTTTAGGATTTATAATTTATTTTGTCCATAATTGTTGCATAAAAGTTTTCCTTTTGACAGAATCATACTTATAATGATTATAATAGTTCCCATTTAAAGTATAAAATAAGTAAAATAGCAATTTTACATAGTATTTACTTACTTAAGTATTTTTTCAAACTATAACCTCTTATAATATTATCCCTATCTTTATAAATTTTAGTTTCCATATTCTAATACCTACCCTACATACTTTTTATATAAATTTTATTTTCTAACTTCCCTCCTAGTCCTTTAACTTTTTTCCTCTTATTCTATAGATTGCTTATTTCATTTTATTCTTTATATTTTTAGGTTTTTTTTGCTGTAGTTTACAATGAGTTCATACACCATGACCCGCAGGGCTACAGCAAAAGATACAGAAAACAAATTGAAGACTGCATTGATGGAATTAAAGAAATACATGGAGGAAAACAGCCAGCTACTAAAGGAACGCAGTGACAGTGAAGAGGAAATTCTCAATGTCAATCGTAAAGTAGCTGAATTAAAGGATCAACTTGCCGAATTAGATGTCCAATATATGGATGTGTTAGATCAGCGGGATCGATTTGCTGAAGAAGTTGCTTCCTTTGCTGATTGCAACATTATGTATGAGGAGGTTCTGAGTCGCAATACACAGTTAGAGAAAGATCTGAATAAAGCGCATAGCAAAATCATTTATCTAGAACAAAAAATACAGACACTAAATAGTACTGCCACTCAGAATCATTTTTCAGAGCTCCTAGGTGATGTAACAAAGGTAAATAGGTGCACAGTAAAATTTGATTCCAGAAGGAAAAGTAAAAAATATTATAAGTTAAATAAATTGGTTAAACAACTCAAATCTGCTCTTAACAAGTCCCATAAAGTAAAGGAACTGCAGGCTACTAATGTTGACCTTAGTAGGCAAATTAATATATCAATGCTGGACTTAGAAAAGTGCCATAGCAAATTAATAAGTAACCAGATTCAATATGATTTACAGGTTAGTGAACTAAACACAAAACTAAACAGTTCACAAGCAGAGCTACATAGGATTACATTAGAAAATCAACAAATAACTAATGATTATATTTCCAAATATGATGAAATAGCAAGAATTGGCAAAGAAAATTTAGAGAAAGTCAATTCTCTTATTAGTAATAATCACAGTATGCAATGTACCAGCAATGGTGGTTCTGAACACTCACCTAATATACAAACAGGGTGTTCTAAAACTACTAAAATGTTAACAAAGTCTTCAAAATTATGTAAAAGTAAAAATACATTTATTGTCTCGGACAAACTGGGTGTTGGTTTGGGTAGTTTAATTAAGACTTACATAGATTGCCCTGTTGTTAATGTTTGTTCACCTGGAGCTAGTTTAAGTATTATAATGAATAATCTGAAAAAGTTACAACTTAACGAAGAGTCTACAGTTGTCATATTACTTGGAAATGGCCTTTCTATTACCAAGAAGGATGTAATTATATTAGTAGAACTGGTATTACAAATCCAGGCATCAGTAGGTTGCAAATTTATTATGTGTGCATTCCCATATTCTTATACACTTACTCAAGAACAAAATAGGCATATAGGTAAATTAAATTTACTATTATATAATAGTACACGTCACTACTGTGACATTTTATTTTTTGACTCTAATATTTTTATTAGGAACAGTTTTTACTTAACAAAAGATACCATGTATCTTTCTTTTTATTATAGAAAACAACTTGCTAATTTATTAGCATTTAATATAGGTATAGGTACAAGTACTAATAGAGTACTCATTAGTTTGGTAGGAGATAGTAGGTCCACTACTAATACATTTATTAAACCATCTAATAGTTTAAACTATTAGATAAGACAAAGGGTAGCCTTAATCTTTGTTTAGTTCATCAAAACATACAAGGTCTATCTGGCAAAGAACTAGAAATAGAACTGTTTTTAAACAAACATAATGTACAAATCTTTTGTGTTACCGAGCATTGGTTACAGTCACATGAATTATTATTTAATAATGCACACTTTACATTGGCAAGTGCGTTTGTAAGAAAGAAGGCTATACGCGGTGGCTCTCTAATATTTATAAGTAATAAAGTTGAATTTAAAGAAAGAAAAGACATAGCAAATCTTTCTATCGAGCGCACAGTCGAAATCTCTTGTGTGGAGCTTGAGCAACATGTCGTAGCTTGTGTGTACCGACCACCGCAGAGTGATTATAGTCTATTCGAGGGTGTTATGGAGAAATTGTTAGAAAGACTATGCTCAGGAAATAAATTTATTATAGTATGCGGGGACTTTAATGTAAATCTACTTGAAAAATCTTCAACTAGTGCTAGATTAATTTGTTTGTTTCAGTCTTATAATTTACAGTTTTTATTTAAAGAAGCCACTAGGATTACATCTCATTCTGCTACATGCTTAGATAATGTATTTTGCAACTGTGAATATGTTAATAAGGATATCTTAAGTGATTTAACATCTGACCACTGTGGGCAAAGGGTAGTATTTCCATCTATTACTACTCCCACAGAGAACAAAATCACATGCAGGCCAATTACCATAAACCGCCTGAATCAATTTAGTGATAATGTTGCAATCAAAGTGACTAGAATTAATCTTAATCAGTATAGCCCAGATGATATTTATAAAGATTTATTAGACATTATCAAGCTTGAATATGATAATATTTTTAAAACTAAGACTTTTGTTAGTAACTCTAAAACTAAATTCTGTGATTGGGCAACAACAGGTATATATAAAAGTAGAGCTCGCTTGTATGAATTGTATGGTATGAAACAATATAATACTCAACCAGATTTCATTCAATATGTCAGGAACTACTCGAAAACTTTTAAGAGGGCTTGTGCCATAGCAAAGTCTTCTTATTTGAGTAATAAGATAAAGGAATCAAACAACAAAATTAAAAGTACATGGGACATTATTAATGCAGAGACCGGCCGGATGAAAATTCGTGATACTAATTATGTACTAAAAACTCAAGATAAGGTTCTCACCAATAATGCTGACATTGCACATGCTTTTAATAATTTCTTTATCAATGTTCCTATTCATACAACAACCTCCTTAAATTCCTCTCCAAACCAAGCAGAATTTTTACTAAAAGATAAAGTAATTGAATGTAAGAACCGCTTCAGTTTTAGGTCTATTAACCATAATGATATCATAAAAGCTTTCAAAAGTCTCAATTCCAAGAAATCTGCTGATTTATGGGGTATGTCTGTCAAGCTTCTTCAGGGTATTATATTTAATATATCTCCACATTTATCTATTATATTTAATAAGTGTATTGCCATAGGTGTATTTCCTTATCTAATGAAACACAGTAAGATTATTCCTTTGTTCAAGAATGGATCAAAAAGCGACCCTGGTAACTTTAGACCAATTTCAATACTACCTGTGATTAGTAAAATCTATGAGAAAATTATCTTATGCCAATTGGAGAGTCACTTTCATTTAAATAATATTTTTCATAGGCAGCAATACGGTTTTAGGAAGGGTAGCTCAACGATTGATGCGGGTGTTTCTGTTCTGAAATATATCTATGATGCTTGGGAAAATTCTATGGATGCAATAGGCGTCTTCTGTGATCTTTCTAAAGCTTTTGACTGCGTTGATCATGGGACACTTCTGTGCAAGCTTAGACATTATGGAATTAGGGATGCTTCTCTTGATTTATTATCTTCGTATTTAAGCAATAGGGTTCAGTATGTCGAAGTAAATGGTAGTAGGTCCTCTGGTCTTCCGCCAAGTATGGGCGTGCCTCAAGGATCCATTCTAGGTCCGTTTCTATTTTTAGTTTATGTCAATGACTTGCCGTTTCTTGCTCAGGGTTTGTGCGACATTGTTTTATTTGCAGATGATACTTCACTCGTTTTCAAAGTAAACCGTAAGCAAACTAATTTAGATGAAGTTAACGAATCTCTCGCACAAGTCCTGAACTGGTTTACTGCTAACAATTTGCTTTTAAATGCTGCCAAAACAAAATGCTTAAAATTCTCTATGCCCAATGTTAAAAGCCTTAGTAATAATCTGATTTTAAACGGTGAGGTCCTTCGTTTTGTAGACACTACTGTATTTTTAGGAATAACGTTGGATAGTAAGCTGCAATGGGGTGCTCATATATTAGCTCTAGCAGGAAAACTAAGTTCAGCTGCTTATGCAGTTAAAAAAGTGAGGCAGCTAACGAATATAGAGACAGCAAGATTGGTATACTTTAGTTACTTTCACAGCTTAATGTCCTATGGTGTTCTTTTGTGGGGTAGGGCTGCAGACATCGAATCTATTTTTATTCTTCAGAAGCGTGCAGTTCGAGCTATTTACAATCTTGAATCGAATGTTTCATTGAGAGATCGTTTTAAGGAAATAGGTATTTTAACAGTTGCTTCACAATATATATATGCTAATATAATATATATTAAGCAAAATATTGAACAGTATGATAGAAATGGCGACATTCATAGCATTGGTACGAGGAATAGGCATAAGTTGATAGGTCCACAACATCGCCTACATAAGGTACATAACACTTTTGCGGGACTCGGTATACGTTTATTCAATAAACTGCCTAAGCATGTAATGGATCTACCTTTACTAAACTTTAAAGCATTTGTAAAAAATCAGCTATTATCGAAAGGCTATTATACAATAAACGATTATATTAATGACAAAAACTCATGGGCTTAGATTTCAATTATCGTGATTTCATGTTGCTTGTTCCATGGTGTAGATTGTGGCTTAACCTAGGTAGTTGTGCGGATGTTATGTTACTACCTTATTACTTTCTTTTACAGTTTTATTTGTTATTGTAACGATAGAAATACTTCACTTGCATTTGTAAATGTATTTAATTATATTATCTAAATGGTATTCTATTCCATTCTCAACTACTTAAAGATTAACAAAATCAACTTGACGACACAAATGCTTGTGTGTTAATTTCTGTCGGATATCGCAGTGACGAGATGACTGATGAACGTGCCATGCAATTAAAGCTTTTTTAAATCAATTTATTAACAATGAAATTTTTTTTATCAATTAAACTTTAAATTGCTATGCATGTAAGATTTGCTTGCACATATCATTCTTCACGCTGCTGTTGGTAATTGTAACAAAGTCAAATTATTATTTTGAAAAGAGTGGCCTGAGTTTCTTGGCCACATTCTTCTCAGAGCTCTACTATAGTCGTCTGCGAAAGTGGTAGTAGTTTGGCAGACATTTTTCTCTATACTATTCTACTACATGTATAACGATTTGCATGTGTTACTTTGTAACCTAAGTGAATAAAGCTATTTGACTTTGACTTTGACTTCACAAAAAAAAGAACCGACTTCAAAGACAAAAATTGCACTAAAAAGTAATAAATAAGTACTTGTATTTTGATTTTACAACATTAAATCAGCCATTCTTCCTACTTAATTTATTTAACCTAAAGAATAGGTTCTTTTCATTATTGGAAAAGTATTGTTAAGGATATTTCTTGAAGAGTCTGTAAACATATTTATTTGTAGATTCTTTAAAAGATAATCAAATTATTACAAATAATGTAATATTATTGTTATTTTTGGAGTCGGTGTCAGCCACGATAGTTATTATTATACCATTTTTTATTTCTGACTGAAAACTTAAACAAATATTATGGCGTCGTGTTATACACAGACTAACAATTACTAAAAATTCACTTTCGGAAATGAAACGGCCGTTTTTGTTTTAAATGCAATATTTATCTAATTAGAAACCATTTAAAGTGATGAGAGTGTGTTATACAAAACTTATTGCCTATTCTAACGACGTTGTAGACAACATTTTGCATTATTGATCCTATTCGCAAACTATTCTTTAAATCTATTCTATTTTAAGTTCTGGAAAGCTTTAATAAGTTATTCAAATATAATATTAAAACGTTTAAATGTGATACGGGTAGGTATTTTAAAATATATTTATTTAAATATGATAAGAATATTTGTTCAATTTTTAAACTAATCCATAAACAATCAACAACTATAATGTCGAAGTCATATATAATCTGTAATTCATGGCCGTCATTCCGTTTGCTTAGGTATTATCGTACTTATTTCGTTGGCTGACACCGACTCCAAAAATAACAATAATATTACATTATTTGTAATAATTTGATTATCTTTTAAAGAATCTACAAATAAATATATTTACAGACTCTTCATGAAATATCCTTAACAATACTTTTCCAATAATGAAAAGAACCTATTCTTTAGATTAAATAAATTAAGTAGGAAGAATGGCTGATTTAATGTTGTAAAATCAAAATACAAGTACTTATTTATTACTTTTTAGTGCAATTTTTGTCTTTGAAGTCGGTTCTTTTTTTTTGTGAAAATTAATTTTTTTTCTAAATTTTTAGTAAATACCAATTCTATAAATCCGTGTGGTGACGGAGTAAGAACACAATATGTCACCACCTCATCTCATATCATGGGTGTCGTAAAAACCGACTAAGGGACTATCCGTGAATATTATCTTTGAGATATAAAAAGAAGGAAAACTTGAAATTAAACCCTGTACCAATCCGCCTGGCCAGCGTGGTATTAGTAGGCCAAGTATCTCTCCGTCACAGGAGGAGGCCCGTCCCTGCAGTGGGACATTACTTTGTCTGAATATGGATAGACCTACGAAACGCGCTGCTTGTATGAGACAGCGGCGATTGAATGAAACAAACGAAGAAAGGGAGAAACGCCTTTTAATGTAGGAAATCTACCTACAATGTCATTTCAAAAGAGAAACAACTTATAAATCAAGTTTCACAAAAAAGGACCTACATGCAAAAAGTTTTAAATAGGGAGAACATCGAAAAGCGTAGCCACCGTCTCGGCGTGGTTAATAAGTAATAATAATTAAGTAAATAAAAATAAATCAAAAAAATATAATAATTTTATTATTATCAATTTGTTATATCTAAGGAATAAGTTTAAAATAAATTAAACGCAATTCAACAATTTGTTTGTCTATTTATAATCCGTTATTAATTCCTATTTTAATTTAAAATATGAACTTTGTTCAAGTCTTAAACCATACCTGCGATTACATTCATAATGTTAGTGTTAAGTTTTTATCAATTTAATAAATAAGCTAATAATACAAGGTAGCTGCTATATACCGTGGAGGAGTTCCCTCGACCCTCAATCTTCCTTATCATCAGATCATGTTTGTGTAAAGTTTTCATCAATACAATTAAAATAAGCCCAAACACAAGGTAGCTGCCGTTGAGGAGTTCCCTCGACCCTCAGTCTTCTTCATCGTGAGATCATGTTTGTGTAAAGTTGTGTACAGTTTTCATCAATACGAATAAAATAAGCCCAAACACTCGGTAGCTGCTATATACCGTTGAGGAGTTGCCTCGACCCTCAATCTTCTTCATCATCAGATCATGTTTGTGTAAAGTTGTGTACAGTTTTCATCAATACGAATAAAATAAGCCCAAACACTAGGTAGCTGCTATATATCGTTGAGGAGTTGCCTCGACCCTCAATCTTCTTCATCATCAGATCATGTTTGTGTAAAGTTTTGTAAAGTTTTCATCAATACAATAAAATAAGCCCAAACACAAGGTAGCTGCTATATGCCGTTGAGGTGTTCCCTCGACTGTTTCTGGTCTCCAGGATCTGACCAGTTCTAACTCTTGACTATTTGGTAGTGACGTCAGAGATGCACATGTATGACAAGATTTTACACAATGCGTCCCTACAATTTTCAAGAGATGCCCTCGATTTCTCTGGGATCCCGTTATCCAGATCCAGATCTAGTGACAATGGGACCAAATGGAAAGCATACCCATACGAACAAAAAAAAAAATTTTTAAATCGGTCTAGCCGTTTTCGAGAAATCAGGTAACAAACACAAAAAAAAAAAATACAACCGAATTGAGAACCTCCTCCGTTTTTTGAAGTCGGTTGAAAACTTGTTAGTTTTAATAGACAGATGGATAAAATTTTCTTACAAATAGGAACAAAAACGCCTATTTGACTAATATTTATATTGCTGACGAAAAGCTTTTTGTTATCATAACAAAAAATAGTTTACGTTAGCCACTATAGGAAGTCGACTTTTGTCGATTACGATTAGGAAAGTAACTTTAGCTGTGCCACTCCTAAATATTCTGTGGAAAAAATAGTACGGTGCAGGGGTAACAAACTACGAAGATATTATACCAGATTAAACCTGTGGACATAGTAGGTACTTTCACAATGTTGATGTTATTTCTTTCCTTTCTATGTGATCAACTAGGAATAGAATAAATTTATTTCCAAAAATCAATAAACAAAATACAACTACATGGAAACTCTACGTTTTGAAATTAGTTAAACTCATATAGCAAATATTGCAATTTTAAAATCTGTTTATTACTTTTTTCAGTTATGTATTGAATTAAAAATATTTCTAAAGGAGAGCAGAACATTTACCTCGAGAAAAACGTACCTGCTAGTCTCCAAGCTACACTGCACGCTATCCAGTAGAAATAGTCAACCCTTGTACCTTTCATAGCAATCTACAATTAGAGCATATCCCGCCCAGTGTGAATGTCGGTTATCGCAATAAAAAGTACAGGCTGGACATCCACCTAGCTACCGTACCTGGGTAGATCTCCAGAGGCATTTTTTATCGTGTCGGAGTGGAGAAACCCATTTTGAAATCGATAAACGTTTTCATTACATTTTTTTATGTATACTTTGGTGTCTAATCTATGTGGTGCAGAGTTGAAATTATGAATTAGTTTATTAGAAATATTTAAAAAAAAATCATAAACCCTAAAATCCTGATTGCTCTGGGTTGACCTAACTCCCGATTGAATGAGAAAACATTGTGTAACTTTTTATTGAGAAGGTTCATATGTCCGATGTTATTTTATATTACATAACAAATAGTTAATCTTCATTGTAATATTTTTTTTTAAATTATATTAACAATATTTTTGGCACAATTTAAATTTATCGTCATGACCTGGCATTTTATCTCATCGCTCTGCGCTGGAGTAAAACATCGCGCTCATCCCTCATTTTACGAAATAGAAACTTTATTCCCCTCCCCCGGGGTAGTGGCTGTAGTGGTGTAACCGCCGAGGAAGATACATTTGTGCCACGGTCCCCCACTACAATATTACGAGGCTAAGTTTATGATTTATCTGGGTTTGGTTCTCGAATTTGATGATTGATATGGCATGTTTTATAAATTAAATAGTAAGGTTGTAAATGTGCTTATTAAGTGAATTAAGTGATAGTAATGATGTTCTTTATGAGGCGTAAACACAACTTTCTACTGTTTTTATTTTGGGCTATATTAATGCTTTTATGACTTTTTTTGATCGCTATGGCTATGATTGCTCTGTCCAAAAGACCAGAGCGATGATATTTTGCAATAATTGTACGTTATAAAACTACTTTAAGTAATAATACCAGATTGTTACAACGACAAATGTCACGACTCAGCTGTCAAAAATTCTGTGACGTCACGACTCATCTGTCAAAAATTCTATAACGTCACGACTCCTCTGCAAAATATTTTCCCGCCAATATTCTATGACGTCACGACTCATCTGTTAAAATTCTATGACGTCACGTGTCACGTGACCAAAATTCTATGGCGTCACTAGTCACGTGACTCAGCTGTCAAAATTATTATGACTATGACGAAATTATCAAAATATAATATGATGGAAGCCAAAATTTTAAGTTTTCGGAAGTTTTCCTTTACATGCACTATAAGACCTTGCTTCATGCCAAATTTCAAGTTTGTATGTAGACTAGAAGTACCCTGTAGCTTTTTGCCCTTTGCTCATCGAAAATTTGCGACATAAACGGCTATATGTCTTGATTTCGTTAGATTAGAAGTTTGATTTTTTTACAGCACTAAAAGGCAACAGACCTTACTATTTGGTAAAAATTTCAGCTTGATACCTCTACGCGTTCCTGAGATAAATAGTCTTGATAGAGAAACGGACAACAAAGGGTTCCGTTTTTCCAAAATCGGTACGGAACCCTTATAAAACCGGTCAAGTGCGAGTCTCACTCGCGCACCGAGGGTTCCGTACAAACCTATTTACTTTCTCGCCAAATTGTGATGACGTCAGGACTCAGCTGTCTAAATATTATTTATCCCGCCAAAATTCTATGACGTCACGACTCATCTGTCAAAAATTCTGTGATTTCACGACACATCAGATGTGAATGTGAGAGTTCTTGACAGATTCTGTCAAAAATTCAATGACGTCACGACTCATCTGTCAAAGATTCTGTAATGTCACGACACATCTGTCAAAAATTCAATGACGTCACGACTCAGCTGTCAAAAAAAATTTTCCTGCCACAATTATGTGACGTCACGACTTACTTATCTGTCAAAAATTTTATGACGTCACGTCTCATCATTAATAAATAATATTTGTTGAAAATTGATACCTCCACGCGTTCCTGAGATAAATGGTCTTGACAGACAGACAGACAGACAGACAGACAGACGGACAACGAAGTGATCCTATAAGGATTCCGTTGTTTCAAAATCGGTACGCTGCCCTAAAATGAACAAGTTTCCAACTGATGAGCTCTCAAAAAGCTGTAGATATATCCCCTAAACATAAAATCATAAAATCTTGTAACATGCAAGACTAAAAATGACTAAATAAATAATATATTACCAATTTTATTATTTTTCTTTCACCATTTATGATCGCTCTAGCGCCTATCATGATTGCTCTGGACGCGAAAATGTTTGAACTTAAATATTTCCGTAACTGTTTGTCAAAAATGAAGGCCAATAGTAAAAATGTAGTATTTTAATATCATTCTTTTCAATGAGATACATAATTACCAAAAAATATCAAGATCTGAAAAGCACCAGAGCGATCACACGAATACGCCCGATTTGGAGATTGACCCACCTATGTAGGATCGACATACCAAATTAAATTGTATCCCTACGCAATCTTGTATGGTATGCCTCTGATGTTTAGCCATGGAAAGTTGAAAATATTAATAACATACTATTTGTTTAGTGTTCTGTTTTGTAGAAATGTGATGTTTAATGTACAGTCATGGTATTTAAAGGTCCGCCACCTTAAGGCCTATTTTCGTGTGCTTGTGCAGTATGAGCGATACTCTGCTTTACCTATAAATATGACATAATATTGCAGTCAATGGTCGGCTGTCACTAGTAGGGATGACAATACAATATCGGTTACCTAGGCTACATAATTAGTCCTGCGTGAATGCTCGTGAATCGGAAATAATATTTATTATTATTTAATATTACTTATTTAATATTCAAGTTTTATATTCTGTGGCTATAGGTATAATAAATTATTATTTAAACAGTAATAAACAAACAGTAATAGACATTGACAATGAAACAGTAGATATCACAGCAAATTAAAAGTTTGTAATGACTAAACAGGCCTGTTGGCAGAATCATCGATTAACTTAGCAGCCATTATTAAAAAATAGAACAAAACAGACTAAATAGTTCATTATAAAGGTTTGATTTTGACATATATGACATAGACGTAGGCCAAAGGTGAAAATGAATTTAACCCTAATAAAAAAAAAAATTAAATTATACACTGTGTGAGTATAATTTTATGTGTTTTGTCTATACAATGCTTTAGTTTCAAAAGGTAGGTACTAAGAGTTTTAGACTTCACAAACGAATGAAAAAGAAAACTGGCGGACGTTTTCGGTCGCCCACTGTACATTTAACTAACATTTGAGATGAAAAACATATCAATGACGTTAATCAATATTTGTTAGAATAATATCTCTGTTTAGCTATGGAGTATAAGTACACAGAGTCGTCCACCTGTGTTAATCGGTTGACTCCCGGACTAGAACACACAATGTGAGCAGTGACCTACGTGGCAGTCGAAGGGTTAACCCACCCATATCGTAAGAGTGATCCGATATTATTATCTTTACTTAGTAGCCAGCTTAGTATTAGGAACACTAGTTTTTCTCCTGTTAGTCAGTGTCAGCAGCAAGACATTATTAAACTGTTGTAATAGTATATTATTGTCCGTGTGGTGACAGAGTAAGATGTTCGTGTGGTGACGGAGTAAAAATACAATAAGTATGTCACCATCCCATCTCATCCCATGTATGTCGTAAAAACCGACTAAGGGACTAACCGTCCCTGCAGAGGGACATTAATGGACTGTTATGATTATGATGATGATGAAAACAATTCGCCATACAGGGCTTAACCCTTACTACAGGATTTGTGTTTTTTAAGAGTATAAAAATGAATAATAAACTATGACCTCTGTGGGACATTGACGATCTCGATGATAGCTATTGGGTGTAGGTATATTAGTCAATATTTGCAAGGCAATGTTTGCATTGGTCTAAATTATTTTGTTTACGTACACAAAAGAGAATATAAATTTTAATATTGAAACTTTATAGTTTAAATATTAAAATTTAATAAAATGCTGGTTTTGCAATAACATATCTAAATAAGACAAAAAACAATTTCAATAAAGTATAATAGAAATTGGTTACAAACATTAAATTAACATTTAACAATCAAGCTCAAGATTAGATAATATTTGGATTACAAAAATAATTGTCTTGTTTGAGGTTCAAACCCACAACGTAACGTAACGTAAACAGTTAAAATTAAATGATACGAAACTCCATGATCGCGTAAATGAAACAAAATGTTCACACAAAAACTAAAATTTATTTTACTTAATAACTTAATTGTAGGCACTTTCATCATAACAATAGAGCAGGTATAAAATGGCCTAGCTATCGATAGAAATGTTGAAAATTCATTTGGCATCCTCATCAACGAATCCATTTGCCTTTTAAGTGCTTTAATGATTTGTGCAAAAAAAAAATTCATCTTGAATGATTAATTTGTTCTGATATTCGACGAATCATTATCTTCTATAAGTAGCAGTAATTATCGAGAGAGAACTTTGGCATAACAATCGTATACTTAAGAACATTTTTTATAATTGCCGCATTAATATACTATGTTTTATATCCTATTCTTCTTATATTATAAATGCGAAAGTTTGTGAGGATGGATGGATCAATATTTGTTACTCGTTCACGTAAAAACTATATACACTTCTCATCAAAAAAATCGAAACAGTTGCAAGTTTGTGTTTTGTAAGGATTATCTGAAAAATGTGTATATTTAGGAATATGTGTTATATATCATTTAATAGGGAATTTAATGAGGTTTTCAAATAATGATGTTAATGTTCTAAATTCAAATTAAATTTTCATAGATTTCGTATTTTGTTTGACAAGTCGTTTTTACCCTGTACGTAGTTTGACGGAAATTGATAAAATTAGGCACGTAAATGAAAAAAAAGCTAGGAAACGTTTATTTAATAACTCGGATACCATTCCCGACCTCTTATTACTGCTTCTGTACGGTTTTTCATAGATCGGATGAGAGTCACGATCAAAAATAGTGGCGCTCTATTCCATTCCTGTTGGATTGCATTTAAAAGCTGGCTAAGTGTTTTTGAGGCATGATCTTTTACACTAATTCGTCTTTTTTATTCATCCCATAGATGTTTAATCGGATTCATGTCCGGGCTTCTTGCTGGCCAATCAATAATACAGATATCGACTTCAGTAACATAATCTCTTACGACGCTCGCGGTGCTTACCCTAGCATCCTCGTACATAAATGTCAAACCGGGGTCAAATAAATGTGCATAAGGCATCACAAGAGGTTCAACATACTGTTCGATGTACCTATGACTGTTAAAAAAGGGCAGACGGGACCCAAACACAAAGAGAAAGAGTTACTTTCTTGTCGTTGCCACTAATTTCTCCTCAAACAGTCGATGAACCGCCACCATGGATGGCCTTTTCTTTTAATCCTGCATGGTGCAAAGCATTCTCCATCACTTCTGTAGACCTTAGTCCTTCCATCGTTACCATACAATACAATTTTGCACTCATCAGAAAGGAGGAACCTGTTCCACTAGATGTATGACCAATTTAGGTAATTACGTAAAAAGTTAAGGGGCGCTTTTCGATGATCTGCAGGTAATTCCTCCCTATTTGCTGGCTTGTACGGTACAAGTCCACGTTTCTTCAACCTTCTTCTAATTGTAGAGTAACTTACAGCCACCCCATGGGTTCATCATGAAGCTGCTGCTGTGGTTGAAAGACATTAAGGCATAGACTTTGTAAGAAAGGTGTTACTATAAATCGATCTACTCGGTCAGAAGTTACCTGTTTTCTGCCAGATCTCTAACGGTGCGTGAATAAACCAGTCTCTTGATAGCGTTTTCAGATTCTATGATAGGACGATACGCTAAGATGCAATCTTTCAGCCGTAATAACCTGACTAAGTCCAGAATTCAGCAATGCTACCACTTGGCGGTTTTTGCGGGTAAACATCGCATGGACGCAGTAATAAGAGGAGCAAGGAACTCTGGGTGCGCGATACGGGTTAATAAATAAACGTTTTCTAGCTTTTTTTTTCATTTACGTGCCTAATTTTATCATTTTCCGTCAAACTACGTACAGGGCAAAAACGACTTGTTAAACAAAATACGAAATCTATGAAAATTTAATTTGAATTTAGAACATTAACATCATTATTTGAAAACCTCATTAAATTCCCTATTAAATGATATATATAACACATATTCCTAAATATACACATTTTTCAGATGATCCTTACAAAACACAAACTTGCAACTGTTTCGATTTTTTTGATGATAAGTGTATCTATAAATGTTCAGGTTCAGGAACTAATAGAGGGCGTTAATTAATACAAATACAAGATATTGTTTTGTTCTATTGGTTTGTGTATATAGAATAACGGGAAAATAATAAGAAGTCACCGGGCCAAGTGGGGCAAGTGATAGTGTTGTGTATTTGGACCAACCAACTGTGAGTACTTTAAAATGGATTCATAGCATAATGTGCAAGTCGCAAAATGTGCAGGCTACGTAAAACGTTTAGGTCGCAAAATGTGCAGATCTCAAAACGTGCAGATCTCGAAATGTGCAGGTCGCAAAATGTGCAGATCTCATAATGTGCAGGTCTCAAAATGCTTATTAACACTTGAATTAGCTTTTTAAAGATAACGGACTATGAAGGACTTGTTGAAAGGTTTTATCGCAGCTTCATTTGCAGAAAACCTAATACGGCGCAAGTATAGTAATTTAGCAGGGAATTATTTGTTTGAGCATTTGAGGTTGAGACTTTAGGTCCAAGTGCTCGTCTTGACTTCAAAGACCTTTCAAAACATCTAATTGACGCTTCTCACGACCGGCATGCTGGTCTTTATTTTATTTGGAACAAAGTCTGGGTTAGATTCGTAAGGTCTCACTTGTAAAATTTAGGTCTAGGCGTTTTTTTCTGTGGAACCCTATAAAAAAAATAAAAACTGGGGCCGGAGCCTTTATGTGCCCTTCGAGCCACGGTCAGATGAAATACCACTGAGTGGTCACCCATCTATGCCATTACGTCGCCATCTGCACTTTTTGCGATGTGCACATTTTGCTACCTGTACGTATTACGATTAGCACATTTTACTATCTGCACATTTTGCGACTTGCACTAGTGCACATTTTGCTACTTGCACATAATGCTATGAATCGTTTAAAATATATTATAGCTCAGGGACTTGTAAAATTTCAAAGTCAGTGTTAGCTTAGGACTTAGAGAATTTCTCTAAAAAGTGTTACTACGGGGAACCTATGCCCGATTTTACATAGACTTTTAACGGTAAAAAGACTTAGAAAAATATTTGTGATTTATAAAAAGACTTAAAAAAATATTTGAAAAAAAAAAAGACTTAGAAAATTTTTATGAAAAAATAAATATTAAATTATATCATTATGGAGCTAATGGCAATTCAAGAAAACATTTGGAAACAGCTACAAAAGGCGAAAATTAACTTTAATAAGAGCCCAAAGGGTAGAATTACGAAGTGTTATATAGAAAACAGGATTGATAACATTAAAAGTAAATGGCAGGAGTTTTCGCTCAATCATACTGAGATAGTAAAGCAGGTTCAAAATAAAGGGGTACCTTATTTTGAAATGGATGTACAGAATGAAGTGGAAGAATTTTACCTAGATTTTGTTTCTGAATTGTCGGAGTTGTTAGAGGACTTCAAAGGTGGTAACGACCAAAGTGATCACTTGAGCAAGTCAGCTAAGTGCTCGAAAACATCTGTGAAGTTGCCAAAGATCACAATACCTATATTTTCGGGAAAGTACACAGAGTGGATTACTTTTAGAGATTTGTTTGTATCTTTGATTCACAATAATGATACGATTGATGGGGTGCAAAAGTTAAACTATTTAAAGGGACATTTAACGGGAGAAGCTGAGCAATTACTGCGTCACATCCCTATAACGAATGATAACTGTGAACAGTGTTAGAGTTTATTGAAGAATAGATTTAACAATAAGCAATTTCTCGCGAACCACATATTCGCTCAATTTTTCTCACAGCGCAACATCACAACAGAATCTGCAACGAGTATCAAACAATTATTGTATAGTACAACAGATATGATACAGGGATTAAATAATTTGGGTATTGATACAACGTCTTGGGATTCAATAATTATTTATATTGTGTCACAAAAATTTGATACAGAAACAAGGAAGCAATGGGAAGCAAAAGTTAGCGAAACAACTTTTAATTGTAACGTATTACCAGACTTTAAAATGTTTCAGAATTTCTTACAGAATAGATTCCATTCGTTAGAATTTTTAGATTCAAAAGGTGTTATCACTCAGAAAGATAAGGTATATGTAAAACCTTCTTTTCAACATAATTTTCACATATCACAAGTGACTTGTTCTTATTGTAAGGGTGACCATAAAATAAACTCATATAAAGAATTTATTAATTTAGATCATGACACAAAACGAGCATTTGTAAAAGAGAATAGTTTATGTTACAATTGTTTAGCAAGTAACCATAGTGTTAAATATTGTCGTAATTCACTTTCTTGTCAAATTTGTAAAAGACGACATCACTCGTTACTTCATTCTACTAGTGTACAAACAAATTTACCACTGGAGACTGTAGCATCACATCAGGTATCAGAAGTGGTTGCTTCGGGAAGTTCACATATATCAAAGGGATTAGGACAAATTTCATTGTTACCAACAGCAATTGTTTATGTCAATTCGGGGCGAGGTGTCATACCCTTGCGCGCTTTAATCGACCAGGGGTCTCACATTTCTTTTATAACAAAAGCGGCTTTTCAATTCCTAGGTTTACAAGGTACTGCAGTCACGGGTAATTTTTCAGGATTAGGCAGTGAAGTCAAGGTGGAATCTAAATCAAAGACAACGGTCTTTATTCATTCATTGCACAATCCAGATTGCAGTATTCAGGTAACAGCTTATGTATTAGACAAATTGACAGGGTTGCTACCACCTAGGGAAATTTTGGTAGGACCTTGGTCAGTGTTCGGGAAAATCAAGTTAGCAGATCCAGACTTTCATTCACCCAACGCAATAGATATGTTGTTAGGTTCTGATGTTTATGGTAACATATTACGGAAAGGGTTCCATAAATACCCATCTGGATCGCTGCTGGCTCAGGAAACAATTTTTGGGTGGATTTTATCTGGAAATAATTCAAATCAGAATCGGTCAGCAAACATGGTTAGTATGCATGTTCAAGCAGATGACATATTGAAAGCATTTAGTGAATTGGGAAACGAACCGCAACTTAATGTAAAGGTTAGGTCAGAAGAAGAACGGTCAGAACGTTTTGAAGAGACATATGACTCTACATCTATGGGAGATGAAGGCGGTCGTTATATTGTTAGGTTGCCTTTTAGAGATGAGCAGCCAGCATGCTTAGGTCAGACCAAGGGTGGATTTGAACTATACAAATGGAAACATACATCAGAATAACACATTAGCTACAGTTTATAAAGATATAATGTTCTTATAATAATATAACCTACTTGAAATACAATCATGCACAAACGAAGTAGCTTACTTAGGTCATAATGATAATGTGTTATTTATTCACGGTTCCTACTTGCATCGTTATAAAAGTGTAAGGAATGAATAATCAATAAAAAAATAGGTTGAATTATTAAACAAATACATAACAACATAAAGAGAGGGAATACAAAATATGAATACTACTAATAAATTATTTACATGTCACATGACGTTAGCCCACATATTAAATTAGAGTTTTTTTACACTTGCGTCTATTTCTTCTTTGTTCGATGTAAAAATAAGTACGTATGTTTATTTATAAAATGTTTTCATCAGACATTATTGTGTAGGTATACTTAAATGGTAAATAAGTCAATCAGTGTGGTCAGATTTTTAGCACTTTTAACCCTGATTTACATATCGACAGCGAGTTAAGTAGTTGTTGATTAAGTTGATTTAAATAGATCTCCATCCTATTTTTTGGCGAGCTAAGTTGGCGAGACGCGAGAGAAGGGGCTACTTAGTACTTAACTCGCCAAAAAATAGGATGGAGATCTATTCAAATCAATTAAATCGGGCTTTAGGACACGAAATGTATGATAGCTACGCCAGTATTTCTAAACTTTTTATCGTTTATAAACTTTTACTATTGTTTTTCTTTGTTTAAACGTATCGTTCAAAATTACTGTTTTGACTAAGTAAAACTTTATTCTTAAATTATCATCAAACAGTTATATAGCAACAAAAACAAACGGGATAATTATTAAAAGTTTTAGGTACTCTTTCACATATCCATATTCGTCAGTACCTAATATCACAGCCTTATAAATTCGTGCAAGAAGTCACTGTTCACCTCTTACAAGCCGTCCTCGCCTAGTCCAAAAGGTGACTTGGCAGCTGTCACGAAATAATAATTTCCAGGCACTCTGAAATCAATAAAACATTACAATTAGACAACCTACAAAAATGTGTTTTAATCTATACATTATTAAGTTTATTTTCAAATGACCATACTTTTTAAACTGTGTAATTTCTAACTTATTGCTAAGTTTGAAACTAGGTTAACTTACAAATGGGCTAACATGCCCTCAAAGGGTAATAATAGAAGCAGTTAAGAAAAGATACCTACTTACGTAGGTATCTTTTTATTACAGCCACCCTTTAACATTACCGCAGCGTAAAGCTATTTAAAAAAATAATAGGAATTTTAAATTCTTTCTTATTGGGTTTTAAAAAAGTAATAAGCAGCTAGGTTTTGACTAGTGTTAGGTAGAATCTGTTGTTCAGACCAATAAAGACATTCATGTTTTAAGCACATGAAGTTGGAGAATGAAACCCAGGACCATAGAACCCGATAGCCACTACACACCAGAAGTCAGTATGTCACAGGACATCGAATCTAATAGATCAGCGTTTTCTTATGACTGCATCTTTACGTAATGTATAATAACTAACCACGTGGTTTTGATATAGAATCACATACATGACAAACATTATTGCCATCGACGTTCATTCACATGATATTCCAGACTCTGGTTGCCTCTTTCTTTTTGCAATCGTTGAAAATAAGACGACCTATGATAAATATCATTACATTTATACAATATGGAGTGCTTCTGCTTTGGTCGGCTAATACGACAACCGCAAGATGACATTTGACATTCATAAAACGTTACAAAACAGACTATAATAACTCAAAAATTTACCATAATGTATTCTATTATTAAGTTAAAGGAATGCAAATCAACTTAATTGTACAAAAACTATTCGGACTCATTCAAATAGTTACTAACTTCGCAAGGTTCCGTTTATTAACATAAATACCTCAACCCTTTACATTCTTGCTTTATAATTCTAACTAAAGACAGAACTCGTGTTTAGCTAGGGAAGGAAATAATAGGTGAGTTTCGTAAAATAAATCACGTGTAAGGAAATTCTTTAGAAACTTTTTGTTTATAATGAAAACTGTAATGATCGTGCAGATTTTTAGATAGTGTAATTGTTACAGTATCGTGCTTTTACGTCGAGTTTTGTGTTATTTTTTTGTTGTTTTTTGTTCTTTATCTTGCTCATTTTAAATCTTTATACTTTTGAACATGAATGCGTGCAATGGCTTGGGTGTTATATATATGTGTATAATACTCACATGTCTGTATAAGAACAAAATTGGTATAAATATAATTAAGCAGAACTTGTATTTTTCGACTTGCTCTGCTTAATTATTGAGACTGGATGAAATTGCTAGATCGTGTTAAGAATGTTATATTTTATATTTGTGTGCCAGTGTTATGTGTCCGTTAAATTCATATTTTCAAAATGTCTACGAGTTAAGGATGAAAATACCTGTTTTATGAACTAACTTCTCAGCTTCTTGAACAAAAAATAATAAAAATTACTTAACTGCCATTAACATACTGCAACTAACTTTAACTATTATAAGAAACAAAATACTAGAACAAAGAAAATTGTACGAACATTGTAGAAATACTTGTATTCAGGTAAGAGTTCTACACGAATACAACAAGTAATTGAAATAAAGCTAAAACTGAAATTACTTTCAAAATTGAGAATGGAATAAATTAAGGAACTTTTAATGTAGCTCAATGTCTACGAATAATATATTTTTTTATATCTTTTTTCCGTGTAAAAGATTGAAAGTTGACGAAAAGATTAATATGGAAACGAATGATGATTTAATTTAAAACATATTATGACGACTCAGTGGTTATTGTCTTCAGAAGGTCATGGGATCAATCCCTAGTCAAGTCAACCACGTATTATGTGCTTCGTCTGTCTACCACACATATATCTATTGCTTGGCATTGCATGGTGCTATGTTTCACTGTAGGGAGGGGTCTCCTGCAGTGACAGAGCCCTACGGGGCCTTCTAATACGATGGTCGACAGAGGTATGCATATAGGGCTTTATGTTTTTAGTCTTTTGTTCCGCAAAGATAATATATCAAGAAAATTTCCTTTAGGCTCATTTTACTTGAATATTGGTATGAATTGGAATGATGACGTCTTGTATTCTAACTCCTTCTCCTCCCTAAACATTTAATTTAGCAGGATTACATTAATTTTAATAATTTTATAATGTTTCGTAAAAACTTATCTAGATACAAGGCAGATCGCTAGCTTATAGTAAGCTACTACTAATCTAAATAAGCACGTGTAGCCTTATAGCAACATCCTCATCACTAAGTAATAGCAGTCAGCTTCTGCACTACACGAGTGAATACTAATTTCCGTTATAGTAATAAGTAATATTCCGCCGTTACTAGAAGGTTTGTCATTTTAGAAACCGCGGAACACTAGATCCCAAGTCACAGGAATTCCTACTTTAGGAGCTAGGGCTATCTCTATTTGTACAACGTTAATCCTTTTGTAACTTAATTTTAAGCTCAATTTGTACAAAGTTTTATGCATCAATAAACACATTATTATTATTATTAAGAAGATGGAAATAAAAAGAAAGTAAAAGTTGTTTTATAAATTTTAACTTATCAAAACTAAATAATACCAGGGTGTTCGTGTAGTGACGGATTTAACAATATGCCTGGCGTAGCGTTTGAAGTATGTTGCTGCTACGTAGAGTTTTAACTCGATTTCCGCTCAATGCAATTCTTTATGTGCGTGAACATGAGGGTTTACATATTAATATACGTAAAAAATATATGATCTGAATAGTTCGGGATTAGGTTAGGTAGTGAAATATTATTTTGAATATAAACGGAAAGTTTTCCAGACATTTAGGTAATATACTAAAAAATATATCATAAATTGGTAATTATTTTTAAATCATTAAGATATTAATAAAAAAAATGAAATCCATGTTATACTACAAATCTTCAACATTGAAGTTAAACTTTTTGGATACACTACTACAGGAGTGGCCAATGCTAATAATGCAGCTAACTAGTCCTCAGTTATTCGGCTAGGAAATAGCTCAAAGTAGTTGCAGCGTCCTGTCTCTAGAGCTCTTGTTTGTCAAATTTGAATTTGCTCTGGTCGGTAAACGTCCATGATTTTACTATTTATCACCAGGTGGTCACTTAGGTACTAGTCTGCTATCTTAATGCCATAAAAAACAATTAAAAAACTCTGTCATCTCGTCACCACTGTTGGTGTAACCTGGCCAAATAATTATTAAAAAATCTCATTTATTACTAACGCACTAATCACAAAGTAAATTATGGACAAACTTAAGTCTGAAATAAAGATATTTTATTTTATTTATTTTATTTATTAATCTACATGCACTGCCAAAAAACAAAATGGCTACCAAAAAGCTCAAATTCACAGGTTCAGTTAATGCATTTTCCGGAACTCAAAACATAAAGGGGTAAGTTGAGAGCGAGAGCTGTTTTAAAATAGCCGGTATTAAAGCAATTTTATTTTTTATAACTATTTAATGTTTAAACAATTTTAAAGGTAGGTAGCTACATAGTTGTGCTGTGGCCTTACTAACGTCCATAAAAGACGTTTACCACTTACTACGCAGTGGCCACTTTCAAATTTGCCACTTTAGAGCAATAAAAAAACTAAAATCTCCTTTAATAATCTACATGCACCAGCAAAATACTATCTACCAAAAATCTAAAATTTCTCAAGTACACTTTGTACAGATTGCATACTTCCATTCGTTATCTGTACTATTAGGTACAGTTAATGCATTTTCCGGAACTCAAAACATAAAGGGGTGAAGTGGCAATCCGGAACGTTTAGATCTCAGTGTTCACACAAAAGGCTCAGTTCGAGAGCTGTTTTAAAATGGCCGATATCCAAGCTGTATTATTTTTTATTTGGTATTGAAAGTGTCATGGATTACATTTTTTCCGGGAAAAAAAATCAAATTGCTCTTGCATAAAGCCGGTATTGGCTAACTATGTATGTAATATTTTGATTTATGGATTGTATTTGTACAGATTTATATATTTAATCTGTGTAGTGGGATAACAAAATATAAAGAATATAACGAAAATTTGTTTTTTTTTTTGTTAATAATATTTTTTTTAAATCTACTAAGGGAGATATGACCAGCACACTTAATAAGCAATTGATGAACGTACTTTTATAAATATTATACACAGATATTATAGCATCCAGACAAATGCAAACAATCATGTTCATACACCGAGACCTCCGCTACAGCTATGCAGTATAACTACTACGCCAAATTCGTCAATATAATTCAATTGTCTGCTTGGTCTAAGTGCTATACACATCATAATCATATATCAGCTAATTATGCTGGACATAGGCCTCTTCCAAATATATTAATAAATAAATAATCCTCACACATTCACACATCGCCACCTAGTCACAAACTAAGCAAAGCTTGTACTATGAGTACTAGACAACGGATAAACATACTTAAATACTTTTTTTTTTGTAAATACATACATATTATACATAGAAAACATTTAGACCAATGCAAACAATCAAGTTCATGTACACAAAGATTTGCGTTGAGCGGGAATCGAAACCGAGACCCCCTGCGTAGCAGCCATGTTATATACCGACTACGCCACAGAGGTCGTCAAATATTCGTCGTCTTCTTTACGCGGTCCTATGCCTTTCCCAGCCATTGGGTTCAAGACGTCCTGACGAAGTCCTTAGTCCACCATGTAAGGGGTCTCCCCACCCTGCGACTTCTGGGACGCGGTCACCATTCCAGAATCTTTCTGCCCCAACGTCTATCATGATGATTATGAAGCATATACGACCTCTATGGCGTAGTGGATGACTGCTACGCAGAGATCTCTGATTCGATTCCCCTTCAGTGCAAATCTTTGTGTGCATGAACATGATTGTTTGCATTGGTCTGGGTGTTTTCTATGTATATTAAGTATGTATTTAAAAAAAAAGTATTTAAGTATGTTTATCCGTTGTCTAGTATCCCTAGTACAAGCTCTGCTTAGTTAGGGACTAGATGGCGTTGTGTGAATGTGTGAGTAATACTTATTTATTATTCAATTTTCATGATATTCAGTATTCACTACACTATCAATTCATTCCTCGAAAATTAAAAATGCATCTTTCTATAAAGGCAGTAGAAGTAAAGTGGTCCTATATTTTTAATCGTCTGTCGCTCTTAGTGTTTAATGTTTAGCACTTGGTGTAGCGATGCGCCAGTGTTTTACTGTCTATGTAAAATATAGCTCACTGCCGAATGTGTAATGTACTGGGACCGTTAAACGTTGCCAGTTTATTAAAAGAACTTATTCATTTACGGAATTGTTGAATTTTTATTTGTGCTTTTTATTTTATTTTACTTTATTTATATTCTGACTTATTGTTTGTTGTATCGTGCTTTGTTTTCGATTATTTATAATCCTTATTTATTTTGCTATTTCGTTTATTTTTGCCCTGTGTGGTGGAGACATTAATAGTAATAGAGTTTCTCTTCCCGTGCAATGAAATAAAGAATTATTCTAAATCACCGACTTACATTACTTTTACTACAATGAGAGTACGAGTCGAGCTCTACTTGAGTTTTGATCAAAGTCTAATCCCAAGTATTGTTACGTATAATCTCTCCATGCAGTAAAAGCAAGATCTAGTATAAAATGAATCCTAACGTACAAGTCTATTTCAATTCATCCGCTACTGATACGCCCTCCTTACCATTTCTAACGTGAAAAGCTGCTTATCTCGTGTTCCTAGCTACTTTACTCTCAGAATTGTTTTTGGGCCAACTTGTTCTATATAACCTTTACATTTCGCTTTGTAAAGCTAATGTTTTGAAACTTATTCTGTTATAAAACTTACATGTTCGGTGCAAACGTTCCAAGTTTTAGAACAGTGGCTCTTCTTTGTTCATCCGTATAACTCTTCCAGGCTCTAAAATTTTTGGCATAACTGCCCAATATAGTTCCTGGATATTTCATACTATCAAGTAAATATTCCCAAGATCTATTATGATCACAAAGACCTGAAACAAAACATATACAATAACATTTCTCATTTCATTAAATGCCGTAATATGTTTAGCAAAGTATTGTTTTGCTAACGTGGAATTAAGTTCGACATAGACAGGATCATTTATTATTAAGTTCGACAGGCCAGTATTCTTACAGATGTAGAGCACAAACATACTTCGAGACGAAAATATCACAAATGTTTTCAGATAATCTTCCCACATATACACAAGGACAGTTCTACTGAATCAATAAAGTGCTGTATCTATTGGTAAAATTACTTAGCGTTGAATAACAATCTATATTATTTTTTGTTTGATAGCTGTTTATTGTTTTGTTGCCATTACCAGAACAATAACTGTCAACAACTGCTAATAGCTAAGTAGCTCAACTTAATAACCCTAACTAGTTTTATAAAAAGAACTAAATGGCGGCTTAACCTTTCAAATTGGTTACGCCGCTTAGGCTACAAAAGGTCGCATTGCTTCGTCAGTTTTGTCCTTTTAGGTCTACAGGCTACATTGACCTTTTTTCTCAAGTCAAAAAGCCTATAACAATCAGATTGAAAATACATAGCTAGCCAGCACCTCAAAGATCTAAACTGGTCCAGCAGTTTAGGGAAAAAGCAGCAGTAGAGTTTGTTGCACCGCTTCTTCTCTACTAGCGCTTTGGAGGCGGTGGTAAGGTTTTCTAAACTTTGAAATGTATTTAAACTTAGATTAACTACTATAAAGGACGTCAAAAAATATATAACGAAAGTTGTATTAATTTTGATTAAAGCGTTTTAGACTTTGAATTTGAAAGAAGGTTATGCCTACTAAAGTTCAACAAATCTAAAAGGTACGGTATGACAGTTCTGTCAAATTGAATAATAAGGTTGGGATAAAAAAATCGATTACTATAATAACCGAAATTTAAGAGATCGATTAATATAACATCCGATTTTTAAGACACTTTATTAATTGATCTCATTATTAGTAAAGGGTATTGATCCTTACTTGATTAACTTTGTAAAAAAACACTAAATATTGCAAATTCTCTAGTTTTTACATCAATCGCACACTTTGATAAGGATAAAAATTTCTGGAAAATAGCATTAAACGTTTATGCAATAGAAAACACGTAAATTACTTTAATTTAACCACTATCTTTCTTAAATTTTAAATAAATGTAATTTTTCCAACGTCAAATTTCACAGATATAAATTAATTTCACCATTTGACATAATTTGTAGATTCCAGAATTTGTCCTTGATTTCTATACATTTCTCAAAGGTCAAATCCGTCTTTAGTCTGTGATTGACACGACCCCATAGTTGTTTACCTTTATATTCAAGTCGTAATAAATAAACAGTAGTATTAGATCTAATACTTGTAGAGAATAAAAAAAAACTTAACATTACTTTTATTTTAATTATAATTAATTAAATAAAAGTAATGTTTAGGATTTTTTTTATTCACTACTAGTACTAGAATCATCGTCCAACCAAATTTTATCTAACTTCATCAATGAACGTCTCGGATATCATAATCAATATTTTCAGAAAAAAAAAACATTTTTGTGGAGACGTGAGAGTGTCCAACACTAGCGATTTGCAGCAGACACTAGCAATCTTTACAGATAAAAAAAGGTTGACTTTAAAAATAAATAAAAAAATATATTTTAGGGTACCTATGTATGTGATTTAGGCTCATAGCACATAAATATAACGTAACGTAAACGGATCGTCACCGTATCAACTCGAGCCGTTCAGTACTCTTTGTATGAAACTTCATACTGCAACGCACACTAATCGGAATCGTAACGTAATCGGATTTTTGACGTTTGACACCGAAGAAAAAGGCGAGGCGGTGCCGATCCGTTTACGTTACGTTATATTATTATGTGCTATATGAGCCTTATGCGGCCGCGCAATAACGTGTCTAACGATAATAACGATTTTTCGTATATGTAAACGATTTTTTTGCATACAAGTGTATCCGAAGAGTCGCAACACTACGAGCAGTGACCTAACTACGTGACTTTGCAATGAGGTCAAAAATAGAACTATTTGATATTATTTACTATGTAAATATATGTTATTTTGCTTTGTTTGAAAGTTTTCAATTAAATTTATATATTAGGAATTGTAAATTTTTAGATACAATAATTAAATCTTTCTAAATTCATGGTTTAACGAAAAAAGTTTTCGAAACTGAATAATGTACGCATGAACAAAGTTGTTTCAGTTTGAAAAATATGAAACGTCATACTGTATCTTTTAAATTTGTTCAACTGTAAAGCAATAAACCTATCCTTTTTATTCAAGACGTAACTTTTATGAAGTAAAATTTGTTTCCCCACATCCTTTTCAACTGTTATCACGTCATATAAAGTTTAAAGTAACTTTTAAATAACGCGTACTGGCAAAGACTCTAGCGAATTAGTTCAAGGAATACCAAGTGGCCGTTTGTTATAAGAAGACTTGTGAAAACAACTCATTGAAATATGCTTCCTCCCAACACCACCTTACTCCCCTCGGCTATTGCCTTGGCTTATATTCCCACATGAGATATATAGTTATGTGTTCCAGTTATTGTGCTGTGACAGAAACTTTGTGTTTCTTTTAATAATGCACTCTACATGCAGAGTAATTACAGTTTTTTGAATAATAAATAACTATATTTTGTAGGTAATCGTATTTTTAACAAGACCTTAGATGTACCTAAGTAAAGACGGAGTCATGTCGGCGGCGTAATCTCCAAAGACGCAGATACAAATCCTGTCTTGATTTTGATTTGATAAAAATTTATCTTTTAGTCTTTTAAAGACTAAAAGACAAAATTACTTTTCGAAATAGTAAACACATTTTAATTAAACCTGTTGTCATAGATCTTTCAAGGACAATAGTCATAGAACACGTCCTACAAAGACAGTGGAACCCAAGAAGACCCGTCCAGCAGTTAGTCTAGGTTCGGCCAAGTTTCGAGCTGGCATAACGATTCTATATTCGACGACCACCTCTGTTGGTGGTGCCCCACGCGCGCACCAACCTGCTGCAGCGCGCACCGCTCGTGCGGGCGCTGCGTGTGCTCAACGACCTGTCTGGTCAAATAGACTTATTCTCTTGTTCACTGAATGAATTCACAAGGACTGCTTACTGCCTGTGCAGCAACTAGATTTTTTTTTTTTTTTTTATTGTGTACCGTGTATTATTATATATAAAATAAGTTAAATATAAGATAGTATATAGTTATGAGTACGTAAAAGTTATTAGATAATAAGCACAACTTATCTGTCGCATTAGGCCTGCCTGTAAAGATAGATTTAAGTTTATGATAAATAAATAAATAAATAAAATAAATAAAATAAATAAAATAAATAAAATAAATAAAATAAATAATATAAATAAAATAAATAAAATAAATAAAATAAATAAAATAAATAAAATAAATAAAATAAATAAAATAAATAAAATAAATAAAATAAATAAAATAAATAAAATAAATAAAATAAATAAAATAAATAAAATAAATAAAATAAATAAAATAAATAAAATAAATAAAATAAATAAAATAAATAAAATAAATAAAATAAATAAAATAAATAAAATAAATAAAATAAATAAAATAAATAAAATAAATAAAATAAATAAAATAAATAAAATAAATAAAATAAATAAATAAATAAAATAAATAAAATAAATAAAATAAATAAAATAAATAAAATAAATAAAATAAATAAAATAAATAAAATAAATAAAATAAATAAAATAAATAAAATAAATAAAATAAATAAAATAAATAAATAAATATTCATCTAAAGCACGCATATTAGTGAACATTGTACAGAATAACTGAGTTGCCAAAAAATATATCATAATATTGCGTGTCGCCATAATCTGAGCTCCAATCGATATAGCGTACAACGCAAATTGGGTACCGACACAAATGATACGTTTTCACTATGCCACTAATGGACAGCAGAATAGTTCAAACGTTATTGAGTTTGTACTAGACAGATTCTATTTTTGTTATTTTATACGTTAAATAAAATAATATAGGTCTATGTTTGTAGAATAGAGGTTTCACAGGAAAAGTAACATGAGTCATTTTCTCCTCTCATATACAATATAACTGCCTATCCTCGCTTGAAAAGTAGAGAAAGACCAAAAAGAACACCATTCTATAACATTTTGCCCAGCCTGCTATCAATCAAACGTGCTATGTGTCCTACCCATTGCTAAGAATATAATCAAGCTACCTTAAGATCATCACGAAAACAAAATTACTACCCTAGATGATGCTACAAATTTCTTTAAGGTTATTAGGTAAAACTCTACCTAAATTTCTTCTCAATAAAGTTTACCTTGTTTCTCAGAAGTGTACATATGTAAGTATGTACGAAAGCACATGTACATCATTTGTTACTTATTTATTAGACGTATATATTCTACTGATACTCGCCATAATTGTAACAAATGTTTGTCACACGCAACCGTTATTAAATATATATTTTTCTTCTGTCATTTTAATGATATAGAAACTAAATTGGATACCTAATTGGCAGCTGTAATGAGGAAAAATCTATCATTATTATTTATTAAAGTATCCGTTATAAGATTTTTATGGTTGACAAAGCTTTGTTTTTTATTAGAGTTCAGTTGAGATTAAATAAATAAACCAGATTTTCTATTTTAAAACGTATGGTAATCATATTAGCTATATGATTTCCACTGCTGAACAAAAATTTTTGCTTTTAAAATTGTAGTCGTACTAGAGATTGAGCCTTGTGAACTTGTAAAGACATGAAATTAGCTGACACAAAAATAAACCGAACAGGTTCAAGACACTTTTTTTTCGAAATGCTTTTCACAAGAAATTAAAGTTCAACTATGTACTATTGCACTAAATGTAACACATGCAAAATACAAGTAAGGTACATTAAGCATTTGCTAACTTCGGCAAGCTAACTAAGTTGAGTACAACATCTTATGTTAAAGTGTATTGCATAACTAATTAATTAAATTTATTATTGTGATAAAGGTCTACAGAAATCAAACTATAAGAAATAATTAAAAACTTACCACTTAATACTGGTGTTCCATCACCACGATCTGAGGAAAAATAAAGTTGTATTTAGACAAATTCATCATCATAGCAGTCCATTAATGTCCCACTGCAGGGACGGGCCTCTTCCCTTGACGGACGGATACTTGGCCTACTAATACCAAGGTAGCCAGATGGATTGGTATAGGATTTAATTTCATGTTTTCCTTCTTTTTATTTTGTACTATAACATTTACGGATAGTCCTTTAGCCGGTTTTTACGACACCCATAGGATGAGATGGGGTGGTGACATATTGTATTCTTTCTTCGTCACCACATGGTTAGACAAATTAGGAATGCTTAATTGTCTTGCTGGTAGCCTACTGCACTCCACTGCTGGTGAACAACCTTTACTTGAACACATCAGGATCCATGCCCTGTAAAAACTTCCACAAGTCTCAATACATAGACAATGGAGGATATTTACTGTTACATTTTTAAGAAAAAGATTTGTAAGAAAAGCTTTAATATTGTATATATAATCGATTACGTTCGCCACATTTTGACAAATATTTTGTATTAGGTATCTATTGAAAAATTTCGAAATATCGATCTTATTACCACAGCCGATCATCGTCATTACTTGATATAGACCTACACGGTGTACGTTCCTTATACCTTTTCTTTATATTCCTTACGTTGACGAAGCCTAAGTTCTAACCCATAATTAGTCTCCTCCGCTACATAAAGAATTCTTGAAAGAATCAAAATGTTCATATAAGTTTTCGAGACCTAAAAAATGCAGAAAGAACTAATTAAAAAATTGTCAATTACCTTCAAACGTAAACGCTGGCTTATTATCACAACCAGGCTGCTTTACTGTACCAGTTCTGAAGTTAGGCCAGTAATCGACGGTGCCAAGAGATTTCTTACTGCCGTATTTGCTTGGGTCACTGTGTATAACGTCGACGTAGGACGCAGAATTGGGATTCAATCTATCTTGAGGCCGTTTGTTGTCAAAGCCCATTCCAGCAGGGTCTAAACCGGTTATCCTGTAAAATGGCCGTGATCATTAATTTTCTCTTTAGAAATGCAAGTGCCTCAAGTATCAGAATGTTGATTATTATTGTAAGTATGACACACGCTATTTTTCATTTACCACAATTTTAACCCTTTCACAGTGCCGCCAGCAGACACAATAGTAAATCAATGCACGTGTACCACATATGGTACACTGCACTAGGAACGTGTTTATAAATAAATAAATTAAAATTATTTTTATTGTTAATAAAATTATTTTGTTAACGGTTGTAAAAATGACTATGTGTACCAGTAATTTATTTTTATTTGGTTATGCTAAAGAACTATTGAAATGTTAATCTATTACGTTATCAATTCCTAAATCTAACAAGAAGAAAAGCTCAACGTAAGTATATTGTGTAGACGTCTAAGCGATCAATCATAAAAAAGCCTATACTTACAACCTAAAACAGTAACAAATTAGGACAACAAAAACTTACCAGGGTAACATTACTCCATTTTTAACTAATTTATTCCCGGCCATACCCATAATTTGTGCTCCGAGCGAGTGTCCTAGTAAATGAGACTTATTCAAATCCAACCCGGCTTCAGAGAGTCTCATCAAGGCGTCAGCAAAGTCCTCACCGAGCTGACGAAAGTAAGATTACAACGGTAATTTGTATTTAATAAGAAATTCATTGTTCCCTTAAGATGAAAACAGGTAAGTAATTTACTTTAGTTTTCGCATCAGCTAAGCTTTGTGAGGCAACCAGATATAAATATTTTACGATTATGTAGATTTTCGTAGACTTAAAGTTGGTAGCTATTATTCTTAGTTTACAGGTAGATTTTAGTGGTATGACGGTAGTATATCTAAAAGTCTAGTTGTCTGTGCGATGCTTAAGTACTAGATGAAGCACATGTGTCATCTTGGTTACTAAAACATTTAAAATTGTCCGTATATTTTACGTTATGGTGCTACGGCTAGGCTAGAAAAACCTACTACGAGTATTACTATACCCACCATTTTGGTATAGAATTTCCTATTTAATAGTTAATGCTTGTGTTTTAAACAGAGCGCTTGAACAGACTCAAAACTTAACTACTTAACAGTTACTTAGTCTATAATCTCTCATAAAAATCTTAATGAGTTGACCCTATTGCAACACAAGCCAAAGCGGAACGAGACCGGACCGAGTTACTTCTTTGAACAAACTTTATGATTATGTATAAGTAAGTATGCTTTTAGTATAAATTGTCCCTGGCACGGAATATTGCTGTTGAATGTTAAAATGTTTAGCAAATCCGTTTGGTGACAGATTAAAAATTTATAATGTCACAACTCTACAGGGCTGTCACCTCTTTTGATAGAATACAGAGGTATACCTACTTATAAAATTAAAAAGGTGATGAAAAACAGAAAATAATGAAGTTGTATGATGACGCGTAATAACTGTGCTTCATGGATGCTACGCAATTGTTTCGGGTACCTTTTTCGATCAAAGAAAACCTTTGTATAAGCTGAAACACTTTCTAGTCCTATACTTTGCTTAGTCCTAAACTAGAAAGTGTTTCAGAAATGTGTAAGGAATATTTTATTTATAGCATTATCAATGACATGAAAACCCTGCCAGTGCTAACCTTTTGAAGTTGAGAGTCGAACAGCAAATAAAGAAACACAGTTCATGACATTGTCCAAAACTGTACTGAAAGGTCATCTGTACCAAATTATTTGCCTAATCCTTTGAATAAACTATTAAAAGTATCATCATAACAGCCCATTAATGTCCCACTGCAGGGACTGGCCTACTCATACCTTGGCCTACTAATACCACGCTGGCCAAACGGATTAGGAACTATCCGTGAATATTATCATTAAGTAATAAAAAGAAGGAAAACTTCAAATGAAAAGTACTTATTATTTTATATTATAGAGCTCTCAAATTTTATCGATATGTAGTAGCTACGTTTTGTTCAGTCAATTAGTGTTCTAGAACCTTTATCCCAGCCCTGCTCTTTCAGGCCTTCCTTTCCATTACATAGGTTTTAACACATACTTATATTTTTTTAAAATTTTTCAACCTTTTCGGTACCAATTCTACCGGTATGGGATATTTAACAGGACCTTATGTAATGAGCTCTTAGTTATTTAGTAAAACTATAAGACGTAATGTCTCCAACCGACGGCTAAAGTCTTCAAAGGTATTCGTAAAAGTATTAAAGAACAGTCTTTGGAGGTTTAATAATTGCAGACAAAAAAACTCAATACTAAACACTTTTTCAAACTTATATTGAAGATAAATTTCTCCTACTAGAAATAAGCTATCTACTATTATTCTAAATTTTCTCCCAAAGAGTACAAATCATCAATTTTCTTAATAATCTAACTTTCTCCATTTTATAATTATATAATATAGTGATATGAATCGTTTCTGAACAAAACTTTTCGATGTTCATCAATATTGCCCTCTGACCGAAATTAATAAATCCATTTGGAGTTTAAGTAGGGATTAATCTTCACATCGATCCTGTGGGAACCCTCATTTGTGGATTACGTTACTTTGTTACCATTTTATATCGCAATAATTTTATACTTGTTTTTAAGTCATAAATATGTTTTAAATATTGAAATAATTTACAATACCTACATTTGTTTAAACAATATACTATAATTTGAGTGATGATGTGATCGACAAATTATTGAATGAACGAAGGTTCTGGTTATGTCCCAACTTTTTACAACATAAACCGTGCTATCTATTTTCTTTCTCTAGAATTTTCACCTGTGTTACAAAGTTCGCCAGTGTACCATTTAGTTCTTAAAGTTTATTTTAATAGGTATATTTTCTTTGGTATGGTTGTCTGTAAATTTTATTCCTGTAAAAGTTCCCGCAACACATGTTACCCTAATTTAGCTAGAGTCTCATCATCATAACAGCCCATTAATGTCCCACTGCAGAAACGGACCTCCTCCCGTGACGGAGGGATACTTGGCCTACTAATACCACGCTGGCCAGACGGATTGGTATAGGGTTTAATTTCAAGTTTTTCTTTTTTCTATGTAATGGTAATATTCACGGATAGTCCCTTAGTCGGTTTCTACGACACCCATGGGATGAGATTGGGTGGTAACATATTGTATTCTTACTCCGTCACACGGATATGCTAGAGCTAGAGTCAATTTTAAAACAAAAGAAAAACTTACCTTAACAGAATTAGGTAGTGCCCAATGTAAATATGATGAAGAAATAGTAGGGTATATCGAAGCGGCAAGACGTTCCCAGTTTAAGAGAACCACATTATACTGCCCTTGTTCCAAATACGCTTTTATTATGGTTGTCACTGCGGGACCATTGGGATGACCTGAAGTAAATTATTTTTATTATTTCCTTTGCTTCTACATCGTTAAGCTTATTATAGTAATAAGCATTCCGAAGTAATGATACCTACGTTACATAATATGTAGCGAGAGAACAAATGAATTCATTTATGTGTACGTATTTTTACATTGAGTCATTTTTATCTTTCTACTTTTTTATCTAAGGAAATATATTTTATTATTAGTGGCTTTGTGACATTGGCGTAAATTGTAATTGAGTTTAACAGCATTTATCTTGTTTGTGGTGATGGGTGAGCTCATTATGAGATTTCTGTTAAAGGCGGTAGCGTTTGCTTAACAGTCGATATAATATTTTAAGCAAAAAAGGATAACTTGAAACAAAACAGACGGACCAGGCAGTCCGTCCAGCCTAGTATTCTTAGACTGAGTCCGTCGAGGATCCCAGCTCCTGTGGGATTTACATTCATGGGCTCATTTTGATAAAATCGTGTGAAAAGTTCAGGTTCTGCTATTCATAATACTAAAATGTATCTTATATCTAATGTAAATATGCGTTATAATAGTATATACTCGCTATTCGATGACACAATTGAAAAAGAAAAAATCTCCCTAGTAACATTTTTTCTTTCGCTAAATATAGTCCCTCATAATATATTATCTTCACAATATGGTTTTGTGTAATTTTAATTCATTTTTTGCTTTAATCAAAACGTTATTACGTTTTCAAGTAAGAAAAATACAATGTTAATAATATCTTAGAATTTTGCAATTGCTTAAGGCAAAGTACTTGTGGATGAAATATTCAGTTGTTTTACAATTTAATGTAATCCCACTCGACAAGTATGCATGATATTAGTTAAAACAAATAACATAATACGAAAAATAAACGTCTCTTAATAAAATGTCGTTATTAACTACTCAATAAGTTACGCGTTTGAAAAGTAACTACTATTAGAAGACACAGACGTATTTCGACAAGTATGCATGATATTAGTTAAAACAAATAACATAATATGAAATATAAACGTCTCTTAATAAATTGTCGTTATTAACTACTCAATAAGTTACGCGTTTGAAAAGTAACTACTATTAGAAGACACAGATATTTCGACAAGTATGCATGATATTAGTTAAAACAAATAACATAATACGAAAAATAAACGTCTCTTAATAAAATGTCGTTATTAACTACTCAATAAGTTACGCGTTTGAAAAGTAACTACTATTAGAAGACACAGATATTTCGACAAGTATGCATGATATTAGTTAAAACAAATAACATAATACGAAAAATAAACGTCTCTTAATAAAATGTCGTTATTAACTACTCAATAAGTTACGCGTTTGAAAAGTAACTACTATTAGAAGACACAGATATTTCGACAAGTATGCATGATATTAGTTAAAACAAATAACATAATATGAAATATAAACGTCTCTTAATAAAATGTATTTATTAACTACTCAATAATTTAAGCCGTTTGAGAAGTAACTACTATGAGAAGACACAGATTTGGTTTCTATATATCAATTAGGCGATGTGGTCGCTAAGCGACAAAGCCTATTAAAATAAATAAAAAAATAATAATATATAAGCACGAATAAGATAATAACGCAGCCCAGTGTTGGACAAATCGAGTCGGTCTAATTCAATATTCAAAACCCGTATTTCACGTTTTATGATAAAAGCAGGAGTGACAGCATCATAGCCCTCACAGATGTTAGCTAATACAAGCGAATCACATCAAATTTGGAACTACTTATTTGATCCGTTAGAATTTTCTTCAAGAGGAAGAAAGTAAAATGCAAACAGTGGCTTATCAACCTTGATATATTGCTCAGATTACCGGCAATACTAAAAAAAATATTATGATTTTCAGTATTTACTATTATAACAATTTATTTTTATATGTAAGTATCTAATTGAAGTAATTTATAAACCAAAAAAACTAAGACAAATAATAAAAATAATTTACCTGTAAACCCATGACAGAAGATCAAAGTAGTTCTGCTGGAGTCATACCAAGACGTATTAAATATATCCGTCGAATCATTGATCGGTAACTCCGTGTAATTCTCGAAGGCACTGTACAAACAACAACAAAAAATTCTATAAGTAATTTGTTATAAAGCAAAGTAACCAATTAGTGTTGTACCAAGACACGACACCATCCTATCCCGAGGTTGGTATGTCATAAAAGCGGGCTAAGAAATAATAATAACAACATTCTCAAGACATCCTTTACAAGAGCATAGCACTTGAAAACGACGGGCTTGATAAAGATCATCATAACAGCCCATTAATGTCCCACTGCAAGGACGGGCCTCCTCCCGTGACGGAGGGATACTTGGCCTACTAATACCAAGAAATAAAAGTAACACCCAGTCCCAAAAACGCTGGATTGGTTACAGCAGTATTCGCATTTCAAGATATTGTGTGTGTTTCAAGGTTGGATGCAATAGGACAGTCATGATAGAATGATGAAAAGGAACATACACAACAATTTTCTCCGTGTGTTGACGGACTAAGAATACAGTGTGTCACCACCCCATCTCATCAAATGGTACGTAAAACCAACTAAGGGACTATCCGTGAATATTATCTTTACGTAATAAAAAGGAAGGGAAACTTGAAATTAAAACATAATATATTAATCCGTTTGGTCGGCGTGGTATTAGTTGGCTAAGTATCCCTCCGTCACTGGAGGAGGCCCGTCCCTGCAGTAGGACATTAATGGGATGTTATGATGACAACAATTTTATACATTTTTTTACCAAACTGTTATCGTTTAAGTAGCCGAAATTTGACTCCGTTATACAAGACCCTCCCTGCAGTAAGTCTAGTCAGATATGCCCGTGATAGCCTTCAGCGTCAACGCTCTGTGATTCAAACACATAACTTAAATAAAAATAACAATCATTTGCAGATATGTCTGTGACAATGATTAAGCCAAAGATGTCGTTACTAAATTACAGGATTAGAACTCTCCAATACCCAATGTAGGAAATAGAAGAACCATAAATTCTGCACTTAATTATTTATCAGTAAAAGCAATTAGTACTAATTCGCAGTAAGTATGTCGAGGTTAGTTATATGTAAAAAAAGCAAATAAAACTTATCGCTATCACCTAGTTTTTAGTGTTTGATGACAAACCCTGTAATCATAGCTCACACCTTAATTGTTAATACTAATAGCCTAAACACTAATTAGTATATTTAACACTACGAGTATATGAAAATTCGATGTCAACTTTTATTATTAAAACGCCAGACGTAGACGCAAGTTAGTCCAGACACGTCTGCTGACTCGCTTTACAACCAATCCTAAATGCTGGTTCATCCAGACACCTCTCAGGGCTTCTTGACGTCATTTTTGCCTTCACTTTATACGTCACTAATACGTTTACAGCGTCTACAGCGGCATAAAAATCTCCACCCTTTACGCCGCTGTATACGCTACTCTAGATGCTTCTCAAGAAGCCACTCGAACGCCTTTTATATGTCACTGTATTCGTAACTCCAGATGTCTTTTAAGACCCCTTTCTGTAGGTCTTTCCAGACGCCCCTTCAGATGCCAGTCAGACCCCAGTGATTCGAGATACCACTCTGGACACCATTTTAATCACAGCTACATGTGCCAATTTAGACACAAGTTAAGATGCCAGTTCCTCAGTCGCAATAAAACATACTTTTTACTTAATACAACTCAACAGTAACTTTAAGTTGTTTAGTAGCGCGTGTAGTTAACGTTTATTATCAATTTTGGTAATTTTGAGAATTCAGGATAGTAATTATAATTCTTGGATTAACCAAAGTTATTTTATCAATACTGAGTATTCAGTCATAAAATGTGATTTATCCAAGCATTCTTAGAAATAAACGATTCGGCCCATATCTTTGAACTTCAATAAAATTGAAATGCTCCAGGCAGAATTTGGGAAAACCTTACTTTTAAGTGATCAGAGTTATAATCATTGATTTTCAATGATAGAGTAGATAGGTTAAGCAATATCACAGCGACATTATAGTCATCATCATCATATCAGCCAATCGACACGTCCACTGCTGGACATAGGCAGTGGAGTGCAATTGGCTTATATGATGATGATGATACTACATAAACTGTCATGAAAATATACTCCAGAAAATCATTTACTTTATAACGTAAATTGATTTCCTTTTTTGTAGATTTTAATGAACAGTAAAGTTGGACGTGTTGATAAACAAAAACAGACAAATTACTGAACAAAGCTCGCTGTGTGTTCTTATAGCGTGCTGGCCGACATGTCTACAGTATCGACTAAAAACGACACGAAGGGAAAATAGTTCTAAAAGTAAAAAAAAACTTCACTGACTTAATTTATTTTGAGTAAACCTTGGTTCAAATTCATGTAATGAGTTTGCTATAAAACAAAGTCTGTGCATGAAGGCGTGGATTCAAATAGCCTTAGATGGTAAATTAAATTGTCGTAGGAATAGAGGTGTTTAAGTTTCGGGGTTTGATTAACAATAATTGCGCAACCGAAATCGTTGCAAGAGAAAGATTTTAGAATTCAAAAAGCGATCTGTGAGTTTACGGACTGCAAATGACATTTAAAGTCATGACTGACATAAAGTCAACTTAAGGAGATAGAACAAAATTGCTAACAAAAATCAACAAACACAACATTATGGCCTGATAAGAAATATCAATAGGTACATCTGGCCAGCGTGCTATAATGAGAATGAGCTGAAGGAACTTCAAGTCACTGACTGACAAGAGGTGACCAAGGATCGAGCAGAGTGATGTTCTCTCGTGCCGGAGGCCAAATCACATTTTGGATCGTTGAGCCAGCGCAGTAAGTTAGTAAGTAAGCGTGGTATAAATAGGAGCAAGATTTCTTTCACCAGCGAAAAGCACGTCCTTAGAGTGTAATTTTCGAACCTCATAAACCAGTAACTCATAATTTATTTATATAATAGGTCGGGGAAAAAGTCTTTTCGCATAACGTAGGTATAAACTTATTATAAAATTTCTTTGACTGTACTACTTGTGTCTGGCTGGTTTTGGTAACATTAAAAAGGTTACATTATAAAGAAAAGAAAAAAATTAAATAAAGTTGTTTCCCGCTATTTTTCATTTGTTTTTCTCTCCGTAAAAATGAGTGAATCTAATGAAGAAATTCGATACATTTTAAAATTTTATTATAAAAAAGGCAAAAATGCAACTCAAGCAGTGAAAAAAATTTGTGATGTTTATGGACCTGATGCAGTATCAGTAAGAGTAGCACAAATTTGGTTCAAACGTTTTCAGTCCGGAAATTTTGATGTTAAAGATGCACCTCGCTCTGGTCGCCCTGTTACGAATAAAATGGACGCCATTTTTGAAAGAGTGGAGCAAGATCGGCATATTAGTAGTTACGATGTAGCTGAAGAACTGGGAATTGACCACAAAACAGTTTTGACCCATTTGAAGAAAGCTGGTTATACAAAAAAGCTTGATATTTGGGTGCCACACGAGCTCACTCAAAGAAACTTAATGAACCGTGTACTCATTTGCGATTCATTATTGAGACGTCATGAAACCGAGCCGTTTTTGAAAAGATTGATAACTGGCGATGAAAAGTGGATCACGTACGACAAGAACGTGCGAAAAAGGTCGTGGTCGAAAGTTGGCCAGGCTTCACAGACTGTGGCCAAACCTGGCCTAACACGAAATAAGGTGATGCTGTGTCTATGGTGGGATTGGAAGGGCATTGTTCATTATGAGCTTTTACCGCCCGGCAAAACCATCGATTCTGATCTTTACTGCCAGCAACTGATGAGATTAAAGGAAGCAGTCGAGAGAAAACGGCCGGAATTGATCAACAGGAAGGGTGTGGTCTTTCATCACGATAACGCTAGACCACACAGATCTTTAGCCACTCAGCAAAAATTAAGAGAGTTCGACTGGGAGGTCCTAGTGCATCCACCATATAGCCCTGACCTTGCGCCTTCAGATTTTCACCTGTTTCGGTCTCTTCAGAATTCTTTAGGTTCTGTAAGGTTGACCTCAAGAGAGGACTGCCAAAACTATTTGTCCCGTTTTTTTGATCAGAAGTCCCAAAGTTTCTACAGTAACGGGATAATGTCTCTGCCCACAAAATGGCAGAAAGTTGTTCAACAAAACGGTACATATATATTGTAAATAAATGTAAATAAACTTTGAAAAAAATGTCTTGACTTTTCATACAAAAATACGAAAAGACTTTTTCCCCAACCTAATATATGTAATGGATGTGTTAAGGAATGTCTTTAATTACTTACCCATGATAAAAACGGAATTTTGCTTGATTGTCATCACCAGCAAAAACTGAAACAAAACAAAAAGTATCATGTAAACACTTCTCCATAGTTCAAAATTTTCAGAGTCAAGAAGAAATAAAAATATTTTAGTTATTTTCCATTGACTAAGTAAAGGAGCATTCAAACGAATAAAAATATGTTTTGGAACGTCCAAAACGCAGTCCAATTTAAAAATTTTGAACCGTCAATTTCAATTGCTTTTGCGGAGAAAATAAAAATATTTTTTATCAACAAAGTTAGGTCAGTAGGTGCATATATACTTTTTCAAATTTTATCGGTTGAATAGCATCAATGGTCGCCTGACCCTGTCACAAAGTGAAGCCATATGACTATCTCTTTTACCTTTCTGGTGCGAATTGGAACTCTGGAAATGGAAAATTCTTTGTATACTCTACTAGCAATTAACAAAAAACCTAGAGTTTTTTTATATTTGTCACATTAGGTCTTTTGTTTCTAATTCTTCAGTTAACGTTGTATAAAACAACTTTACTACTTAGCGTAATTATAAACTAACATTGTCAATTTAAAATTACCAGAAAAAAGAAATTACCTTTCATTTTTTTTATTTTAAATTATGTGACTCGTTATAGAGTTACTACTTCACTTCTCTCGTGACACTTTCGATAGTCCAAAGTCTTACTATATCACTAACTACCATACCCTGCACCCTAAAAACAGTTACTTGCAACACAACTTAACGTCAATGTGTGTGTAATTAGCCTTTTGAGAGTATCGTACAATTGTTCATGATGAGATGATGTAATGACATTCAGTATTCTTACTACGTTACCACGCCAATTACAATACAAATACTGTTGAGTGTGTGTTTACTTAAAGGTGTAGAACTACTGATTAAGTATAACAACACCGTGTACTTAAATCGTCTAACATAATATTTCTATAGACACTTGACAGTCCACTACGAACATGACATCTGTACAAACAGTCCACAATATTGCAATTTTCGTTGTACAACATTGTCTATATATTTTTATAAAACAAACATAATAATATTATAAACTTCGAAATACATACTCGCTGGTAAAATTTCTTTTAGTCCTGAGTATTTTTATAAGTAAAATAATTTACATAATTGCTTGACGTTGAGTTCAAAATGCTTTTAGTGTTCCTACAATCGAGCTCTAGAAATACTTTCGCTTAGAATGTTTTAATAATAAATTGAAAGTTTTTTATCAAAACATAAGAGATTATGAACTTGTTCATTGAAAATATTTTATTCATGAACCAGCTACGGTGTTGATTACCAAGTTCTTAAGGTGCTGTTGTTTTTCATCATGACATTTATAAATAAGAAAAGTTAGTAAATTACCTATTTTCTTAAGTGTTTGTTTGTGTATGTGTGAATTTATTATATATTTTCGACGTGTGGAGCTGTGTTGTGAAACAGGTGAGAAAATTTTAAAAATATATCTTGTACTTTGAGGTAAATGTCCATGTAATTTCGTTGTTTGAAGAACTAAGATTAAGAATGCTTTTATGTTAATAAGCATAGGTAATACAAGCTTAATAATGGTAAAAGTAATATGAGTAAGAACTAAAAAAAACTTTAATTAAATAATCATATTATAATAACAGCGATCTATATTTTATATATATTGTCTATGGTCGTGACTTTTAAGAAAAAATAAATTTCAATTAAAGCAATATTTGAGCCATAGGAGAATTTTAAATAAACCGTTACTGAAAAAGGTCCAGTCCGTGTTGTTTAAAGACTGGTAGGAAATGCGATAAATAATCAAAATTCACTTATTCACTTCTATGTGTCCGTTAATTGATGTTTGTAAAAGTCCCCGCGACACAGGGCATGATCCCTAGTGCGGGAGTTGTCTTTTTTTTAAATTAAATTAATTAACAAATTAACTTCTATGTAAGTATTTCTTTTTTTGGTTATTAATCTTTATTTAAAAAAATCGAATCCTAGACCTAGCAATTACGTACTAACTACTAAACCACAGGCGTAGTTATTATGTGATAATAAGATAAACAAATTAATAATTTATTTACTTACCGCTACCAATGAAAAAGAAAATAGCGTACACACTCGCGATCATTTTGCAAGTTTTTCACCAATTGTCCATTTTCAGTTTCGCAACGATATTTTATAGGGGCCGCGTATCATTGTATTGCACAATTTTAAACTTTCCTTGACATAATCGTCACAAACCCATATGCCACAAATCTTTTGGTAATATCACCTTGTTCTTCATTTTGTTTTATCAACATTTATAATGTTAATTACTTTATCTGTTTGTACACTTAATGATTATTATATGTAATGTTAATGAATGAAATGTAGATATTATTATATGTGTTGAAATATTTTTTATAGGTAGTGTTATTAATTTGTTTTACGTTGTTGTTTGTGTGAAATATTAGTTTATTATAACCGTAGTTTATATGATTATTCGTCATAAAATTGTATTGTCTTGAATTGCTTGTACTTAGCTTGCATGAATTTAGATTTTATATTATGAGTAGCAAAATATATATGTATCTTAATTTTAATCGGCTTCTGTCAGTTGACTTGTTTTCTTCTGGGTACATACATATTATAAAATCGTGGCAAATTCACTTAATTAAGTGGAACTTCAGAATTAAAGAGTGTAGAGCGAAAAAAGTCTGTATATTAAAAATATTTTTACTAAAACTAGATGGAAAACATCGAAAAATAAATATCGTGTGCTACACACCGTGCAATACCATATTTTATAATTACTGTCTGGCCATCTACATAACAATATATAGTAAACAGTGGAAAAGAATGAAAATGACTTCCCTCAGTCGCTATCACTGTCCTGGATGCCCGGTCTTCGCTGAATGAACACCTACTGATCAGCAAACAAAAGATATTCATCACCAAGCTAATGAAAAATGGTCATCTATTAAAAATGCTACGGATATAGGGAAGACTAGGGCGCGATGTATGGCGCTTTAAAGTGTATAAAAAATAAGAATAAACTCATAACCTTATAAGAAGAAAGACCATGGAAAAAATTGATACTCGAGGCGGGACTTGAACCCGCGTCTCTGTACTATACGCGCGCCCAGCGCCATGATTTTTCTAGTTATACCTAAGCTTTATAGGTAAAAATTTATATGTAATGCATAACCTTACAGTCTAAAGCCCGATTTACACATCGACAAGTACAGTAGCAAGTTAAGTAGTAAGTTGTTGATTAGGTTGATTTAAATAGATCTCCATCCTATTTTTTGGCGAGTTAAGTTGGCGAGACGCAAGAGAGGGGGCTACTTCGTACTTAACTCGCCAAAAAATAGGATGGAGATCTATTTAAATTAACTTAATTAACAACTTACTACTTAACTCGCCACTGTACTTGTCGATGTGTAAATCGGGCTTACGACTATGCAAGGCAATGGACAAATTTGGATAGCGAGCCAAGAGCTAGAGTGGACTAGTGAACAAAGGCGGCTGGGTGTAGTTAAACGCTTACACGAAGAAGACAAAGGTTATGTTCATGTCTCAATCTTCAAATTGTTTCCATTGTATGTATCTTTATCCGTTGTCTAGTACCCATAGTACAAGCTTTGCTTAGTTTGGGACTAGATGGCGTTGTGTGAGGAATATTTATTTATTTATTGTTTTTAATATATTTTGAAGATAATGTTTGTTGCTTTAGGAAACTCCATCTTATATATTCTTAGAAGGAAGTTTAAATAAATAAAGTCGAGATCCGCTGACTTGACCCCCGTTGCGGGTAATTGTGCGTACTGTTATGGGGTAGGTACGCATCGGTAGCCACAAACAAAACATAACAGTAATCAAGAAAAAAGGTTCTATTTAAGTAACATAAGTTACGAAAAAAAATTAACATATTTTTTTAATCTTACTCGTAATTTAACTACTTACTTTATTTTCTATGTTCAAAATTAGCAAAACAGCAGTTACAAATAGAAGTTTGTATCCTTAGTCGTCCGGGTAGTAGTAGTAGTAGTCCGGGTTTGTCATTTTGAAAAAACTTTACGAATGCTACGTGTAACTTGAACCTCTCATAGCAATGAGTTAAAATACAAAAATTCTATAAATTAATATACTTACTTATTCTATTTCCGACTTTATCTTCAGTATTTTAGTTTATTTTTAACGAATATTTTAAGTTAAAAAAAACTTTTAAAAGTCATTTTTGAAGATCAAGATAGTATTCTGAAACTTTTTCAAATTGACAACTATAAACTTTTTTGAGTACTGATGGCTGAACGTTAAAACAAAAACAACGTCATAATTTTTGTATAGTTTATTGATATTTCTAGTAACCAGAATTGTCCACCAACAACTTGCTTTGTAAATTCAGAACTACGTATTATAGGTACAAGTATAATTCCGAACCGGGTCGTGAAAATGGTACTGTTGCATTGTATTGGGACCGATCTATCATCATTGATAGGACTATTGCTGCCAGTAGGCCAGATATTATAGTGATAGATCGATCGGAACACCGTGCAACGATAAGTGATGTCACCATTCCTCTCGAGAAAGACGTAAAGGATAAACAAGTAAAATATTTGTATTTGGCTTACGGGATTGTTGACAAAATATAAGTTTTATTCGGCGACCGATATACCTATTCATTACAAAGAGCCTCCGCCTACTAATGAGTCTTACGTTTTAGCAATTAGGTTGTGGCTCAAGTTAGATACAGAAGACACTACTTCTTAACATGGCATGCATTGTAAATGCATGTTACTATTTGTTAACCAATGAAAAATAGGAAACCTTTTGTTTGAAATGGATTGAACTGTGTTAAAATTTTCAAAGTAAATAATTTCGCTGATTTTATCATTGGTATTAAGTCTAGTTATTGAGTCGATACTAACAAACAGTCGTAATCGGTGTAATGTAGAAAACGATTAATAAAAAAAAAGTAGGTACGAAAAAACTACAACTTGTATAAAAATAAATAACCAACCTATTTGGTTAACAAACGACATATCTCTGTAATGTGTGGGGTGCGATTGCCCACAGAGCCTAATAATGTAATTTAATAAAGTGTTTCATAAAATGTTTCTCTAAGTGTTATGTGGGATGCTAAGAATATAAAATATCGGATACGGATGCGAATACGCTCTATGAATAATATTATATCGGTTTTTGTATTAGAATACATTAATAGATATTTATTTATGTGTAACAATATTTTGTGGAATAAAAACAATACACTGATATTACAAAAATCTTATACCAAGTTCTCCATTTTTCTATGGATTAAATATTATTGACCTTACAGGATTCAAAGTTATGGGAAAATGGTATTAGTCTTTATATAACTAAAGAAAATAAAAATGTTCAATGAAGTATCAGAGAGCTCTAGTGGAAAATTACTTTATTCTCTATTAATATTGTCATCTTATGCTAGGAGGGAGTAAACTAAGGTGTATGGGGATTATTTCCATATAATTTAAAGTTCTCCGTGTGGTGACGGAGTAAGAATACAATATGTCACCGCCCCATCTCCCATAGGTGTCGTAAAAACTGACTAAGGCACTATCATTTTAACGAAATAAAAAGTAGGAAAACTTGAAATGAAACCCTGTACCAATCCGTCTGGCCAAATAACCCTCCGTCACGGGAGGAGACCCGTCCCTGCAGTGGGACATTGATGGGCTGCTATGATGAATTTAAAGTACATTGAGGCTATAGGAGCTAACTTAAATTTGACTAGACGGACAAGAGCACTATTGTTAAATTTAAGAAAATAGCTGTATAGAGCTTTGTCCCTTAATCGTATTTTATCTCGGGTTGATAACGATCAATACATTATAAACCCGTCACTGCATATGTGTGCGTTAATCCGAAAAAGAAACTACTCAATTATCAGCTTCAACTATTCCTTAAACAACAAAAAAAACCTATTTATGGTGATTTAGGTAGTTACAACAGTAGAAATAGTGCTGTGTGCCAACAAACAGAAGTAAATCGTATTCATTATTCCCTCGTTTACTGACCGGGTACACACGCATGCCGGCTGCACGCGCGCTTTGAATTTACCAATCGCTTTATCTCCGCACTTGATATAGATGTGTATAGGCATTCTAGTACGAGCTTACATTACTGTAGACTATTTACTTTTTAGAATTGAGTTCGGCGATCTCATTAGTCTGCATTGAACCTTTAAAACTTTAAACATTCAGAGACCTAGAAAGAGAGAAGATAATTGTGTCATGCCAGTCATAAACTGGTTTATCCTAGGAATTATTACGCATATAATACCTCAGTGAAATTGAAACAACTGGGTATACATTTTTGTGAAACCCTATTATTAGCTGTTGTGAAAACCATAAACGAACACTAACGTTTGAATCAAATAAAATCGCTTTGTATATGGTAAAATCGCACGGTTGTCTTTAAAATTGTTCTAAGCCTGAAAAGCTTAGTAAGCCCTTGAAAGAATAAAACTACAAAATAATATAAATACTTATAACACTCTGACTGTCTAGCGTAATTAGGTCAACGCAATACTGCTGCCATAAAGTTCACCCATACATCCCTTTCTAAAACTGTTTTCTTTTATAACTGCAAATGCATCAAGCTCAATACGCGTTGTGCAGACGACGACGTTTATCTTCAGGCATTCCCTGCATGACCATATAAGCCGTCTGTCCGACATCGTTAAGTTATCAATGTATGTGAATGATACCACAATAGCGACCTGTATTGCATGTACACACAGCAACTTATCAACCTAGACACTCATGTACCTTAATACTTTGAAATAAGACACAATTTCAAATGAAAATGTTTAACTTGATATGTTGCTGTGTGTACGTGCAGTAGCACGTTTGTAATAATATACTATAGACATACACTGTCTGTGTACGTACTGTTAAACCTTTTAATAATCAACCTTTACACATATAAGTGGATGTTTACAATGGTTTAATACGAGTTTTCAGAAAATTGTATAAGTCCTTGGCAATAATGATTAAAATACAGCTATTTTAAGCATGGTTTTTTAGTATTTATCTTGCTATTTTAACACCGTGTATAAATATTTAAGTATACTTATTATTATTTAGAGACGTGAAACCTTGTGATTGGTAACAAACATGTTATCTTTCAATGTAGGTACCTGTTAAATGCCAGCTTCTTAATTTTTCAGTACATCACAACACTCTCCTTGTCTTTATCCTAGTTATCTTTCCATTTCCATCCTTTCGGTTCACAATACTGCAAGAGTAGGAAAATTTGTGACTAGTAATCCGAGTTTCTTTGGATGGAAAAGGAAGCAGGACCCTACAATTTCATATTAAAGGTGTTGGACTGTAGATGATGCTAAGATAACTTTATTTTAATTACAAATTTGCTATGCACTACAACGCCAGATTTTAATGCACTGCCTTATTCAAATTCTCTGATTTGGCAAAGTGACGTCGGGGTATTTTGGCAGCCAGCCTGAATTTTGCATGATCTACCGGTTTGCTGTGTTCAATATTGGCATAAGGAGTGCAATTTCATTTAAAATGCAATTTCGGCGTGTTTTGTAAGTGTGTTTTAACAATTAAATGTGACAAAAAAATATTCAGTGAACTGCTTCGAAGTATTCAGTACAAGAACTCGCCTTTTTTTCATATTACAATACATTTTTGAACACACATTTTTGAAATAAGAACTCTGGGATTATACTGTTTACAGCTTACCTGGAGTCCTCAACTGCTAAAAACACCATATGGTTTGAGTCTGTTCGAGTCTCAGTGCTGTAAAGTCTGTTCGAAATTTCCACTCCTTACAAAACGGGAGAAATTAAAAAATCCAAACCCAATAAAGCAGCCATATACAAATAGCACGCATAAGTGATTAGCGTCGGGAAAAACCGATAAGTAGGTCAATTTTGATAGCTACAAGCATGGTGCTAACGAGGCGATAATAAAATACATGTTTATATTGCAAAATCAAGGTCACCTTATATTATACATATCAATACAATCACGTACATTTATGAACAGCCTAAATTATATATGTTGATAATGTAGAATTACAAAAACAAGGTAAAAATACATGTCCCACGTTAAATACTTACTTACAATAAAGACGAAATGTATTTGTCTACGCAAACAAATCTGATGAAAAACTTGATGCAAAGCCCTTTATGGGTCCGTCTGGGCAGCGGTATAATTCAAGTTTTAAAGAGGAAGGCCCGTGCCTGCAGTGCAGTGATGGACCAAAGCCTATTCTTTTTTTTTGCGTGACACTGAGCGCTATAAGGACCAACAAGTTTGAAAGCAATGCTATATGTTTTGCCTTATTGTTTGAGAACGGTTCATCATCATCATCATAACAGTCCATTAATGTCGCACTGCAGGGACGGGCCTCCTCCCGTGACGGAGGGATACTTGGCCTACTTATACCACGCTGGCCAGACGGATTGGTATAGGGTTTAATTTCAAGTTTTCCTTCTTTTCATTTCGTAAAGATAATATTCACGGATAGTCCAATACTGACATATTGTATTCTCACTCCGTAAGAACGGTTGACTCAAGTCATTTAGGCTCTTTATAAAATTAGTGTTCTAATTAAAACTAAGCCGAAAAAGTATCCGACTCATAATGCGTCCAAAGCAGAAATTGTCGCGCAAATGAAGTTAGGTACGTGGAAATGTGCAACCATACACTATCTTAACAGTAAAGACGTGCCCACAATTTACTGTGCGAATATATTTAATTATCTCTGAGGCTTTATGGTAGTCCATATAGCTACTACGCAGAGTCCTAATTTCGATTCGCACTCAATACAAATATTTGTATGCATAATAATTTATTGGTACCTATGTGTTGTATAAATAAATAAATATTCACGGACATCTCTACACAGCACCATCTGTTCCCAAAGTAAGCAAGGCTTAACCTGCTTATGTTATGGTTTTGAGTAACAGAACAACGGATATTAGTACTTATATACTTCTTTTTTTGTAAATACACATTATACATGTAGACGACCTCGGTGGCGCGCCGGTAAAGCCAGCGGCTGCCGCGCATGAGGTTGTGGGTTCGATCCCCACGCAGGACAATAATTTGTGAGATCCACAAATTATTGTCCTGAGTCTGGGTGTTATATGTGTCCGTTAATTGATGTTTGTAAAAGTCCCCGCGACACAGGGCATGATCCCTAGTGCGGGAGTTGTCTTTTATAAAGAAAAAAAAATAAAATAAAATACATAGAAACACTAAATATTCAGGGATAGGGACATCTCTACACAGCGCCATCTGTTCTCAATAGTAAGCTAGGCTTAACCAAAAAATGGTACAGGTAAACGCATGTTTGTCAGCTAATACCTACCCATAGACGTCTAGTACCTACCCATAGTATAAACTCTGCATAATCATATTTTTTACAATATTATTTTCTTACAATATTTTATTTTATTATATTTTATTTTTTTACAATATTATTTCTTTTAAAATAAGAACTGGGTTGAAATTTGAAATTAGAGATCCGATTATTGCTTTGAAAGATATCTGAGTTTTAAAATAATGCGCGAATAACGTAAAATATCTGTCTAACGCGATGTTAGTAGGTAGGTATAGATGAATTTTCTTAGTATCAACATTTTGTTTGGAGTAAGATTTTTATTTTATTTTAAATACCTGTACTATAAATTAATTCTACCTCAAAAAGATCGCTTCATCATAACAGCCCATTAATGTCCCACTGCAGGGACGGGCCTCCTCTCATGACGGAAGGGATACTTGGCCAAATTGGTATAGGGTTTAATTTCAAGTTTTCCTTCTTTTTATTTCGTAAAGATAATATTCACGAATAGTCCCTCAGTCGGTTTTTACGACACCCATGGGATGAGATGTGGTGGTGACATATTGTATTCTTACTCCGTCACCACACGGAGTAAGAATACAATATGTCACGGAGAGAAAAAGATCGCTTGGTCGGACTAAATTCGGAGGGCGGAGGACCCTGTTCTGTGGCGTTCGTTGGGATAGACATTTTGTCCAGCAGTGGATTAATACCATGTATTCTTAATCCATCGTTACATGGATAATACTCTATACTAATATTATAAAGAGGTAAAGTTTGTGTGTTTGTAAGTTTGTGACGTTGTAGGGGGTAATCTCTGGATCAACAGAACCGATTTTTAAAATTCTTTTTGTGTTAAATAGGCCATTCATTGGGGAGTGTCATAGGCTTTATAGTATCACGCTATGACTAATAAGAGAGGAGCAGTAATAAAATATGTTTAAAAAAGGGAATCGTTTTTTTCGCTGCCCAACGAAGTGGGCACGGAACAAATAACTATATTGAGTCTATTTTTGAGTTCTGTAAGAGTCATTACGGCGAAGGACAAGATATCTTATAAGATTTTTTTTAAATGGATTAATATGTTATTTTATACGATCCTTAATTATCAAGCAAATATCACTCCTATTCCCTATACACAAAGTTCAATAGGTAATTTTCCACTTGATGAGATCAATTACCTACATTGTATCTTTCTACATATATTTCAAATTTTACTTTCATCAAAGTTATAATTAGTTAAAAGTTGAGTCATTGACACGAATTCAACAATCATGAGTAATTAAAACTTTCATTTGGATTTCATATTATAGACATAATTTATCTCACAGACTAACTTTTACCTATTAATTATTGGGTAAACATCAGTAAAAGGCAATAGAAATCAAACGAGCGTATATTTAACATACTATTTTATTTTTTATATTAATATCCTTCGCAATCACGTTATAATATTTATGATTACAGTTTAATTTTGGAATGGTATTTAATATAATATAACGATAAGCTTAAAAATAAATAAAAATCATATGAACTGAATACACAACGAATCCATCATGCAACACTGTTGAAAATAAAAAAAAATCACAAAGAGTTGATGTACGAGACTCTTTGGTTTAATCCTTTCATTAATAATTAAACTATTTTTAATCTTAAAGGAAAATTGAAAATTAATATGAAAACATTGAAATAGCAAAGTATTCAGTTCAAAAAAATAATGGAAGCGTCAAAATTGGTGGCAGACAGAATTTAAAAACGTCATTACTACACTTTCACTTAAAACTATATTAATTATTTTTTTCTTCCATAATTAAAATTGTTATTTGTACAAAATAATTCAACAAGTGTGATAAAATATAATTAAGTTAAAAATACAATACAAAAACAATATAAATACCTAATTAATTACGATTAATCTATTGCTAAGTAATACATATAACAACCTGCTAGAACTGATAAGTCTGAACAGGATAAAACATTTTCAAAGCACAATTTTTTTTTCTTTAAACAATCATAAACAAGAATGATTGCACCAAAAAATAAAAGAAGAAATTGAAATCACGAAAAACAAAGAAACAGTAAAAGAAAGCTAGAATATCAGGACAGAGAATAAACAAAAGTTTACATTGAAAATAGTCGAAAGAAAAGACATTCTGAACAGATAAAAGAAAGATGAAAAGAAAAAATACTTTTATTAATTGGTGCAATCTACAGGTACATAAACACTTTTCATCAAATGCGTTCCAATTCGAGTTAAAACCTTCTGTAGACAGAATGTTAAGTAAAGCAAATACTTATATAGGTACACTTATGTGTTATTCAGGAGCTACTTCATTACATCATTTCATTTATTTAGCTACTACGACATAAACAGTAAGAAGTAGATAATATATGAAACAAGATTAATGAGTACACCCTCCATCTAATATATTATTTAATATTTATGAGACATCTAATGTAGGTATCATTTTAATATCGTTTATGAGAATAACATATCATTATCACTTCAAGCTAAATTCTATTGAGAAAGAGCAAACTCGTATTAAATCTACGTAAAGTAACATCTTCAAAGCTCATAAATTATGTTTTATTTGCAAAATCCATTTAAAATTATTATTGGTGATCATCAGAACTAAGTTAATATTTAGATTTCGAGCCAGTAATAACATTCACAATTCTCATATATTAGGTACAGACATTCATAATACTCGTTTTACAGAGAAGTCACTCCGGTTGGGTCCCATTTTTGTATTAATTCTACACCTTCCGTACTTTACAATATAACCGGGCAAGAACATGGGGTGGGGCCCCGGTGTGAGCGAGGGGACCGCGCACGCTCTGCTTAGTAATTCACAAGGAGACTAGTTGATCACGAGCCGTTTAGTCGTTATAGTTCAATACTGACGATCGTCGTATATGTAGATGGCCTCTCCGGCGGACTCTTTGAGCGGCGGCGGCGGCGGTGGGAAGTCGAGGTCGCCCGGCCTGAACAGCTTGGAGGCGTTAGGGGCCGGCGAGGCGGGCGCGGGGGAGCCGCTGCCGGGAGAGCCCCCGCCGCGACGTTTCACTCCGCTGGGAGATGCAGCTGTGCGGAAAGATGAGCGACGTGCCAACCTATAGAACAAATAAATTAAGATTTAAATTATTACTGTCTTGAATGTAGTGTATTTAAATAATCTACATGACATATTGATGTAGGCTCCTGAAGGGAAAATAGAGATAATCACAGCGAGAAAAACTAACTCTATTTTACAGAGAATTCTTAATCCTCTTCTTCCGTGGGTGACGTAAAAGACGAAGACAAATTGCCGGGCACAATATCATAGGCAAAGGTCAACTCGAAACAAACCCTATACTTACCGATCTCATTTACCAACATTGTACCTACCAATCTCTTTAACCAAAAATACGCAACGTTTTCCTCCAAGTAGGTCCTTTTTGAAAACAGAACGATATATTTTATTTTATTGGTTTTTTTAAAAAGAGCAAGGGAAAATTATACCTTCAACCAATTGTTTCAACAATTTTTTTTCTTAACGTCCCTAATAGACAAATATCATACATGTTAGTGAAGTTACCTTGATGCTACTTCTTCAGGGGTTTCCTCAATCTCTAGTACCCAGCTGACGGAATCGTGTTTCTCTACGACACCCTTGACAGCGGGTAGAGGCGGTGTGTCCGGTGCGGGGGAGGCGGCTGGCGAGGGAGGGGAGTCCGGTGCCGGTGAGACGGATCGTCCGGAGTCGCCCGAAGACGTTCGGGTACGAATCGGCGGTCGCTCTATGTAGCCACCGCCAGCAAGTAAAGATACTACCTGTAATTTAAAAAGATTTATTTTAGTCACATTTCTTTTTGAACAGTACTTAAATACTTAAATGAAAATGACACGAGTGATATGTAATTTTTTCCTTTAGTTCAAAAACAGTTTTTAATTTAAGTTATGTGATTCCATATCTTTAAGAGAGAATCAAATTACTAAATCATTTTTTGTAAAATTTATATGGGACATACTTTTTGAATAGGTACATATTATCAAACATACATTTTTCAAATTAATCGGGAGGAGTTCTTTAAAAAGCGCAAAAACCCAAATCCAAACTTATTTAGCAAAACTAATTTAAGCAACAAGTTTTAATTTAAATAAAGTATTATTAAATTCCGTAGCAAAAGTAGTATTGCCCACGGCACCGCCACTTTATTATAGCATACTTTCATTATGAGGAGGTCCTCAGTAAGCTCTCTACTATCACAAATGTCCAAAACGACATTTTTAGACTCCTACCAAAAGTCTAAAATTATTAAGATTAAGGTTAATCTTAATAATTTTAGACCAAAAACAATTACACACCTGTGACTTCTGTCGAAGTTTATACCGTAGTTCTTCATTGAGTGCGGCAAGCCTTGCGGCATGATCACGGTCCCGAGCTGCGGCATCTCGCAACCGTCTGTTATCATCGCGTAAGCGGTCTGTATCACGCTGCCGTGCCGCGGCACGCTCTCTTAGCTCTTCTGCGGCGTGCCGTGCCGCTCTAGCGTCCCTTTCTGCGGCGGCACGACGCTCGCGTTCAGATGACAGTTCGGACCGTGCGTCCCGTAGTGAAGCGACCTCGGCTTGTTTCAATTCGACCACTGCCCGAAGTGATCGAACCTGTAATTAGAATTGTATCTGTAGAACGAACTTGCCAAAAAATTTAATACTAATTTGGAAAATCTTATGCGTCAGAGTTGGGCTAACTATACAAAACGTACAACTCATACTAATCTTAGTTGTATAACAACTGAGGAGAATTTGTAATGCAGGGCATAGATTCATCATAACAGCCCATTAATGTCCCACTGCAGGGAAGGGCCTCCTCCCGTGACGGAGGGATACTTGGCCTACGAATACCACGCTGGCCAGACGGATTGGTATAGGGTTTAATTTCAAGTTTTCCTTCTTTTTATTTCGTAAAGACAATATTCACGGATAGTCCCTTAGTCGGTTTTTATGACACCCATGGGATGAGATGGGGTGGTGACATATTGTATTCTTACTCCGTCACCACACGGAGCGGACGGGCATAGGTTAATTAACAGTTTTCTGTTAGTAACGCAGTTTATTATAACGCAGGTGTACTGCTATATATTTATGTTATATCTTACTTTCATTTCAGTAAACATACATATTGTCCACAAAAATAACCATTTGTATACAATATAATGCATGCAATACCTACAAAAATTAAGTTAGAACAAAAACATTTTGTTGTTACATTGTAACTATGCAACAAAGTATCCAGCTGCTTGACTCACGCAACTCAATACTACAGTTAGCTCCAACTAAAAGTGACAAATTTTCTATTTACGAAATGCATCTATCAAATATATCAAATATGTTACTAACCTCAGCTGCCAACTCGTTAGCATCTGTACTCAATTCTTCATTTGTAGCTAATCGCAGTTCGCAATCTTCCGCTTCACAGCAAACAGGATCACACGCCGCATCGCACATGTTGCAAGACTTGTCGCACGACATGTCGGCCGACGAGTTGTACGACGTGCTGAGGTCGATCTCCGCCCGCGCAGCTTCCAGTTGAGCGCGTAACGTGCGCTCTATTTCACTATGCGCGTGCAGTCGCGCCCTACTTTCCGCTACTTCGTGTTTCAGGGACTCTATTGTATCCTAAAAAGAGGAAAGAATAAGACAAATTACATTTTAAGTTTTAAGAGACATTGGATCTTTACTAATTTGTAAAATAATTAAATCAGTACCTTTGAGCATGTTTACTTGTATTACGTACTTATAAATCTATAGGTACTAATATTATAAAGAGGTAAAGTTTGTGTGTTTGTGACGTTGTAGGAAGTAATCTCTGGATCTACTGAACCGATTTTACTAATTATTTCTGTGTTGAATAGTCCATTTATCGGGACGTGTCATAGACTATATAGTATCACGCTATGACAAATAAGAGTGGAGCAGTAATGATATACGTTTAAAAAGGAACGCGTTTATTTTCCCCGCCCTACGAAGTTGGCACGGGTCAGCTAGAAGTACAATATATAAGATACGCGATAGTTTAAAAGTTATGATTGTATTACTTACTTTTAATCCCTTGATATCATTAGCGAGTGCAGCCACCTCCTCTATGTGCTTAGCCTGGAGACGCGCGTTTGCTTCTTCTTTTGACGATACTTCCATCTCTAGCTCTGAGATCTTGCTCAGGCATTCTGCGACTGTAATAGAAAAAAATATACATGTAAGTATTACTTATAAATACTAATCTAAACTCAAAGAAGCATTCGCTACACCACCAAACATATCCTTACTAACTTCTAATTTTTCAAGAAGTCTAAACGATATCAGTAGAAGTGCAATGATATTAATAACTTATTAATAAGAATCTGAATCGTACCTACTGTAATAACAGGTAAAGTTCACCAAGTGGATTTCCAGTATTGGCGAAAGATAAAGTAAACGGGAACATTTTAGCAAATGGTATTACAAAGCTAACGGCACAAATATCATGCAATTCTATTCAGTATGATAGCAATCGTGTCCTGAAGGCTAATTATTGTAAACGCGGTTTGTTTACCTAATTGCTATAGTATCAAATATTGATGACGTTAGAGATTTAATAACATGAAAATGGGTTACGATTTTAACCTTAAATTACGAAAACTTCCCTTCAGTTTCTACCACTCAACCCTAATTTGTCTTCGTCGTTTGGAGACGCGACGTACAGTGTCAAAATTCCTGTCCGTATTATATTATTTGTATTCCCTGCGTGACTACGACTAGCATAGACTAGCTGTATAAACTTACTGGTATCGAGATCTTTCTGCGCACGTTGCTGTCGGTCGCGGTCTGCCCGCGCTGCGCTGCTCCTCTCTGCTGCTGCAACGCCTCGCCATCGCTCCGCTTCTACTCGCCATGTGCTGCCGTTTAGTGCATCCAACTGAAAATAAACCGAGTGATGTTACAGTCAGTGATATAAAAGAAGCTGGTTTTAGCAAAACAAGTAACATTATTATAATTATATAAACTGCTTTAGAAGTTAAATACGTGAAGTAATTAAGAAGAAGACGTAAGTACTAATATCATCAATTTAAAAAAGAGTACGAGTCATCTCCTTAAAAGTTAGCAAAGCATTTGGATATTAGTGTATTTATATAAGTTTTTTAGCTTCTAGCAGTAAAAAATTCTACAGATTTTTCTCTTTGCCATCATTCGGACTTTATCAACATTCAGGATAATATGGGAGGGAGTCAATATGCAATCAGTTTAACAAATGAGTATGATAATACTTTGATTCTGAATACTTACTCGAAACACTAAATACTGGACTAAAACGCCCAGAGCCTCGACACCCTTCGCAGCATGTGCAAGCGCGGTCACTTGTTCCCGTGGCTGAGTGGCCGGTGCAACTATGGCTACTGGTGGCGTGCGAACTGGCTGCGGGGTCTGCACTCGCTTGCCTCGGGGGCCCACCGCTGCGGTGACTCGCGGTGTTTCTGTAAAGAAGAGATTTAAACATTAATATTTGCAGACAAAGAAAGTATATCAAAGATCATCGTGTGTGCTTAGCCACAGGCCTTTAATGTCTCACATGGTCAGAGTTGGCCTACTAAGGTATTATCGAGACGTATTTAGCTAAATATTTAGATTTCATTTCAAGTTTTTATTATGAGACAGTGACAATTGATGTTAGTGATGTATTCTTACCCTGTCACATCCAGAATTAATGGTTTTAAATGAGAAAAACTAACATAAAATGCATTTAGACCAGGCAGCGATCTCACTCGTATATTTTATGTTAGTGTCAGAATAAAAATTATTGTACATACTCGTAGCAAGACATTTTTTTTTATTATGACACTAAGACAAAATTACTATTTTAAATATCGGGTATGGCTTGAATTTTCGAAAGGCAGACCTAATTAAGTGTAATCTAGGCAATAAAGAGAGAGACCTTCTTAGTATCTAAGCCTCAATGAGTAGCTAAACAATAACTCCTTTAAATTTATAACCAACACATCAAATAGAATATAAAGATTTCATATTATTAGTATAAAACACGTATCATTGTGTCACTAAGGGCGAACCTCACGGGACATTGCGGATGGTTGAATAAACTAAGTGTGTCACCATTCATAGTCACACTTTGTACGTAATATGTGTGCGTGGGTAGTGGCAGGTTACTCTAACAATATCGCTTACGGTATGCTATAATACATTTCCCTTTGATTTCATAACAGCCCATTAATGTCCCACTGCAGGGACGGGCCTTCTCCCGTGACGGTGAGATACTTGGCCTACTAATACCACGCTGGTCAGACAGATTGGTAAGTATAGGGTTTAATTTCAAGTTTTCCTTCTTTTTATATCGTAAAGGTAATATGTTCACGGATAGTCCCTTACCTAGTCGGTTTTTACGACACCCATGGGATAAGATGGGGTGTTGACATATTGTATTCTTACTCCGTCCCCACGCGGAGGAATATCGCCTACGGTATGCTATAATACATTTCCCTTTGATTTAATACTTATTAAACATTATTTGGCTTGGATTTGACATGAACAATTTAAATAAAGTACTTATGTGTTTCTTTTCGCTTAGTTTGGTACTGGACGGGGTTTTATGGTGAATGTATATAATAATAATATGCAGAACATTATAATAATATTTTATATACACACTAAAAAAAAACACGCACGTAGCCAAATAACATAGACAATTTTGTACACAATACAACCTAAACCATCCTACATATTTCGTCAGCGGAATCCACTAGTAGGCAATATATTTATATCTGAATCACTACGAGTACTATAGGCCTATCCTTGTAGTGGTACACAGACACACGCTGTTACACATGCTAAGGCATCAACAAAGGTTCTATTACTAAAACACAAAGTTTCTTACATGACTCGTGTGAACATAAGTAATATGTTACATAAAGTGTACTTTCTAAATTTCGGCATAGGTGTAAGGGCCCTTAACACTTACTGTTGCATAGTGAAATCGTATGTCGTATACGTATTTGATATGAATACTAAAACTGCACATGAAACGAATAGGAAAGTCACTCAGACTCAAATTAATTATAAATTTAAGGGATCCTACGTTGGTCGGATTTTATTTGCCTTTTGAAGAGAGAAAACGACAATTTGCATTTCCAACATAACAGCCCGTTAATGTCCTTTTACAGGGAAGGTTTTCCTCCACTAATAATGGGCAAATTAAGATTAACACGATGGCAAGACGGATTGTGACAAAGTTTTCTAGATTCTCTAAACAATTTTTTAAAATAAGATGGAGTATTGACACTGTTAATTAATTCTTACAAAATCACCAGTTAATCTTAATTGATTACTTTAATAATTTTAAAACGTTTTGTATAATAAAAGTTACTATATTTATGTATGCGTAACTGTTCCCACGCACTAACTCTTGATGTTCACGCACCATTAGCGCTGCAGCAACGGGCAGCGCCTATTTCCGCCACGTGCCTATAGTAAAACTTTTACAATATATTTTTTAACAGTTACATTGCTCTTGTTTGTAGTAGACCAATTATGGTAACTAGGAAACTAAGTTTACAATTTTATCTGTTTACAAAAGGTGTAACTGGAACCGCTTTTCTTGGTTATCGTCTTATTATTTGCGTGGTGACAAACTAAATTCAAACATATTGTTACCACCCTAAATAAAATAAGTGACCTCCCGCGGACAACATAGTATATCCCTTTTGCTGACGGACTAAAAATGTAAAGAGTTTATAAAAGACTGAGGCATATTATCAATATAAAAGAATGATAACTTAAAACAGTGGTACATTAACTGGTAACTTAAGCTTCGATACACATATATTTTCCTCTTTATTTTCAAATCGTTTATCATCACAATAACGACTCAACGTAAGGAAGCTTGGCCTACTAAGACTACGTTTGCCAGATAGACATATATTATAGTTCTATGTCAAAATCCGCAAGTTTTCCCTATATGGGTTTTACGACAATCATGTACCTAAAGATAGAGTGAAACCATCACGCATATTACTCCATCACGACACTTTAATAAATATTAAGATTATTCAGTATAACCGGTTACAAGAGTTAATTAAAGAGTATTAAGTAACTATTACCTAGTTTAGAGCAATAATGCATAAGTAGTAATTGTACTCATGAAGTTTAATTATTGAGGATGATGATGTCTCAATAGTAATTTTGTGAATGGCCAGTTAGAGAGGGTCGGCTGGGCCGCGCGTGGGCATCAATTGTGAACGATGAAAAGTCTTATTAACATGCATTAGGGCTGTCACTTTCCAAGATTTTAACTGTAGGTACTAGTCTCTCGATGTGAATTACAAAGACATTATTTGAATAGATTATATTATATTAGTAACAAAGTCACTGAAACTTAATTTTCTTAGATACTTATATTTTTATTAAGGTTTAGACGAGCCAGATAGTAAGAGATAACTACCGCGCCCCGCTAATGGACGTCAATAATGTCAGGCCACAACCAAGTGCCTGTCTACCCTAGACAAAAATATTTCGTTATGGATGTTCCCATATATCTTTGTGAGTTTATTTTATGTAGTAGTAACATTTTCTTTTATGTAGTAGTAACATGACTTTCATATGATTTTATTTCATACGAAAACATAAATACATTAACAGACTTTCTCAAAATTAATATAATAGATCACATAAAACAGTCAAACTTAAAATCTTGCTTAAATTTTTTAGTAATTTTACCATTTATGTATGTCATTAATATTCATACGTTTCAACCCTACATACAATAGACGCATACAGTCCTTAGTAAAGTAGGCATACAAAAGGAGTATTGTGCATCAAGAATATAAGTATTAAAGCTATCAGAAACTGCACTCAATCATTATTAACGACACAGTTTTATGTTCAACAGTAATGCGATTTTTTATTATCACACTTCGTCGTCTAAATCTATGCCATTTTCTCTAAAGAAATGATTGTATGAATGTAAGATGCATCGTTAGCTACATTCTATACGTAATTTATTTTATTATAATGACATAAATAAATGCAATACAGACATTTAAAAAATTCAGATTATTGTATTTTCAAGTACCTTTTTACTACATCAGTTGCTTTTATTGGTAATCTTTTAAATGGCATTTTATTAGTAAGGAATTAATTGTAAAAGTGAAAAGCAAATATTAAAATGAATACTCTAATTATAACAAAAAAAAAGAGAAAGATAAAAAACTTATTGTGCCCAATCTCACATCTGCATTACGAGTAGCGTATTGTTCTATTGCACCAAAAAGTTACTATACATTTCCTACAGTACCAAGCAACCGCATCGCATAAACCGCTACAATGAAACATAGTTTTTATACAATAATAACCAACCATTTGTATCGGCAACCTTATGGAACATAAAACATGATTCCGCATACATAGTGACTTAGCTATTTAGAAAGACGAACTACAAAGACAGGCATTACTGTGATGAATACATTCGATTGACTGTTTTGTATCAGTATTCCACTTACAGAGTAGGCTAACGGGTCTCGAGTAAGTCGTGCCTTGAATATTCTATAGCTTTAAAGTAGACAAAGCAACGAGTACTATAAATATTTCAGTTCCGGTGTTTTACGCACTGTAATAGATAAAGCAGTAAATTGTCGTTGGAAAATAGGTCTTATTGCAAAGGATTAGGGTTATAATAGTGTCCGGGTTGATGTATTGTATTGACTTTTCGTGTGTAATGTCAACAGTGATTGAGTGCAATCACCTTTATCCGTATAGATCATGGTTTTATTACTCAATTATATTATGACGTATGACTGACTATGATGACAAGACTTCTGTATTAAAACTGTCGGGCTACCTGCTAAGTACGGATTCCAAACAAGAAAATGTTATAGCGATCTTCAAATGATTGTTCTAAGGCTGGGAGTTTATTGTATCGTATCCACTGTTTGCCTGTGAGACCGTGGAGAAAATGTTTTTGTTTGGGCTAAATATTTTATTTCAATTTAAAAGAGAAATTTTATAATTATTATTTATGTATGGCTTCCTTGCGTGGGAGAGAAAGAACTGTTCTTTATTTTTTTATGTGCATATGTGCCAAAGAATAGTCACTAATTAATTCTAATTATATTGTCTGCTTTTTAAACTATATTATCTATTTCTTAATCATCGTTAGCGGTTCACAAATTAACTAAAAAGGAAGATCAATATTTGTTTAACCTTAATTTAATGTAACCAAAGTTCTCATCAAAGAGTATTTAAGTAAATATAGGATTATTTGAATCACGTATTGACGGGTAGAGTAACATTTACATCCTGTTCTAAGAAGTACAAACTAATTTAACTTTACAGATTTGTTAATTAGTATGGGAAACGTAATAGACGAACTATTTAGCTATCATACTTTAAGTAGGGTTCATTTGTTTTAGTATTGGAAGAACAATGCTGCGAAGGATTGAAGGCGTCTTGCATTTACTTTATGCCACTAAAAATTGTCACGTCACATTAATGTTTGAAAAGAGCAGTTTAAGTTTCTTGGTGACCTTTGTCTTAAAGCTTCACCTCCTAAACAGCTTTTAGGATATTGTAAAAGTGAGTTTGAATCTGTAGAGTATCTTTATTCTCTTACATTGCCGACTATTGTCACTAGAACAATAATGGTGACCGATTTGTGACTAAACCTTGTAAAAATACGAAACTATTCCAAACCAACACTCATGGTCAACCTGGTTTTTAATACACGAGATCCCCACCAATAAAGAAGTGTATTATCTCTGCCAAGTAACGTTAAGACATTATGAATGAAATTAATCAGGATCTTATCACGATCATTTCGTACCAACTAAGCAGTTAATTTAAACTTGTAACTCTTTAATAATACGTCTAATCCATTCGTTAGCGTCTAGCGTGTATTAGTGAGAGAATCACATATCTAAATTTAGTTGTGTTTGTATGTATGTCAGGGGGCCGAGTTGCGACGTTTGCCCGCCCTAGAAGGGTCATCTGCCCATCGGCGCCATTGCTTTACACCTGAACGTACGGAGCTTTGTAAATTGACGTACTGAAATTCAATGAGTTTTGTAATAGCACAAATTTTATTTTTATATTAATATGTAATCGCTTAAATGTTTACTCTGCAAAACTGTAATTGATTAAAGATTTTGCAGAAATTTTACTAAAATTTAATAAGTGTTTTGTTCGCTACAAGTGACTTTGTACCTGTCTTTTATACGAAGCTAAAGTGCATGTCTGATTTCGTTAGTTCAAGGTCGCCAATGTTTATCCTAATTGTCCTTTAAACCTTTTTTCTTGGTAATGTACACTTAACGTCGTATTCATTTTGCCTCATTGCAGGAAATTACTCAGTACACATCGTAACATATATTTAGTCACTTTAAAAGTTGCAAGGTCATGCAAGAGGTCACCCTAGGTTGTTCTACAATTCTAATCTTTCTGAAGTATCTAGGGGAAGTACAAAATATTTTCCTTATGTGATTTCTTAGCGTAGTTTAGGCTAGTACTATATAAATAAATAAATAATCCTCACATATTCACACATCCCCATCTAGTTCCAAACTATTGTAATATACTTTAACTATTGTAATATACCTTAACATTTGTAAATACATACATATTATACATAGAAAACACTCAGACCAATGCAAACAATCATGTTCATGCACACATAGATCCGGGAATCCAACCCAAAATAATATATAATAAAAGTTCCTAGATTTCATGTCGATAAGCTACAGGCTGTGGCGGAGCGAAGCGAAGAAGAGATAATATCTAGGAACTTTTCTTTTATAAGTAGTACGACGATACCTATCTCATCACAGGTAGTGACACCATGTATTTTTAATCCAACAAATTTCTACCTTAACGTCATTTTAACTGTATGTTCAATATACATTTTACATCAAACTACACAATTTTGAACATAATTATATAGTACAAGTAGGTCAAATGAGCGTTATACAAAAGGGTTATTAAAAGCTATTACAGAATCACTTCCATGAAATTAAACCGTGCGACTTACTACCATTGTGAAGATTAGATTAAATAGTAAGGAAGTCACAACATCAGTTAATGTTATCATAAAATATATCTAACCACGTAAACTCGAGAAAACTGTTGCGTGAACTGAATTCTTTAACTTTAAAAAAAAGGTCAGATGTTAAACTAGCATTAGGTATCATGTTGTGTGTCGCGGGGACTATTACAAATAAGTTGTTGATCTAACCATTTATTCATACAAACTATATAAATAACTATTGTTAGTCAATTTATTCTTTTTAGACATCTGCTTAGGTAACCGCGCAACCACGAGCTTGCCTGCAACGGACACGATCGTTTTGCTACCTACGCAGACCGAAATTTCTTCCGATTTGACCTTTCTTTAAAGCGGTTTATAATAAATATTCATCCCATGACAACAACGTTGAAAATCTTCAATTATCATCATGCCTGATTCAGCATGATAATAATACAAACATCTATATAATATATTCTTGAACTTTATCAAAACAACCCTCGGAATTGTCCTTTTTAAGCCGAGAAAGAAAATATCCTAGCATTTCAAGTTGCAAATGAATAAGCTCTACCACTCTGTAAATTTATTATTATTACTAAGAAAACTGATATAAATCTCTCTTACAGCGTTAGATTTATAAGTTCATTGTAAAATAAAATACGTTTGTAAGAAAACTGTGTCAGCCGTGGGATTCATAATTGACGTGGACATTTCTAATATTTCCTGGAAGTCATAACGTTTGTACCGAGTTTGGTTTATGTGAAAGTAGATACAGTTACAATAATATATAATATAGAAAAGAAACTATAAAACTGGTAACTATAGTGTGACCACAGGAGCTGTGCACCTCCTGAGGTATGCGCGCGGTGAGAGGGGGGTGGACATATAGAGTACATTTTATATACTGGTATAGAATAATCAGTCTATGATGTAGCTACTAGCGACATCTGACGCAATATACTTAAGTTATTTGACTGGTACGGGTCGCTACACGAGCGGCTGTAGCAGTTTTCTATTAAAAGACAGTCATTTTTAAAAACTCCAAGAAAGTATTTACATTATTGTATAGTTTTAAGCGTAAGTAGGAACATTATTTGTGTTTTTATAATGTAACTTTGAGAAAAATGACATCTAGCGGAATGTATCAAATACTCTAAGAACATGAAATTCTTAAAGAAAAATATAACGTTCGAATTGTTATGACACTGCCGTCAAAACTCGTGACAGCAGGTAGATGTCCGTTATGGTAGCATACACAAGAGCTATATCGAGTTGGTTACCATGCCAAAAAACTCTGCATAAATAAAAAAAAAAACAATTGTTAAGATTAATGATGAGGAATTAGAAATCAGATATACAGATTACCCCCTTACTCATAAACGCCTCTTAAATTTTAGTTAATCGATTACCTTAAATTCTACCGTTTTTGTTTGGTATAAGTTTGATTTTACAATTAATAATCTCGCTAAACAGTGATTAAATTTAAGAGGTGTTTATGAGTAAGGGGTGAGTTCTTATTTATCACCTGCATATTTTTAATAAAATATGAGTATATTTGAGTTACATTGTGATCAACTAAGTAAGTGTAATATATTACAGATATGTCTATAAAGTCGTCAAATTTGTGATTTTTATTAGTTCATTAATCTACAATAAACTAATACTGACTTACGAAGAACAATGTAAACAATGAGTAGAGTAAATCAAAGTGGCATGCGGGAAGTGATTTTTAAAGTTATAAGGCGATGTTTAGCGGAGCACGATTCTGGTCAACTTTTATGCGATTATGATGATGTTTATGGGCGTACTGCAACTTTGATGAGTATGTAATCATGTTACTGTTTTTCGTAATCTGTCTCAAGTAATAAATTCACTCCATTTGAGATCTAGAGACCAAAAACAGGCATTGTGTACATAGCATATTTTTAGGTTAGATATTCATTGTAAGTAAGAAAAATCGTAGTACGACCATTTCTGTTGATACATTATCAGTTGCATTAGTATAATTCAGTCAAGATTTATCCTAATTTGAATTTGAATTAATTGCTTTATGTCTATATAACGATTGATATTGTTAACTAAACTATGTCACTTTCGCATCGTCTACATCGTCTACAAAAAATTATTAATTGGAATATTTTATTAAATTTTATATCATTTAGCTCTTAGTAAATCCATGTTAAATGATATGTATCTTTTATAAAGTATTTTGTTGGTTAATATTTAACACTGAATAAATTTTAGTTAGGTATTGTAGATTTTTTTCCATTCCATTAGAATTATTAAATTTAAAAATAACAGATTTAAAAATAATGAAAAGCTTGAAACTCCTGGTAAACACAGGCAAGGCCGGCCAAAGAAAGAAATGGATGTTTCTATATTTCTGATCTCCCCCACAAAATAAAATTATGTTCTACAGTAAAAAAAGAGGTATATCAATTTTTTCTTCTTTTACCTGTATTATGTTTCTAGTTATGCCTAAATTTATTGTAGGTATAATCAAATGTTCAATTTACATAACTTTTATAAAATTTCGGGTTCCAACCCTCAGAAAATTGCAGATGATAGCTAGAACTGAGATGGATTTTAATTGTAGTCTTGAAGTTCTAAACTTTAAACTTTAAATGCTTATGCTTAATATGCTTACCTACAAGAAATGCCCTAGTATTATAAGTGCTTTAATAGTGTAGTGTTATTTGAACATAATTGTTTTGAAAACTATGTTGTCAGACTAAATAGGGTTGCTACGTGTAGCACAGTGGCGTTCTAATTTTTCGTGAGGACTTTATAGACAGACTGTACCTACATTAAAAAAAATAGTTGTTGTAGTTTTAATATTATAGCGTAAAGAAATAACTCCAGCCCGGCCCCTAAGAACCGTTAATATCTCCGATAATATTGAATTTAGTATTGAAATAAAGTGTTACACAGGCGTTATTTCAGGGTTACATTTCTACTGTATTAACAGAATTACTGTTCCTATGTTTTGTAGTTCTCGAGATATTCAAATCACTTGTGAGCATATTATCTGTACCAGTACTATGAACATAAACTATAACATGGATTTTTGACATGTTCCACTGTGAATTCGCATAAAGAATTTACCTACACTAATTCAGTCAGAATTTCACGTATTATTTTTACATAAATAATTTATCAAAAGAAAAGTTCCCTTTCTATCAGAACTATCACGTGTACGCTACCATAACGGACACTTATTTTTTCTTCGTCCCCCACCTCGCCGCGCATACCTCAGGGGGTGCACAGCTCCTGTGGTCACACTATAACACAAGATAGCCGATAGTTGACAAACCAGTATGACATTTGCGGTATTAAAAAGTTAGCTAATGGAGTAGGTTACATACACATTAAAGATCGTATACATTGCCTAATCATTGCATTAACATTATAATTATATGTGTGATGAATAAAATTATACAGTCCATTAGTCTTACTACTGAACTTTTAAAAGAACAAAACCTACTTACAAGAACAGCTTTGAAGCAATTCCTAATTACAATGACGGAGTATCTTAGGCCGTCAAAAAATTAATTAATTTACACTTTAAGCATGAGTCAAGGCGTAATAATAAAATACATAAAGTGATATAACCATAAACAACAACATTTATTTGTAATTTCAATAGAGTTAAATTTGTCCCTGTTTATTAATTCATGTTTAGTGTAAGGAGTTAATTGAAACTAATGAGTTCTTATTAAGATGAGTAAGTGCTATCTTTACATTAAACACAACTATATTTTAACCACTCATTGTATCCAGTGGTAAACATGGGTGGGCTATCATCGCTATATAAAATTGACGAGAGAATTACCACCCAGGACAATCAACTATGAAGAACAAACATGTAATTTGTATAAGTACAAGTCAGAACGAAGATTGATATCTCGAATTAATACTAAATTATTTTGAAACATGTCCTGTTTCAAGCGCGTGACCTAGACATTGAACGAACAAGTGTCACACTATGTATCATTCATATCCAAGAAAGTGTCATGATCTCAATACAAAGTTGTGATAATGCCAAATCCTGATCCCATCACACCTCGTGCATCGTTAATGTGACCTGTGTGCGTACATTGTGTGTACGTGGATAGCATTTGATTTGTATCATTCTGCATAAAACTTTTTGCCTCTGACTTCTTCGCTCACCAAGTACCTAGTCAAAACCAAAAAGTTTAGGATAGTATTCACGTGTATCTCTATGAAATCAAGGTCACGGATATACTACATCTCTTTAGTTCTAGCCTTATCTTACTGTAAAGGCATTTTAAGGAGCATGTTGAACTTTGCTAGTACCTTCTTTTTTTAATTGTTTACAACTCCACGGATTAAAAAACTGCGGAAATGAAAGGTCACCGGGGTCTGAATAAGCAGTCTCCCAGTCTCAAGAGGTGTACTATGTGTACGTATTCACCACATAGTCTGCATATCATATAGTTTTGATCATCCAACGTATTTTAACTTTTTCTTTATTTATTTTTTTGAGGATTACCAATCTTTATTGGCATTGAACGCACAAAACGGGGAAACTTCCCACACAACCGTTTTTAACATTTTAATAATATATCTGTATGTGTTTCATCACATTATAATTATTACGTTAAGTCATAATTTGGTATGTTTTTAAATTTACTGACATGTTTTGGTATTCTGATTTATTGCCAGCGAAAAGATTGATCAGTATGTATATGTTTTTTCTTAAGTAATGAAGCAAAGAATCTTTAAAATATATAATTTGAATACTTACTGCAAGTTTGAATTACGAAACCTAAAGCATTATTTCGCTTACGTTAATTTAATTAATAAAAATAATTTCCTAAATTTTAAAATTTCCTTGTAATCATTAATACTGTTGCAATGTGTTGCAGTGCCCAAATATCGCATTCTTTCAAAAGAAAAATGAACTTTAAATAAAGGTGGAAATTTTGTTTCATTTATACAAATAACATTAAAGTCTTGTACCTAGTTATGAATAATTAAAGAAATAAATATTCTTTAACAATCTCACTCTTGCATCTAGTTCCAAACTAAGCAGAGCTATAGTATACAAGCTCTAATACGACTACTAGCCGACTGATAATAACATAAAAATACAATGCATACCTAATCTTTTCTACCTATTACGTAATTTTATTGTGTAATGTAGAGCAATATGTGTGTTAAGCTAATATTGTATTATAACAGCGGACTGTCGAGTGGTCGCGAACTCCATGGCGACCCCATTCCGTACGTGTCTTTTAAAACGAGAAGATATCCAGACTTTGTTTACATTAGCTATTTTTAATCAGATTAGCATGCATCATTTACGTAATTAATGTTTTTTTTTTCATGGATATTTTTTCGATTTTTTTCTTGATTTCGATTTTTAAACAAATTTTTGTTGATAATCTCTGTGTTACTTGAACAAACATCTACATACTAATTAACTTAACGTAAAATAACAACAGAATTATCTTTATCCTTGTTATAACATCTCGTTGTCGTAAAAATAGACTTTGGTTCACTACTCTAACGTTAGCTACTTAGAAATATTAATTTTTAATTTGTTAATGATTGGGACCTCATATAGGATTATAAACGTCATGGCATATACCTAATGCAAGATTACTACACCATGCTATGTCGAGATTGTTATACAGACAGAGTTCAGGTTTACAATAGAGCATAATATAATTGAATGTCTAAGATAATCATATGAAACTATGTCATCAGTGTCAGAGTAATGTAGTTTCACGCCATTGCAAAAAAAACCTGTGGCCTGTTTTTAAATTAGTACAAATGAGCGTAAATAAATGTTAACCATATAGGTAATAATATAATCCATATAGGTAATGTAAATAATCTATATAGGTATGGTAAATCAGGTTATAGGCCGAGGATATAGCGCGCCCGTAGCTTTATTTAAATATTGATAGGACGAAACCAGTTTGTATAAAAATAATCCACCTTTGTCAAGGCCTACTAGAACTAATAGTGTTTAAAGATATTCTGCTAAAAAATATAAAAAATAATTTTTATTAAAGAAACTTATGATAACTTAACTCCACATAAAAATGATAAAGCTATTTAAATTCATAAAATTAAAGTTTATAAAACGTAAATTTTTATTACTAAGACGAAATGATTAACGAAAATAAAAAAAACTTAATTTACCACCTATTTCGTAATAAAAGCGCTTATTTTATCCTAGCCTATCTAAATTTGTAACTGTAAGTTTGACTTATTAATTTTGGTAGTCGTCCAAAAAAACTGCAGTAACTTCTACAAGTCTCATTAACAAATTCTTGATTTTGCACTTTCACGGTCACGGAAACGTTAATGAGCTCATGCAAATAAGGTTTTGTCAAACACAGTCTTACGAAATGTAAATCTGTCATTGTGAACATAATAAGTACAAAGATCTTACGCGACAACTTGCGCCTTTGTTCCCTTCGTCGAAATTGTAAGGAAAGTATTCTCCGTGTGGTGACGGAGTAAAATACAATATGTCACCACCCCATCTCATCACAAGGTGTCGTAAAAACCGACTAAGGGACTAGCCGTAAATATTAACTATACGAAATAAAAAGAAAAAGCTTGATATTAAACCCTATACCAATCCGTCTGGCCAGCGTGGTATCAGTAGGCTAAGTATCCCTCCGTGCCGGAAGGAGGCCCATCCCTGCAGTGGGACATTAATGGCTGTTAGGATTAGAACTATCACTTTTAGCAATTATCTTTTCTGCACTGTGTCGCGGGGATTTTGACAGATGTCAAATTATCTGACACAAAGAACATCTAAGCTCATGTTATTTGTGGAGGACACAAATATAATTAATTCGCGTGAGCTTCGAATACCTACAAGACCGTATTACCTCTGCGGCAGTTAAATTAATTTAGTTTTTTTAAGAACAACGTAATCATTTCCTGATAATTTCGAAATTCGTTCTAATCCTGTAAGCGTTAATTTATGTTTTATACAAAATTATTTAAATTACTGGAAAAGTATAACGGCTATTAAAATTTGCGTAACCATTACGGTTTTTATATTATATTCAGCGGAAATAGAAGTTTTATTTTATTAAGACAGTCATAATTAACCGTGACTAAACATTTTTACGTATTTTTTAATTCACACACAAAACAAGCAGATAGACCATATTTTTAATACTATTCTTAATCGTATAGAGTATTTATGTTAGTATTCTAGGGATACTACTCTCAGAATGTTTCGCCCCTTTGCTATTATGTAAGGAAACTGGGCATGTTCATAACACTGCTGGCCAGACGGATCGATACAAAAATACATTTTATAAAAGTTTCTTCCTTTTTGCGTAAATATATTATTTAATATGCATACTTAATACTTCATGAATTATATGAATTCATACATCAGTAATCAATTTTTTTTAAAAATTCTAATATTTGCACAACAGTAAAAATCCACCACACCTAATATTCCTGAAATTTAAACTTAAATATAGCAACTATAATGCAAGTGCTTTACTCATTGAAACAGATTCTCGACGAACCCTCTATTAAATTTGTCGTGTGTCAAGATATATTTACATCTGGCCCATGATGACAGAACGAACTTGTCATTAAGCCCCTCCCCCTTTCACCAACTTAATAAACATGAAATAAAAGTGGGCTTAGGCCAGGAGTTTGTTTTACGACAATGCCGCGTGAACATCCTGTCTGTGTCCCCGCTAATTAACTTTTAATAGGCATCAGTTCTACGAGAGTACTTAACTAATAGGATGCAGGGTTACCACGCTTCTTAAAGTGAATTAAAAAGCTTATTGATGTGCTTGTATCAATTTATTTTACACTTTAATATTTTTAGTTTTAAGTATCTGTAACCTGTATCATTATTTAGTCTTCCAAATATGTTTACGGTACTATCTGCAAAGCCTCAAAAACTTTAAATATTTGTAGAATTAAATATGTTTTTTTATAAAATATAGTCTTTCCACGCAGATTACAAATTAACCCTTTATTTTTTTATACCACTTTTTTATATACACAGTCAGGACTGCGATAATATCTTAACTAATATCATTATACGCAAAAGTAAAATTTATATGTTACGCTTTCACGCTTATATCGGACAACTGGTTCGAAAGAACTCTGAGCAGCGTTTTACGAAATCTTAAAACTACTTTTTGCAATAAGTAGGTACCTAATGTGAGCAACACATTTATTTTTAGAATAGGTATACGAGTAAGAAAAAATAGAATCTATTATATTATATAATATTAAGGACTTTATAATATTACATTTGGTTTCTACGGAATATTAATTGCTATACGTACATCAGTATTAGGAACGTAAAAAGTTACTAATGAAGTGATATAAAATTCTATTTTTGTTGTATGGGTAAGAAATGTTGATGCCGTCAATTCTGCCAATGTCAGTGTAAGTTTGGAGCTTATATTTATTTTAATACAGAAATATACAGAGCACTTTACACTGTTCATAATTATTACAGGAAGGTAAATTACTATTTTCACTACATTTGCATTTGTTTATGCGATTCCCAAATGACAGTTAAGAGTCTTGATGGCTTTCTGTCTGTTAAACTAATATTAATTTGTAAAAGGCCTCGCACCATTAAGACCCGAGGGTCTTAATGGTGCGAGGTATATCTCAATCCGAGGATTGAGATATATTTTGAAAAATAAATTCATTTATTCCAAATTCAAACGTAGACAGATTTGTAACAAGTTTGCCGCCAAAATAAAATAGCACGCTAACCTCAAATATTACGTTCCACGTTCTGCATAAGAGCGATAATAAAATTTTCGTAATTTCCGTTACTAAACAATAAAGTATTACTGAAATAATAAAACAATGGTCTGAATGTAAAAAGACAATCATATCTCAAAACGTGAGTCAAAACAAAGAGATAATTATAAAATACTGGTTTCTGATATTTTATTTTAAATTCAACTATTGTCACAGATGTTTTAATGGAGACCAAGATAATACACGTTTCGTATTAGTAACCTATGAGAATACCAAGATAGTACATAATGCCAAATCAACCATTAACCTATTTATTCAAATTTTTTTTAATATCTAGGACATCAATAAATACCGATTTCAAAATCTCCTTCAAAATAAATTCACACTATCGTATAAAATGTCCTGCGACGCTTTTAGCAAACGATATTATTTTATCAACGTTTTCAGTAGAATAAATTTTATTATGTTACCAATATTGCTTTTAAAGGAACATTGTAATTCAAACAAAACAAACTAAAAAAGACTATTTTAGAACTACGACCTCTTTTATACAAATCACATGCAGCGGCAATCTACAAAGATTCTATCTATTGAACATATTTAATGCATGAAACGCTATTGCGCATTTAAAGTATCTTTATTTTTAATGATTACTCTTTGGCACTCAGTGCTACATACCATAAATATAACTAGGAATGTACTATTTATATGAAAGAAAATATATAGGTACAGCCACTTGTCTTGATATACGACAACCTGTGGCGTAGTAGTTATAGTCTACGGCTTCTATGCAGAGGTCTTCGAATGTGGTTCAAAACCTACACAATGCAATTATTTTTGTATGTGCAAAATTTTTTGCCTTGGTCTGGGTGTTTACTATGTTAATAGTAGGTATATAAGTATGTCTAAAACCCATAGAACACTATTTTATATCTATACTAATATTATAAAGAGGTTAAGTTGGTGTGTTTGTGACGTTGTAGGGGGTAATCTCTGGATCTACTGAACCGATTTTAAAAATTCTTTCTGTGTTAAATAGTCCATTTATCGGGAAGCCTATAACATAGGCTATATAGTACCACGCTATGACTATTAGAAGTGGAGCAGTAATCAAATATGTTTAAAAAAAGCGGCGCGTTTTTTTCGCCGCCCAGCGAAGTGGGCACGGGTCAGCTCCTTAATTATAATATTTTCATTACAAAACAGAAGAATACCATTTGTAATGTCGTAAGTGCGTAATTCTAATGAGATTTTGTATAGCGTCTGTTTGCTCACCGTCGTTATACTTGAAAACCGGTTAAACCGTGAAATTGTTAAATAATCAGTTATATAAACAGATATTTGTGTCTTCTATATTATAACTATAAGAGTTCATGTAATCCCACGCTTATTTACCTATTTATTTTTGGATAGAGCTGTTTAGTGTGAATGTTTAATAATGTTGCGCGAAGTATATAAACTTGTTTTCTGGAACATAGGACAGCAGCTCGTTAATATTTATGCGTATATTATAATTATATCAAAATATTCGTTTTAACTCTTTAATTTTTGATGGATCAAGATTTAAAATATTAATACAACTCTTTCAAGACGAGTTTGGAATTGATTATTTCAAATTTGATTTCTTCTCCTAAGGGTATCGCTTACTCAAATACTGAATACCACTTGAAAACAAGGGACAAGTCACCAAACAACAATTTATTTATAAAAGTAAGTATCTAAGTATTTTGCAGGTAGTTAATTGAAACAAAAAAGTAAGAAAAATTAAAGAGTGTGAATGAAAACGTGTGATAGCTTCACATTTTGGCTAGTTTATTGTCATTTCGCTTATTTTTCCTGTAGTTTCTATCATATTAGTATAGTTTTTTCTACCATTTTCAAAGATAAAGATAACAATTCTGATATTCACACTAATGAATTCGCATGCGGAAAGTAAGCCTAACATTATAATGAATCGTAACACGCTCTAGCTCCCTTTTATATCTCCGTAATAGTGTACTACCACATTATTACTTGAAATAATAGACCTTAGAACATTTAACTTTTGTGAAAGTAAAGTTACCATAACTACAGTTCCTTGTTGTTCCTTGATTATGTTTGTCTTTAAAATTATTTTGATAACAGCTTTGTAATGTTCTGAGGTGTCTTGTTTAATATCACATACCTAATTTTTTGACAACATATTATTATATTATTTTAACTAATTTAAAACAATGACATTTTATGTAAGATTTTTTTTAATGATATTATATTTAAATACATATAATTTTATTACCTATTATAATTAAATTTAATATTAAATGTTTGTCCTAGAATGACTGTAATAAATAATAAATGAATAATGAAAACATGCGTAAATCGTAATTCTAATAGTGAGCAATTTCATGACCCGTGACCGTAACTTTAACAAATAAAACACAATATTTTAAAAAATATAGTGAAGATAACATTACGATAAAGATACTAAGACAGGAGGATAACAATATTCATAATACTAAACCGACCTCCAAGCTTATGACGAACAGCAAGTATTGTATACGGTTTGGCAAAACTCCAATGCTAATGTAAAAACGTAAAATGAAAAGCCACCAAATTGTTTTCATTCACGATACAAAGGAGACATTTTGTCTGTTAAATTTCATCATAGTTAGAATAATCGATTCGATATGTCCCTCAATTTCACGTATAATAATAGGTGAATACACGAAAAGCATGTAAGATTAACACAACACTGTGTCAAGGAATTACGTAGATGTAAAAGCACTCGTGGACACAGTAAGCTACGATTTAACTGCACAATGTATTAATGTATCAGATGGAAAACAAAACGACGTATTTTTTATTGGGAGAGCAAGCGTCTCTCCTTATACGCGGTTAGCTTATAGATGTCAGCTATACCAAAACACCAATCCCAGCCTAACTTAGATGTTACTATTAACTGTACCCTTCCACCTAAAAACACTGTAACATGGCTAATAAGCTTACATGCCACTTAAAACAAACTTAGCAATTCCATTTCATATGAGCTGCTATGATTGTGATCAATATATTTACTTACTTTTCATAGAAATAAAGTCAATAACCTTTAAAGATAAAAAGGCTATTTACATAGACTACGAGTATATTAGAAAATTTATCAACAATATTGTACTTTATCTACTTTTCTTATACCATTTTTCATTGAAAATTACACCTTATTACAAACGAATAAGCCATATTTGAATACGGGTTCGTTCTTGGTTGTATACGTGAAAAGTTGAATCAGAAAACAATGGACTGACGTGGTTTTATAGTATAGGAGTGAAAGTGTAATGCGGTAAAAATATTCGTGGAAAATTGTGACCTTGTACACAACAAGGTCATACGGAAACTTTCAAGTTTACGTCCTACGGTTGTTAAACGTTAAAGGTCACCAGACTAGAACCTTTTTAAAGGGACAGGATGAGTATAATTTGTCTAGCCATAATCGATCCAATACTAGCCATAACATATTAGTGTCCTTGTGTGGAAGGCGTATGAATACAATATGCTATCAAGGTACTTAATACATTATAGATATAAGTTTCGGAAAATATGATAAATGATAAAGTTACGACGTGTTCTAAGCAAAGGTCATGGGTTCATTTCCCGATATATGCATAATATGTATATGCTTTTTGTGCATGAACATGAATGATTGCATTAGTTTAGTTGCAACAGGCTTTGATCTACAGTGATCACTTGTAGATCAAAGATTTCTAAGTGATCGGAGAACTAGCAGGCACCTTGTAGAGCCGTAGCAAGTCAAGTGTATTTCAAAGGAATGGCTAAGAAATTAGCCAGTACACTAACTGCCTTTTTATAGAAACATTTTCATTGAGATTGTAGTTTTTTCCAGAGTAGTCTTTACAAAATATTGTAAGAATCCAAAATAAGCATGTCTTGTGTTTTAACTAACTCTAAAAAAGACGTAGTTCTCAATTTGGTTTCATTTATTATCTCAGAAGTCAGTAGTTACTTCTACTTTAAGAAATAGTTTGTTAGGTACCTAGGTTAAGGAAGCCCAATAGAAATCTCATCAAAATTGCTTATGTGACTAACATAATTATGGAACTTCTGTGTTATTCAAGTAACGAAATTGCGTTTTGTAATCAGTGAACGGTTTAGCGGTTTTAAGACTCAATTTTTTAGAAAATATTATGGTAGTTTAGTAGAAAATATTATTCTTTCATTTTTTACACAATGCAACACATCAACTCAGACACCCGTCCACCTTATTACCTTGTCATAAGACATATTTTAGAAAGAATTTTTTTAGGTTGATATATTACAGTCAGCACATGCGTGTGATGATCAACTTAGAATACAAAGTGTCTGATCATTTTTGGATGTCTACTAGGAAGGATTCAACAAGCATTTTTATGTCATTGATAGAGACTATAAGTCTGAAGGAAACCTATACTATTGTTTAGTCAACCAAGTGTTCTGACATCATTGGACTAGGCCCGTCCTAGCAGTAGGACAATTATATAAAAAACTAAGTACTTTCTATGATGAACTAATAAACGAATATACAAACCAACCTACATTTCTAAATGCCATTGCATACGTACACGCAACGTTATGAGAGAGTTAAAGCAATCAACGAGGCGGGAAGTAGGAAAAGATCAAATTTAAAATTTAAACCTAAAGACAGTGTCTCTAGTCTCTATTAAGTGCTAATTAGACGTAGTATAAAACAAAGTCGCTGTGACTGTCTATCGGTCCCTATAACTGCTTAATTCTTTAAAACTACTCAATGGATTTTTAAGCGGTTTTTTTAGCAGATAGAGTCGTAGAGTGTATAAAACATGCATAATATTCGCTAGTTAGACTAGATTTTAAAAAAGTAATGTTTTGTACCAACCTCGCCCGTCCACAAACATTAGGAAATATCACATAAAACTAACTCATAATGTATAATAAACTTAATTCACTACACTTGAATAGCACTTCACCGGTATAAACACCCATATTGCAATACAAATATTGGCCCAAACATTTGCCAAGGCACGAACAACGTAAATAGCCGTAACAAGGGACGTTACGTACGTGCGTTCTGTATCACGCTATGTGTTCAACTGACGTATGGCGTACATTGCTGTATTCGAAATTCAAATAGTCTTCTTCATTAAATTCAATGAAGTAGTAGAAAACGTTGTTGCGGAAATTTTGTTTTTTTAGAATCTAATGAAAATTAAGAACACCATGTATTTTTTATAGTTTAAATAACGAAGCCAAATAAAAACGAGTTGCAATTAAAAAAAGTTGTTAATAAACTATACTTTTTATTAAATAATAAGTTTACAAATCTTTAAAATAAACACAAACCAAATTTTCATGATATTCAGTATTAAATTTTATCCAAAGAAGAAATGTCTTGAACTAGCCAATTAATTAAACACTAAATAAAATTAGTAAAGGCACAGTTGTTAAGTCTTAGGTGTACAAAGTCACAGATTTTAATTAAGCCTATGTTACTTATTTTTGGGAAATAACAAATAACAGGTCTGAACCTAGATATTCTCTGTATCCACTAATTCCATGTGATTAAATTCCCAGACAAATGTCGTAATTCCTAGAGAGCGAGCATTGTATATTAAAAAAAGTAATTAAGAATCACAGTTTTATGGGTTTGACACGGTTAATTTTATTTTTAAATACAATTGACTGCCACGGTAGCCTAGCGGTAGTACATGTGGCTGTCGTGCTCACGATCGCGCGTTCATACCCGGTATCAGACAATTAATTCTGTGATCTACCACAAATAAGAAGTCAGGATTGTTGTAGTTCTATTAATTTATGTGTGTAAAAGTTGCGAAACAGAGCTTAATAGAGCGAGAATTAACTATCCTCAAAAACCTCCTTGTGTAAGATTTAGTACTGGCAATTTACTAAATTTAACCTATGTCGTTTTTACCATAGATGTCTAAGCGAAACTTTTCCTTTTGAACTGCCCGGTTCAATGTATCTACAAGAGGAAAGTTGATGAACGAGACAAGTCCTACATTGACACACGCACGTTAACTACTACCGCACTTTTTATGACCATACAACTTAATCATACAACATTTTACTTAAGAAATTGTAGCTTTAACGATATAATCTTATACTTCAGGGAGAACTTCAAGATTACTTATAAAACTTAGCGAAAAAACCGCGTCTCTTTTTTAAACATATTTCATGACTGCTCCGCTCCTATTAGTCATAGCGTAATACTACATACCCTATGACACTCCCCGATAAATGAACTATTGAAAACAGAAAGAATTTTTAAGATCGGTTCATTAGATCCAGAGATTACCCCCTACAACGTCACAAACACATAAACTTTACCTTTATAATATTAGTAGGTATAGATAGTATAGATTAAATTTTGTTCCCATTCATAAAGTAGTATGTGTGATACCTAGCATATTAGGAATACATCATATGAACAATCCAGAATGGGGATAATGAAATCACTAGAATACCAAAAACTCATACCCCTTAATTCATAATTCATAATTCATAATCTTTATTCACTTTAGACAGGGTACATAATAATTGATGTCACATAAAATAATTTTAGGTTCTAACCCATCCAGCCATCACAGATAGCATGCAAATTATAATAAACAACTTAAACTTACAAATTATTAATTAAGTAGGTACATTATAATAAATTTCAATAATAAATAGTATACATTTCAAAATACAGATTAACATAACATAATTGGAAATTTAATTGAGATATAATTTAAATTTATAAAATAAAATATTACTCTACTTGCTTGTTTTACCACCATATTCAAAGAATTCTTTAATGGAATAAAATGTATTTTTCATTAACCAGGCACTTAGGGATAATACAAATTTATTAATGGGTAAATCTTTGATACTTTGTGGTATGCAATTAAATATTTAAACACACATTGGATAGCAGTTTTTTTGGAACTTAGTACTTCTAGGAACAATATCCAGTACAAGCCTGTCTGGGTTTCTAATATTAGATCTTTTATATATGTCCTTGGCCTGTTTAAACAATTCAGGATGCTGTTTTACAAATTTACCTACCTCCAGTACATACAGACAAGGCAGAGGAAGGATTTTCAACTCTCTAAAATATGGTAGACAAGAAACGTCTGGGGCAATGTTAGAAATTGCTCGTATACACCGTTTTTGGGCTTATTAATATAAGTCGGCAAAGAGAAAACAACAAAAATATCCTACTCCAAGAACTAATTTACTTTGTTTTACAAGCACTTAGATAATTAGATTCATTAAGACTTTGCTAAGAACTATTCCCAAACTTATATACTTTTAGTACGAAGTTGTCAACTCGAATTAGAAGTTTTGGTATAGTAGCATGATCCTGCATGATTAGTGAGTTGAATGTCAATAAATCTAAATCTTTAATAATATTCATCATCATCATTTCAGCCAATTGACGTCCACTGCTGGACATAGGCCTCCTCTAAATATTGCCACCTTGCGCGGTCCTGCGCCTCCCTCATCCATCGGCTTCCCGCCGTCCTTATGAGGTCGTCGGTCCACCGTGTGAGGGGTCTCCCCACCCTGCGTTTTCCGGTACGCGGTCGCCACTCTTGAACCTTTCTGCCCCAACGGCTGTCGGTTCTTCGCGCTATGTGCCCTGCCCACCGCCTTTTCAACCGGGCAATCCGGAGCACTATGTCGGTCACTTTGGTTCTCCTGCGGATCTCCTCATTTTTGATTCGATCACGCAGGTTAACTCCCAACATGGCTCTCTCCATTGCCCTCTGAGTGACGGTAAGCCTTTTGAGAAGGCCCATAGTTAGCGACCACGTCTCTGTTCCATACGTCATCACTGGCAACACGCACTGGTCGAAGACCTTTGTCTTCAGACACTGCGGCAATGTGGACGAGAAGATACGTTTTAGCTTCCCGAACGCTGCCCAGCCTAGTTGGATTCGACGAGTGACCTCCTTCTCAAAGTTGGACATACCTAGCTGGACTAACTGTCCCAGGTAAATATATTCGTCGACAACTTCGAGTGTAGAGCCTCCAACCGTGATTGGAGTGGGTACAACATGGACATTTGTCATGATCTTGGTATTGTCCATGTTCATTTTAAGACCCACTTATTGAGAGACTCTACTGAGGTCATCGAGCATTGTGTTGAGGTCCTCCGTGGTCTCAGCCATGACCACGATATCGTCAGCAAATCGAAGGTGCGTGATATACTCGCCATTTATGTTGATGCCGAGTCCGTCCCAGTCTAAAAGCCTAAAAGCATCCTCCAGTGCAGCAGAAAATAGTTTCGGGGATATGACATCACCCTGTCTTACTCCTCGCTGCAACCGGATAGGGCCAGATAATCCACCCTGGAGACGAACCGACATGGTGGCGTTTTCGTATAAGCACCGCAGCACTTCGATATATCGTTGGTCAACTTGGCACCTTTGAAGAGACTGCAACACTGCCCATGTCTCGTTCGAATCGAAGGCTTTCTCATAGTCCACGAACACCAAGCATAGAGGCCGGTTATACTCATTGCACTTCTGTATAACCTGTCGCAGCGTATGGATGTGGTCTATGGTACTAAAGCCTTTTCGGAAACCGGCTTGTTCGGGAGGCTGGAAGTCGTCCAGTCTGCGTTCGAGACGATTCGCGATGACTCTTGAGAACAATTTGTAGACGTGGCTCAGAAGTAATAATATAAAAAGGTAAAGTTTTTGTAGTAAAGGTTTTGCAGAAGTAATAATATAAAAAGGTAAAGTTTGAAAGTTAAAAATTATTTCTGTGTTGAATAGTCAATTTATCGGGGAGTGTCATAAGCTATATAGTATCACGCTATTACTAATAGTAGTGGAGCAGTAGTGAAATATGTTTAGAAAAGGGACGTGTTTTTTTCGCCGCCCTACGAAGTGGGCACGGTTCAGCTAGTAATCTATAAATTCATTTACGAGTACAACTCATTTTACAATAAGTTATTCTAGCATATCATTTTATTATTGACGAAACTTTTTCCTAAAAAAATACTATCTTAGTTATTAACGTAATTGTTAAAACAACTACTTACCGAGTGTTTAAAAGTTATTGATTTAAATGAAAATGAGAAGAAATAATTACTTATTCATAAATCTAATTGACGTAGTAGTCAAAATACCGTAAGTATTCTAAAGCTATTGATTTTAAATGAAATAAGTGTGAAGAAACAGATGGCCCGTACCTTATGTTACTTCACAGGTGTGAGGTCGCTAATTACTGATAACCACAGCCCACTTACGTCTGTACGTAATTAACAGTACTCATTAACTGTTAACTATTACTCGTACACAATAGTTATCAGTTCTCTATTTGAAATATCATTTGAAGTAATAGGAATAAC